>CM050171.1:69903194-70555694 GCA_027410445.1 Discoglossus pictus | reverse complement strand
GTTATACATAATATAAGAAGGTTAATATAATAATCCACAAGCTAGGTGTGTAAATGTATGCTAACATTGAGTTATGTGGCATATGTGAGGCTTAACACCCTCCCTAAAAAAAGCTCATTTGTGGCTTCCTGAGACACTTGAAAATTACATATCTGTGCAAAGAGAACATACAAATAAACTGCTTGATCTTGGGGTACTGAAATCTGTGCATTCTGATTGGTTAGACTTTTAACCAACCAGAATTGGGCATAGTTACTAAAATACTTGTTTTTGATTGGCTGAAATGTGTCAATCATATTTGAGCCAATCAAAATCTGCAGAAAAACTATATAAGGCGAAGGCAAAACATTGTTAGTCTGCGTTGGGGCTCCTCGAAGGAGGCGCTCAGTTAGACAAAACATTTTTTTTATAGAGTGGCAGAATTATTAGGCTGAGGCCCATTTCCACAAGCTGAAGATGAGGAACAAGGCTTCAGTGAAACAGAAGAGGACGTATTCAATAAACATGAAGTGCCAGCTTATCCAGGGCTGAAGAGTGAGGACCAGTGTTTCTAGGTGGTTAGGTGCCATTGGGATCCTTAGGGACCCCCATGGTATAGTGGTTATTTTTTAGATACCATGATGGTCCTTAAGGAACCCTGTGGTATAGTGGTCAAATCTAGGTGCCCTGGGGGTTTAACCTTGAAACCTTAATAGTTATATTTTAGGTTATGGGGGGTTCTAGGGGACCACCAAGGTAACAGGTTAATGTTGGGCACACACAGGACAAGCGGTGGTGGGAAGTGGGCCCAATGGTCTCTGGATATTGAGGAGGGAATACTAGGGGATACTGGGGCTCATAGTGGGTAGTAGGTATTGAGGGGAAATTTAGGCAGAGGGGTCATAATTCTCTTGCTTTTTTATTTATTTAACTTATTTCCTGCCATGGGAAGTGGCTTGTATGTATGAGGATGTTGGGGCTTGTCGAGTGTTTTTCATGTTATGTACTGGGTAGTGTTCCATAGTATTGCCACAAAGACTACTGAGATTCAGACTAGGAGTCTCCTGCAACCACACATTAGAGTTCGAGTGCTACAGGTAAACACCCATGGGTGCAAGTGAGTGTTTCAAAATTGCCCTAGCTGCACGTCCGCTTTACAGGAGTTCATATGGAAACCATGGAATAGAGGCCCAGGTCAGGAAACGCTGCCGCTATCTATAATGTCACAGGGCTTTTGGGCAGGCACTTTATATCAGTAAAAAGACTTCACATACATATGAACAGGGAACATAACCCAGCAACCTAAAGTAGTAGAACCAAGCCTCCCTAGTGTCAGACCTGTAACGGCTGTGGGCAGGCTTTCACCCACATAAACACAGATTTGAATGTCATAATCTGCTGTACTGCGCTGCTCGGTCTTAAACTTAACCCATTGTTCCACTACAGACATATATCAGAGGTGGATAATCACTTAGCAGATAGTCATCACTTCTGTACAACCGATCAGCTGATCTAGAGCTACTTCTGACTCACTCGATTCTAAACTATTTCATGTTAGGCCTAATTCATTGGGCCTTATTCTGATACACAGGGTTGGCGCTGTTAACCTTGTTAATACAATCTAGTGTGACTTGATTTACTTGTCCATATGATTACCCAATTGTGTGTTATGGTCTGGTGTTATCCCATGGTACAAGGATTGTTATATTGACGAATATATATATATATATATATATATATATATATATATATATATATATTATATATATATCGCATATTATAATTGTCTAACTACGATTCGTCGTCACGCTGCGTTGCGTAGTGCGTATGACTTAGTGATGAGCGCCACAGGCTGCGAGGCGAGCCGTTAAACCGTAGTACTTTGCAATGAGCGCCGCAGAAAAAAATGCCGGACGAACAAAACGAAAATGAGGCTACAGCACTATAACCACGGAAAACATGTACCGATAATCCGCTAAGACACAGACGAATGCGGAAGTACACAGCTACGTTAACGGTTTCGGCTCGCGCACGCAAACTATTACACTGCACACGTTCATCATGCTTACACAGCAGCTCCACACCACTAATGCTGCAGCAACATCAACACAGATTGCCAGCTCTTTAACACAATGCATAAAAAAGGAAATTCATTTATTAATTTGAATTCTATATTTCAGTAGTACACAGAAAACAACATTAGCTACCTTACAATTCCATATGTATATTAATAACTAAACAACTTTTAAAACATACACATCTCATTGCCGTCATTTTTTGACGGGCAATTCGCTAGTGTGTGTGTGTGTGTGTGTGTGTGTGTATGTATATATGTGTATGTATATAATCTCTGAATGCCTTGGCTTGGCCATTGCAGAGGCTTGGTATGTGTTTTGTACTGGCATCAACATTTTGAACAGCTGGTACCTGGGGACTTTCTGTTGTGTGTTTCGCTACTTTCATAACTAATTTTGAAGTGGTGAAGGATGTTAATTTCTTGTATGGAGTACTGGTGTGACTGTCTAAGAATGATAATTAAGATTGATTTGGTTCTATGGACCAATGCCTTGGCAGGCGATTCCAACTGTATGGTCTGCGTAGCAGCTCTCACCTGCCAAGAGCGGTCGCCATAGTGTTTTGATAATCTCGTAATCGGTAATAAGCTTGTTTATCTTGACAGTCTACAAAAATTATTTCTTAAGCTAAAACATGAAATGGCCTCTATTACAACAGTCATGCAATCCTTAGATCTATCTTACGTTGTTGGGACAGGTCCGCCGCTGCGGTGTGGCGCTGGCGATATGTGAATAAGTATAAGCTTAAAATGTTAGCCTAAGCCTTGACTCCATGATATAGCACAGGAATATCGGCAGCGCCATCTAGCGGATGCCCACCGCTACTGCTGCTGCCTTGTGCTGCGCCTACATAACAGGATAAGGCCCAGTCCTTTTGTGTGGGCTTCAGGTACACCGGTTGTTTTGGAGGCAGGTTGTAGACCCTCAAGTCATGTTAGGACTCACTAATAGACCAGGGGTGATCAAGTTTGGTCCTGCCGGGTCACACACAGGCCCAGATTTGAGGATGTCCAAGCTGCACACAGGTGAGACTATCACTTTTTCAGTCATCCTGATTGACTCGTCTGTGCACAGAAAGGAAATCCTCAAATTCAGGCCTGTATGCAGTCCAGCAGGACCAAACTTAGACACCTTCTCTAGACATACTGGAGCTCTGTGAGGATACAGCTTCATTATATTTGGTCCCCAGGACACATCTAGATATCAGTCTTCTCATTTTACTATATTTGAATGCGGTCCCAATTATTGATATTGGTTGTCCTAAATATTAGCAGTTTTCTGACTAAAGGGTCACTGTAGCCATAAACTTTTTGCATTTAAAAAAACATGGTTTATATTACAAAAGCTTTTTTCCATGGAAAATAAATCTATATTTAAGAAAATATCATTAAATCAACACCGATCGGGAACATTGTGTATAATCTGCTTTACCCTCATCTATGATGAATGAACGTTGAGAGAGAGGACTCCTGTAGAGTGTGTTATCTGTTTACTAGATCCACATTTTAAAATAATTTGGGGATAAAGCACAATTTTTGCAGTGCAAATAGTCACTCATGTCATTTTTAAAGTTTTTATGTAGGACTACAGCTGCCCTTTAAATTGTTTTTTTTCTTTAATATGTATGTACCTTTTTTTATTCTTTTACAGAACAGTAGAAAAATGAATTCAAAATTGGGTAACAAACTGGGGCTTAAACCTGGTGCCTCAAAAAGTGACATGGAACTGGAAAGATTGAAGAAAGAGAATGCAGCCCTGAAGAAGACCGTGGATGACATGTCTAAGTCTAAAGGGAAGTTCTCAGACGCAGAGAGGACCCGGCTGTTAGAGGTAACCTTTATTCACTTTTAGGCATGTTAAGTAAATGCATTATTACTAAAATAAATACATGATTCCTTTTTTTAGTTGGTTTTTAAAAAGCGCTAATATTACTGAGACACTTGCTTCTCAAAGTAAGAATTGCAGCAAGGATCTTTATTTCTGTAATTTGTGTGCACAAATAGTGCAAAATGTCACACCTTAACTATTGCAACCGTATTGTCCTTCTACTAAATCTCCTATCCTGAGTGCTGCCAGCCCCTATCCTGGCTCCCTGTTTACAAAGCCCTCCATCTTATCTCCACATACACTCCAAGCACCCTCTCTGTGCTTCTCAAGTTTGGTACCTCTCATCCTCTACCATACCTCCTCACATGCTCATCTACAGCACTTCTCAAGCTCAACCCCTATTCTTTGTCATTCTCCTTGTTGCTCTATTAGACTACCCCAGGCTTCATATACCCTGAAAACCCACCTGTCAGAGAAGCCTACCACTTACCTCCTTCAGTCCCCCACATCTTCATATAAGGCTATGCATTCTGGTGTGTAGAAGTCTCCTTGAACATTTATCCACCGGCGTTTCCCCCCTTATGTTTCCTATTCCCTGATATTTCTTAGATTGTAAGCTCTTTCGAGTACAGGGCCCTCATGTCTTCATGTACAAATGGGCTTTCTTGTCTTAACAGCCTATTTTAATGTATGTAAATGTTCATTGTACTCTTGGTGCTACAGAGTCTGCTGGCTCTAACAGACTAATAAAACACAAAGGGCGCCCCCCCAAGAATTGGATTGTATAAAACAGGGATGGGCAAGTCCAGTCCTGGAGAGTCCCGCACAGGCCATGATTTGAGGATATCCCTGCTGCCTGCAGGTAATTAAATCCCTTCTTCAGTCATCCTGATTGACTTGGCTGTGGACAGAAAGGATATCCTCAAATACAGGCCTGTGCGGGGCTCTCCAGGACAGGACTTGCGCACCTCTGGTATAAACGATGTTCTATTAAATGATTGAAAAGCTGGAACTTAATACATTTTCACATCTTAATCATTTTATTATGGTTATTTCCCCACAGCTTATGAATATCATAAAGAATGTTTTTTTTTTTTTTCATTTTAAATTGATTATTTGGCACAAGTAAGCTAAGCGAATGAGCCACACACAGCCTAGTTACTTGTTGGGTCTGCAGGCTGAAAACAATACAGCCAGACCCCAAGGTGGTAATTTCCCATTATTACTATAATCTCCTGTAAGATGGAGTTAAGACAGACTGCATTTAATACAAGGCGCAACTTTAACACTCTTACTACCTATAGCAGGGGTGGGCACGTTGGGTCTGGAGAACCCCACATAGGCCAGGATTTGAGGATATCCCTGCTGCATACAGGTGAGTCAATCGCTTATTCAGTCACCCTGATTGACTAACCTGTGCACAGAAAGGATATACTCAGATCCTTGCCTGTGTGGGCCTCTCCAGGACCTATCATTTTAAGTTACACACTATTGGAACCTCTGCTAAACATTCCCGAGAGTCCGCATCTTGATTAGTCTTTTTAATGATGACCATAAACATTTACAAGTACATTAAGATTCTGTGAAGAAGAGAAAAGACTTCTGCAGAGGACTATGGCCTATAATTTATTCTGATCTAATCATAATGGAAATTTAAGTAGACTGTCTAGTGGGTAATTATTCTAAGTCTTTGGCTTTGCTCCCTGTGGACCATTCTTAATATACTGTCAAAAATACAGTGCTTATTATTTCCTCATTATATAAAAACTGCTTCTCATTGCTTTATAACCTTTTCTGTCCCCCTCAAAAAAACAGAAAATTTTGGATCTGAAAACTCAGAATGAGAAATGTGGCCAAGAGATCACGAAGAAGAATGAAGACATTGCAAACCTGAAAGAGGCACTGAAATCTAATAATTCTGGAAATGCTTTTATTGGTGTAATGGAACAAAAGGTTAGAGAAGCTGAAAAGATTTCAGAGGATCTAACCAGCCAATTATATGCAGTTACTGCCCGATGCAAGGAACTTGAGACCAGATCTTTTACACAGCAAAACTCAGAGGTAACAGATTCACGTATGTTCCATAATTCTCAACATTAGTGGTATCTTGTTAATTATGGATATTATATATATCATACATATATACATATTCTGGTAATACTGAAGAAATGCAGCACAAAACCAGATAATTTTGGGGTGACCGGCCCTTGATTATGTGCCACATCAAACATTTTTAATTATATAATTTGTCCACACGATGGCAGCATTTCCCCAATGAAAGAACTCCTTGATAGCCATGAAACCACAGTAGCCATTTCATAATTGTGTACTGCAGGTAGCATTAATTACAAGCCCGCTTTTCCAAATAGATGCATTAAAAAAGTAGTCTGGATTTGTCACGTCATCATAGACTGAGACTGTAGTGCACTGTTATTCCTTGTGAGATAATAAGTCTATCATGTTTTCAACCTTCAGATTTCTTTTCTTTTTTTACCTTTATTATAATTTACAGCATGGTTTGGCAAACCCAGAGAGCCACAGTTTTAATGCTGGCTCCTAACTTGAGCTATTATCATATTTCTACATATAGTTGCTAACTTGACACCGATATCCTATTGTTTGGCTCCTGAGTTTCAGATAAATGTATCACCCCCTGATTTAGAGAAATATTTAAATCGTATGGGTGGGTTTTACTTCATCTTTGTACTGATCTGTTGAATTACTCCACGTTCTCAGTTATTGCCGTGCTTTAAATGCAAAACTGATAAAGCAACCATGCTGTGACACAAGAATTCCATTACATTTTTTTGTTTTCTTCTTTATTTACACTATACAATATGACCCATTTGTGCATTTCATTAAATGGATCTTTCAGTCCTTTAGTATTGTCACAAGCTAATAGTATCAATGTGATAAAGAAAAGTTCTATACATTATTCGGTCCGGCTGCCCAATTGGCTTCTTGAGGGGTGAGCGGACTAGTCACCCGTTCAGATGGATACATTATATATATATATATATATATATATATATATATATATATATATATATATATATATATATACATATACAGCACCGGTGTGAATGGCTCTGATACAGAGAGAATAAAAAGAAAACAAGTGGGGCACCCTGTTATGTCTGATTACATTACATTTTTGCATGGACAATTTATGTGACTTGGGAGAACCTTGAATTATTCACGATAAAATTAGTTGTATGTTAAAGGTCTTGTGTTCGCTGCATGAATTGCTTATACAGATACCTGTTGGGCTCAAGCTGTGGGAGGTGTAGGGACGATTTAGAGAAAGCGCCCTAAGATTTTGACATGAAGGCAAATGAGCAGAGTCCAGAAGTGTTTATATTTTTGCCATTCCTCCTTATTATATTTAGACCAATAACCGGGTAAGTTGGGTCAGTTCTAGGGGTGATCCGCACTACAAATGTTATGCTAAATATACCTCTAATATGCCATGTTGAGTACAGTGTTGTGTTTATGGTCTCTATAAAAATAATTGTCTGTAGGTAGGTCGCCCCGGCTCTGCCAAGTGTTGTAGGATTTACGTTGGTATCTTTACCAACAAGGTAGGTGGTTACCTTTCTAGTAACTGTTTTGCTTTCTTCGTATTGGTATGCATGGTAAATATTCTTAATTAATATTGAGTGTTTATCATTTACACCAATCTGGCATTTCTGTAACGGCAAAGGCGACAAACCGCATGTTTAGAGAAGGGCGTGCACCTGAGCTCTGCCGGTGTCTGACCCAAGGTATCCAGGTTCCTTTTAATGTGTTTGTATTTATTCATATGGTTTATAAGTTATCATTTGTTTTAATACTGAGGAAATTCAGTTGATTACATTTCCCCGTGAAACATAAGTCCTTTTCGGGAGATCTGGTACGCAAGACATTACATAAATGTGCTAACTTAATGTTATCCAGCATTTATATGTATATTTGTGAGTTTGCAAGTATTCAGTCTTCTATGTGCTTTAGGGAAACCCCTGTGTATGTTTGATTTGACGTTCAAAGACAGGGCCCCTCCATGCCTCTACATTGGGTTAATATTGTTTTTAACTTAAATTTACCCCTGTCTAGTGATACAGAATATGTTGGGAGTGTTTTACATACATGACACATGCATTGTGCCTTTATTTGTATGTGTTAGGGAGCTAAAGTAAAGTTTTAGCATGATCTATCATGAATTGGCAATCTAAATGTGTGGGGTTTTGTTGTTTTCTTTGCAGAATGCTGAAAGTAATATACAGATTCTTGAAGGACAACTGAAAGATGTGAGTAGTCATGCATACAGTATGATTGCGGTCAATGTGTTTTTTTTTCTTTTACTGCTTGTGCATTTTATTCTTGAATACCATTTTCTCTATCTCCCAAATCCATGGGTGGATAACTACAGGTGGCCGTACAGGATTAGTGTAGAGTTCATAAAATAGGGATTGATTTGTTTATTTGTGCATTAGCAGGATCAATGTAGCTTTTTAATTTTAATAAATATCCTTCTCTCAACCTCCTAGAGCAGGGATGGGGGACGGTCAGCAGTGGAGGGCTATACACAGGCCTGGATTTGACGACTGACTCACTCATGCACATAGAGTACTCAGGATTACTGAAAAGGCGATAGTCTGTATGCAGCAGGGATCTTCTCAAATTCAGGCCTGTGTGTGGCCATCCAGAATTTAACTTTCCCACCCTTGTATACCTGGAGTCTTTATCTGCCTGTTAGACTTGCCAGAAAAAGAAATTAGGACCGCTTCCTAGGCTGATCCTCTCCCACCTTCTGCACACCCAATAGAGAAAAGCTGATCTATATAACCCTGAAATACTAAAGTTTATATTATTTTTTTTAAAAGCTAAATAATGGGATACAATGAGGGATAATCTATACAATCAATGTAGAATAGTTACTTTTATCTTACTATAGCCACATTGTGTGTGTGTACACATAGACTTTCTATATACACATCCACACTGTTTATAGACCAACCTAAGGCAGCTTCATTAGTCTCTGCTCCTGTTCAGTCCTGGGAAATTCTCCAGCTGCAGGTCTGGTTTCAGCTCACCGCTTTTACAAGGGACGTCTGGCTTGATACAGATCAATTGAGCAATTTTTGTAAACCCCACACCTATGTTTGCACAAATGTTTTATATCTGCTCCATTTCCTTGAAAAGGCTATTGAATGTATAATGTCCCAAAAGCTATTGAAAATACCCACCCAACCTCTTGGCTCAGCTAGCCATTTCCAGCTAGGTTGCATTAAAATAATAGAACAGCTGTAATATACCAAGGATGCTGGGTAAACAAACTTGTGAGCTAAAAAACCCAATTAATAGCTAGTCACGGCAGCTTCAGGCACAAATGGTTAAACAAATAGTTTGTGGTCCAACTTTGGCTTCAAAAAAGAGAATCTCCTATATAGTTGTCGTAATCACGGGCTTGCCAAAAGTTGTTGGTGACGCCATGTTAAAGTTACGATCCCGCGCAACTGCGGGCTTGTGAAGAGAAGGTTGCAGCCAGGCAATGAGCACGTAAGGCTATCATTGCGCTGGTGGAGATGAGCGCCATAGGTGCTCATCCCTACAACCCGCAGCACTTGGGCAAAGAGCGCCAAAGTCCCAAGACACACAGGATTTAGATAGAGCGCAGAAGGAGCTGACCGCGACGTTGCGACACACGCAAAATTACAGCCTGTATGACTTGGCACTGGCAGAGAAATTACGGCCTGCAAAAATACAAATTTAACAGCCAAACCGCTGAACTGCAAAAACGCACAAATATGCCTCACATTTACTCACACACACCTCAGGGGGAGTGCCAGGTTGCAAGTTAATTTTAGGCATATTTGGGCTTTTTTTTATGATCGAAAATCGCCGCCGCGAGAAGGGGAGGGGGGGATGGCAGGAGAATTTTTTTTAAACAACGTCGGAAATACCAGCACTAAGATTTAAAGCAAAACCGTAACATTTAATACAGGGGGAGAGGCTTTCAATGAGCGCCGAAGGTGCTCAGAGGGGCCATAACCTCACATTCGGTGGCAAACAGCATTACCATGGTTTTTAATTTTATTGCCGACGGGCAAGTTGCTAGCATATAATATGGTAGATGTCTTTTGCTACAATGAGCGGCCTGGAGGGGGGGAAAAGAAAAGCGATCTGATCAATCAAATGTATGTGGCTGTTCACTGCTACAGACCCTTTCTGGATCTCTACCTTGTCATGATGAAGGGGCTTGTGTACTTCAATGAGCTGTGAGCTATACCATGTACGGTCACCTAAGATGGGCAGGTCATAGCAGAGAGGTCAGACAAATAGCAGTCCATTGGAGAAGGATCTGGAAACCCACATGGGAGGGATCTTAAATTATTTTGCACCAGGGCACTGCTTACTAGAGGAGCTACCTATTTGTATGCATTGATCATTAACAAAATGTATATTGAATGTGTGTTTTTTTTTATTAGCAATATTAAATCCACTTTCAAATGTTAGAGTATCTGCCAACAGTTTAGCTGGCTGTCTCCATCCTGGTAAGGTTATCATTTGGGAAGTCTAGGTTTGACTGAGCTTATTGTATAGGTAAATCACTTTAAAAAGGCGTCTCCAGCCGTAAGAAAGCATTGCGCTGATATATCTTTGTCGTACAAGTAGTTTTTCATTTTCAGGCACAAGGTGCCTTCCACTATTAACTTATGTAATCCGTGCGTAAATCAGTAATGACAACAGTTGAGACTGATCTTTGAAAGTACATTTTTTTTTTCTTTTATGTTTAAATTTTGTGTAATTGGTAATTGATTGTTAATAATATTCATAATCCATTATTTAAACACCTAGCTGCTGTTAGGGTATTGCAGTTATGGGGTCCCATGTTCATATACTGATTCCTGCATCCAAGTTAATTCCAAAAAACTGATTTTATATATTTATTGTCCCAGAAAATTTTAAACCTGTCAGCATTTTGTATTTAACAAATGTTGATTGTTTGACTTATTCATTGATTTTTAATTCATTCATTTTAATGTGTGGAATTAAAGATTTTCATGTGTGTGTTTTTTAATTTAATTGCAGAGGCTAAAATACCTTTTTTATTTTTTTATCTAGTTGCTGTAAAGTATTTGTTTTTTAAACTTTTTTTTTTTTTAATGATCTAATTGTTGTGTTGGTATTTTGTTGTTGTCCATAAAGCACTTTTTATTTTTTTACAATCACACATAATTTTGCACTTTATTAAAGGGCCATTTAACTCACTGTAAGTGCTCATCATGGTGTGAAAGCGCACAAGATTGTATGTTAAAATTAGCTATTTAATTGCACTAATAACAGCTAAAAAGTCTAAAGTTTTAAGTCTGATTACAAAATAAAGTTGCTCCTGCCTACTGACTGTTGCATAAGTAAAACGGATAGCAGAGCCGTGCGGTGAAGACAGTGATTGCTAGCAGTATTCCCCTGCTCTCAGGACTTCACTGACCAATTAACCTATAACTGATCTATTCAGCGGATGATTCTCTGCACAGATGGATTTGGTAATGGTTAACCCCCCTCCCAAACATGATTTTTTTTTAGGAGACCTCTACTCTGATGGGTTCCAAATTGTGCTGAATTAAGTGGCAACTAAAACATTAAAGTTAAATAAAATAGATACATAATGGATGTAGAATTAAATATTATCTTGGAATGCTCTGTAGGGCAAGAACTCATTAATATGTGACAGTTGACCCTGAATATTGTGTTTTTCATTTAGCCCTTACTTTTGACAATCCTCCTGACCAACCGCCCCATTAAATTCGAAGCCCATAGCGGCATCGGCACACCCGCAGAGGCTGCAGGCTTGAAATTCGGCTAGTAAGAGCTATTAAATTACACCATGCTGTGAGTTATGGGCCATAGACACAAACCCGTAAACCATTTTTCGCACGTTGGATGTGCGGCCATGAACACAATCAATTACTCGCTCAATTAGTCAAACCCGTAGTTACGAGTTTAGACCGAGCCAATGGCAAATGAGGTCGTAATCATTACGTCAATGAAAAATGGAGGTTAGATTTCAAAGCCTTACGAGTATCGATCGGACCCGCATTCCAGAAATAATGCAATATTAATAAATCAGTAAATATGATATTCTAGTCTATGCCAGTTCCATTATATGTATTAACACATTGATTGCCGGGATTGATATATCACGGAAACGAAACCATTAAAAAAAATATTTTATATTGCAGATTTGCGAGCTTGAGAATGTTTTGCTATTTTAATGCCTAACATCACTTTCCCTTTACTTATGAGTACAGTAGTGTGTGTATTTACAGTGCTACAGATAGGACTTGAACCCCTTGCAGGTCCTCTCTAGTGCCCGTTGGCTTTTTGTCTCCATTTGCGGGTTACCGGCTTGACCGCCAGTGAATTCATTGCAATTTAATAGCGCGATTGGAACGTAACCGTTATGGGATTGAAAGAACAAAGGATTTGTTGTTGGCAGGTTGCTTTACTGGACCTATTTAATAGCTGTAAATCTGACGGGCTATGTTACGGGCTACAGTTTTACACGTTGAGGAAAATTTTAATAGGGCTTCAAGTCCCCCATCTCAGGTCATTAATTAACATTCTCAGTGTGGTAAATTGACAGGAAGAGCATGCCCAGTTAATTGGATCAGAATGGCAGAAACATTAACACTCAGAGGTTATGCTTATTCAACCAACTATATATATGATTAATTTGCAATTAGTTGTGTTACAATAAAAACAAAAAAAAATAATTTACGTTTTTTCTTTCTTTTTTTTTTATTGTTTTGCTGCCTCTGAAACACAATTTCACAAAGAGATAAATAGTTTCTTGTTTTTCTTGGGTTACAAAGGCTTTGGAGAAAAATCAGCAGTGGTTGACGTATGACCAACAGAGGGAGGCGTATGTACAAGGAATAATGGCGCGAATATTTGAACTGGAGCAACAATTAGGAAGTGCCAACCAGGCTCTCAGCAAGCAGGCAAAAGATTCCAGCTCAGAAGGTACAGGGCACTAATGTTATGGCTTCTTGAGGACTCGGAAGCCATCAAGAAGTAATACAATACTGGACTGCATTTTATTGTAGCATATTATTTAAATAATATATTATTCACCTTTTTCCGTGAATTTCTGGAATGTAGGCTAAATGGAAATTTAATTATTTTCTTCTTTTGCTCTTGGTCATAAACTATTCTCTGTTTTACTGCTGCATAATATTTGAAGTACACCCCAGTTTTATGAAACATATCCATCCAAACTGGCACTCTCAGGTAAATGTGTATTAAAGTAAATGGGCCATTATTTTTTTATTTTTCTTTCAAAAGCTTTTAAGTATGTCATAGTGTGCTCCTAGAACAAATTGACCCATTCAAACATTTCATTCTCTTGCCTAGATAAGTAACCGTTGCCGTGCTATGTTGACTAGTAAACCTAAACAAAGTTCCCTAGAGCTCTATGCATAGGCATACATAAACTCATGTCCATTATGGAAAAAGTTCTCTTAAAGCACACCAGGCTATTGTGCTAGACAGGGTATACCTCTAGATTCAATCCTATATTTTCCCAACTTGATCCTATCTATAATTGCTCTGGTGGTGCAATAGATTTTATTTTTTTCCTCCGTTCTTTCTGAGCAGGACTGTATCTATTCTGCTTAAGTTCCCAATAGTTTGACACATCCCCATATCTGTATGACAACACAACATTGTCTGTAGGCATGATCACCAAATAGTGCCATGACTGCTACCAGGAGGTCCATTTTTTTTTGATGTAGCACAAATATTTGAATGATGCATGGCATGTGCCACTTAACTCTTTATATCTGTTTCCAGATAAATATTGGTATATGCACACATGTTTAATTTTAAATTTAGAGTCCATATACAATACCCAAATAGGGTACTTAAATGTCAACTGTGGTTGTATTTAAAATACTATTTTGAGGAACTACACTTGAAAATATGCACAAATGTTGGTTTAATAATGGGAAAATAAATGAAGCCTTGAATATTATATTTTATATACAGTTATACTGATGTGGGACCTACCATTTTGTTTTCTGCTGTTCTACTTCCTGAGCTAGAACTACACTTTTTTTTTTTTTCCTGCACAGTGGGAATATAAATAACTGAAAACGTCCATTCTTTAATGTTAAAAAAATGGTGCACATTCTTTAAAATGTTACTTTAGAGATTAAACAATTATTTAATAAAGTACAGAAAGGAATACCTTGTTTTTCAGACTTAATTACAATTTTACTCTGTAATGGGATAAACGACTTGTCTTTTAGCTCAGCAAGAAGAGATGCAGAAATACTACGACAAACTTTTAATTGCTGCAAAGAAAGAACTGGAAGGTGAAAAGAAAACCGTGGCCCAGTTACATTCTGAACTTTCTTCCCTGAGAGGGAAGTATGAAGATAAAAAGAAAGAAATGGAAGAGCTGTCTGAGACTCTGCAGTCCAAGTGGGAGGAAAAGCAGCAGAGCAGAGATGAGAGGAAGCGTCTGCAAGAGAAAATGCAAAGGTTGAAGATGGAGCTCGAATTATCACATCAGAAACTGGATGAGGAGAAGCAAAGATCAGCACAGCTATCTAACCAGGTGAGATCCCGTGCTGCAGGACTTGTACCGACAACTAGCATACGTTTCCATTTATTCACATTTTCATTTAACACTTTTATCCAATCACTACAAAGATCCTAGGACAAGGGAGTAAACTGTCTCCCTTAGTAGAGGGCAGAGTGAAAAGATAGGTTGTTGCTGAAATGCGGAGGATGGATCAACATCGCTGGTGTGCATGATGTGTGTTTATTTTTATTTTTTTATGATTAGGGCGAGCTAGGATTATGAATCTTGGGGGCTGCATAATGAGGGCATTTTTGTAGTTTCTCTTGTGTAATGAGTTTGTTCAAAAAACAGAGAAGGAGCAAAAATGATACAGGCACTGGGTAGAAATTGGACTCCAGGAATTGAGACATGCACCGTATGTTTTGGACACAGGGTGAGAGATATGAATTTGGATCTAGTAGGTGTAGCGTTGTTAATGGTGACTTGGCTTCAGACCAGAATAATGGGTATATGGAGTTGTCCTTATCAGGAGACATGCGATGTAGAAGATTGTGTGCAGTGACCATAAAAGAAGTGAAAGCTTGTGCCTGACAGTGACAGATAGTAAGATGAGGATTGAGGAATGGAGAGAACGATGGGAGGACAGTTAAGGGATGCAAGAAGTAAACATAAGCAATGCATGTGTAGCTGCTATGGAGACATAAGCGACAGCCTGTATAAGCAAGAGACCTATGACAAAAAAAAAATAATAATATATATATATATGTATGTATGTATGTATGTATGTATATGTGTGTGTGTGTTTTTCATATAATCCATACATTTTACTTTTCTTAGCACCTGTGTTTTTTGATGGTTGTGTGTTGATCTACTGGGTAATATTTAGTTGTGATTAATTAGTATGAAAAACAGGAATCATATAAATGGCTGGAGTGGATATGGTTGAAGCTATTGTTGGTAGCAATAGTAGTCTCAAAAGCGTTAAATACACTGGACGGAATAAATGTACTAGTGACACTCTAAATATATGAATATAAATGAGAGACATGTAACCGCCCATATATGTGCTTAACTGACTTAATACTGTTGTATATAGCCAAATGCAAACAGTATCCTATTTGATGTGGTGATAGCTTCCCTCATATGGCAATTTGAATTGCTTAATCCTTGGGGAGCTATAACTTAGCTAAAACCAATAGTTGTCTAAAACAACAAAAAAACACAAAAAAAAAAAAAAAAATTAAGTGCAATTACCCATAGGTTGGGAACAAAAAAGAAAAATATAGTATAAAGCAGACCCAATAACAAAGTAAGATGTTATAGGTCAATATAACTATCAAGGAGAAAGTGTGAGAATATTTTAATGATATTGAGGGTAAATGGAAAAACATTGCCAGTGTTTTCCATATAAATTCACCACATATTCATTAAAGCATAACATGCAATTCAAAAAATGGTGTTCCAAAAATACATAGGTACACACTAGAGGAATTATGCACTGAAGAGGGGTTATTATTCAGACACTTCTCTGTTCAATAAACCAAACCAGAGCAACTGCACTTATCTTAATGTGTTGAAAAGAAGTCCCGACGGCTCGTTTCGCCCTTCCTAGGGCTTAATCATGGGTTAATTCACTTCACTTCTGTGGTGCTTTTATAGCACCCTTCTATCCACTGATCGCCGATTTGTAGCCACCTCATTGGTCTATTGGATAGCGTGGTGACGTCACACGTTGTTACGTCACCACGCTATCCACGTTTTGCCAACCACTTGCGTTTTGCCATCCAAGGCTGTTGTGTAATCGCGTGATGACGTCACAGCGTCATCTCGTGCATTGCATCTCTGGGTAATAACGCTGCTGAACGCCTAATTGCAATATACACATTTTTAAAGAAGAAGAAAAAACTAACCTAGTAAATTAATACTGACTAAGAGTATTTATACTACACAAGGGGGAAACAAAATAAAATAAAAAATATATTAGAAAGAAAGATATAGATATAGATATAGATATAGATATAGATATAGATATAGATATAGATATAGATATAGATATAGATATAGATATAGATATAGATATAGATATAGATATAGATATAGATATAGATATAGATATAGATATAGATATAGATATAGATATAGATATAGATATAGATATATATATATATATATATATATATATATATATATATATATATATAGAGAGAGAGAGCGCATAGTACAATTAATTATATATACAAAACGAGGTACATGTATCTATCCACATAATAATAATAGGTCAAAACCATGTAACCCCCATATATAAATTATAATTGTGAGGTGCACATGAAATCTATGGGGTGCTATAGTAAATGACTGGGGAAAACTATGATAAATAAATAATCTCTATAAAAAAGAGACTATGAATATTCTGTGTGTGTGAAATTAAATGTGTGAATGTGATGCTGATTAAGCATATTAAATTGCTTAAGGAACGAATGGGTAAATGAACGTGAATAATGTGAGATGTGACTAAACTCGGTTGTAAACAAGTATGTTTGATAAAATTAATGTGAAATGTAATGAAAAAAGGGGAGGTGGAGGAAAGTGTTTAAGAAAAAATATATTAAATAATATTTAGTTGCATGCAGTTAGGATTGTTTTATGTAAATTAGTTGTCAAATGTGTACACATGTTATTAGCAAATCGCAACGTCAAAGATTCTCAATCTGAGAACAAGCCTGTATGTTCAGCACTGCGGGCTTATACTCCCACAGAACAAGCTTCTACCTGGGGTTCTCAGATTGAGGATCTATCACTATGATTCACATATATGAAAAATGGCTATTAGGATTGTGCACTCTAAATGTCTAATGGGAGTCACTGTACCTAGGGAGGATAACTACGTCCATCTGGGTTTTTTCTGTCTCCTATATAGAGGAGCACTTGCTTGGTGTTTCAGGGCTGAATCCTTATGGCAATCAGCAGTGACATTTTAGTCAAATGTACCCTTTATTCCCCCCCCCCCCCCCCCCCCCCCCCCCCCCCTCCTCCTCCAGTAAGCCCTTCATCTTCTTGAACTTCCCACATTCAGAATGAGGTCTCCTTATCTCTCTCTCTGCTCAAGAGCGAGTACATTCCAGCCTTGGGAATTTGGGATTTACTCAAAAAATGTTGTTATTGCACTATCCAATTTTGGAAGGGGTAATTTATGGCTCTTTATAAACTTACAGTAACTATTGTGGATAGCAACATCATTTGAGAGAAAAGAAAGTCTATTAAATTATGAGATATAGAGTACTTTTACTGTAAAAAGGGTGGCAATCTGGGGTATAAACAGTCCAAGCTCTTGGTCTTTTGTTTGATGCTCCCAATCTAATGTGTTTTTTTTTTTTGTGCATTTCTAGGTTCACATCATGCAAAACTCCACATTGAAACAACAAGATGAGCATAAAAGAATTGTTATATTGGAACAACAGGTACATTCAGAATCGGAGGGTTTGATATTTGTAGGATATAGTGATAGATGAGGATACAGAGTTTGTATGAAACCAAAGGTCCTTAATATCCATGATGATGCCCCACACCCCCCATGAGCTAACGGTAACCGACATGCATTTTAGAAAACAATCCGTATCGCTTTAGTGCTATAGGTTTTGCTTTATTTTACCTGTGGTTATAACGTAAGCTTTAAGACAACCTGATCTTCCCACAGGTATTATGTTACTGACGCTTGTTTTGTTTTTAACTTTTTTTTTTTATTTTTTTTTATAGCATTTTTATAATAAAATAAAATAGTACAATACTGCTTCCAAGGTTAACTTATGATGTAAAACAAATTTAATCACAAGGAAGTTTTTATTCCTTTACAGAGCAGCTGTAGGACATGATTATTATACTGTATAGAATGTATGACCTGTATGTTGCAATACATGCATGCATACATGCATACATACATGCATGCATACATACATACATACATGCATGCATACATACATGCATACATACATACATACATACATACATACATACATACATACATACATACATACATACATACATACATACAAACAATTCAAGTTTGTGTCTCATTTACACAATAGATCCAGAAATGCACCTCTGATTTTGAGAACGAGAAAGTTGATCGGCAGAATGTTCAGCATCAACTGTATAAGGTACTGAAAGAGCTGCGCAAAGCCCGAGAGCAGATCACTAGGCTGGAGCCAATGGTAAGTGAACCTGGAAGCAATTGCCAACATGTAAAATCAATGTACAACTTTAAAATTGGTGTGATCTTGGGACCTTTTTATCTTTCCTTTTGGGTAGTAACAATAAGTAGAAGTGGGGTCAGAGGATGTGAGTAGAGGTCAAAATGTAAAAGCTATGTTTTAACTTCTTGTTTTACATTGCTTTTGAGTGGCTTTTCGTCAGGGTGTTTCCTTCTAAAATAATTTTTGCGTTGGTCCTCTATTTAATGTCTCCTCCAGGCTGCTTGAAATACTATTTTTTGAAGAACTAAAGCTCATAATGGGCAAATTTACCTTCCAGCTGGAAAAGCGCTGTAGTAGTGAAACAATAGGGTTACATTTGTTTATTTAATAAAAATTATTAGCAATAAAATCAATACTTGAGAATTATTTAAAAAACACGTGCGTACATTTTAGCTTTAAAAGGTATGTTCCTCCCTAATACAGCAGGTGCCCAGGGGGTGAAAGAGGATCTGTCTTGGACGCTGTCCTTTTTATAGGAGTCTGATTCTTTCCCTGTAGTCACCATTGGAGGCAGACAGACCAGTAGAGTAGGCATTTTGAGGGCAGTCTCCTGGGCACCTAACTTTAGGTGAACAGCAGCTCGGCTAGACCTAGATGCTTACATTGGAAATTTGAATTTTTTTTCCAGGCTGAATGCATTTTTATCAAATACTTATTTTATTCCTTATATGGTACCATTATACCAATCAAACAAGAATATATCACCACTACAGTGGCCCTTTAAGCAATCTCTGTTACAGATTTACAAATGGCAAAAGAATCAGAGTTTGAATTTAGGTAACTGAAATCTAACAGAAAGTTGTCTTAATGGCAAAGTCCAGTTTTTTTGTTATAAAAGTACAAAACGTTATGTACTGTGTTTCACTGAGTTCTTCAGCCTTCAAGGTTTCCATCTACTTGAGAGAGAGATAGAGATATATAAACATGCATAAGCTCACAGTTGAGGTCTTGTCTATATAAGCTAGTTACCTTATTTTCTTTAACTCCCTAAATACATTTAGCTTGCTATCCATTCTAGTTCTTAACCTTACTTAAAGGCATATCCACGTTTCATGGATTAATCCATTTCTGCACTCTAGGCAAAAAGCAGCCTTTATGTTTGCGGCACCTCATAAAACATTTAATTTTTATCTATAATTCTAATAATTTTTTGGGCACCCCCAGGGGTGTCTGCACAGGCCATGATCCCCACCCAATCAGCATGCAGCATTAGGGGATCAATTTTAATCCATTCTTCACCTGCTGTTTCTCCTCAGCCAATAGGCGAGCACTGATTTCAGCCCGAAAGTAACTGCTGGGATTTGACTCCCTCCTGCTTCCTGTCTGTGCTTTGTGCTGGGCTGCTGCCATAGCACCAAACATAGTGCCACATTACATATCCCAGGCTGACTTACAGCACAAACGGGAACCCCAGAGTTTAATTCAAAATGTTCAGCTAACCGGATTGGCCAAAACAAATGATGCTAATTTAGCCAGCGTTTGAAGGGTTGTTGACCCTAATTTTCAACTGTCAATAAGACCTTTTGCAAACTTCAAGGTAAGTGTTTTTAAATGTTTGGCTTGGTATTTTTCCATGCAAAACATGTTTTCATACACTATTAATTCTCCTCTATTAGATGCACTCATAATCCAACAAATTTAGATATGCATTTAAAACCTGAATTTGTAAAGTCCTTTTTTATACTTTTTAAATGAGCTCACTTACAATTTAGATTTTTGTTGTGCAGATAAATGAATGATCTTGTAACCATTTTCATTACACGTTGCATTTGCCTGTCCTACATTGTAAATCTTCGCTCTCTCTCTCGCCACTGTAGGGCCGCCATGCTGATATATGTTGTATTGATCCATCCAGTAATTTCCATAATGCCTTTGATGAAAAACTGTCAATTCGAGAGAGACATCAGTCTCCAAAACAAACCAATCTGTTGGATGAAAGTTTCCTGGAGTGTCCTAAATGCAAAGCAGTATATCCCACCAGCCAGCACAGAGAGTTGCTCTCTCACCTTGATTACTGCAACGGCTGAGCGATCAAGTGCTAATCCCTATCGGTGCCAAAACTGACAATTTATCAGGAATATTTTATTTGTTTTTTGCAGAGACATTTAGGGATTCAATTCATATAACTAAACTTCAGTTCAAACATACTTTTTATTTATCGCTTTCACCATATACAAATATCACCTGGAGACTTGCAAGGGTTTTGTAAATCAAGCCTTGCATTTTTTTGCACTTCAAGTTCATCAACAGATAGTGTTGGCTGACAAATTATTTTAGCTGCTGGTAATTTACTGTAAGTAAGAAACATTCATTTAATTTAATGTTTGAAACTGAACTACTGACTAGGAAGCTTAATGTTTTTGGCATCTTGAACAAGAGCAGTATTTGCTTTGTTATACACTCCACATTACAGAGGATATCTGATTCCACATCCACATGGTATAATTGTATTGGTAAACATGAAATTGACCATCCGCATATCTCTCCTATAGAAAATATGCTGCCTTATTCATAAGACTTGAATCATTTGTAAACTCCTTCACAAACTGAGTCTTAGTTATCAGGCATAATATATAAAATGCTTTTCATTTGCACTTTTATTTTCGGCATTGCCCTGCTTTTGGCATTGATACTTTTTTTTTTATATATATATTTAGCGGTGGATATGTGAAATGTACCAAGTAATATATATTTTTTCTTATACAATTACATCCTTAATATAATATATACTGTTGGTATAGAAGATGAGATTTAATAAACTTTTTCTACATTTATTTGTGTGTCTGATAAATATTTACGGTTACAGGCGATTATATATAAGCTTCCTGGGTATCAAATGTTTGGTAAAAAAAAACAGCAGTGATTATATAGAAAAGTTCAGTGTACTTACAAAGTTATATGCAGGAGAGTAAAATCCAGCTTTGCACACCCACAGGGAGCTTACATACCAAGTACACACAGGAAAGCAGCCAGGTACAGAGTTTAACCTTTTAAAGGAAGCACTTGCTGCAGGATGGATTTATATGGTTGGGTGGGGTCTGAGCTCATAGCTGAATCAAAGCACAAAGAGGGAGGGAGTAGAGAGAGATTTGGAGGGAGTGGAGATTTAGCAGGAGATATTGGGGGGGGGGATGCTGCAGTAGTAGGTGAGGCAGGGAACTAATAAACTGAAGGGTTGGTAATCAAGTGTGAATGTGTTGTACAGAGAGACTCTTAAGTGAAAATATAGAGCACCTTCTAACATGGTGCCACACTACATATGCCAGGCTGCTTTACAGCACAGCCCGGAACCCCAGAGCTTTGTACAAGTGTATCAGCTGCCTGGGCCTCCTCCTGATTCGCCAAAATTAAATATGAATTTTATGCTAATTTAGCCAGGGTTTCAAGGGTTTCTAATTTTTTACTGTCAGAAATTGCAAGACATTTTGCTAACTTCAAGGTAAGTGTTGAAATGTTTACTTTGGTATTTTTCCATGCAAACATTTTTTATTTTTTTTTATACACTACTGATTCTCCTCTATGCCTTCAAGGCCATGTGCATCCGATAGTTTCCTGGATTATGAGTGCATCTGAGAGGAGAATCAGTGTATAAAAACATTTTTGTGCATGGAAAGATGTTATTTATATAGCGCTGGCATAATACATAGTGCTATACTAGGGTAATTACGAATTTTGAATCTGTAATCAAGAGTAAATAATTTTCTACAAAGTGATTTGATAGTCTGAAGTCACATGAGTTTACAGCTGTGAGAATTGTAGCTGATTGTACAGTAAATAACTATTGACAATCAAGTATTAATAACTTCAATACATTTCAAGTGTTCCTTGGAAAAAAATCACTTTTTATAATTGGTGTATTAAATAACAGGTGGAAACATTTCAGAAATCTGAACTCTTAATTTCTGCTCGAAAGTTGCTAGCAAATGTTTGTCAAAACTTAATCTATTAAAGAAATAAATTAGATATAATGTAAAAAGCATTTAAATTGCTTGAGATCCATCATATAGTAAAATAAAACTTCTTTTTTTTTCCTGTTGTTGCTTCTCTTTGTTCAATACAGAGTTCAAAAACCTTGAAGTACGGTTTTAAACATACTTTGCAGATTTTTAGCATTGAAAATTATAAACTCTGATCCACTTGAATAAAATACATTTTAAAAATGAAAAGATCCAAAAAACAGCTCATTGATTGCATTCAATACAGCTGCCATAATTGTAAAAACATTTTCCAGCGCAAGATGGCAGCTTTCCATACAAATCTCAATAGAAGGGGGACTCCATAATTAAAACAAAAAATACAAGGTACTTTGCATAAAAAGTTTTCTTACATGCAAAACAGGTTAACATTTCTTAATATTAGGTCACATTTGTTGTTGTTGTTGTTGTTTAGTGGTTCAGTTGCGCCAACTCTCGGTCACCATATGGACCGCAGCCCACCAGGTAGAGATATACACACACTAATAAGACTGCCCACCAACACATAGAACAGGTAATTACCTGGAAGCCTGTGTTTAGTTTATTTACATTAGTAAGCCATGTTTAATTGAAAGATGACATTTAAAGTGGTTCTTTAATTTGAAATTTTTACATGGATACTCTTTGTTTAGATATAAAAAAAAAATCTGCAATCTTTTATAATTAGAGAACCAATCTACATTAAAACCTTAGATCAAGGAACCAAAAATACCTGTTACATAGAACTACGGGTATTAGCATGGACTTATACTCTTAAATCTGCTATAAAATAGCACGCTCTCGCCTATATTGCATTTAATTAATCAATGAAGAAGACTAACGCACACTTTAATTTTCAGCTAAGAATGCTTTGACCTTAAGAGACACTTAATTGAACACAATGTGTACCACCTCACAGTAAAGATCTCTTAACAATGTTGAAATATGTTTTTAAATATGTGCATTTTTAACAGAGAAATGAATACATTAAATCTCTGTTTACATGAGTCACTGGCAGCACCCTAGTCAGACCCACAGTTATAGCTTTGTGCAGAGAGCAGAAGCAGAAAGAGTTAACCCTTCCCAATTGCATCTGTGCAGGGAAAGGACTGCTGGGATCAGCTAAATACGACAATTGGTGGTTAACATCTCCTGCTGTATTCCTGAAGTTCAGAGAGAAACTATAAATCTTTTGTGTTCAGAGTCTACACCACTCAGTGGCCCTCATTCAATTGCGATTTGGCCAATTGAATAGGGCTCTAAACAAGCACATAGCATATTTCTTTTAAAGAAGTTTTTAGTTCGTGAAAACCTTGCTTTTGGATAGATGCTTACTAACTACAAACTTCTTTAAAAAAATATGTTATGTGACCTAATCAACATATATAACCAGGATTGCACACAGGAGGACCCAGCTGGCTTTAAAAATCAAGTTTGGCGACTTTTTCCCTGAGATTTGCTGCTGAACCAGAACAAAGGAGACTCTGAAACACTGATAACCAACATGCCTACTTAAGGATTGTGCTCAGGAGGACCCAGCTCGTTTTAAAAATCAAGTTTGGAAACGTTTTCTTCTGAGATTTTCTGCTGAACCAGAACAAAAGAGACTCTGATAAACACGATCCATACTTAAGGTTGGTAAACACCAAAATTGCTTGTCTGGATCAAACCTATACAGTTCTAATCTAGATGCCTTACACTATTGGAGATCTTTTCTGTGTAATGATTTGTAGATATAGAATAAAATCTGGATTGTACTCACAATGAACTGTATAATTGTGAATTATGTAAATCAAAAAAGACCCAGCAGCTTATATCTCATATAATAATAGGGATATAACCTATACCTTTTATGTGGGAGACTGAAAAATTAATGCAGACTATTTCTGCTTTATAAGGTCCCAGAATACCACCCTCTGATCAGACCTTCCAATCCGGGTACCCCATACACCTCCCACAACTCCAATTCTAGAGTGAAGCTAAAGGGCTTGGAGACAAAGTCTGCCCACACTCATATTGACAAAGGCAAGAAACAAAAGCTAACATGCTTTCACAGATACCCTCTAATCTGGGGATGCTAAGAGCTAAAGTGAACAACTAAGGAGTACCTAACACTTTCAACCCCAGTGCCTGCACAGTGTTAAAGGCCTAGAAACAAGGCACAGAGAGCTGTTACACAACAAGCCAGCCCCCCAGGGGTTAAAGGAAAGCCCTAATCTATTGTATCTGGTGATTTACAGCATTCCAGGACTATAAGCCCAAAAAAATCCTTTGTGATTTGTTATCTCTACAGTACATTCTTGCCAGAACTGTCTTTTATCAAACATAGTGGCTGGGAATTACTCCAAGGCCTGGAAGACGGCACAACCTAGGGTGGCACGCCTAACATGTTTTGGACAAAGGTCTGAACATAACAACTTGGTAGAAATAGATCACTTAATTTGTCTGCACAGCTCCATCTAGTGGACAAATTTCAGGCCAACAATAAAACTACACCACACTGCCATCTGGTGGGCCTACAAAGTACCGTATTTATCAGCGTATAACACGCACTTTTTCTCCCTGAAAATAGGGGGCAAACAATGTGTTTGTTTTATACGCCGTGCCTCTTCCCCCCCCCCCCTCCTCATCTTCAACCCCCCCTCCTCATTCTAAACCCCCCTAAATACCTCCCATTCTCCCTTTCCCCTCACTTACCTGCTTCTGCTCCTGCCTCCGCTCCTTCTTGACCCGGCGCGCATGTGACATCACATGCGCGCCACGTCATTAGCATATACCGGGTGCCGGAGGGGGTTGAGGATGAGGAGGGGGTTGAGGAGGGAGGGGCTTGAGGATGAGGAGGGGGGGTTGAGGAGGGAGGATGAGGAGGGAGGTTGAGGAGGGGGGTTGAGGTTGAGGAGGGGGAGGGAGGATGGGGGGGGGTGAGGAGGGGGTTGAGGAGGAGCAGCGATTTCTGAGTAAACTTTTGTAAAAACATATAATATCCAAGTTTCTTTGTTAAAACAGTTGCTATTACTGTCATTTTACATTATTTACCTTATAAGTGTTAATAATATTAATAAAAAAAGTTCTGAGCTACCCTTATTTTGCTTCAAAGTTCTTAATTTGTAAGTTTTTTTTTCCTGAAATTTCCTTCTTAAAATGAGGTGCGTGTTATAAGCCGGTGCGTGTTACGGTTGAAGCAGCAGTTCTTCTCTAATCATCACTTTTCAATATTGTAAAACTTTGTAGACCTTGCATTACCACAAGGGTATATAAAAGGAGATACAATGTACTTAAAGATTTACAGGTTTGACATACTCCATGCCTGACAAAAAAAGGCCATGAAATGCCAATGAACTGGAGCACATTACAGACAGATATTGGAATGAGGGACATTACCAAACAAAGGAGGAGGCACTGTAAAAAAGTTAACTTAAAGATAATATTGTTTAACTGTTAGAGGTTAGATGACACATTTTTATATCAGAGTCTAACACACACTAATTATTTTCTGGTAAATGAGTCCTACAAATAAAGATAAGGTTGTTGATACTGGTTTATGTTGTGCTTAAGATTATAATATGCCAATTTTCCTGCCCCCTTTTGTAGTTTGAGACAATGTAGCCATTTTTGCTATGACATCATACACAAACTGAGGTGAAAATGGGGATTGTTGTTGTTATTTAGTCATTCAGTCGGGCCGGCTCTCAGTTACCCTAGAGACCGACCGCAGCACGCCCCTCTGAGCTCCCTCAAGTTCATGTTCATTGCATCAGTGACCGCTTCGACCCATCTCTACCTCTGCTGCCTCTCTACTTAATTTAACCAGATATTTAAAGCATCTAGGTCACACAGTTTGAATTCTGAAGTTAAATAAACTCATTTGTTGACAATTTTTTCGTTCGCAATGGCTTCCCACAATTTAAAAAAAATCTGGGGCACTTTTTCTAATGGAGTCACATTACTGACACTGTCACTGTGCAATCATTAAATGATATCATCTTACCTTATTATAGATTCTTATTTGGTGCCTTATGTTCATAACAAAATTGACTTATTAATAGATAGTTTCTCATTTATACCTCAGAAAATCTAGAGAATATACATACAATAATATACAATTCATGTACAGAGCTGACAAACAATGTAGGTATTACTAAAGTCATAGAACCATGCAGAGTCAAGGCAGAGAAAACATAAAAGAACACAGTTATATACATATACATATGTTTCCGTCTATAAGACGACCCCATGTATAAGACGACCCCTATTTTTGTAGCCCGAAATTCAGAAATAAATAAATATGCAAATGTTTATTTTATACGTTTTTATTGTGTTACACATATATTTAAGGGCACTTTCTGTCATGATTATCACTGATTTCCATTCCAGCTCAATATCCTTGTGATTACATCACTTATTACTTATTGCATTTTTCCGGTTTAACACAGGGTTACAAAGATATTGAGCTGGAAGGAAATCAGTGAAAATCATGACAGAAAGTGCCCTTAAATATATGTGAAACAAAATAAAAACATATAAAATACACATTTATATGCACACAAGCATCACACACATGCCACGCACATGCCACGCACATGCCACACACAAGCTGATCAGCTTATTCACGATGTGTATCACACTGTAATGCTGCATCTGGCCACTAGATGCCGCTGTCTTAAGGCAGGAGAAAAGACGTATTGGAAATGCTGGTTCCAATTAAATTGCATTACACTGCTTTTGAGCTTAAAAATGTGTATTTTATAAGTTTTTATTGTGTTATACATATATTTAAGGGCACTTTCTGTCACGATTTTCACTGATTTACATTCCAGCTCAATATCTTTGTGATCCTGTGTTAAACCGGAAAAATGCAATTGCACATCGCGGCTGAGTAATAAGTGATGTGATCACAAGGATATTGAGCTGGAATGGAAATCAGTGAAATTCATGACAGAAAGTGCCCTTAAATATATGTGTAACACAATATAAACCTATAAAATACACATTTTTATGCACACTTGCAGTGTAATGCAATCTAATCGGAACCAAATACATTTCCAAATGTGTGTCTTTTCTCCTGCCTTAAATCTTGTGCCCAGATGCAGCATTACAGTAACAGACCAGGATATCTAATAGCAACATTCTGTGTATAATAATATGGTATATATATAAATATATATATATATATATATATATATATATATATATATTTATATTTATTTATACCTTTATTTATTTAAACATCTGAGGCAGGATTGTTCCTTAATAGACAATTTCAACATGAACATATTGTGATGGGACGATAATCTCAGCTGAAAGCTGGGTCTACTTACTTGTTTGCACTTTCCTTGAAGTTAGCAAAATATCTTTTAATTTCTGTCAGTTGAAACTTAGGGTTAACACCCTACAAACCCAGGCTAAACTGGTATAAAAAAAAAAAAATGTTTTGGCCAATCAGGAGGAAGTAAAGACTGAAACATTTGTATCACAATCTGGCAGTTGCTGTCTGCTGTTTCGCTCTGCTTTTCTCCTTATGGGCAGTTTCAGCTTTGACCCCAGCAACATAATTTCCTTTAGAGGTCACATACTGTACCCTGCAGGGTACACTTTATGTAAGCTTCCTAGGGGTGTGCACACCCAGATATCAGTATCTAGCATATACATATGTAAGTACATTCAACTTTTCAATATAATACATATTTTTCAATCAGTAGCTGTTTATTAGGAAACATTTGAAACCCAGCTCACTTATATATATATATCTATTTAATTGCTGTTCATCAATTTGTATATATTGTACATAATATACAATGCAGCACCTAATATTGCCCTATTGCCCTAATGCAACAACCACTGTTCAATACCCAGACAAAAAGGTAACCATTTAATTTGTCATTAAATACGTATAGTCTCAAATGTTACACCTTTACAAACTAATTCTAAGTCTAATCAAATATCCTTGTGTACTAAGCAGGTGAAAACATTAACAGTAAAAAAGCATGCTTTGCTTTAAGATGTGGACACAAGCAAAAACAAGTGGCTTTATGAGAATTGTAATTGTACTTTGCAAATACGTCATACTGTACAACACAATAAAAAAAAAATCTTTATTTATATTTCTGGTCATTAGTTCAGAAAACATAACACCTTCATCTTTGTTTTAGATGGGTGGGTATGTACAAGAATACAGCTTGATACTTCCTCGTTTCACATCATAGAGGAAGTTTATACTCCTGGAATATAACCAGGCTTCAGCACCATGAACCAGGTTGCTATAATTTACAAGACTATTTGGTGCTTTGCCCACATCAGCAAAGTTCAGTTTGTTATCTGATGCACTTAAAACAAATCCATCACATGAGGAACATTTGCATTATCTCAGTTTGCATCAACAGGCGATGGATAACATGCACTACTAGTTTCTGCTCCACTGATGATCATGCTCTTATTGTAGCTGTATGTTAATATAATGGATCAACTGGTGCCTTCTCCGCATGCTATGAGATCTGAAAACAGAACACATTTTACATTTTTCTCTGACTTCAAGACTAGCAACAAGGTGGCTTTGACAGTCCTGGAGACATTGATATTGTCTTTGATTTTTATATTTTCATTGCTAACAAACATTTGTGCTATTATTTTGTTGGCCAGAAAGAAAAAGCTGGTGACCTCCAATTGCTTTGTGTTAAACCTCTTCTGTGCTGACCTCCTCTTCACCAGCATGATCCCCTTCATCTTGGTCATCCGCTGGACTGATGTTTGGATACTGGGGGACTTTATCTGCCATGTTCTTTTCTATATCATCTGCCTGAGTGGTTGTGTCATTCTTATCTCCCTTTCAGCTGTAAGCCTGGAGAGGATGATCTGCATCATGAAGGTGACCCAAGCGTCCACGTGCAATGTAAAAGTGGTGGTAGTGGGACTGCTGGGCATTTGGGGCTTCTCAGCCTTGACTGCTCTTCCTTTATGTTTATTCTTCAATGTGACCACACAGAGCGTTAATGGCATGGTAAGTGCTCCAACACTGATTCTTTTATCTATATTTTATCTATATGCCAATATAGATAATACATCTATTTGCGTCCATAATGAATTAGTGTTTTATCACCTATATTATGAATAGACTAAAAACCACTTTCTTTTATGTTTTTTATAGCATTCTGAAAAAAAAAGTTATTTAAAACATCTACTAATGTTGTTTTATGTGAGATGCCTCTTTTCTCAGTATGTATACTGAAAACTGAGGCCACTAGAACATAGACAGAATATAGGAACAAGAGAAATAGAGTAATTACTGCAGAAAAACACTGTAGCAGAGAGTACTGTTTTGGATAAGGAGAGTTTTTAAAGTTGTTTTAAAAGCTAACCTTTACAAAATGTCAGCTTCAAGCTAAAAATTACTTTTGCAGCTTATAATTAGACAATTCTCTTAAAGGTTAGTTTTTAAAACAACTTTTAAAACTGACAAGAGATATCCAAAAATGCATTAAATATTTTTTGCATGTATTTAGAATTACCCAGAATTCTTTATAGACATTGCTTGGCATGACACTGGATAAAGACAGTTTGCATATTTGTGTGTGGTTAACCAGTAAGTGTGTGGTTTGACAGATTAGATTTCGTTTTCTCAAGAAAAGAGTTATGTGACATGATATGGATAGTACTTTTGCAGATTTAAACAGAAGGAACTAGTAATACATCTTGAGCCATTTTCAGCTAATTTAGGAACATTTTATGTAAACCTTTAATTTGTGCATCATTTAAAAGGGACAGTAAATTCTTACATTTTATCAAGCATTTAAAAGAGCTTGTTACAGACATTGAAAACAATATTTTAGATTAATGAGTGATCTGAAGTACAGCAATCTGACCGATTAGCCTGCTACCGATTTAGGGCCCTTATGTAAATCTCTGCAAAAGCAATAAGAGTGCCGCAGCAACACAGTAAATCCTATATAGCTATGTTAATCCCCCATCCCTAAACATTGCGAGGGAACTGCTACGAACCACTGCTATGACTGAACTGCACAATTAAGCCGAAAAGCAATGCAAAAATCTCCAATGATTTTTGCACTGACAATAAATTACAATTTACTCTGTTAGACTTTGACACCCAAACCCTATGGATTATATGGTTCACTCGCAAATCAGGGCACTGCCATAACTGCAAAAAGCAGAAGAAAGATTTATGTTACCAAAGACCACTCACAACTGGTTTTCAAATCCAGAAACATTTAAAGTGACAGTATAGTACAAAAGTACTACAAAAAAATTCATTATTTGACGGTTAAGTATCCAATATCGACATATGTGTAATTAAAAAATATGATATGTTAGTATTAAGCCCATTTTATGACACAAAATCCAATTGCAGACTTGAGCAGAAAATATTCCACTCTAAGTTCAAAAAGTAGAGTTGCTTACCCCCCATAAAAAATAAGTGTGCCACTGTACATAAGATGGGAAACTGATAACTGATATTTTGCTCTACCATATATGAAAATGTTCTCCCTCAATTTTTCAAAATGAATGTGTTTACCACTGTCATGTATGACCCACAATAAGAATCCAGGAGTTACAACATCTGTTATTTATGAAAGAAGCTTATTTACTGATATGTAAAAAGGTGGTCTGTTAAAAGCATATTAAAAATATGGTACTCCACAGTACCTCTCATGTAAAATTCAGGATAAGTCAGACCACATAAAGCTCACATTATTTCTTAGATTAAAGGATTTATTGAAATTGCACTTATGTTAAATGATGCATATCTGTAATAATGGTCTGTGTCTAACAGATAATTGCAACCTTTCGCTATCGGAGCATTAACTAATGGATACAGGTGTGTTATTTGCAGCCGTTAATCTCTATGACTCTATAAAACCAAAATACCATGTTTTGTTTGTTTTTTGCGCAGAAAAAATATTAAATCTAATTTGTATTTATTTGTTGCATCTGAAAAAGGGTTTTTTTTAAATGTTGCAAATTCCGTCTTTTTAAAAAGAAAAGGTTCTGTTGATAAATGAAATGATTTGTACATAATTGCACAGAGGGCTATATCACTGTTAGCCAATCAATAGTAATAGAACTACACGAGTCACCACCTTCAGCCAGTTACATGATATACAGCTGTGTGATCAATTAATATTTGTGTATTTTATATAGAACTCAAAATGCACGTGGGTGAATAACTCAGGGACTTGTCCCTATCATCCAGTAAACACAAATACCGCTATATTAGAGCTCATTGGCTGACTCACACAAGACTTGCCACTTTATTGAAAGGTAGAGACAAGCCACCATGGTAATATTATTATTTATTTTATTATGATATCATATCTATATAGCTGCAGCATATTCACTATAAGTTTGGTTAGACTAAGTTTGGAAAGAAAACACATTTGTTATATTGAAAATATTAGTTATATGCAAAATACTGTGACACAAACATGTTTAATAACCCTCTGGTTAATTCAGCAATGAAAAAAATAATGTTCCTAAGTAACCATATTGTTTATTTAATTACTTTTTGTGTTTGAAAATGATATCCTAATTTATTCAAGCTTTCACAGTAATTACTCATATCACTTCAGGAGCCAACCATGCTTTCAAATTTACTGTAGAGAATACCAACACTTGCGTAATCTGTTATCAGATAGTTAATAAAAAGTTTAAACCTTAAATTAATATTGACCTGTTCAGGGATGGAAGTAATTACAGTATTATTTATCACTATATCCTATCAATACATAACATTCTCAGTCACCAAACTCTATGCTGAAGAGGTTGAGTTACATTAGCAACCGATGAAGTACGGACTCTGTGGACAGTTACTATCAGGAAGTAATAAAGCAACGTTTCGTGATACTGATATGTTATACTAAACAAGTCATTTCCTCTGCCAAGTCACACACAGCTTAAGACTTCTCAGTTTCACAATATGTGTTTGTTTTTCACCCAGTTACACTCCTTGTACATATACGTATAAAACCACAGATGTACAAGATCGAAATGACTCATTTCAAATTTGTCGATCCGTGTTTGTTAAATGCAGTAACAGTAAATACTGACCATGATGTCCTTTTATAATCTACGAGATAGGATCATGCAATTCTATTGGGAAATCTATACAAGGGAAAGCCACCTGCTTTCCCTTTGTAGTTTATTGGTGACTGACAACAAACTGCAGATAAATTAATATAATATATCTTATCGCTTTCATTCCAGGCAATGACATAAATGAATGTATGTGTAATAGAGAGTCAGGATATTTCACCTCCCTCAGGTGGTAAAAATATTAGATATTTGAGCTTTATGTTGCTCAAGGCCAAATGGGTTGTCCTTTTGCTCCCTTGTTCCTCTCTAATTTAACTAGTCTTTGAATCAAATAGAAGAACATTGGTATATTTTGGCATAGTATATCAGGCCCAGGCAATGACAGCACCTTTCCAAGGAAAATATGTCTTTCCAATTATGTTATTATGGTGGCATATACTGGCTTGTCCATTCGCAGAGAAATGTCTATTCACAGACGTACTATTTTCTAGAGTTATCGCCTTTTATTAATGGCAGCAACTTGAGCCAAGTATGAACACTACTCTAGAAACATATATATAATCCAGAATAGATACATTCTCTGTTCTCTTGGAATCCTGATCCTTAAATTTGGGTTGCAACTTTAAAAGAGAGACATTTAGGGTGTTAATAATCTCCAAGTGAAATAAATTAATTTGCTAAAACAGAAGCATATTAGAACAGAAAATGACTAAATTAAAAGTACAACCATACTACTAAATCTTAAAATTTTAGACCAATGTTATATATTATCACAATATAGCCAGTGTTTCAATTATACTTTCCACCATGTTCCTTCTACTCACTGCCTTCTCTCTCCTCCTTAAAACCACCACCTTTCCCCATCCTCACAACAACACATTTTAAATTATCTCACCTTCACTGCTCTCTTCACCTCAACTAAGTTCCGATTAACTCCTAACCTTAATTAACACCCTATGATTACCCCTGCCTTTCAAGCTAAAACCGGAGCACTCCCATCTCCTTTCATTCTCACACCTTCTATTATTACCTGTGAATTACATCTCTCTCAGCAATGGACACTTTTCAATTTCCATGTACTTCCCAACCCAGTCTATCTAACAATACTACCAGATACAGGAAACACTGCCTCATCTGATACTCTGTCATATGGTGAACTGGCCTTTAACCTCAAAACAAGAGGCAACAGATTGGGCGGTGGTGTGTTAATTCTTCCCTCCCACAACAGTACGTTCCAGACCATTCTTTATCCCTTCTCTGTCCTTTCCCTCCTTTTAATTTCACTCCATTAGACTCTACTCACTTCTCTTTTTGTGTTTTGCTGTCATCTTTTTCTCCCTTTGACCAACCACCAGATTCCTTGAACACTTGACTCCTGGCTCCCCGACTTCCTCTCCTCTAGCATTCAAACTCTTATTCTGGGTGACTTTAACGTATCTGTGGATAATCCAGATGCCCTGCCTCTAGCAAGATATTCTCACTAACCTCCTCATTTGGCCTTTCTCAGTTGTCTACCTCTGCAACACTCTGTGAGGGCCATTCCATTGACTTAGTTTTTTACATCTCTGTGATATCTCTCTGCTCCCTAACAAACTCTTCCCTTTCTCCCACCACCATCTCTTAACCTTCAACCTTACCCTACCCTGCACACCACTTCATCCTCCACGTATTCCACAAACTTACAGAAATCTCCACAACATTGACTTAAAGGAACTTACCCTGTCACTGCAACCCATCTATAACTTCACTGCACTCTCCTGCTAAGAACTTCCTGCTGCACGCCACAACCACTCACTATTTAAAACCCTAGACAGGTCTGCCCCACCACTATTTGTCAGTCCCCATGCATTTGCTCTTAGCTATGGCTCTGGAAGCAAATTATATATCTGCAATAAATGCTCCTGCACTGCTGAACGTGCCTGAGTGAAGACCTGTACTTAATCAGAATTCTTGCACTATAATTTCATGGTGCACTTCTAAACTTTAGACATTAATTTGACCAAAAAAGCTACCTTTTGTCCCTGATTGCAACACTGTAATTTAATTTCAAATGCCTCTTTTCAACCTTTATTTCAAACTCAGCACCTCCCCTTGCATTACCCAACCTCACATCATAAGACCTTGCCAACCCCTTCAAAACTAAAATAGATACAATTAGACATGACACACCACACCACAGACACATTACTTTCACCCCTGCTTCTTCACACTTGTTGCAGAAGATGAGGTATCCAAACCCCTGTCTCTCACCTCACTACATTCTTCCTTGATCCTATTTCTTCACATCTTGTCCCCTCAAGTTCTACCACCCTTACCTAGGTCGTTACCCATATTTTCAATCTTTCTCTCTCATTGGCACATTTTCATCCTCCTTCAAGCAGGCCCTCCTCTCACCATTTCTAAAGAAGTCAGTTCTCGATCCTTCATCCCTTTCTATTTATCTCCCCATTTTTCTAATCCCCTAGCCTCTAAACTACTAAAACTATTAGACTATCAGCCTCATTAAAATGAAGGCCAGTTAGTGCAATGTGAGGCCTGCAACGGCTGTGGGCTTGAAATTCCCCGGTGTTACGGGGCTATTAAATTGGAAGGGGCTGTGAGCCACGGGCGGAGACACTAAACCGCAACTCAGTCTGTCACACGGGTTAGACGTAGCTAATGGCAAAAGAGATTGCTATCATAGCTGATGAAAGCCTGTGGGAACCCCGCAGGCTCCCGACATAACCCCTTGCTGAGGGTCCAATTCGGGACCCCCACTGCAGTTAAATATTGAACCCCTGCCGCGGGGGGTACTTCAAGTATCCCCCCGGCCCCTAAAGTTAACCCCCTATGCTCTGGGTCCAAATCAGGACCCCTGCACTGTCCCCATATTAACACTTGCAGCGGGGGTCCCGATTGGGACCCCTGCTGCATTTAAATTTGTTTGGGGAGCATGAGAATTTGTTTGGGGAGCGGGGGGGAGCTTTAGGGGCCGGAGGGAGGTTTGGGGGCCGGAGCAGAGGTCTCTTTTACTGCCCCCTCAGCAAACGTAAGGGCTTAATGCCTAACTCCTTAACAAACTGTTCCTTACTCAACTCCCTAAAATCTGTCTTCCTTCCCAAACCCTCAATCGTGACTGCTCTCCTCAAGGCAACAAATGACCTAGTGACTGCTAAGTCCAGGGGATACTTCTCCTTATTAATACTGCTTGACCTCTCTGCTGCCTTTTACACTGTTGACCACTTACCGTATATGCTCGAGTATAAGCCGACCCGAGTATAAGCCGAGGCACCCATTTTACCACAAAATACTGGGTAAAATGACTGACTCGAGTATAAGCCGAGGGGGGGAAATGCGCTGCCCCCTGTGTCCCTCTTGTGCCCTCTGTGTCCCCCCATCCTCAACCCCCCCATCCTCATCCTCAACCCCCTCCTCAACCCCCTCCTCAGCTTCAACCCTCCTCAACCTCAACCCTCCTCAACTTAAACCCCCCCTCAACCCCAACCCCCCCTCCTCAACCCGCCTCCCCAACCTCCCTCCTCAACCCCCCATCCTCAACTCCCCCATCCTCATCCTCTCTTCTCAACCCCCCATCCTCAACCCCCCTCCTCAACCCCTCCTCCTCATCCTCAACCTCCCTCCTCATCCTTAACCCCCTCCTCAACCTCCCTCCTCATCCTCAACCCCCTCCTCAACCCCCTCCTCAACCTTCCTCCTCAACCCCTCCATCCTCAACCCCCCCATCCTCAACCCCCTCCTCAACACCCCCATCGTCATCCTCAACCCCCCATCCTCAACCTCCCTCCTTAACCTCAACCCCCTCAACCCCCCTCCTCAACCTCAACCCCCCTCAACCCCAACCCACCTCCTCATCCTCAACCCCCCTCAACCTCCCTCAACCCCAACCCCCCTCCTCAACCCCCCTCCTCAACCTAACCCCCCCTCAACCCCCCTCCTCCATGTAACCCCCCCTAAATACCTCCCCCCTCTCCCCTCACTTACCTGCTTGTGCTCCGGCCTCCGCTCCTTGACCCGGCGCGAATGTGACATCACATGCTTGCCGCGTCATTAGCATATACCGGGTGCGGACTTGCTCCTCTTCACGTGCTTGTGTGCTAGACTTCTCAAGATCAGTCACTATTCTTTGGAATTCTCTACCTCGCTGTATTAGACTCTACCCTAGTCATGAAATATTCTAGCAATCACTGATAACCCACCTGTTCAGAGAAGCTTACCATCTACCTCCCTAACTTATACAACTTCATATAAGGTTATCAGTTTTGGTTTGCAGACCTCACCCTCATTACTCTTGAACATCAATCCATCCAGTAGTCCCCTTATCTCATGTTTCTATCACCTGTTATATCTTTGATTGTAAGTTCTCCCGAGAGCAGGACCATTGGCTCCTCATGTAACATTCTGTATGTACAAATGGGTTGTCTTGTCTTATACACCATTTAATGTAGGTAAATAATGTCTATTCTTTTTTTTTTTGTAATCATAGAGCTATAGACTCTCAAGAGATGTGCTGCACTTCCTGGCACAATCTGTAAAAGACGGAAGAAGCTCCAGCTTAAAGTTAGTGTAAGAACATCAACATTTTTTTTTAATCACTTTCAGTATATTGAAAGTTTTTTCCTACTGATATTCTATACTTAAAATATATGAATACAGAGTAATTACAATAACCTTTGTATGCAACATACACACAAATTCAGTTTATTTAATACAGTGTAAAAACTTCATAAAAGGTATAATATGTAGAACTATAAATACTGTGTTTATCCAGCTTCTGTCATTGGAATGCCCCCTTCAGAGGTAGCTAACAGATTACAGACCAATTTAAGCGTGGGAAAAGTTTGGGTCAAAGTCTATGTAAATTCCCAGGGTGTGAGATAATTATGATTTGATCTGATAGCATTTTATAATGAGAGGAAATGAACAATCTAAAAAAATAGATCACAAACAGAGCATTCTTGTGACCAAGATAATTTATTTTTACTGAAAGATCAGTATATTTTGAGAACTACAATTTATCTTACTTTTTGATATGCTATAAAAGGTCTGAATACTGTATATTGGATTGGAACAACAAGACATATTTTTAACAATAAGGAGTTTCTATTTTTCAGTAATTATATCCAGTAAAGTTATGGTTTGTTGAAAGGTCAGACATTTCGTGCATGGGGTCCCCATGTTATGCGTTGGGCAAGCATTGCTCGAATTGGAAATTTCAACCTGTTGTTAAAAGGTTACAAATATGTTTAAGAAAAGCTGTGGCATTATTTTACCAATTCAAAGTTTTTAGTGTCTATTATTTTATGTTGGTTTTAATTTTATGATTATTGCTCTAATGTTTACTACATAAACTATTAATATATAGTGTTAGTGTAAGGCTCATTCAAATGTGTGCACCCCCTTAACCAAAAACTACTCATCTTCCCTCTTGCTAAGAGCTCATGATCAGCACACAGGTATGTGGAAGATGAGGTGTGTGTTTATGTATGTCATAATGTGTCATTCTAGCACAAGGATCAATGGAAAACAAGTTGTCACTGCATATACTTAGACTTTTCTGGAATTCAGCAACTTGGGGCAGCTACCTTCTTAAGATGTGCTGTCCTATGCATTGAACTTAAAGGAAAAATATATCACTATCTTTTACCACCTTTAGCATTTAATGCTCTGTGCATTGTGAAGCCTGAGAAGATACACTTGAATTTGGCTGGAGCTCCCTTATTATGAATAACAGAGAAAGCAACAGAGTTCCAGAAAAGCATATACTTCTGCTTCATAGACTATTCTAAAGCCTTTGACTATGTGGATCACAACAAAATGTGACAAGTTCTTAAAGAAATGGGGGTAGCAGACCATCTTCTCTGCCTCCTGAGGAATCTTTATATTGACCAAGAAGCTACGGTCAGAACCGAACATGGTGCAACTGAATGGTTCAAGATCAGGAAAGGAGTAAAACAAGGTTGTATATTGTTACCTTATTTTTTTAACTTATATACGGAGTACATCATGTGTAAGGCCGGGCTGGATGAATCCAAAGCCAGAACAAATATTGCTGGAAGAAATATCAACAATCTCAGATAAGTGGATGACACTACTCTGATGGCTGAAAGCGAGGAGGAATTAAAAGGCATATTGATAAGGATCAAACAGCATCTCAGTTTCTGGCAAAAAGATGGGGAAGAAGTAGAAGCTGTGACAGACTTTATTTTCCTGGGTCTAAGATATTTTCCAAGATCTCTGCAGATGCTAACTGCAGCCATTAATTTAAAAAACGTTTGCTTCTGGAGAGGGCAGCTATGGCAAGTCTGTACAAGCTAGAACAAGTACAGTAATGTAGTAATAAACAAAGGACTGCATAGTTAAAACTATAGTATTCCCAGTAGTAACGTACATATGTCAAAGCTGTACTGTAAAGAAGTGTGAGCGCTGTAGAATTGACAACTCTGAATTGTGGTGTTGGAGAAAACTGTTTAGAGTTCCTTGTACTGCAAGAAGGACCACTCAATCAATACTATAGGAAATCAACTCAAACTGTTCACTGAAAGATATGATCGTGAGACTAAAGCGCAGACATTTTGGTCATATCCTGGGAAGACTGCATTCCCTAGAGAAGGGGACTCTGGGAAAGATTGAAGGTACACAAAGAAGGGGACGGCAGAGCCGGAGATGGATAGATGAGGTTATTGAATCAATGAACATGAGCTTCATGGGACTAAGAACCTGATAGATATGCCTGGCATGCTGTCACTGAGAGTCAGACACAGGGAAACGACTAAAAAACAACAACTCTTATATTCCTTCATTCACAGTGCATCTGTATATGATAACACAATTGTATTATTTCTTTATTTGAATAGCAGTCTACTTGTAAATAAGTTATTATTATTGTAATAATAATCTATTTAAAAAACACTAACATACAATTCTTTCTGTTACTATTATTTTTAGAAAATAGTGAAAAAAAATTAATATTTTATCACATTCGCACAACTTCCATATAAGATAGAGTTACATCCATGGACTTATTATTCATTTTATTTTGCCAAAGGTAGAAATGGAACAACAGAAAGAATATAACACAGTTGCTAAAAGCCGGACAAAGTGAAAAACGAAATAAACTTTTTAGGGTAAAAATCCTTCTTAAGTGCTAAATTAAGTGGAAATTCACAATTGCAATTCCCTATATTCAGTCCTAATGGCCACTGACCATCATTGAGAAACTCTGTTTGTAAATATTATTAATAATGAGAGATTACATTTGTACACAATATCCCTTTAGTAACCCATATCAAGCCAATAAATGGGTTACCAATAATTATATGAAAAATAAATTGAGCTTTATTTTAAAATATTAAAAACACACAAAAATGCATTAAACAAAATTTGGCCCCCATGCTAATAGAACTGTGTAATTTCCCTGGGTTACACGTTTAAGTTAATTTTTTCACTTGCAATATTATGGCACTCCGTCCCCATCCGTACATCCTGCCTTGTCAGTATATTAAACAAAACCAAGCTTTACGATTGAGAAACTGCTCTAGTAACCAATAGGAAATGTGAATGCCATGATTATTATAATGAGTGAGAACAAGTTCCGTTACCGCGGCAAGAATATATATATATATATATATATATATATATATATAATTTATATTTATTTAAATTAAGTATATGTGACAATTGTAATTATAGATTTAATATAAATAATAGTTTTTATTTTGTGTATATAGAGTATATGTATATAGACAATGCGTTAGAGCATTTGTTCCCAGTCCACGTGGTTTCCTGATATTTATTAACCCCTGGGTTGTATATTACCCTTGATGTTGTGTAATGAAATGGAGGTAATAATAAAATATCATATTTTAAATTACACATATGTTTTTATAGGACTTTTAAGTGTCAAATAATGTTGAACATTCATCATTTTCTATTGTATTTTAGTGCTATACTGTCACTTTAACTTCTGCTGCGCCACTCAGAAAACCATTTGTAAATGGTCTTTGGTACCCATAATATTTTCTTCAGTATTTACGACACTGCTGTATTTTGCAAGGGATCCATAACATTTTATTAGCATAGGGTTTTGGTGTAAAAGTCTAACGGAGTAACTCGTAATCTTTTGTCAGTGCAAAAATCAATTGTAAAGAGTGACGTTTTTGGCTTGCCACAATCACTCTTAGCAGTTCTCTCGCAATGTTTCCGGGATGGGTTATTAACATAGCTAGGGAGATTTACTTTGCTCTTAAATATGGTGTAATCTGTGATATAAGGAATTAACATGGAGCCCTTTGTTTGTAATTTATTCAGCTCCAAGCAACAGGTATTGACATCTTATAATTGACTCAAATGGCACCTACGTGGCTGTTTATTTTTTATCAACTCTTACTTTTTAATTATTATTATTTCTAACTAGCGACTATCCTGTCAAAAATGATCCCAATAAAATTTGAAGGAAGGCAATGCTACTAGCCACACAATGCAAGGCTCTTCTACCTCTAACTTGCGGGCCTCGTGATTAGCGTCTACTTTGCGGTCCTCACGATGAGTACCTTATATCCCTCCCTGGTGTCTCTTTTCCCCCTCTCTCCCCCCTGCATCTCTTTCCACCCTCTCCCCCCTCTCCCCCCTGTGTCTCTTTCCACCCTCTCTCCCCTCTCCAACCCCTGTGTCTTTCTCCTTTCTGTCTCTGTTCAGTTCTTGCGTGCCTTGCGATGAGCGCCGTTGCTTGTATTTTACAAATCTTGCGGGGCTTGCATTGATGGGCTAAGTGTTACGGGCTTTGGCCTCATTTTGAGCCTTTTTGAAAACATTTACGTCTTTACTGCCGCCATTTTTTTCAGTTATTTTTTTGGCTTAAATAAAGCTGACATTTACAGTCAGGTCCATAAATATTGGGACATCGACACAATTCTAAACTTTTTGGCTCTATACACCACCACAATGGATTTGAAATGAAACAAACAAGATGTGCTTTAACTGCAGACTTTCAGCTTTAATTTGAGGGTATTTACATCCAAATCAGGTGAACGGTGTAGGAATTACAACAGTTTGTATATGTGCCTCACACTTTTTTTTGGACCTGACTGTATATCTGGCTTATTTCTGACTTAAAAAGCTTACTTTAACAGGGGTCTAAAGGAAACACAACAAACAAAAAGCCAAAACAAAATAAAATAAAAACAATAACTACTAAGCACAGGTGCAAAAAGAGTTTAATAGTAACTCATTTCTAACATACTGGAATCAAATGGAAAAAAATTTTGAAAAAAAAATTCCTCCTTTTATACAAAGCAAGACCCCACTATGCCAGTTGAGAAACCCCTCAAATAAGAGACTCTCACATAAAACAATCCTCGCCTCCAATCAATTATTATCCAAAAACTCTTTGTTAAATGGCTTAACCAAAGCCCAAAGGAAACTGGAAGTAGCCCAATCGAAACCGGAAAATACATTCCAATTCTGATGCAACAGTTTTAAAAAATATAAAGGCTGAACTATTTAAATATCTAATGTAGATGTTTATTAAATCATCCAAATGATATAATAATTATCTCACCACATCTGAATCCATAACTCTTATAACAATAACCTATTAATTATTTTAAATAATAGCAAATATAATAATAATCACACCAAGTCCAATTGATAAATACAATAAACTAATGTACTATATCACCCAAGGTAAATTAATCAACCTTTTCAAACTCATAAGATAACAGTTTAATTTAAACTAATTACATAAGAAAAAAAAACAATGTGTATAGTATTCATTCTCCCTTCCATTATACTCCAGAAACTATTATATCAATTGGAGTATAAAGATAACGATCATATAATTTCTGCCAATAAATGGAGACCATTTAAATAAAACAACAAAAAGAAAAACCTTAATTTACCCCATTTTTGACTAAGTTTATTAAGATGATAAATCCACTGGCTCTCTTTGCAGAGAAGTTTCTGATCCAAATCACCATTGTGTGGGCCCAATTTAATACTGTCCAGAATACGGATCACAACTTTTTCCTCTCAATTTCATTATTATGACAAGCCCTAAAATGCCAAGCTACTTGTTTATACAAGTGTATCTGAATAGCATCCACATGTTCAAGAATCCTTTTCCTGCACTGGCGGATCGTTTTTCCGACAAATAAATTGCACTCACACATGATGATATAGTACATTAGTTTACTGTATTTATCAGTTGGACTTGGTGTGATTATTATTATATTTTTTTATTTTTTAAATAATTAATAAATCGTTATTATAATAGTTATTGATTATAATCTGGTGAGATCATTATTATATTATATTACTATTTGTGTATTAATTTCTTTCCATATTCCCCTTTTTATTTTTCTTGATCTCATTTTCAGATTTGGTATGGTATGTCACTTCCGGTCTGGTTTCCATGGTGTTGTTTGACTTGATCAAAATAGGGCCCTGGTGTTATATGATGTGAATTGCTGTCCACATTCAAGATGATTTAATAAACATCTATGTTGGATATGTAAATATTTCGGCTTCTTTATAGTTTAGCACTGTTCCTTCAGAATCAGAACGTAATTTCAGGTTTCGATCGTGATTCTTCCGGGTTTCCATTGGGCTATGGTTAAGCCCTCTAACAAATGGGTTTGGATATTAATTGAAGCAATATATTGCATCCCCTTCTGGGTCACTATCTTGTCGGGGTGAATGAGCTTGTATACCTCAGTGAAGCTGAGAGATATACCAAATATATATACCCAAGATTGGCAAATCATAGCGGAGAGGTCAGACAAATCGCAGTCCAATGTAGAAGGAACTAGTAACACATTCCGGTATCTTTGCCAAGAAAATTATATGGATAAGCACAACACAGACAGATGTTCCTGGCGTGCCGCTTCCATATGGTCACCAAGAGTCGGACACAACTAAAGGCCTGAACAACAAATATATTGCATGGATGCTTTCAATACATCTGCCGACATTTGAGTTTTTTTATCATCAGGTATTGTGTTTTTACAATTTTGGCCTGTTTTTAACAGGTAATAAGTTATATTGTTTTGCTTTTCAAAACTTAAATGTTTTTCTATTTTTGTCTTTTTTAATTAACTTTTTTTAGTTTGTGCCATAACGTTTATGCCATAGCATTTAGACACTTAGGGCCTCATTCTATTATCGGCCGCAGCCGTTGCGGGGCCGCAAGGACCGGCCGCAAGCTATTCTGCTATTCTATTCCCTTACGGCCGGGGATTCCGGCAGGCTTGCGGCCGGTGCCTTGCTATCTCTTGCCTTTGATCTAAAACGGCCGCAAGAGATTTGCAATTCAATTGCTCCGGGAAACCTCTCTGCAAGGCTAAAAACGAGCCGCAGTTACTTGCAGGAAAAAGGTCTCGCTAGCACCAATTAAGCACATAAAATAGCTCAAATAAAGCCATCCTGCACTTTGAGAAGACTATAAAGGGATTTTAGGTGTTAGAAAAAATATCACATAATTACCCTATACTCAAATCCGTAAAATATTTGTTTTTTAATATCCGTAAAATATCCATGTAAAAAGTCCAGAGTGCTTGGAGCACTTCAGACACACCCACGCCGCAGCCGGCAAATAAACAGTTAATTTGAACTCGGGTTTGGGCAGATGTGCAAGCTTGAGAGTGGGTTCCTTTTAATCCTCATGTCCCCCAATATGATCCCTAGCATTTACAGAGCTGTACAGTGCAGGCTTGAATTTATTTTTCAGTTTTTATATTTCACAGATTACGGCCGGTTCCAAGATATGCGGCCGGCCGTAAAAGGAGATCCTTGCGGGGCCGTATAATAGAATCGCGAGTTAACTGAACCCTCGCAAGGAATCGCAGCCTTACGGCCGATTTACGGCCGATAATAGAATGAGGCCCTTAAAATGGCCTTTCTTTTTGCATCCCAGGGGATCTCTTTATCTCTTTTTTAAGCAAAGTATATTTCTACCTTAATAATTTTCAAGCAGTAATTCACTTTGTATGTGCTAGCAGATATACACTCCACTATATATATATATATATATATATATATATATATATATATATATATATATATTTATTTATTTTTTATGTAAAGTGCTACAGAATATGTCGGCGCGTTATAAATAAACTATAATAATAATAATATATATATATATATATATATATATTTTTTTTTTTTTTACTATCTCTTTATTTATTGTAGGGCTTTGTAGTAAGAAATTGGAGTTTCCTTACACTATATAAGAGCCTTCAATGTAGGAGGACTCCTTTGAGGGCACAGGGACTTTTCATAATTTTATTGTTTAAACATATATGTGAGCATATTCTTTTATGAGCACATCTATGTTGTGTTTTTTTTTTTTTTTTTAGTTCGCATATTTTTTTTTTCTTTTCTGGATTGTTTTTATAGGACATGTATTGACTATGTGTGTGTGTTCAGTTCCTCAGTCATGTCCGACTCTCGGTGACCACATGGTCCATAACGTTTTCTTGGCAAAAATACCGGAGTGGGTCGCCAGTTCCTTCTCCAGTGGACCACAATTTGTCTGACTTCTCTGCTATGACCTACCCAACTTGGTTGATCCTATATGGTATAGCTCACAGTTTCACTGAGGTACATAAGCCCCTTCACCTTGACAAGGTAGCGATCCAGTACGGGATATTGGCTATACCATTATTTTAATCATGGAGTTTATAGTTAATAAATAATTGCAGAATTTGTTCCTTGACAAGTTATGGTTTTTAAATTAAATCATATGTAAAGTATCTAACAGGGCAACCATCTGCTATATAATCTTAACATATATGGGAAACTATGGAATCTATAATCCGTAATTTTGGCTGCAGGTATTTTTTTGTTGTTAAATGTTTAGATGTATTCTATTGACTCAAGCCTGCAATTTACCACCTTAAGCTTAAACTCGTAAACCCTGCCTTTTTAAGTCAGATTTCAGGGGGTGTGATCATATGATCTCACAATATTTAGGCAAGCCCGTAATTTACTTCTTAGACACAGCCAATAGTAAATGAGACATCATGGAAATTAGATGTAATCTGCAATCGGAAACTAAGAATTAAACAGTGCCCATAAGTAATATTTGTAGATCGGGCACGCAATCTAGCTCTCGATAAAATGCATTTGATTATCTGTTCTAGTCCATGTGTGTTTTATGATATGTATTAACCCCTTGAGTCCCGGGATCAAAATTACTCAAAAATAACAGTTAAAAAAATATTTATAACTGCATATTTGTGAGTTTGAGACTGTTCTGCAATGAATGCTAGTGTCTTTCCATGCCTTCCCATGATTCTAAAGTACAGTATTGTGTGTTTAATTGCTGCTACAGCTATAATAAGGGTTTAACAAAGCCCTTGCGAGTCTTATTTGTTACTCACAATATTTTTGACAGAAACTTGATACTATTTTCATTTGTGGGTTAGGCTTTATTTAAAAGCCAGAGCTATGGATGTAATAGAATATCGATTTTGTGTAACTTTAATTAGTTTGCGCTCCTAATATTCCAGCTGTGCTAAAACCAATGGAGTTCTAAGGCCAGTATTGCTGGTTTGGCTGGCCCGTAGTGATTGTGGGCGGGGAACTCATAATTGCATTGCTAGTAGATAATAGAATATCACCAGTGCTGGGTATATTTATCCCTGTCTGTATTCTGTAGCACTCCTCTCGTATATTCAGGTATACTTCTTAAAATGGCTGATAATGATATAGGAGAAAATATTCAATGTGAGTCACTGGTTCACATGGATTTTAAAGTGTAAGTATGTGGATCTTGGTCGGGCGTACAGCTTCTCTCAAGGAAAACACAGTTCACTGATGTGTCTGTTGACTAGATAAGAAACAAGAGAGGCTAGTGGAGAAACTATTACCTTCTGCAAGGGGCACAGTTCAGTGCTCTGCTTTACTACTCAAAATGAACCTAGGAATATATTTATCAGAGGTAATTTTGATCATTGAGAAAGCCATAATTCAGAGTGGCACTTATGCAGGCCCAGACCAAACATATATACGCATATGTCTATATGTTTATATATGTTTTCTATAATATGTTGTGTTGATTACCCCTTTATGCATTTACCTGATGATGTCAGACGCTGCCCCCACTCTCTCTGCATCGATGTTTACATTCAAACTGAGGGTCTCATCTCATATCAGTGTTTTTGTGCTCTTTGTGCCTTCCTTATCCGTTTTCTGCCATTTAGGGATAATTGAGCATCTGTGGGGCATCCTCTAACGGAGGGTGGGGGAGTGCAAGGTCTCTAACATCCATCAGCTAGGTGATGTCATCATGGAGGAGTGGGAGAGGACTCCAGTGGCAACCTGTGAAGCTCCGGTGAACTCCATGCCCATGAAGGTTAAGGCAGTGCTGGAAAATAAAGGGTGTCACACAAAATATTGACACACTGGGCCCAATTTGGACATTTCCACTTAGGGGTGTACTCACTTTTGTTGCCAATGGTTTAGACATTAATGGCTGTGTGTTGAGTTATTTTGACGGGACAGTAAATTTACACTGTTATACAGGCCGTACACTCATTACTTACATTGTAGCAGTGTGTCATTTCTTCAGCGTTGTCACATGAAAAGAGATAATAAAATATTTACAGAAATGTGAGAGGTGTACTCACTTTTGTGAGATACTGTATGTGGCAATTTTAAGAGCAGTTTTAAGTGTGTAAAAAGTTATGAATTGACCAACAGAATAGGGCCCATAGTGAAATATAAAAGCCATGACATGATGGGATTATTTTAATTTTCATTCAATTACATTAAATCAGGAATGAGGGTGAGATGATAATATGGAGTCAAGCTCTGCAATTTATCTTATAGCTGTACATCCTTAAACTGCAAGCTTTAGGCTAGAAGTAGGTTTAGATCTTTAAGGGAAATTAAATAATACATCCCTGTGATGGTCCAGTCTATATGAGATCTCTATAATGTAATATATCCAGGAAAGTGATAACAAGATTTGCCAGTCATCCTAGGTTAATCAGTTGAAGTATATATTGCTATAAGTATTCCTTCGTATAAGCTTTACATTGTAAAATGTATATTTCTTAAATTCATGCACCATTAAATCCATAATCGCATATATAGTTGAGGACCAAGAATGTTGGTCATGTTTGTGGCTTTGTCACACTTTGCTTGCCTCGCAAAGCGCGGCGAGTCGTAGACCGCGCAGGACTTAGGCTGCAATTAGCGCCGAAGGCACTCATCGCAAGGGTGGACATGCGGGACTTAGTTGGAGCTCATCCCGAGACACGCGGGTCTTAGCTGAAATGAGCTGCCTCTCATCTGGAGAGACATGCGGCACTCGGCAAAAATTACAGACTGTATGACTTAGGACCATAAGCACCTAGATGGACTGCGGGGCTCGCAAAAGTCCGACTTTAATGGCCGAACCACCAAACTGGGAAAACATGCAAAACCACACAAATGTGCCTCAAATTCACTTACACACTCACACACAGCATAGGCGGAGAGACAGGGAGCAAGTTAATTTGAGACATATTTTCCATTTTCTGACCATCGGAAGTCGCAGAAACGAGAAAAAAAATGGCAGACGAATACATGCAAATGTATGAAAACTAGGCCGAAACACAAAAAAAAAAAAAACCAAAGGCATTGAATCTTACACGGACCACGCCAGACACGCAGCCGATGATCGCGAGGCACGAAGAACATACAGTAGAAAAAAATCTGCCATTTTGTAGAACATAAACCCGGAAATTGCAAAACAACACTATTTTAAATGAGTAAAGGTGGGAAAACGGTAAACTGCGCATGAGCAAGTTTGTCCTCGAGTTCACAATCTATAAATACTGAGAACTTTCCAGAATTTTCTCTCTTTCTCCTTAGATGACTAGACGTTTTCTGTGGACAACATTTCTTCAGAGACTGTTGACTTGAGAATTTCTAACAACTACATGTATAGATAATAGGTAAAGTAATATTATTTATTAAGGTATTGAATAATTCCTTTAATAAAAAAAAATATATATAAAATGTCATTTTTTTACAGCACAGAAACCTGACATTTTAACAGGGGTGTGTAGACTTTTTATATCCACTGTACATGGAAAGATAAAACTTTAACTATTGTAAATTATTACATTAAATAAAAAGTAAAAAAATCTGTAATATTTTAGACTAACGTCATTTAAAACGTAAGTTGTATATTGTTCTTACTAATAGTAAATGTACATGTAAATGAAAATAAATAAATAAACCATATTCTAAATGCTTCACAATAATTTTTATATTTGTCAAATTCACAGTGACACACACTTTGGCTGCAGTGCATGCTTACTAACAGACTGCCACATCTGCATGAATTGAAAGCCATCACTTTATAAGGACCAGGTACACTATATTTTATTACATGTTATAATTTTGTAATAATTTGCCATGTAATCATTTGCAACTACGTGCCCCTACCTTATAGTCTGTTATATTTTCACTATCCCACTAAACATCTAACCCCCTAAAGTTTAACCACATAACCCTCTAAACCTAACCCCATAAACCTCACTTTGTAAGCATAAGCCTCTAAACCTGCCTTCCTAACCCTAAACCCCGAACAACTTACCCTAACATTAACCCCCTCAACCTCACTTCCTAAACCTAACCCTAAGCCCCTTACCCTAACCCTCTTACCCTAACCATAACCCCCTAAAGCTCACTTCATAACCGTAAACCTAACACACTAACCCTAAACCTCTAACCCACTTACCCTAACATCTGAAAACCTCACTTCATAAACCTAACCTGGTGAATATCACTTCATAACCCTAACACTAAGCACATAACCCTCTTACCCTAAACCCCTAAAACTCTAACTCGAATCAGCTTACCCATCTGTAACCCCCTAAACATCAATTCCTTACACTAACCCTAAATCCATAACCATAAGCCCCTAACCCTATTACCCTAACCACCTAATGATCACTTCCTAAACCAAAGCCTAACCCTGTTACCCGAACCCTAATCCCCTAAACCTCACTTCATAACCCTAATTCACTAACCCTAACCCCCTAGCCATTTTACCCTAAGCCCCTTAATATCACTTCATAATCCTAAATCTCTAACCCATATAGTCTAACCTCCAAAATATCACTTCATAACCCTAAACTTCTGAACATCACTTCATAACCATAAACCACTAACACTAAACCCCTAAACCTCACTTCCTAAACATAACCATAACCCTCTTAACCTAAGCTTATCTCCCTAAAGCTCACTTCCTAACAGTAACCTTAAGTACCTAACACTAAGCCCCTAACCATCTTACCCTAACCACCTAAATCCCACTTCATAAATCTAAGCCTAAGCCTCTTACCCTAACCACTAAAACCTCAATTCATAACCATAAGGTAATAACCGTAAGACCCTAACCCTCTTAGCCTAACCATCACTTCCTAACCAAAAGCCCCTAACCCTATTACACTAACTCTAAGCCCCTAAACATAACCCTCTTAACCTAACCATAACCCCATAAACCTAATTTCCTAATAGTAACCTTAAGTACCTAACACTAAGCCCCTAACCATCTTACCCTAACCACCTAAACCCCATTTCATAAATCTAAGCCTAACCCTCTTACCGTAACCACAAAAACATCAATTCATAAGCAAAATTCACTAACCATAAGTCCTTAACCCTCTTACCCTAAACCTCTAAATATCACTTCATAAGAAAAGGCCCCTAACCCTATTGCACTAACCCTAAACCCCTAAACCTCACTTTATTACCCTAAGTCACAAACCCTCTAACTCCTAGCTCTAACCCACTTTATGTAACCACAGAAACCTTAATTCATAGCCATAACCAAGTGAACATTACTTCCTAACCCTAACACTAACCCCATAACCCCATAACCCCTAAACCTCACTTCATAAACATAAGCCTAAGCCCATAATCATAACCCTCTTAGCCTAACCTTAACCCCATAAACATTACTTTACAACAATAAGCCTAATTCCATAAACATACGCCCCTAACCCTCTTACCCTAACCACCTCAAGCTCAATTCATAAACCTAATCCTAAAAAAACCCAAAACCTAACACTTTTACTGTAACCCTAACCCCCTAAACCTTAATTCATAACCATAACTCAGTAACCCTAACCCCATAACCCTATTACCATAATCCAATAAACATCACTTCCTAAGCCAAAGCCCAGAACCATCACAATGTAACTGACATACCCTAACACCCTAAACCCTATAAACATCACTTCCTAACCATAAGCCCCTAACCCTCTTACCCTAACCGTAACCCCCGTAGCTCCTAACTATAACCCATTTGCCTTAACCATAAACCCATAAACCTAAGTTCATAACACTAACCCTAACTCCCTAACCTGAACCTAAAAACCTTTTTATACTAACCCAATAAACCTCACTTCATAAACCTAACCCCTCTTACACTAAAGCTAACACCCTAATCTTAATTCCCTAACCCTACACCCCTAACCCACTTACCCAAACCCCATAAACATCACTTAATAACCGTAAGCCCATAACCCTAACCCTCTAACCCTAACCATCTAAAACGCACTTCTGAAACCTAACTCCATAATCCTAAGCACATAACCCTCTTACTGTGACCACTGAAACCTCACTTACCAACTATAAGCCTATACATTTACAAATTTAAAACAATATTTATTGATACACAAATAACAGAACAAATAAAACGTATATATTATGTTTATTTTACAGATTGGAAGAACACATATAACAACTGTGTGAAAAGCAATACAAGAAACGTATTGTCAGGAAACAACAACAGAGATGACGTATTGTCAGGAAACAACAACAGCATCTGAGGACACGACAAAAACACTACAAAAACAACACAGTGGAAAAAAAAGCCAAGAAAACAAAAACGTCATTGACAAGCGTGGAACATGAAGTGGTAAGCAAAATAAAACTATTTTCAAGCCAAACTTGTGTCATTAGCGTAATGTTTAGCTTCTAAAAAAAAAAAATCATAATTACAGATTTCAATGGCCGAGAAGCCCGAAACCAGCAGGGAATCTTAACAACTTCTGGACAGGATCTGAAAACAAAAATGGAGACAGCGACAGTCCGATGAGTCTAATAAAAGAGCCCACGAACAAGTGTGACCGAATTTACAACAAAAGACATATTACTGGATCCCAAAGGCTACGTAAGAGAGATAGGAAAATAAAAAATATTGTTCTAGACACGTGATAATTATGCTAATGGTGACAATGTTGATAGAGACTCTAATGTCCAGCTTGCTTCACAGGATAGTCTATTATTTAGAGATCTAAGTGGAGAGCCTCACAATTGTGGGTTGTTGAATGTGCTTTGTCAATTTTGTGAGGCTTATCATTTTCTAAATGAAAGACTAAGCGATGGTAAGTTCATTAGTTGTTGTCAAAAGGGCAAAGTAAAACTACCAGAAAAACAAACATTCCCAACATATTTACAAAATCTAATGAGTGACCCAACTTACAAAAATTTTAAACACAATATACAATCTTATATTAGTGCCATTTCTTTTGCATTTATGGGTGGTACATAAGCTGAAAATGTTGCAGGACATGGCCTTTACTGCTTTAAAGTTCAAGGCCAAATTTACCACCGTACTTCCCATTTACAACCTAAGGAAGGAGAGAAAAGAAAATTTGCTCAGCTATATGTACCTGATACAAATGAAGCTGTGGAATGCAGCTTTGTGAAAATGCAAAATGCTTAGCCACTGTTTTTCACGAGCTTGATAAGATTATGGCAACAAATCCATACACTCAAGCTTATAAAAACTAGCGGAAGTTGAACAACAGCAACGTCATGCAGAACAAAATCAGTTGCCAATACCAAGAGTCAATATGGTTCTTAGCAGAGATTGGCATTCTGATAAAAGACGTTATAACTTACCAACAGCTAATGAGATTGCAATAGTCTTTCAAAATGATGAGGGTAAGCCACTTTTTCAAAGGGATATTATAATATATCCCAGAAATGAGGAGCAACCTTACATTAACATCAATATATTAAGTACAAATTTAGATCCAATGATGTATACAATTTTGTATCCCAATGGGGAGGCAGGTTGGCAACCAAAATTAATATTTCCAAGCTATCCAAACACTAAACAACGTGTCAGAAATAATATTTCTATGCTGGAATTTAAAGTGACTCAAACTGCAATTGGGGAGGATTTTAATCCCATCTTAAGTGCAGGAAAACTGACACAACAATGGATCATTGATTCCTACCTGCAAGTAGAAAACAATAATTTAAATGTTATCAAATACCAACAACATGAACTCTGTGTTGAACAGTATTATAGCCTCATGGATTATGTTGCTGAAGCGGCTACAAACCAAAATCTAGCAGCTGGCCGAGCCATCATTTTACCATCTTCCTTCCAAGGATCTCCTCACAATATGCAAGAAAGATACAATGATGCTATGGCTATTGTAACTAAATTTGGCAAACCAGATTTATTTATTACATTTACATGTAATCCTCAATGGCCAGAATAATAGAATGTTGATCATTTCAAAGATGCTTCTGATAGACCAGACTTAGTGGCTCGAGTATTCAAAATAAAATTATCAGCATTAATACATGACATAACCACTACTTACTTATTTGGTAAGTGTTTGGCTTATGTTTATATGTTTATTCTGATAATACTTGACAAAAATCATAAATTGAATTCTGCTGACAAAGTGGATTCAGTAATTACCGCTGAACTACCACATCTAGAAAAACATGCCACACAATATAAAATTGTAACACATCGTATGATTCATGGCCATGTGGCCAGCTAAATCCACAATCACTGAGTATGGAAAATAACAAATGCACAAAAGATTTCCCAAAAGATTTTAGAGATCAAACTTTTGCAAATTGTGATGCGTATCCTTTGTATAGACGAAGAAAAGGTCCCAAGGCCATAATTTGAGGAAATGATGTAGATAACACGTCTGAAGTACAATGCGCACATAAATGTGGAAAATTGCACTTCCATTAAATCAATTAAATACGTGTACAAATATATTTATAAAGGATATGATGCTGCAACTGTCGTCATAAAAAGTGGCCCAAATGAACAAGAAAATGAGTAAGTGCATGATGAACTGGCATCTCATGTAGATGCTCACTATGTCAGTGCGCCAGAAGCAATGTGGTGGCTGCTGAAATTTGAAATGCATGATCGATCACATTCAATATATCGATTAGCTGTACATTTGCCAGAAAGACAATTATTTTACTTTCAAAGTGGCAATGAAGAAAATGCTCTTGCACAAAGTGAACATCAACAAACCACACTTCTTGGTTTATCCTAAATTCAAAAGATATTGAGGCAAGGGAAAACTTATACAATGAGATTCCTTATAATTTTGTTTTCGGCAATGGCAAATGGAAACGTAGACAAAAGGGTGGTAATAAAATAATTACCAGAATGTATACAGTAAGTCCCAGAGACATTGAACGTTTCTGCTTATGTTTACTACTTTTAAATGTTCCTGGTGCACAAAGTTTTCAAGACTTGAGAACTGTCAATGACACAGTTTATGACACCTTTCAATTAGCTGCATGATATAGAAACTTTCTTGCTGATGACACAGAGTCGGAGAGATATCCTGAAGAAGCTGCTCTATCTAAAATGCCACGCCAGATGAGGGAACAGTTTGCATACATCTGCATATTTTGCAATGTTCCAAATGCATTGGCTTTGTGGGAAACCTTTAAACATATATGTATGAAGATTTCTTGCAAAGGTACAACAACTCCATAGCTGAATTAAAAGCATTAATGGAAATTCAAGAAGTGTTTCTATGTCATGGATTAAGTTGTACAATTTTTAATCTCCCAGATCCAGGAATTATAGATGATATAAGCTTTGACGACTATGACGCTGATGTTGAGAAACAAAAAACTCCACTTTAAATGATTTGCAATTGGACGCTTTCAATGCAATACAACAAGCAGTAGATGATGACTTGCTCAAAGAGCATTATTTTTATCTTGATGGACCCGGTGAATCTGGAAAAACTTATCTCTATAATTTGTTCATGAGTTCAATTAGAGCTAATGGTGAAATTGCACTTCCTTTTGCAACCACTGGAATTGCTTCACTACTGTTAGAACAGTACATAGTGGATTTAAGCTTCCAGTTCCAATATTGGAAACATCAGTGTCCGATATTAAAATGAAATCAGCTCAAGCCACTAAGTTTAAAAAATCTAAATTAATTATTATAGATGAGGCCACTATGATATCGTGCCATGCTCTGCAATGTATTTATTATTTATTACGTGAAGTCATGAGTAATGATTTGCCTTTTGGTGGCAAAGTCATGCTACTAGGAGGAGATTTCATACAAACATTACCTGTGGTTGTACGTGGCAATCGCACAGACATTGTGGAAACATGTATCAAGTCAAGTCCACTATGGAAATAATTTACACACCTTAGATTAGAATCATGAATTCAATGACTGGCTAATTAAAATTGATGAGGGCAAAACAGACGTAGTAACCAATTTACCTGATGATACTGTGGAAATACCAGCAGAAATTATTTGCAAAGATTCACTCATATCAGCAATATTCCCAAATGGAATGACCCCAGAACATTCATCAGAGCCTGCACAGAAATTAATCTTAACCTCAAAAAATAAAGCTATTTTATGTTCACTTGTGGATTCTATTATATTACAAGTCACAGAAATAATGGAGCATTTTAATAACAAAATAAAAAAATGGATGCATTACAAAAAAAATATCACAGTGCTGATTCTGTTCTAGCTGATGACAAAGACAGTCAATCTAATTTCACAACTGAATTTATCAATTCATTCACTCCCCCTGGAATGCCACCACATGTTTTGCAGCTCAAAAAAGGAGCAATTGTCATGTTACTGAGAAATATGAACCCCAAAAAAGAACTTTGTAATGGGATTAGATTAATTGTTCAGAATTTAAAAGACCATTACATCCATGCCTAAATTCTGAATGGGACCCATAAAGGTTTAGCAGTTTTCATAACAAGAATAGAATTGGCTCCAAGTGAGACTAGCTTGCCTTTCATACTTCAAATGAGCCAATTTTCCATTATCATGGCATTTGCTATGACAATTAATAAATCCCACGGACAAGCATTTAACTCTGTTGGCCTCTTTTCTAGAAGAACCTGTATTTGCCCATGGACAACTCTATGAGGCATTTTCAAGATGCAAAAAACAAGAAGAAATTAAAGTTTACATAAAAAAAATGAAAGTCAGGGTGAATTATTAGATGATGGATGAGTATTTATTAAAAATATTGTCTACTATGAGGTGTTGTAAATTCTATAACAAAAAAACAAACAAACAAAACCCAAAAAATAGTGGTCATATCTCAAGGACTAACTTTTATATCTCTTGCGCTCTTTTCAGAGGGCCACTATCACATCGAGAACTCTATGTACCAGTCTCAAACAATGCAAAAAAAATACAGAACAGTGGTTTTACTTTGAGGACAAATTTTTATGTCACTTGGACTCTTTGTAAAGGACCACTCTTTCACATAGAAAGCTGTATGTGCCATTCAGAAGAACTACAAACAAAAAAACAAACCAGTGGTCACATCACAGAGACGACATTATTTGTCTGCTGGGCTCTCTTCAGAGAAACCACTCCTAAATTACAAAAAAAACAAAATTGACAAAGCACTCCACAAAACAACAATATGCCATCCCTTACTATTTGCATTGTCTATATTCAACAGTCTATCTGTTTGAAATGTGTTTATACAGTTGTGAGCTATTTCATTTATTCTGCTGTTACATTAACTTTAAGTTGCTAAAATCTTTAATTGTATGTATTTACCTGTGTAATTACTGAGATTATTGATACAGGGACTATATATATATGTTTGCTTTCATCATTTAAACATCTGTTAAATAACATGTAATACTTACTACTTTTTGCCTATGAATTTCAAATTGATTTCTACATGTATTTCAAGTTGCTTTCCACAGTTGTAATGTTTTTAATTACATTGTATGTATTTACAGCATTTACAACTTCAATGTATAATTACAAAGATAATATTAAGCCAGGGAGTAATCCGATCGCCAGAATCTGGGGTCAGGAAGGAGTTAAATTTTTTTACCCATTGCAAACAATTGCCTAATTTTCACTTGTTTTTTTTTTCTTTTTGCCTTCCTCTGGATTCAATATAAACATTTACAAAGTTTTTTTTTTAAATAGCATGTAATGCTTTAAGTTTCAACTGTCTAATACTATTCAGATCACTTATCACTTGCATCATATTTCGTTATGAGGTTCTTGGATTGTTTTTAATATGAGATTTAATGTATGTATTTAGTGCTTTTCAAGTTTTCTTGTATAATTACACACTCACTATTGATCAAGGGAGTAATCTGATCACCATTATCTGGGGTCAGGGAGGAATTAATTTTTTTCCCCATTGGCTACATTCCATTTGAGTTTTTTCTGTTTGTCTTCCTCTGGATTCAATAAAACAAAATACATATATGTTAAAATACATGCAATGTTTTACAATGGTTTACAAACAAAGTTCATACAGTGTTATAATATTGCTGTACCCGTTACAATAAAAAAAGTTATAAAGTTAAAAAACATGGTTTCTCAGTTTGTAATAGATACTACTATACAACTTGCCTGTTACAACAATAAACAAATACATTAAAAAAAACAATAATTTATTAACCTTTTAAAAACATATCGATTATTACATAGAAAAACGATCTGTATAAAAAAAAATAAAAACATAAATGTAACAAGGGTAAAAAACTCACCTTGGGTGGCAAATAGCATTTCCAAGCTACACATTTAACGTAATTTTTGATGGGCAAGTAGCTAGTTTGAATTATAATAGAAGTCTTAAGTAATTTCACAGCATAGCATATTAGATGTAATATTAGTTATTTATAAAGCTATTTTATGTTCACTTGTGGATTCTATTATATTACAAGTCACAGAAATAATGAAGCATGTGATTTTTAACAAGGAAGGCTAGTGATTATGAGCCTCACTGCCACATATCAGACCTCAATATAACAAGGCTCTCATCATAGTGGGCCTAGGCAATGGTTTTGTTCTATAGAACTAACTAGAGCCTTTGTTCCCTGTGTGTCTGCAAATTATATATAGACACATAAAGTGCTGTTTAAACAGCATCCTTGTCATATCAATTTACCAAATGAATCACATATATAGTTGTCAGTGTGCTTCACGTTAAGATGTTGGTCACGCTGTTGCGGCCCAACCCGAAGCGAGGCGAGCCGTCGACCACGTGGGACGTAGGCTGCAATGAGCGCCAAAGGCGAGGCGAGCAGTTGAGGCATGCAGGACTTAGCGAGGCGAGCATGTGAGGCATGTGGGACTTAAGACCCGTACGACTTAGGCCCAAAACTCGTACATGCACTGTGCGCCTCGCAAAATTACGACTTTAACGGCCGAACCACGAAAATGAAAAAACAACAAATATGCCTCAAATTAACTTACACACACACACCACAGTGGGAGAGGCAGGGAGCCTGTGAGTCAGGTTGCAAGTTAATGTGATGCATATTTGCCGTTTTTCATGATCGAACATCGCCTAAGCAAGAAAAAAAATGGCTGCCGAAAAAGCGCAAAACGGCAAAAACGAGGCCTAAGGACGTAAAACTAGCCCGAAGAACGTAAAAGTAGCTCGAAAGACGTAAAAAATAGCCCTAAGCAGTAACACTTACCGAAAGCAAGTAACACTTAATCCAAGCCGCTAGCATTCAACATAAGCCAGTAACACTTAACCCAAGCCAGTAACACAACCCAAGACAGTAATACTCAAGCGCCAGGCCTATAAACTACACAGGGGAGAAGCTTGCAATGAACACCGAAGGCGCTCCTTGCAAGCCACGCGATGAGAGCCAAAGGCGCTTAGCTCGCGATGGACAACGAAGGTACAGCATTCCCAGCCTTAACATTTTTATTCCCGTCATTTTTGAGGGGCAAGTAGATAGTGATTTATATTTGCTATTATTTATACACAAGCTCTAAGGATTTATTGCAAATATGGTTGGTGGATATGTCCAGTGGTCATCCTTTGTGTGGTGTATATATATATATATATATATATATATATATATATATATATATATATATATATATATGTATTGGATGGATAGGATATTATCAATTATCCATCATAAATTATGTGAGTGAATATGTAGGGTTAGAATTTGGATTAAGGTTGGCATTTAGGATTACATTGAGCATGATGCCTAGTCATAGTAAATTTGTCCAGTATTTCCTAACATGTCTGCCTTCTAGAAGATGCCCTATTTTAGGTGCCTTCCTTTGAATAGTTTTTAATGTAATAATGTCTGTTTGGAGATAATATCTGAGGAACTGGACACGGTAACCTACTAAAAGTCTGATTATGAATCTAGTGCTACATCTCTTTTTTTCTTGCCAATTACTCTTCCAATACTAAATCAATCCAATCTTCCCTCACATGTTTATCTCATCCTCTTTGCATTCTCCCTTGTCTTCCTCAACTACTCTTTCTCTCCACTGATCTTTCCTACAACATCATTTTCTTTTCAACCTGACTCTCTACTGTTTTTTTTCACCCTCTAATTCATGCATAGACATTTCCTATCTACTATTATTCATAAATAAACATCTGTGTTCACATTTTAATTTCTAAAAATATATTTTTTTTAATGACAAATATAGTACTTATTCACAGTATCCTGTATGATGGAGGGCACCTATCACACTTTTGCCCACCATAACCCATAAAATGTTGTGGTAAATAAAAAAAAATACAGCCTGCTTATGAAGCTGTACTTCCATGTCTCATAGCTAGGGGGAGCTGTATGACTTTATTGAAATTTAAGACAGAACAATCCTTTATTAAAATGCTAGTAACATACCTATCATAAGCGGCAGTATCATATAATTTTATGTTTCTCTCTATCTTTCCTTCTCTCTCTCTCTCTCTCGCTCTCTCTCTCTTCTGAGTCTCCCTCTCCTGTGTCCCCCCCCCTCTCCCTATGTCTTGTGTCTGTCTCTCTCATGTCTCTCTCTGATGTATTTCTCTCTCTCTTGTCTCTCTCTCATGTCTCTCTCTCTCTCTATCTTTCCTCACTCCTTCCCTCCCTCACCTTCACTCCATCTCACCCTCTCCCTCTCTCTCTCCCTTCCCCCACTCCTTCCCACCCTTTCACTTCCCTCACTCCTTCCCACCCTCACTCCTTCCCACCATACCTTCCCATCATCTCACACTATCTCTCACTTCCCTCACTCCTTCCTACCTCCTTGATGTATCATTGCGAGCTTCGGGATGAGCGCCGAAGGCGCTTAGCGTGGGGCTCACGATCAGCGCTGAAGGTGATCAGTGCAAAGCAGGAAACTTGAAGTACACGGGGAGAGAGGCTCGCAATGAGTGCCGAAGGTGCTCAGAGGACCAAAAAGCCTCACATTGTGTGGCAAACAGCATTGCCAGGCTTATCATTTTAATCCCATCATTTTTGATAGGCAAGTTCCTAGTCATGTATATATTTGTAGACATGGATTTAAAGGAATACATCTTGTGAAATATGTGATGTCTGATGTATTTAGGGTTTGCATTGTGAACAGTGATTAGTTTTAGGTTTAGGGTATGTGGAAAAATAGGTTAGCAGCATATTTAATCATTAAGTAGTTATATATTTGGAGAAAACAATTAAAAAAAAAAAAAAAATGTTGACTAGGTTTATTAATTTTATTGTCCTCAATGCAATTGTCATATATGATTTAGAGTTCACTTACTCCTGATAGGCAAGTAGAGTAACAGATTCTCAGCCACTAGAAACACTCACTTCTTCCTATTCTCTCTCAGGAAAGCTGCCACACCAAAAGTAAAGCCATTTCACACTGCCAGTAAAATGCTGTTAGCAAGCAGTCAGTACCATACTTTAGGTTGTAGCTGTGCAAGATGTCAGCTCTTCTGAGAGAAAATAGGAAGAAAGTGAGAGACAATTTGTTAAACTGGGACTTCTTAAAAGTGTACCTTTTCACAGTTACATTGAAGAGGGTAAATTAAGTAAACAACCCGGTGGCACAAATTTGACGCTCTCTCCGAATCCGCGACCACAAATGTGCGCCGACGCATGAGCGCACAAACAGAAGCGCACCCCGACGGCACCCCAATTCTCCTTTTCTCTCTCTCTGCTCTCTCACCACCATCTCATCCTTATCCCTCCCTCCAATCTCCCTCCCTATCCATCTCCTTCTCTATCCATCTCCTTCTCTATCCATCTCCCACTCTATCTATCTCACTCTACTTATCTCCCTCTATCCCTTTCTCCCTCTCCAACACTCTCAATCCCTCTCTCTCCCCTCTTGCCTTCTCTCTATGCCTCCTTCTATCCCTCTCCACTATCTATCTTCCCTCTCCCCCCTTTCTCTCTCCTCCTCTCTCTTCTCTCTCTCCTCATCATCTCAATCCTCAACCACCCACCGATTTTCCTATCTCTCCCTCAGGTCCCACATGCTCACCTCCCACTCCTCCTCCAACTGCGTGCGGCCCAGGTACTCAGCAGTGCCTGCAGATGTCGGGGGCGTGCTTTTCTTTGTGCGCGCATGCATTCGCACTCGGGCTACAGCGCGCGTTTGGAGCCGGGTGTCAGACTCCAGAAGCCTTGATCTTTAACTTTAGCAAGGCTTAAAGTAAACGGCAAATGAATGAGAAAATCCGAGTGCTAGAGAGGACCCGCAAGGGGGTTAAACTCCCATCCGTAGCACTGTAAATGCAAATCAATACTGCACTGTAAATAATAGGGAAAGTGATGATAGACATTAGAATTAATTGCAAAACAGTCTCAAGCTTGCAAATGGGCAGGAAATAAAAATTATTTTTACGTGTCATTTTGGGGGTTAAATCGATATCAGGTATCAATGATTTAATCAATATCAGGCCACCCATATGGACTAGAACAGTATTGGCATTATTTTTCATAATTCTTCTTTTTGGGGATTTGCAAGTCTGATCGCATATCAGACCCCCGAACCTAATTGATTGACATGTAACCTCCATGTTTTATTGACGTAATAATGACAGTCTCATTTTCTATTGGCTAATTCAAAATGGGCGGTTACGGGCTTGCTGGATTTTTCATGTTCCCGCCCTGAACTGCTCCGAACCAGTGCATGGTTTACGGTTTTGGCTTGGGGCCTGTAACTTGTGGCCTTGAGCAATTGAATAGCATCGCAATCGGAGACGAACAGGAGCCTGCAACTCACTTGCAGACATTTGTGTGTCTACGTTCGAGTTGTGGCCTTTGAATTGAATGGGGCCCATAAATTCTTCATAATTGGAAGAGGTTCTGCTAAAATAAAGCTCTGTGGAAAAAGGTACTGTATAATAAAACAATAGATTAACTAGCTCATTATGAATAAAGGGACACTATACTATGTTTTTTTTAATACTGCATAGTAGGCAGTATGGAATTGTACTTTTATATAATTATTATTGTTTAAAAAAAATAAATTCTATTTTATTTTGAATTAAATGCTTGTGTTTAAGGGACTGCCATTTGGCAGTGCCACCTCCCTCTGTGATCAATATAAAAGTGCAAGCTTTTTCAAGGTCAGAAGTTTGAGGACCAACCAGGGCATTGAGGATCCTCTCTGGAGGGTCATTAGATATCTCCCTTATAGGCTTACATTTTTTATTTTCAGTAGTTTGTAAAAATTTTTTGTAAATGTATTTTATTGTAAGTCTTTTTTTATTTGTAAGTATGTTTTTTATTTCATTATTTAATTTATTTCATGGGAGGTTGTGTTAGGGACTATGGGGGTTCTGTTGGACCGCTGTGTGGGTTCCATAATAGTACCCCATGATAGTAGTAAGGAACCCCCATATCACAAGTATAGTCAGAGTATGTGGGAACCACCATGCTATAGGGATAATGTCGGTTCATGTGGTCCCCCATGGTAATAGTATAGTATGCCATGGGGATCCGTAGGGACTCTCGTGGTAATGGGTTAATGTTTGTTGTCATGGAGGTCCTAGAGGTTAAAAAATACACAGACCCATGATTTTGTTCTTCAATCGTTTAGTTGTGTCTGACTCTCTGTGATCCTATGGACCGCATTATGTCAGGCACATCTTGTGTCTGGTTGTGCTAATCCATAAGGTTTTTATGACAAATATACTGGAGTGGGTTGCCAGTTCCTTCTACAGTGGACAATGATTTGTTTGACCTGCCCATATTTAGTGACCCTCCATGGTGTAGTACACAAGCCCCTTCACGACTACAAGGTAGTGATCCAGAAGGTAGACCCATGATAGTACTTTAAATACATTTTTACTATATGTTAGATGCTTTCATAAAGTAGGTACGCCGGTTTTGCATCAGATGCTACAGAAGCATTGACAAGTGCTTTTTGAGCCTTACAGCCCTTCACATGTGGTATAGCTCAAGATTTTGCAAGCATGCTCTGTGCAAATGCAATCAAGATGGCTGAAAGTAGTACTTCCTGTTTGTTTGGAGTCTGAGGGAGTATGTTTAACTTATATACCAACAGAGTGAGGAAGAGAGAGGGGATGGGTTTGTTATATACCGTAATTGGAAGTTTTATTGTTTGACACCTGTCCCCTTCCAGAACAAATGCTCAGAAGCAGACAGTCACAATGTAAATGTCCATCATACATACAAATGCAAGCTACTGCATCGTGGATGCCTCCACACACCAGCAGGGGCACCAATATACATTTTGTATTATTAAAAACTAGCTTTATGACATTTCCCTACCTAGTTATGCTCTTACTTAGATTGAAGAATACTATTTTGCCTTCATACAGTATTTGTTTAACATTTCCAGTTTCCAATTGAAAAACTCAACCTGCACAATTCTACTCATAAAAATAATTTAGCACCAGATTTAACACAAAAACACTATATTTTAGATTATCAGATTGCATATTCTGATTTTAATGCAAGTATCACAGTGCAATTTATCTGACTCACTAATTTTCTCATTCTTTTTCCACAGGATGTTCGAATTTGCACTTTGATTTGGAAATCTGTGGAAGAAGAAATCACATGGGACATATCATTTATAGTTTTAGATTTTATGTTACCAGGCTTAAGCATTGTGATAAGCTACACAAAGATCTTTAGGGTAATGTTACCTCACTAAATTTTATATGATCTATCTATATATATATATATATATATATATATATATATATATATATATATATATATATATATATATATTTGTTCCTCTATTAAGATCAGTGTTTCTTTACATTTAGATTTCCATTTTATTAAAGGACCACTATAACGCCCTAACTACAGGAAAAATATATTTTAATTGGTCATTCATCATTAATAACATTTTTATTTAAGGCTTTAAAAAACAATATTCAATGTTACGCTTACATTCAAAGATCGGACTCAGATGTCGCCAGCATCTACCCACTGTAAGGTACAGTTATATCCAACACAGTTTTCTCCATTGGCTGGCGACTTGCTTTGTTAACATTGTTTTCCTTGACATATATACTGTATATGTATACATCTACAGCTTTGCACACCACAAAACCGCTTTACCGGCTTTAGAACTCCATTAGTTTTAACACAGCTCAAGATTTACCAGTGCTAAATAATTAAAGTTACACAAAATCAATATTCTATTAGACCCGGAGCTCTAGCTCGCAAGTTAAAATATATCACGTCTCTGTCAAAAATGTTATGAGTCCTGAATAGGACCCTAACACTTATCACTGCAGCAGCAATTTAAAACAGACTAATGTACTTCAGAATTAATTGCACAACAGTCTCAAACCCACAAATATGCAATTACATTTTATTTTTTTAATGGTTTTTTTTGGTGTGAAATGGATTCTGGGTTAATACATATAATGAAACCCGCATGGACTAGAACAGTTGCTTTAATTCATTTTATTGATTTCTACATTGCTGGATTGCTAGTCCGAATTTACTTCTCAGCAATAATTAATTTGTAGTCTCTGAGTGAAGTTTAAGTATAAACTCCATGTCTTACTGACATTGTGATGATTGGCTCATTTACTATTGGCTGTGTCTAATAAGTATTGCAAGTGTTTAAGAAGTAAATTACTGGCTTGCTTAAATCTTGTCAGATCATATGGTCACACCCCCTGAAATCCTACTTACTAGTGCATGGTTTCTGTGTGGAGGCTGTGAGAGGGCAGTTGCGAGTTAGAGACAACTGAATGCATTTAAATGTTTTTAAAAAAAATTAACCCACAGACAAAATTATGGCCTAGATGCAATTGCGGGCTTGCAATTGAATGGGGCCCTTTGTTTTTGCCTCCCTCTGGAAAGACATCAGATATAATAGTTGTGGTAATTGCAATTATGACAATTACGACAAACTCGCAATTACTACAACTATAACTCGCCAGTTGCAAGTTGTGCATGCACATTGCGCCGTGAGTTGCAAAATGTGCGCCGTTAGCCGCGCACGCGTGTTGCGTCGGGGGCATGTGTGCCGGGAGCAGGAGGGAGGGAGAAAGGTGACACAGGGAAGGGAGGGAGAAAGGTGACACAGGGAAGGGAGGGAGAAAGGAGACACAGAGGAAGGAGAGGGAGGGAGAAAGGAGACACAGGGGAGGGAGAGGGAGGGAGAAAGGAGACACTGGAGAGGGAGAGGGGGAGAAAGGAGACACAAGGGAGGGAGAGGGGGGATAAAGGAGTCACAGGGGAGGGAGAGGGGGAGAAACACGGAAGAGACACAGGGGAGAGTGAGGGGGGAAGAGACACAGGAGGGAGAGGGGGGAAAGAGTGGGGGGAGATACAGGGGAGGGAGAGGGGGAGACACAGGGGAGGGAGACGGGAAGGAAAAAGACACAGGGGAGGGTGATGGGAGGAGAAGACACACTGGAGGGAGAGGGGGGAAGGAGACACAGGGTGAGGGAGATGGGGTAAGGAGACATGGGGGAGGGAGATGGGGGAAGGAGACACAGAGGAGGGAGATAGGGGAAGGAGACACAGGGGAGGGAGAATGGGAGGGAGAGAGGGTGGAAGAGACACAGGGGAGGGAGATGGCTGGAAAAGACACAGATAAGGGAGAGGGGAGAGAGGGAGGGAAGGAGACAGAGGGGATGGAGATGGGGGAGGAGACACAGGAGAGGGAGAGGGGGGAGAGACATGGGAAGGAGGGGGGGGGGGGTAAGAGATACAGGGGTGGGGAAAACAGCATTGCTAGGCTTCAAATTTTATTGCGGTCATTTTTGACAGGCAAGTTGCTAGTTTAAAATAATATTTATAAGAGATCCAAAGGGATGGACTTGGTCAACTTGTCCTTTTTTTAACTGCACTACTAGATAACTTTAAACTTAAGCTTAAATAGGCACAGAAGTCACCACAACTGCAAATAGAAATTTAAAAATCATACAAGAAAGCTGTTTAAGAATTAAAAACAAACATTTTACTTATATACTGGCATGTTTAGTTGTTGCTTGTACAGCTCTTGAATCTGTCCCAAAAGAAACGGCATAGATATTAATGATGACTGAGGCTGAGACATTCACAGCAATTACACATCAGGATTATTGATTTTTATATTCACACTTATTCTTGAAGATAAGCATATCATAGGTAATTACCTCTAATTACCTATGAGTTCAAATCATAGCAGTTATTTTAAAATGTATTATATTTTATATATTATATATATATAAACGAACCAAATAGGTAAAAATTTAAGATACTTTCTGGAACTTTAGAGCATTCACCTTGACTATCTCAACAAAACGGTAGGTTTATTGTGCACTCTTTGGCTTCATTTTCTTTGTGATTCAAAGTATCAAGTCACCAAAAAGTCCCATAACATTAAAATATAGCGTTTATTTCTTCTTTAGAATCTTCATATATACAAATAATTCTAAATTCTTGCATGTGACAAAAACACCTAATCTTAAGTGACAGAGAATGTGGAAGGGGGGAATTTAATATAAATTCCTCAGTCCAGGCATATAGACTATTGAACTCATCAGTTTCTCAAGTTCCTACAGATATTGTAATTTCTCGGGTTTATGAGGCTATTAGTTGTACTGCATATTGGTTGGATGTTTTACCAACCTTTAAAAAATCTACCTTAACACAAATTTATCTTAGGTGTTACAAATTCATTTGTACGAGTAAGATTGGCTATTACTGAGTTGGAGTTAAAAGCAAGAGTGTAAAATATCAGCACTGGGTAGAAGCTCTGTTGTATTTGGGATTACTGGGTTACCATCAACTTAGCGGAAAACCTGATCTAGGGATATGCAGTAGAACTAATAGCCTCATAAACTCGAGAAATTACAATTAGAGAAAATATAAATACAGCAGAAATCTTTAAAAATAAACTAACTTTTCCACATATTTTTGAAACCTTTGTCTGATGGTGCAGTGCAAATCTGGTGATTTTGGTGATCCTGTAGACCACATATGGAGATAAAATTTACAAATTAGAAAGGCATATTGGGTTTTATCTGGAAAATCTAGTTTGGCCAATATCTGTCCTATGTACATCCTTCAATGTGTTTTTAATAGCATAATAATGTTATTATTTTGAATAAGCAATATATTTGAATACCCTACAAAACAAATTCATTTTTTATTCACAGATCACAAAGGCGATGAGGGAAAGACTGGTAACCAGTACTGCGTATTCTGAAACCCATCAAATTCGGGTTTCCCAAAGAGACTACAAGCTCTTCCGAACCTTGCTCTTTCTGATGGTTTCATTCTTTGTAATGTGGACTCCTGTTGCAATTATTGTTGTATTACTTCTTGTCCAGAACCTTAACCAAGATTTTAAAATCTCAGCTGCCCTTTTCTTTTGGATAATGACTTTTACATTTTGCAATTCAATTATCAATCCAATTTTGTATAATATTAATGTGTTCAAGCAGAAGTGGTGCCAGATTATATTCTGTTGCTCTGCTGAAGAGAGTGTGGATACCGACACAACTACCAGAAGAAATGATAACCCTAATATTTCCACCATGAACAAATAGTCAACTATAGACTGATTTTTTTTATACGCACAAATGGGACCTTTCTAAAGTTCCCTTTTATCTGAGAAGAATTCTCTTTTTAGTACATTAAAACGGTAGTCTGCCTGCTTGGTGGAGACAACAAACTGAAAGGTTGAATTACCTCAGAAGGTATCTCAGGGTTCTTGCTTTCCTGCTTTCTGCTCTAAGGCCACTGACAAGTGCTGATCTAGAAAGCAGGACACCAAATGCTTTTTAATGAAGATTATGAAGACTTTTCAGTCAATTCTATTTCACAGTTGCTATACGTCACTTCTTGATTAGCAAATCTTTATGGTTCTGCCATATCTACCCATTATCTTTGACATAGTTTACCGGATACATCTGTGCATTCTCATCTTTGGAAAAATATCAGAAGCTGGAGCTACCACTGCCAAGATTGAGCGCGCCAGCTGAAATGATTGCTACAAATTCCTACTTACCAAGGTCACTTGATAATAATCTGACAACAATATATGACAATAATGTGACCTGTTTTTTTTTTATAATTGGTATTAGCTGAACTTGTGGTACCTCTATGTAACCATTTTATGTGATGACATGATTTTCAGACGCTGCCTTTGCACATGGAATAAATGTATGTTTTTTAGATTTGAATCACTTATTTTTCAGGCGATAAAAAAACGTTTGATTCTTAAAACATACTTTATCAAAGCCAAGATGGAAATAGAGAACTTCATTATTACTTCAAGTGAGGTTTGTTGCAACTCACTTGTCTAAGACAATTATTTTTGAATAGACAGCAGGCAGAATCATTCCTAGGAAAACTTAAAGGCTCCTTGTGCCCGTATGTTACCTGACTCCCATGTATAACATTTTAGGTAACATTAAGCAATATATAAAATGTAAATGTAAGATATTTCAGATCCCTCCATCAAGTTTACAATATTAATCACAACACAAGAACAGCTTGTACCAGAGACGAGCACCAGCTAGCATGGTTAGCTAGGTATATAATTACTCTAGGCATATCCAAGTCTAAACAAAATTATATATATATATATATATATATATATTTATACATATATATATATATATATATATACAGTATCTTACAAAAGTGAGTTCACCCCTTACATTTTTGTAAATATTTTACTATTTTATTATATCTTTTCATGTGACACTCTGCTACAATGTAAAGTAGTAAGTGTACAGCCTGTATAACAGTGTAAATTTGCTGTCCCATCAAAATAACTCAGAGCCATTAATGTCTAAATCGTAGGCAACAAAAGTGAGTACAACCCTAAGTGGAAATGTTCAAATTGGGCCCAAAGTGTCAATATTTTGTGTGGCCACCATTATTTTCCAGCTCTGCCTTAACCCTAATGGCATGGAGTTCACCAGAGCTTCACAGGTTGCCACTGGAGTCCTCTTCCACTCCTCCATAATAACATCACAGAGCTGGTGGATGTTAGAGAGCTTGCACTCCCGCCCTTCTGTTTGAGGATGCCCCACAGATGCTCAATATGGTTTAGGTCTGGTGACATGCTTGGCCATACCATCACCTTTACCTTCAGTTTCTTTAGAAAGACAGTGGTCGTCTTGGAGGTTTGTTTGGGGTCGTTATCATGTTGGAATACTGCCCTGCGGCTAAGTCTCTGAAGGGAGGGGATCATGCTCTGCTTCAGTATGACACAGTACCTGTTGGCATTCATGGTTCCCTCAATGAACTGTAGCTCTCCCGTGTCGGCAGCACTCATCTTTGGGTTTAAATACATTCAATCATTTTTGTGATTTGTCTGTATTCACAATTTGGGTATGTGTGCCAGTTCCACACCTATATATCAGATGCACACTAACCCGATCCACAATTCTAAACATACTTGACTTGCCCGCCAAATATTACGGCATAAAAATGTAAAGCCTCGCCATGCTCTTGTTTTCCACACAATGCAAGGCTCTCCCCCCCCTCTAACTTGCCGGTCTCTTGATGAACGAATTTGTCGCTCATCCCATCACCTTCGGTGCTCATTGCAAGCCTCTCCCCCCTCTACTTTATGGCCCTCGCGATGAGCGCCTTTGATGCTCATTGTGGGCCGCAGCTTGTGCTGCGCTGTGGGCATGCCAAGCCCATAACTTTAAGAGCATTACAGACAAACTCTCTCACCCCTCTGTCTCTTTCCCCCCCTCCCTGCCCTGTGTCTCTTTCCTCCCACTCCCTCCCCAGGGTTTCGTTCCCTCCTCTCCCTCCTATGTCTCTATGCCCCCCTTCTCCCTGCCCTGTTTCCCCCCCTTATCTCCCTCCCCTTTGTCTCTTCCCTCTCTCTCCCTCCCCAGTGTCTTTTTCCCCCTCTCCCTCCCCTGTCTCTTAGGCCCCCTCTCCCTCTCATTTGTCTTGCAAACATTTGCGTGCTTGGCAGCGGTTAAACCCGTAACTTGTTTCAAGCCCGCAAGGCTTGAATCTTAAATCGCCTTGCAGGCTTGAAAAAAAAGTTACAGGTTTAACTGCCGCTATTTTTCTTCAAGACCGTAACTCGGAAGCCTTTGGGAGCCTTTCCCCTCCTCCACCTTTGGCGCTCATTGCGAGCCTATCCCTTATCTTACAGGCCTCTATCTTTCAGCGCTCATTGCGAGACTCTCCCCCCTCTACTTTACTAGCTTTGTGATGAGCGCCTTCAGCAAACCCGCAACTTGCAGGCCTCACGATGAGCACCTTCAGCGATTATCACAAGCCCCGCAATGATCGCCTTTGGCACTCATTGCACATGTGCAAGCCTGTAACTTTGCTAGCATTATCGACAAATTGCAATTATGACAACTATATATATGATCGCAACCAAAAAAATATATCTAACCAAACCTCCAAATCTGTTCATAATCCTAGCTCTATGTCCATCCCTATCCACAATCCTTAGCAGTGGGGTGTTTCTGTCAAGGCCCACAAGGCCCAGGCCTAAGGCAGCACATTTTAAAGGTACAACAGACTGCTTGAAATGGCTTAGCATTGTCATAGAATAGTTGTGTATATGTACAGACGTTTCTAAATGTAGTGACATTTTTCTCTGTAAGTATACAGGACAATTTCTGATATATATACTGTATATACAGTATTGATTATACAATATTCCATGGTTGGTTCAGTGCTATGGAATCATTGTGTACATGTACAGAAATATCTTCATCCAGATATCTGGGAGGGGCTAGGCACTGGCAGACCGCCTTGGGCACAACCTCCTTGAGGCGGCACCAGCTGTGTCTGTGAGTGTGTGTCTCTGTGAGTGTGTGCGTCTGTGTGAGTTTATGTGAGTGTGTGTGTGTCTGTGTGAGTGCGTGTGTCTATGTGAGTGCATATGTCTGTGTGTGTGTAAGTCTATGAGTGTGTGTGTCTGAGAGTGTGTCTGTGTGAGTGTGTCCGAGTATGTGTATCTGTGAGTGTCTGTGAGTAAGTGTGTGAATGAGTAAGTGTGTGTCTGTGTGAGTGTGTGTCTGAGTGAGTGTGTGTAAGTATGTGAGTGTGTGTAAGTCTGTGTGTGTCTGTGAGTGTATGTCTGAGTGCGTGCCTGAGTGTGTCTGTGAGTGAGTGTGTCTGTAAGTGTGTGAATGAGCATGAGTGAGTGTGTGTCTGGTGTGTGTCTGTGAGTGAGTGTGTGTCTGTGAGTGAGTGAGTATGTCTGTGAGTGAGTGTGTCTGTAAGTGTGTGAATGAGCATGAGTGAGTGTGTGTCTGTGAGTGTGTGTGTCTGTGAGTGTGTGCCTGAGTGAGTGTGTGTCTGAGTGAGTGTTGTCTGTGAGTGAGTGAGTGTGTGTGAGTGAGTCTGTGTATCTGTGAGTGTGTGTGTCTGTGAGTGAGTGTGTCTGTGAGTGTCTGTGAGTGTATGTAATTCTGTGTGTCTGAGTGTGTCTGTGAGTGAGTGTGTGTCTGTGAGTGAGTGAGTATGTCTGTGAGTGAGTGTGTCTGTAAGTGTGTGAATGAGCATGAGTGAGTGTGTGTGAGTGAGTCTGTGTATCTGTGAGTGTGTGTGTCTGTGAGTGAGTGTGTCTGTGAGTGTGTCTGTGAGTGAGTGTATGTAATTCTGTGTGTCTCTGAGTGTGTCTGTGAGTGTGTGTGTCTGTCTGTGTGTGTGTGTGTCTGTCTGTGAGTGAGTGTGTCTGTCTGTGAGTATGAGTAAGTCTGTGTGTGTCTGTAAAGTGTGTCTGTGAGTGTGTGTCTGTGAGTTTGTGTGTGTCTGTGTGTGTGCTTTTGCCATCCATGGCTACCCCTGAGTTTTACTGTGGTGGGAGGGGGAGGGGTTTATCATTAAATTCTGAGGTAGCTCCAGGCGGCAAAAGCTCTAGCTACGTCACTGGGGTTAGTTAAATATTTTTGGTTTGAGCTTTTTCTGCTTATTTCTGTACATATTCTCATCCCTAATCCAATCCGAATCTGAATCCTAACCACAATTCTCACCATAATTCTAAATCAACCCTAACCTAGACTTTAACATTTATCATAATCCTAGCCTTAATCCCTATATGATTACTAACAGGATATTACAAGGCTTCAGAATCTGCTCATATTATTAGTAGACAAAAACTTATAATTGAAGTCAACTCAATTATTGATCTTGCCTCAGTGAATAGTCATTAAAGGAACACTGAAGTATCATATTAATAGTATGATTTTTTTTAAGAAATTGACTTCATAATGTATAAAAACAAGTTTCTACAGGAATTAAAATAAATTTATACAGTTTGTAATTTTTAATACTATATTCAGTTTTGCGATAATGGCTAAAGGCATTTTGCTGTTGTTCAGAAAACAAAATGTATGAACCTACTAGTATACCCACTCATAAAGGGCAAGGTTCAATATATATATATATATATATATAAACTATATATATATAACTAAAGAAAGTAGAGAAAACAATTACAGTACTGGTCCACACTATTAGTGTATATATACAATAATATGTCGAAAATAGAAACAAAATAATCTTTATTAGTATCACAAAAACCACAACACTATAAAAAAAGAAATTGATGACGACAAAAATCTAAACTAAAATATATAAAATGAAGCAAAAATAGCTTCAGACAAGTTCACAGTCCCACAGTGGAGAAATTGCAGTATTAACCACCGCATAAGATGTCATGGACAAAAATAGCCCACTGTATAATCATGCCACTATAAATACCATGATAAGATAGTATACCAACAGATAAGTCATGCAATATGTATAATCAAGAATGTTATAAAGAGAGAAATATACCCTATACATATGCTGGCTAGGACCACAGTGGGTGCCTAGCCAACTTCTACACTATCCTAAAGGCAAGATAGAAAAATGGATAGGATATATTACCAAAATTGGGCGCATATGATAAAAAATTGGTGCTATCTGATTTTGATTTGATACAATTTAATTTGACAAAATCCTCCAACATATCAAATGGGGAGAGGAAGGTATTTATAGAGATGAGTAAGTGGGAGGACACAGTTGTTAAACCATCAGATAAGGGTGGTAACATAGTCCTCTGGTCTAGAGGAATATGTCAGAGAAGCCACAAGACAACTTAGTGATAACAAATGTTATAAAAGATTATTACTTGATCCCACTGCAAATGTCTTTACAATAGGGTGATCAATGAGGCAAGGATTAATGACATTATTGACAAAAGAGAGTATGATTTCTTGGAAGTAAGTAAACCAAAAGTGGTGACCTTCTATATGTTGCCTTAGGTACATAAATATTCTAAAAATCCACCTGGCGCCCAATCATCTCTGGAATAGACAGTCTATGCGAACAGGCATGACGGTATATTGATCTTAAATTAAGCTCATATGTTACTAGTCTCCCCTCCCACATCAGACATACAATGGACATACTAAGTAAGCTAGATGGCATCCAAGTCAAACAGACCACATGGTTAATAACATGCGACGTAGAGCCGCTCTATACATCTATTGATCATGAGACTGGATGCCGGGCAGCCCAATATTTCTTGCATACTGAATCTACTATCCATCAGGATAGGAATAAATTCCTCATTGAATTATTGGATTTTATTCTAAAACACAATTATTTTGTGTGTGACAGTAAGTTTTACTTACAACTTAGTACAGAGATGGGGGCTACATATTCCCTATCATTCGCTAACCTCTATCTAGGATGGTGAGATACTGTTTTCAGACAAATTTAGAGAGTTCACTGATAAAATTGTGCTATGGGCAAGTTATATAGATGATTTACCAGAATGCTTCTAAGAATATCTAGATGCCTTGAACTTTAACAATATGAACTTGAAACTGACTGTGAGGAATTGACTCTGCTGGGTTTTGAACCCTGGTCCCCAGGCTTCCCTACCACTGCGCCAGCCTGCCTGTTGTGAATTCCATTGAGACCTTATAAGCTTGACTCTGCTAGCAATTGTATCAGTACCTAAGTCTCTTCAGCTGTGTCTGGTCAGGTGTCTGGTCCTTGGTCTATATAAGGCACTTCCTGTCTATTGATCCTTGCCAGATTATTGTGTGGTTTCCTGTTTTCACCTACAAGTTTGCGGAACTGGATTATTGCTGACCTTGGCTACTGGTCTCCACAACTTTGTGATTTCTATATCATTACAGAATAATCTGGCCCTTTCATGGAGACCGCCGGGTCAGATTCTGCATTGGCCCAGCAGGTTGCTTTATTTGCAAGAACTGTGCAGACCCAGGCACAGACCATCCAAGTGCTGCAGGACCAGGTAGCTGAACTGCAAAATAAATTTCAGTCAATGCACAGTGAGTATACCAGCTACAGGGCACGTGATGCTGCGGCTGCTACTGTTACACCTACTCAAGAGGCCCGCTTGCCCCTGCCAGAAAAGTTTGGAGGAGATCGCAAAAAATTTAGGGGTTTCCTAAATCAATGCCGTTTGCACTTCATGATGTTACCTCACCAATTTCCATCTGAAAGAGAGAAGGTGGGATTTATTTTTCCTTATTCAAAGATGAAGCCCTGGCTTGGGGCTCCCCTCTTCTGGAACAAGACAGTCCAGTCTTGGGTAATCTAAATGACTTTCTTGAGGCCATGTGCCTAGTTTTTGATGACCCCAATCGATGTGCTACAGCAGAAGCCACTCTCCTTCATTTGCATCAAGGGAGGCGCTCGGTGGCTGAATATGCTGCTGAATTCAGACAGTGGGTTGCTGATACTACCTGGAACCAATCAGCCCAGAGGTTCCACTTCAGAAAAGGTCTCTCAGAAGCTATAAAAGATGAGCTAGCTCGTGTTGATCTTCCTGCTGACTTTGATGCATTTGTGCGTTTGGCTATCCGTATTGATCTGAGACTTTCTGAAAGAAGATTGGAAAGACAGGGCTCTTTTAGACCAAGTACTACTCCAATTTCCTATTCAAGAACTTCTACTCCGATCCCACAAACACCTACAGACTCTGAGCCAGAGGCAATGCAGGTAAATCTAATAAGAGGGCCATTATCCAACGAAGAAAAACAGTGGCGACGCACTCACAATTTATGCCTGTATTGTGGTAGTGCAGGGCACTATGCCATCAATTGCCCTAGCAAATCCAAAAGAACAATAGCTATGGCGGCTGAGGGTGCACAGATTCGACACCAATCCCAGATTTCGGATCAACTGGATTCTGTCACACAACCCTTGTTTTCTCTGGCTCATGGTGAAGAGGGTATGTTGACTCAACATCCTCATTTTGTGGTGCCTATCACGTTGCAATGTGGTGATCGTAAAATTTCAACTACCGCTATGATTGATTCTGGAGCAGACGGAAACTTTATGGACATTAAATTTGCAGCAGGAAATAGAATTCAGTCTATCCCTAATTCTTCACCTGTGTTAATGGAGACAGTTGATGGTTCTCCACTTACGTCAGGACCGGTTACACATGAGACTGTGCCCTTAAAGTTGGCTGTGGAAGTGAATCGCCATGAGGCTATCTCTTTCCTCCTAATTTCCTCAACACAGTTTCCAGTGATTTTGGGGGTACCTTGGCTTGCTCTGCATAACCCACAGATTGATTGGAAGATCAGAACTTTGTCCTTTCCTTCAGAACACTGCTTAATGAATTGTCAACCCTCTAAGGCAACACCTGTTGCCACAACAATTAATGAAATGGTTGCTACAAACTTGACTAAGCTTCCTCTACAATATCGGGATTTTGCAGATGTCTGTGATAAGAAGAATGCTGATCAGCTTCCACCACACAGGCCTTATGATTGCCCAATAGAGCTGTTGCCTGCGGCTGCTATCCCATTTGGCCGTATATATTCCCTTTCTGAGCCTGAATTGAAAGCTCTTCGTGAATACCTACAAGAAAATCTTGCCAAAGGCTTTATTCGACCATCTACTTCTCCAGCAGGAGCTCCTATTTTCTTTGTAGAAAAGAAAGATGGCAGCCTATGGCCATGCGTTGATTACAGGGACATTAATAACATCACTGTTAAAAAACGCTACCCCTTGCCTCTGATTCCTGAACTTTTGGAGAGACTCCGCTCAGCTAAAATATTTACGAAGCTTGATCTTCGGGGGGCATATAATCTGGTTCGCATAAGACCCAATGATGAATGGAAAACAGCTTTCAGAACCAGGTACGGGCATTACGAATATCTAGTAATGCCTTTTGGGCTGTGTAATGCCCCTGCAACTTTCCAGCATCTTATCAATGATGTACTACGAGATCTCCTGGATCAGTTTGTTGTGGCATATTTGGATGATATCCTAATATTCTCTGATAATCTTGAAAACCACAGAAAACAGGTCCGTATAGTTCTAGAGCGCCTTCGTACCCACCGCCTATACATTAAACTAGAAAAATGTGAGTTTGAACAAACAGAAATTCAATTCCTGGGGTATGTAATAACTCCCAAAGGTTTAAGTATGGACGCAAGTAAAATTAAAGCTGTGCTGGACTGGCCCATCCCCAAGAATGAAAAAGATGTTCAGAGATTTGTGGGGTTTGCCAATTTTTACAGGCGTTTCATTAAGAATTTCTCTGCCGTTATTACACCGATCACTGAACTCACACGTAAAGGGACTCCTTTTCAGTGGTCCGATAAGGCGGATACCGCATTTTCCCGATTGAAGACTCTGTTTACCTCTGCCCCTGTCCTGGTACATCCTCAGCCGGAATTACCATTTATTGTGGAAGTTGATGCTTCTGATTCAGCTGTTGGTGCTATACTGTCTCAAAGGACTGGACCTAAGATGCTGTTACATCCGTGTGCCTTCTATTCCCACCAGATGGTGCCAGCAGAAAGAAACTATGACATAGGGAATAAAGAACTATTGGCTATAAAAGCTGCCTTCACTGAATGGAGACATCTCTTGGAGGGAGCTACCCATCCAATTACTGTCCTCACAGATCACAAAAATCTGGAATGTATTCGATCAGCTAAGAGACTGTCAGCCAGACAAGCACGCTGGTCCCTATTCTTCTCAAGGTTTAATTTTTTGGTTACATACCGTCCTGGCTCCAAGAATGGTAAGGCGGATGCCTTGTCTAGAATAGCTGACCCCCTCCATACTACCGTAACCAAGACCACCATCTTGCCGGAGGATATATTTATAGGAGTTACATTTCCTTCTGATCTGATGTCTCGCATTAAAAAGGGCTACGCTGAAGACCCAGTTCTTCGTGATCCTCCTCGTGACCTCCATATGACGATGCGTAATGGGTTTTGGATTTTTCAACAACGTCTGTTTGCTCCGGAGTCAGTGCGACTGGACCTTTTACGTCTCTACCATGAATCAAAACCAGCAGGTCATTCAGGAATCCGAAAGACACAAGAGCTACTTGCCCGATCCTTTTGGTGGCCGAAGTATCATGAGGATGTTAAGAAGTATGTGTCCTCTTGTGATGTGTGTGCCAGACATAAGACTCCTCGCTCATCCCCTGTTGGCTTGCTTCAGCCTCTTCCGATTCCTCATCGTCCCTGGGGATCTATATCCATGGACTTTATTGTGGAACTACCTCCCTCTAAGGAACACACTACCATTCTTGTTGTTGTGGACAGGTTAACTAAGATGGGTCATTTCATACCAGCTCGTGGTCTCCCTTCAGCTAAACAGACGGCTGACCTGGTTATTCGGGAAATATTTCGCTTGCATGGAGTGCCTGATGAAGTAGTTTCTGACAGGGGAGTACAGTTTACGTCTCGTTTTTGGAAACATTTTGTTCTAATCTAGGTATTAATGTAAATCTGTCGTCAGCTTTTCATCCGCAAAGTAATGGACAGACTGAGCGAACCAACCAGACTTTGGAGCAATATTTGCGGTGCTATATTAGTTACCTGCAGGGTGACTGGCTGGATTTTCTACCCACGGCAGAGTTTGCCTATAACAATGCCCAACACTGCTCCACTTCTTTGAGCCCATTTTTTGCCAACTATGGTTACCATCCGACCTTTCTAGTCAGTCTCCCAATTACTACTTCCATTCCTGCTGTCGCTGACCGGCTAACTGCCTTACGTGATTCCCAAGCACTGTTGAAAGAGACTCTTTTGGAGGCTCAGGAATGTTACAAAAGAGCTGCTGATAGGCATAGAAAGGAGGCCCCAGTCTATCACATTGGTGACAAGGTGTGGCTGTCAACAAGGAATCTCAAGCTTCGGATTCCTTCTCATAAATTGGGTCAAAGGTTCATGGGACCTTTTGAGATCATTGCTCAGATCAATGCTGTCACTTTCCGTTTACAACTCCCGAATTCCATGAAAATACATCCAGTGTTTCACGTTGCACTGCTTAAACCTTTTCATGAAAACACTTTCCCTGGCCGAGCCCTGCCTGCCCCACCTCCAGTCCTCGTGGATGGTGAGGATGAGTACGCAGTGGACAAAATTCTTGACTCCAGGATCTTCCGTGGCAAGCTTCAGTATCTGGTTTGCTGGAAAGGCTATGGTGAGGAGGAGAGTTCGTGGGAACCAGTGGACAATATTCACGTTCCTGATCTCCTTCAGTCTTTTCATGTGCAGTACCCTGCTAAACCAGGTAATAGGGCATTCAGAGGCTGCACCTATAGAGGCGGGGGTAATGTGAGGAATTAACTCTGCTGGGTTTTGAACCCTGGTCCCCAGGCTGCTATACTTCTTCCCTACCACTGCGCCAGCCTGCCTGTTGTGAATTCCATTGAGACCTTATAAGCTTGACTCTGCTAGCAATTGTATCAATACCTAAGTCTCTTCAGCTGTGTCTGGTCAGGTGTCTGGTCCTTGGCCTATATAAGGCACTTCCTGTCTATTGATCCTTGCCAGATTATTGTGTGGTTTCTGATCACTTCAATAAACCTTGTTCCTGTTTTCACCTACAAGTTTGCGGAACTGGATTATTGCTGACCTTGGCTACTGGTCTCCACAACTTTGTGATTTCTATATCATTACACTGACTTTTGTCATGAGTAAAGAAACTGTTAACTATCTTATATACCATCATTCAGAACCCACCGTCAAATGTTGGGCGCTACAGAGGAAAGCAGATGGATTATTATTCTTGATACCCTTATGCCGAAAGGGTTGAATGAGAATGTCAACTTTACAGTGTTCTGATAAAATATATTTTGCCCAATCTCTCCCTCTTCAGCCGTATGCTCCTAATAGTATACCTAAGTGTATACTGCCCTATACTCTGTTTTGTATAATATTGCAGTCATTTTTGAAAGTCATAGAAATCAATAATATACCGTACTCTGCCCAATTGTGATGAGAATCTTTGAGCCACTTCCTTTAGGGGGCATTATATTGTATTTTGTCCTATCTGCAATTAATACTACTGTGTCGGCAGATATAAGGGTTCATCAATATATTCCTTACACCAAGTCTGTCTCATGGTGTAGTTAATACCTTAATCATGGGTACTAAATAGTTGTGAGTGATGACTAATATATTGTGTCCAATTGAGATTTGAAATTATTAGGCTTTTTGGGGCACTATATTGTATCCTGCTTTTCTTTTGTTATTTTACAAATCTATTTATATTGTTGTGATGGCTGACATAATTCTATATTCTATAAGAACCCTATGATTATGCTTTAGCGGTATTAACCACTTCATGGTGTCTGAATTGAGCAATCAAGCCTCAAATCTGACACAATTAAGGTTTTAGGATTTGAGGCATCTTTTATTAATTTTCAGGCGCTCAGTAACACTTCCGAGTAAACTTCAGCAAGATTGTGTGATAGCGATTTTTAAAACAGATATGGAACAGGTACTCGGGGGCTTAGGATATTATGGAAAATGTTCCAGCTTATATGACATTTCTCAGAGGTTAGATTTACTGTAGGTGTGTGATGTGATAGTTCGGTAGTGAATTACGAGGGAACTTCGCTTGGTTCTTTTCTTACAGGAGATATGAAATGTGGACCTATGTTGTTACTTTATAAATGCATTTAAAGGGACTTGCCAGCTAATTCTTTTATGTTTTATATATCTTTTGTTAATAGGTTAATTCATTTTATACTCTTCCTCGTATACAAGGGGATTCACAGTACCAGTCTAATGCTGTTAGCAAGCAGACAGTGACATGCTTTGTTTGCGCATGCAGGAACATAAAAAAGTGGTAGTCTGAATCACCTCTCTATGGCCAAATTTCTAGCTAGGCAAATAAGGCAGCTCATCTGCATAACACTACATTTTGATTTCAGTTTTAGCAAGGTACACAAAAAAAAATATTTTGTGGTGGAGCGGTCTTATAAAAGGAAATGATATAACATAAGGAACATAATATGCTTGTACCAACTATATTCTACCTGTTACTCTGTACCACCACCATGAGATAATTACATTGAAATGTTAATTAAAAAATACACTTTACATTAAATTATATTATAAATAGTTTCCTGTTCGTGGATAATATAATTTAACAATATATAATGTACTGTGTGAAAGTTACCAGTCTCCAGAAGTTGTTGAACTAGATTTAGACTTACAGTTACAGCAGAAATCCTGACATTCTAGGTAAAATGTATTCCAGAGGATATGGGCATTGATGGATTACATCTTCCCCCAGATTGGAAGAAATGAAGGACACCTTAGTACTCAGGTATGCTACCCTTTGTTGAAAATGTGATATGTTTGGACATACAAAGGAGGACTGCCCATTTGGGCCAGTATGCAGAAATTGTTCAGACCCAAAACATTAAGCAGATAAAAAAATATTACTTGTGTGGACCATCATGCCAAGACATTAACTGCACTAAAGTACACCCGGCAGAGCAAAAGAGGTCTTATGTGAATGCTATCAAGGGGAGTGTCCGTACCAAGCTGAGCACAAAAGTCCCAGAGGAACCTGCAAACGTTCTAGAGGAGAGCCAGCAGGAGATCCAGACCAACTATGACTCCATCCCATATGGTCCTTCCAAAGAAAAAATAGAGGACAATAATCCATCCTAGTGTTCTGGGCTAACTACAACCATTGAATCCTTCCCAGAGTACCACAGTACTGAATTTGCAGAAGATATGCAGAGACTGGTGAAATTGACTGGCCTCTTTTCTACTAGTGTTTACTGTTGGTGGTAGAATGGAAAAATTAGGAAAAAAAGCAAATGTAGATACAAAACAAAAAAGAAAAGGAAGGGAGGGTTGGGGAGGTAGTAAAAAAATGAAATAGAAGAGTCAATTTGAGATTACACTTAAATTGCATACATAATCTTAAAATTAGGCTCTCTAAATATAAAATGTATAAAAAAAACAAAGAAAAATAATTTACGTGACTAAAATGGGGCGTGGGGAAGAAATCGCACAACATCCTAATAGTATAAATCAATTAAATTTATGATATAAAACAAGTTAATAAAATATATTATACTCACCTTTCCAATCCTCATCACAATGAGGTATGTATGCAGAGTATGAGAGCCCACGTGTGTGATTCTTGATCCTCTTTAGTATCTGCAGCTGGTTGTAAGTGAGTATGAGAGGGTTCTATAAAAGGAGCAGCTCTAATACCTCTTGGGTGTCTTGCTCACAGGATCCCATATCTCCTACATACACTTTAAGGATAGTTAGTCCCAGATGGTGCAGTGAAACAATAGAGTCAAGCACAACCCCAGACATTTTAATGACATATATACTTCTCAGGGATTCTCATAGATTATATCCGTCTAGAACTTGTCTCAGGTATAAGATTGCTATAGCAAGCAAATAAAAAAGACAAGTAATATAAAATAATGATAGTAAAAGTACATATAAAATCAAAGCAAATTAAATGTGTTTTATCATATAGTTATGGCTTTATCAATGATAGGTGTTCTATATTCCACAATGTGGAACACCTAAAGGCTTTATCAGTGGGCAATAGGCACTAAACTAACACCAATTAAATCCCTTTAGCATGTAATGACCACTGCATAGCGTTGTGCTCACCTGTCGTCAATTTACAGCATCTCTGTCGCTAGGAGATGCTTCCACCAATCAGAATGCTGCAATCTTGTGCTATGTAAATATTACAGTACTTTCAATCTCATATTGTTAACGAGGGATGTGTACAATGCATAACAGTGAGATCCTTAAAGTACAACCAAGACAATAAAAAAAACATGATGAAATTCATAAAATATGATCAGTAAAATTTAAATAAAACTGGATTGCATGATGTTACCGAAAACTAAAAGTTAAGAATATAGTGAATGATACGTCCTCTAAATAGAAGGTGAAGATATAAGAAGGAGAACAGCGCAAAGTTAAAAATAACTCCCGGGCATCTAAATATATATGGTCATCTAAATATGTATGGTAAATAAAATACCAAAGACACATAAAAATAATCACACAAAAATCGCTGGTGCAGAGTGTGTAATAGAAGGAGGACCGAAACCAGAATATAATCTCTCAAGTATAAATCGTAAAATACGTATTATATGCAAACATCCTATGTACAGGTGGTGATAAATCATAAGAAAAACTCGGTATTGAAAATACCTACTATTGATATAGTAATGAGTCCCTATATAATGCACATAACTGTGTGCTATATTTGTATATGGGTTTCTTCATGCCAAGAGTGGCCATAATACCAAGTGGATGTAGAATATACCCTTTGGTCAGTTTTAAAGAATCAGGAGGAATTGCACACAGTTGTCTTTGAAAAAGAGAACAGATCTCTAACTCAGAAATTTAAGGATAAAAATACAATCCCAGATTAGTACAAGAAGCATATGAGAAAACTAAAAATATTGAAAGAACGGATCTAATCAAAGGAAGAAAGAAAAGACGGTTCTAAATTCTATACAAGAAAAAGTCAAAATCGATGTAGACATATAATAAGGCAGTGAAGAGTCTCTCTAAAAGCTTTCTGGCCTATTTTGAGAAAAGATGATGAAGGGTTCCGTAGACCACCACTGTGTTGGTGGAAGGAGCCTCTTCATCCACCAGGACCAGGTATGTTAATGGGTAGAGGGTAGTGTGGGGGCGGAGACATGTATAAGCTCTTTGGCGCCATCTGTGCCATTATGCCCCCAGCTAGCCATGTGTGTAGATAGGGTCTCCCTGTCTCCCGTGGCCCTGCATGTGGAACTGTTCACGGGGTCCTAGCCCGCTTCTTGGACGAGGCACAGGCTGGCACAGCACCGTGTGGAGGCCAGGGGCACGAGCAGCGGCTGCCTGGAGACAGGCTGGAGCAGTTGCAGCTGGGCCGCAGTGAGGGCGCACCAGCTCGTGATGAGGCTCCCGGTCAAGACAGGTGAACCAGATAAAGTGCAGACAGCTTTCAGGGAGAGCTTGTGCTTAAGGACAGGCTTATGAGTTAAGCCTGCAGACCACTTTTAGTTACTTCCACCTCTTCTTCCTCGCCAAAGCAACATAAGAGTTAACAACGGTGTATATTTAAGCCTGGGGCCCAGGGCGGTTCAAAAGACATTAACACAGGGGGTAGTGGCTTATAAAATGCAGCCAGCTAATGGGTGTTGGTACAGTAAGTTTTAAGCGCCTGGTCCCACAGGTAAGATTGGGGGCTATAGTATTTGATATAATGCTGTTATACAATATATTACACTAGCGACTTGCTCGTCAAAAATGACGGCAATCAAATTTGAAGGCTGGCAATGCTGTTTGCCACACAATGCGAGGCTCTCCCACCTCATTGCGAGCCCTGCGGCTTTGCTGCTTATTGCAGGCCTCGGCCAACCCGTCACGTTCATGCCTCACAATGAGCACCTTCGGCACTCATTGCGAGCCCCTCCCCCCCTCTACTTTACAGGCCTCTCATTGCAGACGTCATCCAACCCGGCACTTTCGTGCCTCACGCTAAGCGCCTTCGGCGCTCATCGCGAGCCTCTCCCCACTCTCCTTGTGTCTATTTCCCCCTCTCCCTTCTATGTGTCTGTTTCCCCCTCTCTCCCTCCCCCACCTCTCCCTGCCCTGTGTTTTTTCCCCTTATTTCCCTCCCCTGTGTCTCTTTTCCCCCCTCTCTCACCCGTGTCTCTTTCGGCCCTGTCTCCCTCCCCTGTATCTTTCTCCTCTCTCTCCCTGCTCAAGTCTTGTATGCCTTGCGATGAGAGCCATTGGTTCTTTTTTCAAAGTCTTGCGGCCCACGCAATGAGCGCCTAAGTTTTACTGCCGCCATTTTTTTCCTCGCTTAGTTGATTTTCGATCTCCTAAAAACGTCAATTAAGCCTCAAATTAGCTTGCAACCTCACTTACAGGCAACCTGCCTCTCCCCCTGTGCTGTGTGTGAGGTTGTAAGTACATTTTTGAAGTTATTGGTGTCTTTTGGCTGTCTTTCGACGACTTCTGAGTTACAGGCCTCATTTGCAGCCATTTTCAAAGTCTTGCGGGCCTCTGTAATAGGGGACATATTAAAAACAAACATGCTGGCCAGCATAGGTCTTTCTACTGGCATCGGTTGGACAGTTGGGTCTGATGGGTCAATAAACCCAGTACAACATACTACAGCCTTATTTAAGGTTACAACTACACCAAGAAAGCAACTGGTCCAAGGATAGGAGGATCAGTTAACAATGTATTACAAGGATAGAGTGTACGCAGTGCTTGACACCAAGACACTAGCAGAAGCACAGACCCAACAGGCAAAAGTGAGACAGTAATTGTTCCTCTTGCTTCAGCAGGTCTTCTAGACGCACATTAAGATTTAGTAACAGGCCCAAATGTGACTGCAGCAGTGAGCATTCCTGTTCAGTAAACAGCAGTTGTGTTCAGACTCCTGAAAAAGAAGTTTGTGGTGACCAGCTTATGTTTGATTCTGCTGCACTCACTGGGAGGCTTGCAGTTTGCTACAGCTACAGGTGAGTCTGTATTTTGCATTAGTGGGGTGTGCAATCTGGGGGCAAGGGCAGAGCGGGACAGCAGATAATAGAATTTCCAGTTATTTCCATATAAATTGTCAACAATATCCTCGGTGAGTAGTACTACGCTAAACATCCGGACGTTACTGACTCTGAGGCCTCTGGCCTATACCTTAGTCATTGGTCGTGGGCACTTTTGCTGGTAGGGTTTACTGGGATCCCGTACATGGACTCTTTGACCCATGCCCTATTTGAGCTTTGACCAGAAAGGGAAATATTTGACTAGGTATTTATGTGAGTGCCTAGAGGTGGATATTGGTGATGTATTTCATTTCGCCATTTCGATCTACAATATATGGCGTGAGCGTCAGGGAGTAGGGGTGTTCATATAGAAAGTGTAGGATTAGATTGATTTGGGCATCCATATAAACAGTTTGCTTGGGTGTAATTAGGGTTGTTGTAGGGGGACCTATAGTTCTCATTTAAGCGGCCGGCTATAGTTGCTGGGGTAAATCATGTCCTTAGGTGATGCTTCAAGCATCTGTGGTATTCAACCAATACTTCAGAGTCAGTTTCCATAAGACATGTTGTCAGTTCCTGCTGCGTCATAAATTTTCGCCAATGCACCGGGTATGCACAAGCAAATCTTTGTTTTATTGGAGGTTTCATTGGTGGATAGTTTGTTTAATTTTGTTCCCCCTATCTTTATTCAGACCCCGTCCACCTTTTTTTGGTTGTGGTCGTATGAGTTTTAATTATAGATTTAACAATACATTTCTTCTGTGTCTTAGGCATCTTGCTATCCTGCACCTTGCTGGTCCTCGCACGGGTAGGGTGATCTCATATTCCGTTGTGTTTTTGCTTCCATCTGTATCCACCATTAGAGTCATCTCCTGTCTGCGTTGCTAGGAGAGTAGATTCTATGTTTAGCTTTGCCTCATATTGTGCACAATTTTCATGTATCCATAGGGTGCCCATTTTTCATCATTTCTATGGTAGTTTGTCGTAGTTAGGGTCATCGATGTAGGAGACAAAGAAAATTTGGGGGGGATACCGCATATAGTATAAAGATACCGAACACTGCTTCTCTACACATAAACACACAAATTGAAAAATCTGAGGGGGATTTGTCCCCCTCGTCCCCCCAGTTCCTACACCCATTGTTAGGGTATCCTTACATGACCTTTGCTGTTCTCCTTCCTTTTCATCAGTGGCGGCTGGTGACTTTCCAAGTTGGTGGGGGGGAAGGCAGAGATCTGGCCCCTTCACTTAAATTGACTCCACCCAAAAGTAAAAACTCCTCCCCTTCACAACATGTTACCTCTGTAGGCCCTGCCCACTGACACATACGCCACTAATTAATTCATTTTTTTCCCCTGCCACTTTACTTACGTATTATCTTGATGAGGGTGAGTTGGTGCTGGTTCTGCTCACTATTCTTATGACGGGAAGTGCTTGCATTTTCTTGATGACATGCAATAATTAAATAGAATATATATAAAACATGTTAGATCAGGACGTATAGCCGTGGCAGCTCATAGAAATAGACAAAAATCATCCCATAGAGAGAGAGAGGGATCGAGAGAGAGGGATGGAGAAAGAGAGGGGGATAGCGAGAGGGATAGATAAGTAATAGGTAAAGAACAATTCAGCATAGAAGACAGGATTTCCAAGAGAAGACCCTGATGGTGGAAAAAATGTAAGTCATACGAATAAGGGGACGACAGAAGAGGAGATTGATAGATGAGGTTATTGAAGCAATGAACATGAACTTGAGGAAGCTCAGAGGGTAGTGGCAAACAGATGTGGATGATGTGCTGTGGTCCATAGGGTCACAGATAGATGGACATGACTGAACAAAAACAAAAGTAATGGGGAAAACAATACTATATTTGAAAACATTTTACAACACTACACAGGCTATATGCTCCTATAGGTAGACTGATTCAAGTAAAACCTAAAAAGCAGACATCAAGTTATTTTACTTGACAATACAAGAACTAAAACTGAAGTAAAAACCACCCAACATCTTATACCATACTCCATCACCTTAAACTGGCTACATGCCCTGTGCATCATTTGGATGACATAAAATCAGATGTTAACTGTTATACTAAACTGTACTAAAACTGTTGATTGCAAGCTCCAGAAGTACATATATATATATATATATATATAGTAAATAAATAGTACATCTGTGTTCACATTTGAATGTCTAAAACAAGTTTAAAAAACTGCTTCCAGATCAGAATTCCAAGAAAAACAGTTATTGGACTGCATTCTGGAAAGCTGAGCTGGGACATGCAAATGTGCCCACAAATGTCTCGCTCTTCAATCCATAGCCATTATCAAACATGGCTTCCTTTAAACTTATGCATGCTGTATTACACAGCTTTAATGCAAAGCCAAGGTTGGATTAAACACAGGCCGAGTATCCTATCCATGTACAGCTGTTTCAAGCTTACTGGCTATCATCAGCATGGAGCTGGATCTCAGCTTGTGTTGTGGACCTTATGAGTAGGTAGTTCACCACAGCAATCATTTATAATATGGTGGGCAAAAGAGCGATAGAAGCCCTCCACCCTACAGTAGTACAGTAAATAAAAAGTACATCTGTGTTCACATTTGAATGTCTAAAACAAGTTTAAAAACCTGCTTCCAGATCAGAATTCCGAGAAAATCCGTTATTACACTGCATTCTGGGAAGCTGAGCTGGGACCTGCAAATGTGCCCACAAATGCCTCGCTCTTCAATCCATAGCCATTATCAAACATGGCTTCCTTTAATCTTTTGCATGCTGTATTACACAGCTTTAATGCAAAGCCAAGGTTGTTTATATATATATATATATATATATATATATATATATATAAACACACATGACATATACATTTATATATGTGCTTGTGGACATACTTACACACACATACAAAGGGGTGGGGAAGAATATCAACATATCTAAAACATGGGAACCTGGGAAACATTTGTAGGAGCACAACAGCCTGCTTTCTAGAAGCCTGGAAGGAAGTCCATTATAGGGATGCAGATGCCTTATGCTTTGTAGATAGTACTGAGGAGGAGTTGTTTTTTTCCAATAAGCTTTATTCAGAAAGAGGCGAGAGAAAAAGATATTATAGAGGGGGGTTGTTCTTCAGCACACAGACTGCTTCAACAAATTAAAATTCGGAAAAAAAATCTAAACTATATTATACTCACAAATGTTTTTTTGCTCTAAACAGAAACCATTGTTTCAGTATCAAATTAAAAGCAAACTGTCATGACAAAACTGCTGGTCTTCATTATAAAGCTGCCTATATCTATCTCTCTATCTAGATGCATGGTGCCTGGGGGAAGAGACAGGCAATATGAGACAGAGAGTACAAGTCACACAGAGAGAATAAGAGAGTCACAGAGAACAAGAAATAGAGAGAGAAACACAGAGAGAGAGAGAGAATAACAGACAGACTGAGACTACTCACCTGGTCCTGAACAGCTCTCTCAGTATGGCAGCTATCACTAAACTACATATACCAGTATGCGCTGCGTACTGCAATTTAGCAGTCCTAGTTGGCTGGGGCAGTGTCAGTAATTATCTGGGGTTTGATCTCCACAGCTTCCGCTCCTCACAGTCATTCTGATTAGGTGATCTATGAAAGGATCCACAGTTTCAGCTCCCTCCTAGTCATGCTGATTGGTTGATGCTGTGTTTGACAGACAGGCTCATTGCATCAAATTGAGCACAGGCAGCATTGTGCCCTGATTCGCAGTACAAAGCAAGTCACCAGCAGGGGGAGATGTGATAAGGGGATAAGTCAGTGTGTTTAACTGCTTGCCAAAAGATTCATCATTTAAAGTGACAGCAGCAGTTATAAACAAAAATAAAAGATTGTACATGATATAATTAATTTTTATATTTATATTATTTAAATTATACAAGTTAGGGTTGCCCATTTGCCCCTATGCACTAGCCACCCCTGCTTTTCATCTGTCGGTTTCTGGGACTGAGATTAATTGGAGTAGATGAAGGTTGTATTTCCACAAATATATTGGTTTGGAGTCAGAGAGCTACACTCTTTGCTTTGCTACGAGGGTTTTTAGTCGGTGTCAGTATCAATCGCATTTAGTTTTTATGTGTGTACTATTCCCATCTATAGAATTGCTATGGTCGATACATTGGTGATGGCTGTTTGCTCCATTAGAGGACAAATATGAAGGTGGGTTTCAGGGGATAGTTTAGGATACTGTCTCGTAGATGAACGCTCTACATCCCAATAGAATATTAAGGTGAATCATAAGCTATATCGAATGCATCGGGTGCTCAGGTTTTGGAGGCCTGTGTTGGCGTTTGTTTAATTGCAAATAGTGGAATCAAGTGGGGAGAGTCTAGTGTGCAAAGAGACCTTACAATCATTACAGCTTGCAAGATTAGAAAGTAATTTTTAGTTCAGACAAAACAACCATAGTGCAGGCTATTAACATCATCCTGCTCAATACTACCATGGCTGAAATACTTGGCGCTCAGTGCCTATATATTGGAATGTTTAGTACAAGGGAAAGCAGGGACCATGTTCCATGCACAATATTGCTGACTGGTGCTTTTAATGTACAAACCTCAGGCTGCTGACCCTAGAGTGAGGGTGGGCAGTGTCCATCTACTCGACTACCATACAAGGTGGAGTAGACGCAGATGGCATGAGGATGGGGGATCATGCTGAGGTAATACGGTGACTCAAAGCGCGGAAAGTTATCCCTTGATAATGGGGAGTCAGGAAGCAGTCTGAGCTTTGGCTAAAACTAGCCGGGTTAAAAGACCTGACGTAGGAATGTTTGGTAAAGCAAGTAGTAACAGGAGGTATGGCAAATGGGATGGTAGGCGACTGGTAGGAGGTATGTGGTAAATATGAAGTTTGCGGTTCTGTACAGCCATCACTTTCCTGTTGGTATGTTCACAGAGGGCCACTAAAACTGAATACACCTAGGAGCCCCATCATCTCCCTTAGCCCACTCCCCTCTGACTCAATAAGGGTCTCGCTACCTGATGGCAGGTCGGCTATGGAGTAGATATACCCAACCACCATGGTCCCTAAGCCTACCGAGCCCTAGATACCCCTTTCAATGGTTACAAGTCCTACTGGGACTGCTGATCAACCCAAGTACCCTCTACTAGGTTCCCCACAGAGGACTTCTCCCTGATAACCGGTTTCCTTGGTTAAAAATGGCAGAGATGTATGGAAGGGGTAGTTTCAGCAAACATGTTCTCACTGAAGGCCGGCTCAAGGTTTTGTGCCCTGGGGGCAAATTTAAATCTGATATATATATATATATAATATCCACTATAGTCCAGGAAGGTCCTCGCTGAAATCTCCATCACCGCTGATCCCTGTCCTCCCACTCACCTGAGCAGTGGCGGTGCTAGTGAATTGAGGATCCTCTCTACCTTCGTGTGGGCTTCTAATGTTGATCTGCGGAGCTTTATTGCTCTTCCCCTATAACTCCCCTACTGTCATTTAGCAGAGACAGGCAATCCCGTATGACATCACTTGTGCAAAGCCTCTGCAAAAATGAACTAATTATTTCTCCTAGTATTACAGTTATAACCACCCATGGAAGTATGAGTGTGAAGTGTTCCTGACAGATAGACCAAAACTAAAAGTATGCTTTGATTGTGAAGGATCCAATACGAGTGAATAGTGGAGAATAGGGGATTCTACACAGGAGGTTGCTTCCCCAGGATCAGATAAAGAACTGTTATTGGTTACCTACGCTTCATTTGTTTAAGTAGTTGACATTGAGCTGGCAAGGGTGAATTGTTGGCAAAAGTGGATATTAAATCAGCATTTCGACTACTTCCATGGCATTCTTCCTGCTACCACTTGTTGTTATGACATTTTTATGATGTACATTTTTTGGATTTCTGCCTTAATATGAGCCAGGTAATCTGGCATGAACATATTTTGAAACATTTAGTTACTTTCTGCACTGGGTTGTCAGCTATAGATTGGGTCAGAAATCCTTGGTACACTATTTGGTTGTGTCAAGAACTCCCCTTGCTATCTTGGTTCCATGGTTCTCCAAAAGACTATGATCTGCATTATTATTAGTTGGTTAAATTATTCCCTCCTTGCTAGGTGTGTTACTGTATAGTATATGGTGGGTAACAGGCAAGGGGATGGTACTGTGGCCAAACATAATAAAGTGCCACATAAGCACCATAACTGGCCACACATACTCATAACCTAATCTAGGTTCAAAAGCTCCATGCCAGTGGCCTGTAGCAGGGAGGAGACTTCAAACCTCGTAGGTTCAATTAGGCAAGCTGCTGATTGGACTTGACCTCTAGGTTAGTACCAATCCCTATCTTGCCGACAAGGAACTCCCCTCAACAGCCACAGTTAGTTACCAAGCTGTTGACCAAGGTGCCTCACAGATTCCAGCCCTAAAGGGAAAATACTATTATTATTATTATTTTTATTATTATTGTTATTATTATTATTATTGTTTATTTGTAATGCACCAACATATTCTGTAGCTCTATACAGGGTTAAGTTACAGGTAAAGACAATTACAATATTAACAAGTTGCAAAGGATAGAGGATCATGTCTTTGAGCTTAGAATCCAGTGTCCATAGTGCCTCCCTGAAGCACCGTGCCAAATTAAAAACTCACAAACTTACAATCTAAAGGTTTTGGGTAGGTACCGAAGGGTTAGAGAAGTGTTGTGTATGTTAGGGAAGAAGGTGATAGACAGATGTGTTTTTGGTGAGGTTCGGTGGCATGGAGATAGTCTGGCGGAGCAGGGCAAGTTCCAGAGAATAGGGGCAGCATGAGAAAAGTCCGTAAGGCGGGAATGAGAGGAGGTGTCAAGAGTGGTAGAAAGAAGAAGGTCATTGGCAGAACGAAGAGGGAAGGTGGCGGAGTATTTGGAGATGAGAGCAGAGATAGAGCATAAGGGGGTGCAACGTTGTTGAGGGCTTTATACGTTAGGGTCATGATTTTACATGTTATTCTGGAGACTATGGGAAGCCAGTGGAGCAATTCACGGAGAGGTGCAGCAGACACTGAACTGTAGATGAATCTAGCGGAGGCATTCATTATGGATTGAAGTGGAGAAAGACGGGTGGTGGGCAGGCCAGCAAGAAGCAAGTTGCAGTAGTTAAGATGAGAAATGATGAGAGAATGTTTTAGAATCTTATTTGTGTTTTGTATAAGGTAGTGACGTATTTTGGAAATGCTTTTTAGATGGAAAAGGCAAGATTTTTTTAGTGACTGTATGTGAGGTATAAAAGAGACAGCGGGGTCCAGTAGAACCCCAAGGCAACGGGCTTGGGATGTGGGAGTGATTATGACATTGTTGCGAGATGTGAGAGATGTGAGTGGTTGGAGCTGTAATAGAGGGTGAGAAAATTAGGAGTTCAGTCTTAGACATGTTGAGTCTGAGGTGGTGGGTGGACATTCAGGAGGATATACCTGAGAGGAAGTTGGAAACATGTGTTAGAAGAGATGGAGATAGATCTGGTACTGAGAGGTAGATTTAAGTGTCACCTGCATAGAGATGGTACTGAAATCTGAAAGAGTTTATTAGGGTACCAAGTGTGGATGTATAGATAAAGAAAAGGAGGGGCCTAGGACTGAATCTTTGGGTACGCCAATGGACAGAGGGGGAGGAGAAGAAGAAGTGCCAGAGAAGGAGACACTTACAGCCTTATTAAATTGTGATTCGGTCAATTGAAAAGGGCTCTATATAAGCACATAGCATGTTTTTTTACAGAAGTTTTTAGTTAGTGAAGACCTTGCTTTTGGATGGAAGATCACTAGCTAAAAACTTCTGTAAAAAAACAGTATGGTATGTGCTTTTATAGAGCCTTATTCAATTAGCCGAATCGCAATTTAATAAGGCTGTAAATGTTCAATCTTGTAGGCATGATGTGAACCACAAGAGAGCAGTGTCTCAAATACAGAGGGAGCAGATGATTTGGAGTAGGAGAGGATGGTCAACTGTGTCAAAGGCACCAGAAAGATACATAAGAAGCAGAATAGAAAAGTGACCTTTTGATGTGGCTGTGAGCAAGTCATTAATGACTTTTGTGAGAGCAGTCTCAGTGGAAAGTTGAGGCCGGAAGCTGGGTTGCAAGGTGTCAAGAAGGGAGTTAGAGGAAATAAAGCAGGTAAGGTGATTGTATGAAAGCCACCCCAGTAGTTTGGAAGCCAGGGGAAGTAGAGAGATAGGGCAATAGTTAGATGCAGAATCGGAGTCATATGAGGGTTTCTAAGAATGGGTGTAAATATGGTGTGTTTTAGAGAGGATGGAAACTTCCCAGTATTGAGGGAAAGGTTGAAGAGGTATGTGAGAGCTGGGATTAGTGTGGTAGAGAGGGGAGGGATAAGCTGTGATGGAATAGCATCCAGAGGACAGATAGTAAGTCGAGAGGATGAAAAGTAGGCTGGAGACTCTGTCTTCTTTTTTTTTATTCATTCTTTTTTTTTGTTGAAGACACGGTAACAATATCACATTGCATTTAGTAAAAGGGTAGACAACAGAACAACAAGATAGTTATATTGTGCAGTCACACGATTCACCAAACATCTTAACCAAGATACTGTCTGGATTTTTCCTAGTTTTCTGACTGAAACGTTGTAACATTATTATACTATGCCCTGTCTATCCCTCTATGCCTTCAAGCATGGCATTTTTTTATATTTTTTTATGCTATTGTCTGTTTCTTGTCAAGAGACAAGAATATATAAACTGGAAAATATAAACATCAACAATGTCAACTTAATGGGGTGGGGAGAAGTAGGGATAAAGGAAAGGGAAAAAACAGGGAAGGGAAAAGGGTAGTGATTACCTGGTGTACTCCTCCAAACCCACAATGGCTGGGATTCAATAGGTATAAGTGGTCATCCGGGCTCCCCCCGACCGCCATCCCCGAGCAAGAGCCTCGGCCCCCTCTGTCCCGTTCACGTTCCCATCTTAATGCTGTGGGCTGAGACCAGCCATGGAGTCCAGATATTCTGGAATAGGGGGACCGTGTTCTGTAGGACATGGGACAGTCTCTCATTTACCATAACATAATTTGTTTTTAAAATGATCTTTTTTGTGGTCAGTGTTGCCACTTTCCAGTTTTTTGCTATGCAGCTTTTGGTGGCAAGAGCCATAAATTGCCACAGTTTGTTTTGTTCTTTTGAGAGACCAGGCCCATGAACCCCAAGAAGACAAATCTCCATCTCCGGCCCCAGCCTTGTCCCTGTCACCTGCGAGAATAAGTCAGTCATCTCCCTCCATACCTTTTGTACCACCTGGCACATCCACCATATATGCTGAAAGTCTCCCCTGAGTTTGCATGCTCTAAAGCAGTCCTCACTAAGACTATTATTAAGTCTGGACATCAGATAAGGAGTATAGTAGGTCCTATGCAACACTTTGATTGAGATCTCCAATAGGCTATATGAGTAAGATCCTTTTGTTAGGTTGGTGCAGATTTCTCTCCAAGTTGCTCTATCTAGCTCCCTACCTAGGTCCTTCTCCCATTGCAGCATATATTTTGGTTTCTGTATGTTCTGAGAGTTATTCAGAAATGAAGATAAAGACCCAAGGAGGCCTTTGATAGAGGGCAATTTTGCACATATAGTCGACCCCCAGGAATGTTTCAGGGTCCCAAATACTCGGGCTAGTGAGGATAACCAGAGTCTTATTTTTCTTTAATTCCAGAGTTACTCTCTGGTATGTGGTATTTGGTAATAAGGGAGGTATGGGATAGTAGAGCATCGTCTGAGAACCAGGTTCCTGCTCTTTCCAGTGGACTGCCCAGCCACCACTGTCTGGAGGTGGGACTAATCCCCATCCTGAATTCCGGTAAAGATTTAACTGACAACAATCGCGATAGAAGGGGAGCCAAACCACCGACCGGCCCTGAACTAGCCCAAGCCATCAGGGTTGATGAAATTATGGGATTGGGATATCGCTGCCTAGCACCCGTCGGAGGCACGTCCCAGACTATAGTGTCCCACAAGTGGGGCTTCATTTGCCAGTTTTCCACAAAGGTCCACAGCGGTTGTAGCTTACCTGAGTGGGGTAGTGGAATGAACGCGAGTTTCGCCACTCTCAAGTAGAGCCTCAGTTTCGGTCACGAGAGTCCCCCCTGAGACCTCTGCCGGAACATAGTCTTTTTCACTATTCACTGTGACCTTCCTCGCCATATAAAATTAAAAATAGAAGCTTGGAGGTTATCTATCTCCTTTATATCCATCGGTATTGGGAGAGTTCGAAATAAGTACAATAATCTTGGCAGAACCGTCATTTTCACCGAGTTAATCCGCCCTGTCCACGAGATATTATATTTTGGCCAGTTTCGCAATTCTTCGTTTAATTGTTTAATTAAGGGCGGAAAGTTGGTTTTGTACATGTCTGACAGTTTCTTGGCGATTCTAACTCGCAGGTATTTAATAGAGTTTTTGGGCCATTGAAATTTAAATTCCGCTTTCAGTGCCCCCAGGACCGTGTGAGGAATGTCTATTCCCAGGGCCTCGGTCTTTTCCACATTGATTTGCAGACCCGATAAGGCACCGAATTCGCCTAGGGTTGACAGCAAAGCAGGGATTGACCTCGCTGGCTCCGTTAGGGTGCAGAGAAGGTCATCCGCAAATAGCGAGCATTTCAAGTGATGATGACCCACCTGCATCCCTTTTATCTCTGTGTTACATCTAATTTGTTGGGCCAAAGGCCAACGCAAATAGTAATGGAGACAAGTGGCAGCCTTGCCGGGTTCCCCTCTGGATAGCTACAGAAATGTTTTCCGATTCCGGGAGTTTTAAACAGGCCTGCGGATTCTTGTATAGTGTTCTGATCAGCTGTATGAATCGACCTTTAAAGCCAAACTTAGCCAGGACCTCGTATAAATAAGACCACTCCAATGTGTCAAAGGCCTTTTCCAAGTCAAGAGCCTGCACACAAAGGGGGATCCTGTCCTGAGAGGCCAAGTGAATGATGTTCATAGTCCTTCGAATGTTATCAGCTGTCTGCCAGTGTCGGACGAAACCGGTTTGATCCTTGTGGATCAAATCCGGGAGGAACCCCGAGATCCTATCTGCAATAACCTTGGCTAACAGTTTAAGATCTCCATTTATAAGGGAGATGGGCCTATAATTTTTTGGGTCTAGTGGGTCTCTGCCTTCTTTGGGAAAGACAATCAAGTCAGCCCTATTCAGTTCTGGGGGCATTGGTTCCCCGTTTAGAATGGAGTTAAATAGTTGGCAGAGATAAGGTGCTAGAATATGCGCAAAGGACTTGTAGTAGAAGTTGGTAAAGCTGTCAGGGCCAGGGGCTTTCCCTATTTTTAAGCTATTGATAGCTTCAAGTATCTCCTCTACCGTTATGTCTGAATTGAGTGTAGCCGCGCTCTGGTCTGATACCTAAGGAAGATCGCAGGAATCCAAGTAAGACCGAAGAAGGATCGCGGTCGGTTGCCACTTCGTGGAATAAATTGAGCTATAGAAGTCAGCAAACGTTTACCTGTCCCTTTGCAGTTTTTATACTTAAGATCCTAGACTCCGCTATCTTAGACTGAAGCTTTCTAGCCAACATAGAGTCCGGCTTATTGGCCCTTGAGTAGAACAGATGTTTGGTTCGCCTCAGGGCTTTTTCCGTTTTGTGGGAGAGCACCGCATCTAGCTCTAGCCTGCACTGGTCTATTTTCTGGCGAAGTCTAGAGGAGGGGCGAGACTGGTTCCTATCCTCCAGGTCCTGTAGCCTAGTAGTGATTTCCTGCTCTCTGATTTTACATTGTTTTTTAAAAGCAGAAGCTAGCTTAATGCATGACCCCCTAATAAAGCCCTTATGGGCCATCCAAACACAACCTATGCCCGAGTCCCCCGAGCGGTTGCACTCAAAGTAAAGGAGAAGATCTTTTTTTATTTGGTCCGACAGCTCTGGGTTAGCAAGTAAAAGCTCATTTAGTTTCCATGTGTATGGTGTGGACATGTTCACCCCTAGATCTATGTCTATGCTCACCACCGCGTGATCCGACGAGGGGCATACCCTTATTTCCACCCTCCTTGAGCGATCAAACAATGGTGAAACTATCAAAAAGGTATCAATGCGCGAGTAAGAACCGTGGGTGTGGGAATAGTACGTATATTCCTGTTCTTATGGGTGATGCCCCCTCCAGGCATCCACTAGGCCCAGACTATGTAGCGCCTTCTTAATTTGTCTTAATTTGTTGGAGTACCTGTCTGTGGCTTGTGTGCCCGAGCGGTCCAGGTTTTGGTCAAAGGCTAGATTAAAATCCCCTCCCATCACCATTGTATTGCCGGAGTATGGCTCTAAAAGCCTCAAGATATGCAGCAGTGCCTTATGTGGTGTAGTGGTAGGGGCATAAAAGGAGATGAGGGACAATTTAGTCTCTAGAACTGTTCCATGAAGTATTACACAGTGTCCATTTTTGTCCACTATCTTAGACTCTACCTGGAAGGGGAAGTTACGGTTTATCAATATAGAGGCCCCCGCTTTCCTGGTGGCTTGGGTGGAGGAATAATTGGTGGGGTAGTCTCTGCTTAAATATGTTGGGATATGGTTACGGGCGAAATGTGTTTCCTGTATGAATATGATAGAAGGCTTTATATCCTTGTAATACATAAAGGCCTTCTTTCTCTTGAACTGGGAATTAAAGCCCTTAACGTTGTGAGTTACAAAAGTAAAGTTTGTATCAACCGGTCTAGCCATTCCTAATGTTTAGTGTGAGGCCATAGTGTCCAGTCATCTTACCTTGTCTTGTAGAGGGACCAGCACGGAGAGAGCGGCCGGGAGAGGGCCGGAGCAACCACCGAGAGCCAGGCACCGCCCACGTTGGAGCAGAGATGGAGAGGGCACACCAGGAGGGGAGGGGAAAGAAAGTAACATGAAATAAAAAAATAGTGACAACTTTATAAATCTTTACAATTAGTAAATTTAAACATTTACAGTATCATATTGAATCTTTTAAACACTTCTTCCTACACCAGTCGTCTATCCTGGCGCCTTGGGGGTGGATGGGTGGACCTGCCACTCCTCCAAAATACCCCAATAGGAAGGGGTTGACTAGTCCCATGGGAGGGACAGGGAAAAATAAAATAAAAAACAAAGTGAACAAATAAAGACTCCGCCTGTGAGGGGGAGTATCTCCATATCTAGAATCTTATTGTCGCAGGAACAGTGCCACCAGCAACCAGATCGCCCATTAGAATAATGAAATTAAGGCCTTGGTGCTAAGAAAAAAAGAGGCCAAAAAAGAAAAAACAAGTAAACTTGGAATTCTGCCTCAAAGACCTTGGTAGAAAACAGTCCATTCTCAGAAAAGAGCAAGACTCAGTCCAGCCGTTTTAATGTCCTTTCTAGTTTTCTCATTGTCCCAAGTCGCTTGTAGCTGGACCTTCTGGGGCAGCTTCGTTCCGCGCCTGGATAGGTTGAGTCCAGGGCGAGGATGTGGGGCCTCTATTTGTAGCCTCAGAAGGCAGAGGAGACTCTGTCTTCTGTTGCAAGGTCAAAGCATTGCATAGTAGCTGTGGAATTGGGGAAGGGAGAAGGCCGGGTGTTGTCGGTTAGTTGAGAGGAAGGAGTGCGTGAGCCACAGGGAGAGGAGAGTTTGTTGTGATTGTTGTCAATTTTATGTATAAAATCACTGGCAAAGTCTTCAGCCATGAGAAAGGAAAGGACAGGGGGTGGTGGTAGGCAGAGAAGAGTAATTAAAGTGGTGAACAGATATTTGGGGTTGGAGGACTGGGTTGATATTAATGATGTGAAGTAGTGCTGTTTATCGTGGTTGAGGGCAGAGAAGTAGAATCACTGCATAAACTTGTAGTGGAGGAAATCTGCTGAAGTGTGTGATTTCCTCCATAGCCTTTCAGCAGTGTGGTAGCACCTCTGAATGTATCATGATTGTGTAGTGTTCCATGGTTAAGGATAAATGCGCGGGTGTCTGCGTGTGGTTATCGGGGTAAGGGTGTCACGGGTGGAAGAAAGAGTTGAGTTGTAGTGTGAGGTAGCAGTATCAGGGCAGAGGAGGTTGGTGATGGGGCTGAGAAGGGGTTGTAGCACAGTGGAGAGCTGTGGTGTGTCAAGTGCTTGCAGGTTTCTGTGTGTAATGGTGGCCCGGGTTGAAGACGGGTAGTGAGAGTTGAGGGTGTGATGAGGTTGAAGGTTAAGAGGTGGTGGTCGGATAGAGGAGTGGATGGATGACAAGTTTGGAGATGGGGCTGAGATTGGTGAAAATAAGGTCAAGGAGGGAAGATCTGGTGAGGCCAGTAGTTTAAAATGTCTGTGTCTATAAGTAAGAGGAAGGAGATGAGAGGGGGTTAGTTTGTGAGGCAGGTATATAAGCAGAGGCATAGCAAGGGTGGGGCACAGGGGGATGCAGTGCCCAGGGTGGAACCGGTTTGAGTATGGCAAAAATGCCCCACCAGTTGCCCTCGGCAGTGGCAAGCCTGTGCCTTTCTCTCAGGCACCCTGCTCCTCCCAGCTCTATTCTCTGATCTGGGGCATGGGTGACCTCAGGTACTTGGTTTTGGGATCCATGGTGATTCATGTGACTATATGGCTGCAACGGTCCAAGATTGACAAGGTTGGTAAAGGGAGGAAGATTTCAGGGCACCAGGTGCACCAATTGCTCCCTTTTTGTTGGTATTAAGGCTTTCTCTGATCAAGTGCATAGGTTGTTTGCACCTTTCCTCACTAATGAAATAGAATTGGTTCCTTCATACTTACAATTCTCCAAGAATTTGGTGACTTGTAGACAGAGTTTGGGTTTGTTCTGAATAAGGACTTGGTACCCACTCATTATGTATAAGAACAGCCACAAGCAGCCCTATGGGCTTTCCAGAGAATGTGGTTTGGAAAGTTGGAAGGTCATGTATTTTGATGGTAGGTTATTGAACGTTTTCGATATCTGATGGTACAGACATTTCGCTGCAGTTTTCATTTATGTCTCACAGCTGGGCGTGGCCTTTGTGTTCAGTTGGAGGTGCAATGGTTTTGCTCCATGGATAGTTAATGATACCAGTCGGAGGAGCAGGTAGTGAGTGGCACTACCTTTGTATTGATCCATGTGGTAATAATGATCTTGGTTTTGCACCCATCAAACGGTGGGTTTGTGGAATGTAAAGGACATCAGGCGTGGTTGCAACTTCTCACATCTGTCTGTTACCTGGTCGCAAGAGCTAGAAAAAAAAACCTAGAGTGAAGGGAGGCCATAAAATGTTGGGAAGTTGGTTAAGGCCTGACGGTAAGTGAACAATTTTGTGTTTAGTTTTGCTAAGAAGGATGGTGAGGGGAGTCGCTAGGACAGGGGTGAAGTAAGTGAGATCCTACCCTACTGTGGTTTGGCTACTCCATCACGGTAGGCTCTGAACGAGGATTCAGGGCGAGGGTCTACTGTCTCTGGCCAGGCTCCTCCCCTCACTTGTTCATTGGTTCATTTATTTACTGTTTACTGATTATGGTTATTACGTCATTTAAATTTACTATTTCAGCATTTCACAAATACTACTCAAAAATTCCAAATCAGCTCTACGTTTATAGCCCTCTGTCACCCATATGTTTTTGTTCCCTCTTCCTCTCATCATGTGACTTATGACCCCATAGCTTTTTTCCTCAACAGCACATCCTTCCCATGTTCAGAGCACTCTCTCTGTCTCCACGCCTGGCCTTGCCCTATTGCTTTTCTCTCAATCACCTTCTTTACTTTTAGGAACCCTTTTTTCCCCTCCTCCATGTCCCTCTCCCTTCTCCTCCAGACTTCACATCATGCCCTATTATATTTACAGCCTCTGCAAAAAATCTACACCTTAGACTTTGGTTTTATAAATGCAGGCCTCTTTCTTTGCTTAATCCCTAATTTGCCCAGATAATTTTGCTTCCATATTCTCATCCCAACTTGTTCCTCTCCTGCTGTCTCATTCTAGAGCCTCCTCCTCCCTCCCTGGTGCACATTTCAGCACCACCAGCATTTCTCTTTCTCCCTCTCTGTCATTGACCTCTGCAGCGTTTCCTAAACTCTGGCATTGCCATAAAAAAAGAAAAACAATCAATCTCTGATGGCATCAGGCCATTAGATCAGAACTGTCAAACACACTGCAGAGAATCAGTTTCTTTGCTAGAAACTTTTGGGTCTCTCCAGCACTTTCACACATTTTTCTACGCTCTCTCACTATTTTAGAATCAGTCTATGTCAGGAGACCATTCAGTGCACTACAGAGAATCTGTTATATTGTGAAATCCTTGTATGCTCACGTCATCAATTAGCTCAAAACTATAAAATAAACTACACATAATCAGTCTATTCGCTAGACACCTTTGGGTCTCTCCAACACTTCCACATACCTTTTTACACTCTCTCACTATTATAGAATCAGTGTCTGTCAGGAGGCCATCAAATACAATACATAGAATAAGTCTCTTCACGTTAGACCTTTAGAGTCTCCACTCACAAACCTCAGATTTATCTATCTGTAAGTGTACGCGTTTCACGTCGATCATACCTCAGACATTCCGAAGCAAATCATTTCATGGCATAATTTCAATCTTTATGTTATGGCCCGATCAGGCTAGTTCAGACAATGAAAGTCTCCAATCAGCCGCTCCATCATAAAAAACAGAATCAATGTCACTAGAGGCCACCTTGCTAGCTTACAGAACCTGGGCAATCTATAAAGTTATCTCAGAGCTACAGAAATGCAATTCTGCTTATTCAGCAAAGGCAGGAAAGCTGAACTGTACTATCTCCTCTTTCTCCATGAGTCCATCAACCACCATCTTGCCACCTCCCATGCCACCTCCCACTAGGAGCACTAAAAAACTGAGCTTCAACAACTGATCTTCCTCATCAGCGGCATATCTACAGCGGTAACTAACATTCAGATCAGGCATTCCTTAGTAGAAGGCTTCATACCATCTATCACTTGTCAAATCATTAAATTGAAGTGACCAGTAAGACACCAGCAAGGGCCCAACCACTTCTTCTTATCATCAACTCAGAAGGTAATTCAGCAGCCAATATTCTGACTACTCTGACCATTTAATTCATATCATCCCAATATTTCATCATCATTCATATCATGTCATCATGCAATTTACCTATTTTGCCCATTTGCAGGCACATCGGATATCTATAATCAACACAATTTGAACATTTTTCAGCATTTTCCAAATAATGCTCAAAAATCACAAAACATCTCTACAGTTATGGATACCCTCTGTCACCCATATGTTATATATAGTTGACCTCAGCTGCCACTACGGTGGGCCAACCTTTTAAGAATATTACAGATTATTCTCAGCAAAAGCAGCAGCAGCTTTAGCTCAGTTTATTTTAAAATCTAATTGGCCCTTGTTAGATAATGTTCTATTCTGCAGACCCTTCTCCACCCTACATCCTACCATCTGTCTAAATTTCATATGACAGCTTTTTGTCCCCACCCTCCAGAGCCTGACCCTAGTTCCCAGAGATTCCTCACAACCCCCTACCCTTACCACCTCTCTATTAATTGCAGGTCTCAGAGATCTTGTCAGCGTGAGGCTGGTACCAAACTACTGCTATAGATTTGTGGGATCATCATTTAGCATACTGTGGGCAAAAGAGCGATATAAGCCCTCAAGTGAACAAATACAGTAAATAAATAGTACATTTGTAGTCACATTTGAAAGTTTAAAATAAGTTACAAAAAATGTATTTCCTGCTTAGAATTCTGAGAAATACAGTGGTTGCATTGCATTCTGGGAACTTGGGCAGGGACATGCAAATGAGCCAACAATGATTTCACTCTTTAATCGAATATCATCTTAAACATTGCTCTTTTTAGGCATATACCTGTTGTATTATACAGTTTTAAAGAATAGCATAGCATTGATTTTATATATATAAACTGCTTTTGTTCCTTGGTCTCCAGTGGACATGACTTTAGGTCACAGATGTGCAAGATATCATCTTCCAGAGAAACAGTGAGAAAAGTGGCAGTTCCAGACACTGAGAAGCTGTTATTCCTGGCTCTTTTTAGAAGTATGTGAAGTTTAAATTTTATGATATGATATTCAGAACCGTAATGATAACAGCCCTTAAGTGAATCATTTCAGATACCGTCTCAAGGTCCGAATGATTCAGTAACAACTTGTTCTTCTTCCAGATCAAAGCAGCAATCTGTACCATGAAACTTGAAAATGTGTGAACATTTACAACAGACAACAAAAGTATTTTATTAGTTTATAAATGTATGTTTATTGCTTCATTTTTGGCAAAAATTAATCAAACATCAAATGAAAGTTTACAAATTGCATGTACCGAAATGTTTTTTCTCATAAAATATTTATTCAATTACACAAGATATAAAATATGTACATTGGTACTAAGATAAATTGAATATTTTGTTTCCAACCCACTGTTATTAAAGATTCATTGGTATAAACTAAGCATGAAGATGTTGAATATGGTCAGATCTTCTTAGAAATAATAAATCAACAGTGCCCTTGGAAAAAATGTAGGTTTATGCATCACAATAACCTGAAAAAAGAAAAAATACAATATATTAAAAGATAAATTGTAAATTATTTAACTTTTATGCGTTGTATATACAATAAATAAATGATACATCAACCCAGCATTATGGGTAATAATAGTCAGGCTTTAGTGAACAGAGGTTTTTTATCTGGCTAAGCATAATTAAAACAAGAAAAACTAAATAAATAAATTTTCATGACTTTATTGATCAGTGGAGGAATCCATGATACTTCATGGAAGGGGTGTTTGTGTGAGAGGCCATTAACATTTTGTAGAGCAGTTGTTCTATCTATTTGGGCTTCTGTCTGTTCCTTCTACCCTCACCAATCCTTCCACTGATACAAAGATACACCCCCATCAAGAGCACCCCCCTCCCATCATGGATTCCTGTACTCATACATTATTTTCCCTAAACAGCTGCTGATTTTGTACATTTGTTACATATTTCTCCAGTGCCTTTTTGTTAAACTACAAAGGCCCTTTAAAAGTCGCTTAAATTAATTTGATTAAACCAGCTTGAATAGCTCTTATTGCTTATTTCCACCACTGGGTTATCTATTAACCCCAGCAAAGACACAAGGATAAAAAATAAAAAACATCACTATCAGTAATGATAAAACCAGGCAAGATGGGGTATTCTATACATAAACAGAGTCTTCAAAATTTCAGGTTTTCTCTAAAAAGGATTATTTGCTCATAGCTTGCATGCAGTGGAGGAGCTAGAGAATAAAGGGACTGGTGCAAAAATGAAGAGAGGTAGAGAGAAAAAAAGGATGGAAATGGGGAGAAAGAATAGGGGGGGAAGGCAAAATTAAGAAGGGAGAAGAGAGAAATTGAAGTGAGACAGTGAAGGAAGAGAGAGAGAAAGGGAAGAGAGAGAGAAGAGGAAAGAAGACAGTGAGTAGGGAGAGAATCAGGAGAGAGAAAAGAATGAGAGGGAATGGAGTAGACAAAAGGGAGACTGTGGAAGGAAGAGAGAAGGGGGTATAGGGAGATAGAGACAGGTACAGAGATCGACAGAGGGGGAGAAGAGAGACAAGTGAAAGGGAAATGTCATTGGAAAGAGAGAAGGGTGAGAGATAAAAGGGGGTGAAAGAAGGTTGAGAAGAGAGAGGGAAGAAAGGGAAGTAAAGGTGGGAATGGGAGACGTAATGGGGAAAGGGTAAGTAAAAAGGGGATTAGAGGAGGGGTGTTTGAGAGAAGAGGTTAGAGAGATGATTGAGAAAGAGTAGATGTGAGGGATAAAATAGCTGAAAGAAAGAAAGGGAGAGAGGAGAAAGAACTCGTGAGAGAGCTTGTGAGAACAGTAAGGAGAAAAAATGGAATGTAGAAGGTGCAAAAGGCAAAGAGAAAGAGGCAGAGAAAGAAACAGGTGTAAAGGGATGGAGTGAGAAGGGGGGGGGAGAATAATGAGATAAAATGGTGTTGAAAGGAATAGAGGGAAGGAAGGACAAATAGATAAGTAGGAGGGAGAGGAGGGAATTGGAGAGAAATAGGGACAAAAGGAAGATAAAGAAGGAAATGATTGCAAAAAGAGGGGAGAGGAAAGATGAGCGGTAGAGAGGATGGAGAAGAGGGACATAAGGCGGAGAAAGGAAAATATAGATCAATAGGAAGGGGAAAAAAAGGAAAAATAAGATGGGGAGAAGTGGTAAAAGAGAAAGATTGAGAAGAGGGATGAATATGTGAATAGAGAGAGGAAGGGAGAGAAGAGGAAAGTGAGAGAAGTCTGTAGAAAAAGGGTGGAAAAGGGAGAGAATAGAGAAGAAGAGAAGGGGAAGCATAAAGAGGAGAGAAAAGGGAGAAAGAAGGAAAGAGAGGATGAGAGTGTGAAAGGGGATCCTCCTAGAGTGACATATAGTGCTTGATCAGAGCTGCAAATGGAGTCACACGGAGTACAAATAAAATGTTTTAAAGATAAGTACGTCTACGTTTTTTATATATTATACTCACTTATCATTCTTTGACATATTACCTACATGGGCAGTATGCTTTGTTTTTCTTTAAAAAAAAACTTTAATACAACAGTCCTCTAAATTTCTTATACCCAAAACAATTGATATACCATTTAATCACCATATTAAGGATATAAAGTTCCTTGTTCTTACCGTTGTGAACAACAGTTCTGTATTTTTTCTCCAAGCACATCTCATCCTGCTTCCTCCTGACAATTTGTTTTGTATGAGGACTAAATCCCTTTGGATTACGGGAAAATATAAAGGAGTAACTGTCTTCACATGAGCCGTCAAAGTTCCTCTTGCGGCATGAGTAGTGGATGGCATAATTATCATAATCAGTGTCCATAATCCAGTGGTCATCACCTGAGACACACAATAAACCAATGCAATGAAATTATACATAGTTGTCTATATTTAGTAGTATTCATACATACATGTGTTTATCAGAGTTAATAACTACCATTAATGGTAATTTGATTACTGTGACAGAAGAGGAACGGTACTTGGGCGCTAAATGTTGCATGCTCTCAAAGTAGGCAAAACATTCAACAAATCTGCAGGAAAAGCAAACAGGATGCTTGGGATTATTGGGGGGACGAATTAGCAGAAAAGGGAGGTACTAATGTTACTCCAAAGATCAGTAGTTATACATCATCTAGGATATTGTGTTTAGTTCTGCAGACAGCATCTCCAAAAGGATTTTAACAAATTTAAAACAATTCAAAGGTGGGCCATTGAATGATGCATGTTCTAAAAGATAAAACGACTAAAAAGAATGGATGGATACATGGGCTTTTTTGTCACTTATCTTCTGTCTTATCCGTGTTTCTATTTAAAATACAGGAACCTTGTTAACATGGAATATTTATAAATAATGTCAATACCAGTCCTCAAATACCATACATATGTAAGGTGAACAGCGGGCTAGAGGCTGGTTAGAAAGGCATGTGGGTTGATTGGTGCTAGACAAGAGTGGCCATATTCACTGTGCTATTTTCCACAAAGTTCAACTTCCTAGGTGCGACTCTATAGCCTAAAAAAAATGGTATGTGTTTAATTGGAAAATCTATCCTGCTATCCTCTAGCTGTATTCACTAAGGTGACAATTCAGAGCTTGTACTATCTAGGTGGTTATTCCAACCTTGCAGGTTCATTGTAAAATAAGTCACACATTGTTTCGCAAGTTAGTGCAAGGTCTGATGCTATTATGAAGGGTTCTTCACAGTAAGGGTGGTTAATCTGTGGAATTCTCTACCAGAGGAGGTGGTGACCGCGGATTCGATAGATAACTTTAAAAGGGGACTGGATTTATTTCTAATTAAAAAGGGAATTCAGGGTTATCATGGATAATTGGAGAGGCAGTATTGATCCAGGGAGAAGTCCGGTCGCCAGTGTCTGGGATCAGGAGGAAATTGATTTATTTTTTTTATACAACTAATTAATTAATAGTTATTTAGCATATTGCAGATCAGAGGAGATCTTAAAAGGTTGAACTTGATGGACTGAAAGTCTTTTTTCAACCTGACATACTATGTAAATATGTAACTATGTAACTAAGTGATCTCTATTATAGTGAACCTGTGAGATAACATAGAATAATAGTTATGTATGAACTAATTCAAAGTTCATTCCTGATTTGTTATTCATATCAACACCTAGATAAAGGTGTACACAAAATATTATTCTAAGTGAACTTGTATAAATGTACGGATCTGCATTACTGTACATTGGGAAGAAATGTTGGTGAAGTGGTAATTAGAATCTAAATAACTTATTGTAAAGAGAAAATATTAGTGACTATAGTAAGTCTTGCTGAGAGAGGAGCGCCACAACTTAGTAAATCTAGATCTATTTATTAAGAATGTAGGCATAAAAAATAATTGATGGTCAGTTATAATAAAGCAGTTAATCACTGTTGTTTAGTGTATTTACTTACTTCCTGTTTCAAGGAAAGCCAACAGCCCGTGGTAATTCATTTTGTATTTTGCAGGATCCTCGGTTGCTCTGAATGTGCCCACCATGTCAGCACAGAGCTCCATCCTAAACACAAACCCATACATATGTGTCATGGACAGGGTTATGTTGTAAGTAGACAGAATACGTAAAATACTGAAGTTGTTATTATTTGTAGACAAGACTAAGTAATACTCTTGCCACATAAAGGAAGTTCGTTAGTAGGCTTCACCTAAATATAAGTTGCTCTTCAATGAAATGTAAACTTCTAGATAATAACATATATGTGCAATTGTTCTAGAACTTGCCTTTTATTTGGATAAGACCTCTGTATATGAAGTGGAATAAGTAGTGGAATAACACAGTCACAGTTTAGAACATAAACGTCAGTTTAATTTGCGCTTGAATTGGTTATTGACCTTTTTACCCAATCAAATCACACAGCTCAGAATTCTAAGTGTGAGTGATAGAAATGATACACATTGCCTCAGTGGTTGCTGTTGCTCTCCTCAAACACTGAGCAATAACAGAAAAACTAGGCAAGTTCTCTAACTATACATAGACATTTTCTCTGGGTGTGATCTTTAATATAAACAAAACGTAAGTTTGGGTGGAATCTACGCACTAAAACTGTTATGGACATCAATGAGGGTTGAGGCTGAGATGGAAACATTGGACCACATTACATGGTAATCTGTTATTGATTCTGTATATTATATGATTCATTCATTAGTAAATAACTAAGACACTGCTTGACTTTCATTTTTTTTTCTTTATTTTGGGAAGTTTTGTTGATAGAAATTAACTCTTCTTCCTGAATATTCCACAGGAAATACTCTGTGACTATCAAATATATCTTGAAACAACAGCAAAAGAATAACAGTCTCTAATTAATATATATATATATATATATATATATATATATATATATATATATATATATATATATATATATATAAATATATATATATATATATATATATATATATATAAATATATATATATATATATATATATATATATATATATATATATATATATATATATATATATATATATATATGAGACCTTTATTGTTTTACTGTGGTTTAAAGACCCATATCTGACCGTCATTGAGTATTTCCTGTGAAATTGATATATATATAGTTGGCTGCATATCTATTAAAATTATTGTTGTTGTCAAATGTAACTGAATATCTTACCCTAAGACAATGACTCTCCCTCTGGCTGTTGCACTCATTTCTCCATTTCCATCAACTGTAAATTTGGCTACTATGTTATCAAGGAGGAAAAGTCCCTGTGGGTCCTTCTTGGCCACTGCATACCAGGTCCCTGCATACTGAGGAAATAATAAATACATTGAACATGTAGTTATAGTTATATAATGCCACATAACGCACATATCTAACACTTGAGGTTATTTGATAACTTTTAAATAAGGCACAAAGTTAAAGATTTGAATAAAACAATTGCAATGTAGCTTTTAAAGCTTACAGTTGAACTTTACCATTGCAATGTAAGGTAGAACTGCTCCTTTCCATATCCTATCAGGTGTCTAGTTGTTCTTTAGAAAATGTCTAGGAGACAGACTATCCTAGTCTGATCTAAGATACATTTTAGCACAATCTCTTAGTCAAATCTGCTTCGACCCCCTGTACCCTGAAGGGTGGAGAGAAGCAGCCCTGCTGGAGGCTGCAGTGCTACAGGTTAAATACACATTACCACAATGATTTTATTTTCCTTCAAAAATTAGTCATTAAAGGGACATACATTTAGGAGAAATTGACCTTCATTTAGATCTCATTAAAATATGTGAAAATAATTTTTTATTGTTTTTAAATTGGAGCCTTTTTAACTTAATTATATTATTTTGAATATTTTCTGTTTACATTGGTTCCAGTCCTCCTTCTTGCTGTCTCATGATGGAGCGGCTCTTTAGCCAATAAAAACAGAGATGGGAGTTGCCTTATCCCTGGAGCCAATATCTTTATTAGTATTACTACTGTATGCAATATATTTGGGGAGATATAATTATTTCTAGCATTTTTCTCATCCCCTAACAAATGTTTCATTTGTCCTGCTTGGCTCTCCTTACCCTCCACCATCCTTCCCCCATTCATGGCTTGCAGAAATCTCTCATTCTTACATGTCTCAAGCATCTCCCTTCTTACATGTTCTCTCTCTCTCTCTCATTCCTCTCTCTTTTCCCTGTGCTACCTGTCCCTCATACCATGTTTCCATTTTCTTTTAGTGCTAACTTATACCGGCACCCAGGCCTGCTAAATCAGTGAAATCGTGAGAGCACTTCTTTCCCTCCCTGCCCCTCACCCACCTGCCCCAAGACTTTCCTATTTTCATATTATATTATCTCACCACTAGGAGTCAGACAACATATTACATACTAGAACCTTTCACCTCAGATCCCTCCCCTCTCCCAGTAAATACAAATCTTTCTAACTTTCACTTACTTCCTGATCCTTGCTATTCCTTATCTGTTACTCTTCCTTAGGTCTCTGCCCCTTTCATTCTATTTAGATTGTAAGTAGAGATTTTCCAGTCTTGTATGGCGCTTTGGAAAAAAGCACTATCTACAAAGATTCTAAGCTGCAAAACAGGGCCCTTCATTTTCTCTTTTTTTTTAATATTGTATTTTCCTTGTTCTTATACCCTGTACAGCACTACGGAATATTTTGGCACAATACAAATAAAAGTTAATAATACTAATAATTTAAGGTGGATTAACACAGTTTTTGCTAAGACCAGAGCAAACCATTGTACTACAGTACAATGAAGGATAGATAGATAGAAAGATCTGTCAACCTATATGTATAACATTGTGTTAAATCACAAGTATATGGCACACTGTGATCTAAGTAAAAAAGTGTCCATGATTTCATTAAACACCATTTGCATTTATGGACACAGATTAACTTTTCAGCTGATTTAGACACGTATTCTGTGAATGAGAATCATTTAAGTAAAATATATATGTTTATATGTGTGTGTATATACTGTATGTGTATGTGAATATGCATTCCCTGCTTCATCAGAAACTAGATGCAAAATCCACACTGCGCTAAGTGCCCCCTTGCCCATAATATATCTCACAACTGTACTATCTTAGGCTCTGAGTGCAGTCTCACCATCAGTTACCTGTGAATGTCCTCAAATGGCTCTAAATACATAGTGCTTTGTAAAAACACATACAAACATGTAATTCTCTTTAGATTGTAAGTTTGCAAGTTTTCAATCTTGAGTCGGTTCTTTGGAAACAAGCACTATGTTCATTTGATTCTAAGCTCAAAAACAGGGCCCTCCAGTCTTTGTAATGTGTTCATTCTGTTTTTGCCATGTACTTAACCCCTGTATAGCACTATGGAATATGTTGGCACCTTACAAATAAAGATAATAATAATAATAATTCTATTCAACAAATTGCACTTGCTTTTTCTTATTACCAGCAGCAAAAGTTGCTGTGTGGGACACAGACAGAAAGATATACAGCAAAGTGAGTCTATAATCAGGACACAGCATGCTATAAGACACAGCAAGAAAAGCATTCTGCCTCCTCCAATCAGACTTTGCAAAATGAGAGGCTAGGTCAACATTAAGCAGCAGCATCACCTATGTTATGAACATGCTTGGAGGATCTAACTGACAGAGCTGTCAGTCACAACCAGCTCCATAGACTCCACTGCAACTCCCCTACTCATTACTAATGCATGTTACTGAAGGATGGCTATAAGAAACATCAGAAGCTCATATAAACACAATTGTTTTTTTAACTTTATTTCCACTGCTCTATCTGTATCTGATGACCAGTTAGGATGAATTCAGTTGATCCCCACTTCTTTGTTATGTGTTAAAAAAAAATTTGTCTTCTGCTTATCCCCTATACAGCTATGAGGAGTACATGGTTGCATTACAAATATATATATATATATATATATATATATATATATATATATAGATAGATAGATAGATAGGTCTGTATACTGTATATATATATATATATATACTAGCGACTTGCCCGTCAAAAAATGACGGTCAATAAAATTGTAAGGCTGGGAATGCTATTTGATACACAATGTAAACCGTTTTATACTGTGAGTACCTTCTGCGCTCATTGCGAGGCTTGCGCTGAGCGCCTTTGACGCTCATCGCATGCCTCGCAATGTGCGCCTTTGGCACATTGCGAGCCTCTCCTGTCGTGCACTTTTTGTCCTCTGTGCACCCTCATGAGTCATGATAAAGAGAGAGATATATTTCTATGTATATGTAGTTAAGTAATAATTAATGATTTATTCAATAAATTAATCTACTTTAATTATTTCTAATTCTTATATGCAGCGAGCAATAGGCTTAATAGCTACCAATCTGTTTGTATTTTGCGTCTGCATAAAATACACATTGTGTTTGTTGGTGCCCTGCTTATAAAGTGTAATGAATGTTCCAAGTGTGCAGTATAAATAGGCTGCGTACGCGAGGTAAAGCTGTTTGTTTATTGTGTAAAGTGGCATTGTATATTCGTAATGTTATTTATGTGTTACGCGACTCCTAAACAGTTCCCGGCTTTTGTAATAGTGTATTTTGTATGCGGTAGTTAGATGTGTAAAATGCCACGCGTTTAGCAGTGTTTTGCGCGGTCCGGGATCGTGTAGCCTCGTTTTCATTTTTTTTGGCGGCCATTTTCTTCCTCGCTTAGACGATTTTTTAGTGCCGAAAATCGTCTAAATCAAGTTAAATTCGCGTTCCACTTCACTCCCAGACGTCCTGGCTGTTGCCCCGTGCTGTCTGTAAAGTTTTTTGTAATTTTTTGGGGTGTGTTTAGTGTGTTTTTATAGTTTTTTAATTTTTATCATTCGCCTGGTAATCTCGTAATTTTTAGCGTCTCGTATCTTTTTTTTCGAAGTCCCGCGTTTGTTAACCGCTTGCACACCAAGGCGATCCAGCGTTTAGAAAGTGTTTTTATGCTAAGTCCCGCGTTTTTCATTGTCTCTTCGTATTTGTGCTGATAGTTGTAGTGCGTTAAAGTGGCTTAACGGCTCGCCTCGCTATTCGAGGCTCGCAGGCGATAAGCGCCTTTGGAGCTCATCGCCCCAAGTGCTACGCGTTAACGGGGCCAAGGGCTACGCATTAATGGTGCTGGGGCTGTACTACATGTTAACGGGGCTGGGGCTGTGCTACGGGTTAATGGGGCTAAGAGCTACACGTTAACGGGGCTGTTCTACGCGTTAACGGGGCTGGGGCTAAGTGTACGCGTTAATGGGGCTAAGTGCTACACATTAACGGGGCTGGGGCTGTGCTACATGTTAATGGGGCTGGGGCTAAGTGCTACGCGTTAACGGGGCTAAGTGCTACACGTTAACGGGGCTGGGGCTAAGTGCTACGCGTTAACGGGGCTGGGGCTAAGTGCTACGCGTTAACGGCTCATGGCTAAGTGCTACGCGTTAACGTTGTACGCACCATGCAAAGCGTGACAACGTCTCGTAGTTAGACAATTAGAATATGTGATATATATATATATATATATATATATATATATATATATATATATATATATATATATATATATATATAAGGCTCTTAAATCAGAATCAAATCACTCAAATGTTTAACTGATCTGGGGGGCTTGCCCCTGTCAGCCAGTGAGCAGTAAAAGAGTCGTATACATCATACTTTTCCACATATGCTTTGTAGTTTAAACATGTTTTACTTAATATTGTTTATGCAAAATACAGCTTTAGTATTGTTTAAAGCATGCATGAAAACAAAAAAATTGTGTTCCCTGTTTCTTGGTTTGAAAAACTTTTTTGTGGTTTAAAATTGCTTGGAAAACATAATTCCATTTGTTTTGTGAACAAACCTCTCTCGTTAAATATGTACATTTTTAAGCTTACAGGTTAGCATGTAACTTTTACAGAATTATTGCTATCTCTCTTGACTTAGTGAATGTGACTCTAGAAATATATTTCATAATAATAATATCAATGTAAAAATAATATGTATTTCCTCCTCTCTCTCTGAATTCCCGATCATTTTCATTTAAAACACTATATATATATATATATATATATATATATATATATATATACTGTATAGTAATGTATGTATTATACACAGAGACAATGATAGGAGATAGATAGGCAAACACACACAAAACCTTGTTAGTGCATATCCTACACACCACAACTTTACTCTGCATAACAATGCATAATGCCTATATAATTTCCAATACAGATAGATCAGTATAGATACACAAATATATATTCATGCATATCCATCTTTTCATATAGATTTTAAAAACTATTCATGATAAGTTCATATTTTCACTATAAAATTATTTTAAAATAAATATTTATAAGCATAATTGCAATTTTTCAAATCTTTATCTGTTATATTGAAATAAAGTAGAATATTAGACAATATCAGCCTTATTAAATTGTGATTTGGTCAATTGAATAGGGCTCTATATAAGCACATAGCATATTTTTTTACAGAAATTATTAGTTAGTGAAGACGTTGCTTTTGGATAGAAGTTCACTAACTAATAACTTCTGTAAAAAAATATGTTCTGTGCTTATATAGAACCCTATTCAATTGGCCGAATCGCAATTTAATAAGGCTGTATGTTTTGGGGGAAATACACTTCTTGGAAAATCACAAAACTAAAACATAAAGGAAAAATCAAGGCTTCTCAATATTATTAAAGAGCTGGATTGTTATACTTACCCGATACTTGTCAAAATTTTGCATTACTCTGAAATTGTCCACATTGCAATCCTTGTATGCTAAAGAACTTCCAATGCATCCCAGGGCAATTAATAGACCAAACGTCTTAAGGTCCATTGTTGTGATTATAGGATATGCTCAATATGTTCTAGGGAAAAAAGCAAATTATGTAATACTGTATTATATACATTTTGCATTAAAATATGTATTTATGTATGCAAATAGTACATATATATTAATAATTATATAGTGATCTGATATGACTAATGTGGATTTATGTGATCAGTAAATTAATTAACAGTAATATTATTATTTAAATTAATATTAATAATGTGTATTTATGTTTATAATTAATGCATTTTTTGTAATATTATTTTTATTCATTAATGTGTTTTGGTGCGAATTATTAGTTTAGTATAAATAATAATTAATAATATATATTCAAATTATTAGTAAATACATTTACAGTAATATACTTAGTGTTAATGTGTTTTGATATGAAAAGTACATGCATTAATAGTCATGCTGATTTAGTCTTTTTAAGTAAACCGTTTTAAGTAAACAGTAAAGGCATTAATAGTAATATAGTTATCTATATTGAATAATGTGTAATTATATATAGTAATGCACTGATTATAAACTAATAGAAAAATTTATATCTATACAATTAGCCAATGCATCAATAGTAATTTAGTGATTTTGTATTAATAATGTGTTTTCATTTGAATAGTAAATGCAATAATAGTACTATAGCTATTTTGTATTAATTATGTATATGGATATATCAATAGTGAATGGATTAAAAAAATGATATACATAATTACATTGAGTAATATGTGTCTTTTTGGATAGCCAATGCATTAGTATAAATAATGTGTATTTATGGGGATTGCCAATGCAATAATACTAATATTAAGATTTAATATTAATAATTAGTATTTATTTTAAATAGTAGATGCATTAATTGCGATATCGTAATTTCTATATTAATACCATGTATCAATGTTAATAGGCAATGCATTAATATTGATATTTGCAAAATAGAGAAAGGTGGGTTTCCTTACAAGTTCTCCAGCTGCGTCCAGAGGCAAGAAATACTGGAATGGGGGCGACAGAGCTTTATATACAGCTGTGCAGCCACAGTCACTGTTTCGTAACTCAGTGCAAGGTAAAAGACCTATATTTTAAGCTGTTATATATCCAGTCCCAGCTGGAATGAGGCCCACTTCAACAAAATTGCATAACATCAAACTGTGCACTTTAACCCCTCCATTTGTCGACAACCCCCCTACTGCGATTACCAAACACATCCCTGAGCTGTATGAAAATATAAAACTGTGCGGACACAGAGGGGGGAAGGGGATTTGCCAAAACATATTTTCACCTTGGGAGTTGGAGACTGTGGTTTAGAGATGTGTCGGGCAGGGGGCCAGCTCCTCAGGAGGGCACATAAGTTGAATTCTCCTGTCAGGACAGTTATATTTGAAATAAACATCACATATTGTATGTATACAAACAGGGCCTGAAATATGTTTCATAAAAGGACAAATGAGGAAGATTGTATTGAAGTATTTTTTTTTTTTTAAATGGTTTTCTATTTTCAATTTGTGTTGCTGTCAACATTTCAGAAAGTTATAAAATATGAGTTTGGTCGGATTTAAAAGGAAACCACCAGCAATTAGAGGGGCACAAGGCCTTATTCATAAGTCCCCTACAATTTTTTATGTAACACAGCCCAAAACTGCATTAAATCTGATTTAAATCTTGAGCTGACCAGAAAATATTCCCCTGAAAAAAAAATGCATGGTTTATTTAATTTCTGCGACTTGGAGCTAGTATAGATACTGGGCAATGTAATAGGAATTTTACTAGTGAATGATGGAGAATAGGAGTAGGTTTGTTTAACATCTCTCCCCCTCCCCATATAATCTCTACATGCAGTGGAAACCCTGGACTACATTCACTAAGCTTAGCCGTAAAGCGCCTTGATAGGTCTGTCTGAGCAGTTATTTATGGCAGCCCCTCACACATTATTTACTAAAACTGTTTTCTTATAATGAGATCCATTATGATATTGACATACAGTGCCTTGCAAAAGTATTAACCCCCCTTGACTTTTTACCTATTATGTTACATTACAGCCTTAAGTTCAATGTTTTGTTAATCTGAATTTTATGTGATGGATCAGAAAACAATAGTCCAAGTTGGTAAAGTGAAATGAGAAAAATATATACATAAAACAATTTTTTCAGAAATAGAAAACACATAATTAGTGAGATGATGTCCACCAGTGTGCAATCTAAGTGTCACTTTGTCTATCATTACATATACACACCTTTTTTGAAAGGCCCCAGAGGCTGCAACACCTAAGCAAGAGGCACCACTAACCAAACACTGCCATGAAGACCAAGGAACTCTCCAAACAAGTAAGGGACAATGTTGTTGAGAAGTACAAGTCAGGGTTAGGTTATAAAAAAAATATCCAAATCTTTGATGATCCCCAGGAGCACCATCAAATCTCTCATAACCAAATGGAAAAAGCATGGCAGAACAGCAAACCTGCCAAGAGACAGCCGCCCACCAAAACTCACGGACCGAGGGCATTAATCAAGGAGGCAGCACAGAGACCTAAGGTAACCCTGGAGGAGCTGCAGACTTCCACAGCAGAGACTGGAGTATCTGTACATAGGACAACATAGAGTTGGGCTTTATGGCAGAGTGGCCAGAAGAAAGCAAAATGGCACGTTTTGAGTTTGCGAAAAGGCATGTGGGAGACTCCCAAAATGTATGGAGGAAGGTGCTCTGGTCTGATGAGACTAAAATTGAACTTTTCTACCATCAAAGAAAATGCTATGTCTGTCGCAAACCCAACACATCACATCACCCAAAGAACACCATCCCCACAGTGAAACATGGTGGCAGCGTCATGCTGTTGGGATGTTTTCAGCAGCCGGGACTTGGAAACTGGTCAGAGTTGAGGGAAAGATGGATGGTGCTAAATACAGGGATATTCTTGAGCAAAACCTGAAACACTCTGTGCGTGATTTGAGGCTAGGACGGAGGTTCACCTTCCAGCAGGACAATGACCCCAAACACACTGCTAAATCAACACTTGAGTGGTTTAAGGAGAAACATGTAAATGTGTTGGAATGGCCTAGTCAAAGTCTAGACCTCAATCCAACAGAAAATCTGTGGTCAAACTTAAAGATTGCTGTTCACAAGCGCAAAGCATTCAACTTGAAGGAGCTGGAGCAGTTTTTCAAGGAGGAATGGGCAAAAATCCCAGTGGTAAGATGTGTCAAGCTCATAGAGACTTATCCAAAGCGACTTGGAGCTGTGATTGCCGCAAAAGGTGGCTCTACAGAGTATTTACTTTAGGAGGTGAATAGTTATGCACATAGATTTTTTCTGTTATTTTGTCCTATTTGTTGTTTGCTTCACAATAATAAAAAAAAAACATCTTCTAAGTTGTGGGCACGTGAATAATTTTGCAAGGCACTTTATACTCTTTCTCACATTACCTGCAGTTGCTTTTGTGCATGCACATCAAACTAGGATGAAGAACAATTGCTAATGCACATACAGATCTTATACATTTCCCTTATACTGTAGAACTATATGTTTTTTGAAAATATATATTATTTTATTATGTTGACTGTCATGAATCAGCCAGGGGCCATATTGGATTTGGCGTGAACTATGCTGGGGCCATCTTGAGACTGGCAGCAGTGGCCTATATTGGGACTGGACTGTTATATACCAATAGCCGCCATCTTGGGGCTGGTATATCATCCACAGTTGATGCCATATGGAGAGCAAGAGTTCTGGGTTTAGGAGACCCACTGTATATTGTGTTATGGGTTATAATATGTTAGTATTATATTGTATATTGTATTATGGATATATTGTTATGTTGTGGTCTATGGGATAAAGTATTATAAGTTTATCCCTTAGCATATTCCCATACCTCCCATGTTTAGGCTCACTGTAATGAGTATCCTGTGAGGGATCTAATGGGATATATTGGTTGTATGTGGGTGAAACATTGTGTGTTATATTTGTAAATATGAATGTATGTTATTCTATTAGTATGTTATTATATTGTAGAGGGGAAGCCGTTGAATACAGCCAAACCTCCTTTGTTCCCAAAGGCCTGTTAATCCCATTAGCTAAGTGTCCAGCAGAGTACTAACAATGGGGAGCTCACAGCTGGAGAGCAGACAGGCAGGCACCCAGAAACAATAGGATGGCCTGAGGCTTCTCAGCCTTCATAGCATGGGCACAAGAGAACCAAGGTATGCTTTGCCCTGGAGATTCAGAGCCCAAATGAATTATTTGGCCTCGCCTAGTGGGTGGACCTGGGGAGGAGTCTCATGGTTCCCACGTAGGGACCCTACCTGATTGGCCAGAGGCAGTTAAGGGCTGACTAAAGGTAGCCCCTCCTGGTAATGTTGTATGCCTGTTTAAAAGATGTTGTTTTCCAAATAAAGTTGTTCATAATTTTCATCAAGACTTTGTGTGCAGGTGTATTATTGACCCAGGGGCATATGCTGGTAGAGGAGATCGTTCTGACTCCCTTCCAGGTTTCCCAGCGCACACTACCTTAGGCTGGGACATATGTTCTTGCATCTACAAAGAATGTCCATAGGTCCGGAGTCACCCAAACTTAGGTCTAAAACCTACAGGAGATAAGAGGACTAGGATCCTCTATACTCCATCATCATTGTAGGTTGTGACATTGACCACAGGATTTCTATTACAAAAAAGTTAAAATAGTTTTACATATTAGGTTACAATGAAAAATAAATCAGGTGGTGAATAGTGAAGACAATGAAGTGAGCCTTTGGCGCTCATTGCAAGGCTGTTGGATGTTTTTTTTTTTTTTTATTAGAGTCGCTTTTGCTGTGATTGTAAGGTCAGCGCTGATCTGTTTTTTTCACTTATTGCAAGGCTGTCCACTGGTATAGTTTGTGTGCTATGAGCAGCGTTGGTGCTCATTGTGAGGCGCGCAGTGAATATCTTTTGTGTTTATAGCGATACGGTTTTATTTTAATTTTTTTGTGTATATGTATTTTTGTCTGGCAATGAAATAATGAATAAATGATAAATTAATAAATGAATATACTTTACCTATTTGTAAGTAATATATGCAGGAAGCATTGTGCTGAAGAGCTGACAATCTGTTTAGATGTTCCTGCAGCAGACAATGTAGGTTTGCAGTGTTGTGGAGCTAAGGTGTAAGCATGAGCAATGTGTGCAGTGTGTAGTGTAAATAGGCTGCGTGCGCATGGGAAAGCCATTTGTGTAGCTGGGTAGTTCCGCATTGTGTAAGTTATTGTTGTAAAATGGCGGCAAATGTGTCTGTGGCTACGCGTGTGTGGATGATTTAGCGTCCTTGCTAAAAGTGTATCTTTACCTCGTACGGCCTTTTGGAAAATCTGTCTGTGCTTGGTGTTGTTTTGCGGCTTTAGGGTCCTGTAGCCTTGTTTTCGTTTTTTTGGCGGCCATTTTTTCTCTTGCTTAGGGGATTTTCGGGTGTCTAAACTCGTGAATTTGGACTTAAATTGAGGTGTAACTTCACTTGCATCACTTGCAGAGGTCCTGGGTTAACCCCCCCCCCCCTTGCTGTGGGTAAGCTTTTTATGTCTTTTTTTGTGTATTTATTGTGTTTTTAATGTTTTTAGGTGCGCGCAGTTGGGCTGTTTAGGTCGTAATTTTGCGAGTTCGTAACACTTCTCATATTTATTTTGGCTAAGTCCGTAAATTCTAACTCTCTCGGTTCTTTTTTTTTTTGTGTAAGTTCGTATTTATTGATTGCATGTTCGATTTTTTTGCCGCTTGTGTGTGTGTTTGTAATGGCTTGTAAGGCGCCGTTGAGCCTCCACCTCCCCAAATGCGGCCCCTTGTTTCACGAGGGGCCGCATTTGTGGCCTGCAATGAGCTTTCGGCGACGATTCGTAGTTTGACAACTATTATATGTGATACTGTTTTTATTCCCAGCCTTACATAATATGTAACACAAGCATGAGAATACTACATCTAATGGAGTACTGGAGTCTTCACCAGGCAAAATAATGTTTAAATATATTTTATGAAAAGTCTCCTTTCTGTATGGTATTACAATCTGTTGGTCCAAATCACAACTTTTTAGAATTTCCAAAGACATCAAAGGTATAAAACATATATCTGGTATTATGCTTCTTCCTATTAGTTTAGGTCCATTTATGAAGCAATCATCCACATCCCAAATTGCAGGCAGCACTGATTCAAAATACAAAAATGTGGACTAAAGAAATGAAAATGTATTGGCTTTTCCGGTAACACAATAATTTTTTATCTAGATCCATCTTTGATACATGAAGATGTTAAAAACTTGCTGCAGCTGGGTAGTTAAAGGGTTACACATTCCAATGCTGGTGCATGGTACACACATATACAGGCTCTCTGCTTGTGTGATTTAGGGGTGTTGAACAACTCCAGCTAGAAACAGGGTGAGGTGAAAGGCTACAGTGCTAGAAAATGGAGGGCCCCAATGCAAAAAAAAAACAACAAAAAAACAAAAACATTTTACCACCTCCCCAAGTGGGGGTTGTAAAAATCTCTTAGCATCCATCACTCATAGCACTCTGTCCATGTCAGCAGCCATCGCCTCTCAGCATCCATCCCCACACACCACCCAACTTCTTTCAGCACACAACTCACAGAACCAATCCCCCTGCATTCATCCAGCCCTTGCTCTCTCATCTCACCACTGATACACATCCCCAGCATGCTGAATTGCTCCACACTGTGACCACTTGGAGCTTCAGTAGAAATGATCTACAAAAAATAAATACAATTTAAAAAAATTATACAGCTCTGTCCCACCCCCCCAAGAGGAGGCCCCTGGTGCAGTGCATCACTGGTAGCTACGCTCCAGTAAGGCTATACCCAAAGGCCTCTAAAAAGTTACTCAAAGGCTCTGTTTTTTTGTTATTGCTTGGGAGAACCGGCAACATATACAAATGAGATGGTGTGGGGCTTGACAAGCCATCTAAATGGTTTTGTTTTGAAAATAATCAATTGTATAGCCATTTATATATTTTTTTGTTAATATATACTGTACTAGCGAATTACTCGTCAAAAATTACGGGGCAATACAATTTGGAGCAATGGCAATGCTATTTGCCACAAAATGTAAAGCTTTTTCTTCTCTGAGGACCTTTGGCGCACATTGAGAGCCTCACGCTGAGTGCCTTCAGCGCTCATCACGTGGCTCGCAATGAACGCTTTGGCGCTCATTGCGAGCCTCTCCTCTTGTGTACTTTTGCTCCTCTGAGCACCTTCGACACACATCACAAAGACACATGTTATTAGTTGCAAGTTAGTATTGTAAAGTGGCGTTGTTTGTCTATGTGTTAAGCGGCTCGCGAGCATTTTCCATCATTTGTAATAGTGTATTTTGTAACTCGTACGTTCCTGTGTGAAAGTGCTACGTGGTTGGTGGTGTTTTGCGCGGTCCGGGGGTCGTGTAGCCTCATTTTTTTTTGGGGGGCAGCCATTGTTTTCCTGCTTAGGTGATTTTTGAGTGGTGAAACTCGACCAAATAAACTTAAATTTGTGTTCCCCCTCACTCCCAGACGTCCTGGCTGTTCCCCCGTGCTGTGTGTGATGTTTTTGTGTATTTTCATTTTTTTGTGTTCTTTGTTTTTTGCGGTTTGGCCGTTAAGATCGTATTTTTCATATGTCATATGCACCATGCACAGCGTAGCAACGTCTCATAGTTTGACAACTATTATATGTGATACTTGTACATAAGAAATGTATCTCTCTACTCTTAAGAACCTCTTATTACAATAGAGATAATTATAGTGTATGACGGTTACGTTTTCCCTTGAACCCAGTTGGTATTTTGTATAACTTTATAGTTCTGAGTAACCGAAGGTACCCAAAGATAATTACATCTTAAATTGCCTTGGTGGGGGAAGCGTTCTGTTCTTGATCTTTGTGTGTAGGTGACCATTAAAGGAGATTTTCATAGTCATCGTAGGTGACTGACAACTTTGGTAACCTGGTTTGTCGATAGCTCTTTCACCCATACGCCTAAGTTAGATGGACACCTGTAGTGTGTACGGCACAATATGGTCCTTTTAATCAATTCCTTCTCTTTCAATCCTATGGTTCCACTGTGTTAGGACATTTCACAACCACATCAAATAATGGAGCACGTGGATTAAGACTCTGTGGTATAATATAAAGTTATCTTTTATCCAGTCAATCAGAATCTGTACAGCGCTTATCTAGTATGTCAATGCTTGTATAGGAACAAAGAGTGTAAACCTCCTTACAAAATATGGCACTGTAAATTTGCTAAAATGTTCAATTAAGTGAAACTGTGATCAAAATTAATTTTGTAAAATAAAAATATCACTGACGAGGCACACAGAGGCTGAAACGCATCTGGGGTTTGCTGTTTCTCCTGTTCAGGGTAGAAGTGCCTGGTATTTTGGGGCTGAGTGAGAACAGACTGATATACTACAGGATATGTCTCCCTGTGAAGGGCACAAGTGGCTAAAAGAGGTTGCTCTCTGAGTAGGTAACCAGACCTAGAAAACAAACCTACTTAGGCATTGTTCGTTCTCAGATTGAGCACCTCTGATTTCTTTTTCTGTTTATTCAAATGACCCTTAGGATTTTTTCTCACCCTAAGGGTGATAGGGGGAACAAGATGTGGACTCTTTGCTCACTTTGCCTTAAGGAGTAAAGCTGCACCTCACTGACGAGGTCCCCAGAGGCCAAAACGCGTCTGGGGTTTGCTGTTACTCCTGTTCAGGGTAGAATTTCCTGGTATTTTGGGGCTGGGTCACTCTTTTGAGTTAGACCAGACAGATATACTTCAGGATATTTCTCCCTGTGAAGGGCACAAGTGAGCTAAAAGAGGTTGCTCTCTGAGTAGGTAACAAACCTACTAAGGTGTTGTTCGTTCTCAGATTGAGCACCTCTGATTTCTTTTTTGTTAAAATCAAAATAAATAAACTTGGGGCAGGATGTACTAGATGTCAATGTGGTGGAGAGAGAGTAGCAATTTATTTATTTATGTATTTATTTTAGAAAAACCTGTCTAATTACAAGCCTAGTTATTCAGTGGTATTATCTAGCTGAATGCTATACTATCACAATGTTTCTAGAAATAGGATATGTTCTGTGTCTTTCAGCCTATAGTGACACACTGCACTGTACATCCTTAATATACAAATATATTATAGCAGTTGTGCCATCTCACAGTGAATGTTGAAATATATTACCCTTTAAAAGGGCATGTTTCGCCTAAACTTCTATGTAAAAGCTATAAGACTCTGAGTATTTCTGTACTCTTCGGCAGATCATATCACCAAACATACAGAGGTTTTATAGCAATAAATTACAAGTGCAAAAACTTTTTTACATATATTGAAACTTACATAAATGAACGTTCGTATAAGAACAACTTGTGTTTAAGTAAAAATCATAAATATTACGCAATGTTCAGGGAGAATACTATCAAAAGAAAAGCAGAAGTTTTACCTTTATAATGAGGTACAACTTATTTTTCAATAATATTCCTAATAATGCTTGTGCAGTGGATAGCACCCATAATAAAACATGCCATTTAGTGTAATTTAAATGATAATGCATGCAAGGCTTGCCACATATTATCACTGTAGGTATGGGCTTTACTATCCAATCTCTATAGTTTAGTACTCAAGAGGTTCACTGATCATTGCTAGGCTAATTATAATGGGAAAACATATTATATATAGTGTAGCCTGTGGCAGCAATGAGCTGTATGTTGCTAGCCACCACATCAACCTTTAGTACATATGGGCCAATGAGTACCAATAGTAGAAATATTATTTATTGGTGAACTATGGCAATGTGCGAGAATAGGTAGCGCAACATAGCATGTAAGATTAGCAAAATGTAGATCACTTATTTGTCTTGCAGTGCATTGAAGGAAGTTTCTCTTGTATGAAAGAGTTCACTTCTAGATATTCAAATAAATGTGTAAAAGTTTTAGCACTTGCCTTTTATTGCCACAAAACCATAAGCCCCATTAAATTCCCCCAACATGTAAAGACGTAGCCCGTAATGGAGCCCACAAGACTTACGGCTATTAAATTGGCCCCGTAAAGCTACCCGCAAACGACCTGCGGGTTACATGCTTAAAATCCCTACAGTATGTCGAAATCTGAACTCCGTTGCCGCAAATCCTTTGATCTGTCAAGGCCCTGACTGTTACGTTCGAAAATTGCTATTAAATTGCTACGAATCCACTGGCGTTCAAACCCGTAACCCGCAAATGGAGCCAAAAAGGTACTAAAGAGGACCTGCACTGTAAATGCAAATATCAGCACAATACTGTACTTATAATTAAAGGGAAAGTGATGTTAGGTATTGAAATTACAGCATAACATTCTCAAGCCCGCAAATCTTCAATATAAAATACTTTGTTTAATGTTTAATGTACTTGTTATATCGATCCCGGCAATCAATTTGTTAATACATATAATTGAACTCGCATGGACTAGAATATCAAATTTACTAATTTATTAATATTGCCTTATTTCTGGAATGGGGGTCCGATCGAAACTTGTAATTGAAACCCGTAAGGCTTTGAAATCTAACCTCCATTTTTCAGTGACGTAATGATGCCGATCTCTTTTGCCATTGGCTCCGTCTACGGGTTTGACTAATTGATCATGTTCACGGCCGCCCACATGCAACGTGCGCAAGAACGGTTTACGGGTTTGCGTCTCCAGCCAGTTGGTCGCGGCATGGTTGAATGTAATAGCTCTGTAGCTCCGGCGAATTTCAAGCCTGCAGGCCTTGTGGGTGTACCGGTGCCCCTACGTACTTCTAATTTAATATGGCCCTAGGTTTACTGATGTGAGCTGCTAAAGAACACAGAAAAATGAATGCAACTGTCACAGCTTAGTACTGCAACTTTAGCTTGATTGACTGTTGAATTGTCTCAAGACTTTTTGACCCAGCTCATTAGCAAAAATGGAACACATTTTTTGCTTTTTATGGCAGTTCTCGTTCTATTCCATCTTGGAGCAGTAATCGCCAAACCAGGCAAGTTCCATTTCACAAAAATTCTTATTCTTCTATAGATGGGCCCTTTCCTTTAAAAAAAACATGTTTAAGTGGAACTTGCTCTTTAAATATGCTTTTTTAAGGTACAGGATAGAATGTTTGGGACTGACTTAATCCTTTAATAAAATGTGGAGAAAGTATCTGTATTTTTTTATATTGACCTACACGTCAATGAGAACTTTAAAGGCCATTTTGATTTACTTCCCCAGGTGAATTATTTCAGTCATCATGATGTGGCTCAGGGGTGCCCAACTAATATAATAGGTTTGTAGCCTCCAAGGAATATAGCTGCTTCAACAGACTACATTCCTTGGACTTGAGGTATTATTTACCTGTGTAAAGGTTTGTTTTTCCTGTGCCCAGCCACTTCATGGTGCCTCTCAGTCAATATTTGCTCTGCAGTTTCATCATCTGAGAAGCACAGGAGCAACTTTTGTTAAACATTTTCCAGAAATCTGTGTACTAAACTGTGCATAGGAGATGCAAACATCACAGCGCTCTCAAATACCCAGTAACCTCAGCGGGAGAGTTTGTGGAAACTCGATGAAGTCACACTGTGATATATTTTTCTTTCAGAACAAAGAATACAAAATATTTTTCTTCCAGGGGTATTCAAGGTCTGTGATAAAAAAAACACATACATTTAAGGAAACTGCCTGCCTCTGAGCATGTTTGGAACATGGGGAAGGAGCCAAATGCTAAAAGCTTATCTGTCTTACCAATAAATCACCAAATTTACCTCCCTCCACTCCTGAGTAGATGAAAACACATTACCAGGATAAAACGACTCAGTATACATGCCAGAGGAAGTGATGAAAACATCCAACATGGAAACATCACATAACCCTTTGGTTCTCTAAAATCTGGAGTTATAGCTAGTGAGCATTGCTAAAGTACACGTGGAGCAAGCCAGAAACCATTTTTTTTCCTGAACAGACAACAGAATATTGCTATAAATTGAAAGCAGTGTGATTCTGCTTCATTCCTTTGTTGCCGTCTGTAAATGTTCTTAAAAACACAAGCTTCTTGAAAGAAATGGTCAAAATAGATACATTCTACTATATATACATATATGTAAAATTTTGCTTAGAATGATTAAAGTACAATTTTAATTATGATGAAATAAATCTTAAACATCAATGATGTATAGTAGAATGTACTTTGCTGGTATTTCTTACTTACTGACTCTTGATCTAAAGAATTAAAGATGTGTATATTATGTTTTCCTTTTTGATTAATTAATGGAGTTAGAGCCCCTGTGTCTTTTACTTAAGGGTTGCAATATTATTCGCTCCCTAATGTGTATATATATATATATATATATATATATATATATATATATATATATATATATATATATACATATATATATAACAATTCTGAATGAAGCAGAGCTTTGGATTAGTTTGCTACTTTTTATACTTAGTTTAAGTCACGTGAACATATAGCTCCATGTTTGAACATCAAACTGCAGTGAAAATGTTGTTATTTATTATTATCTTTATTTATATCGCGCCAACATATTCCGCTGTACAGGGGTTGAGTACATAGCAGAAAACAAATTAAACACCTTGTAAAGAATGGAGGGCCCTGTTTTTGAGCATAAAATCAAATGTACATAGAGCTTGTTTCCAAGGCCTGACACAAGATTGAAAACTCGCAAACTTACAATCTAAGGGTTATTTCAAATCCTCCTGCCACTTCTCTCTTTTTATAATAAAATACAACTTCACAGGATAAAAAGAGAACAGACATAAAAAATAACTGTAAGAACAGAGATAAGACAACTATGGGCTGTGCTGTGCATTGACACACAAAGTTACTCTCTCCATAACTTGCAAAACATTGCAGAACATCACTTCTCATCTGCAGAACATCACTCCTGCTGCAGAGCAGACACATATAAACTATGTGAAAGCTTGTTGACTGTAACAAGTCTCCATCCTCATGATCTATGTAGCAATATGTGTGATGGAATCAATGTTTATAGAAGCAATACCTAAAGTCTCCAAAAGTAAATAAATTCTTGATCAATTTCAAAAGTTTAATCAGTTTTTCTACATGATTTCCAAGTATTAAACTACTGTTAGAGAACCACAGTTTTGATGTTTCATGTTCCTTTAACCCATTAAAGAGGTAGGTTTAATTTTGTATACATTTTTTCTTCTTTTCCATTATATATATAAAGTTTTGAAGATTGAATAAATAAGCAAATTGCGATTTATGTAACAAATGTCATTCGAGTATAACATAGGGCAGTTACCTGTGTATCAGTTACATTCTTCTTTCCTTGATAAAGTTAATGTTTAGTCCAGATCAGTCCACAAGGACACAGACTATACAAACGAACGGTTTGTGTTTGTCCTGTTACAAAACGTATAATCATATTATGAGAATACATAATACAAATCACTTATTTTTATCCACTCCATGTGTGGAATACTTATAAATGTTTATTATAATTTAGCAATTTGTAATATGAAAACGAGACAGCTGCTTAGGAGCTTAACATACAGAGGTGCTGACCTGGCTGGTAAAAAGCTGAAGCTTCACAATGTAACTAATCAGAGGCTCCCAAGTGGATTTTTAGCTTTCTTTACATATAGTCAAGAGGCCTCAGAGACAGTGATTTTGTCATGAGGCTCTTGAGGAAACACCATAGCATTAAATCATGTAAGTGCATATATTTTTGCATCTTTTCTCCCATCATTCGCAGATATAAAATATTCTGGGACCAAATGTAACAACCATGGCCACTGAGCTTGCTGCACACCCATATATTTTCTATTCACATTTAAGTATTCTGTTGGACGCGGAGGCTGCACAGGCTCCCTGGGTTAGCCCGTAGCATTGCGTGACCCAGTAGGGCCTATAAGGCTAAACAGCCAACCGGGAGCGTCGGGGGCAGGACTTCCGCCCGTGTTATCGCGTCGGATAGAACATTGCAGTCTCCAGCTGAAACGGACTGAGGTCTGAGGGGCTCCTGCGCAAATAAGTTTAAGTAGGAGGTTGAAACTGAGAACCATACCGAGCTATACAGCACATAAGGGGCAGTGTGTGAGTGCTCTGTGAGTGTGTTTTGTGTAATTTCCTGTCATTTTTGTGGTCCGTTTTGTCAGTCTTGGGTGGGTGTTTTGCTTGGGCCCAGTATGGATGCTGAGGACATAGCGGCCTTGCTGGCTGAGGTTAGGACCCGGGCCTTAAGCCAAGGGGTCAGGTGGGTGCAGGACAGGCTGGGACCACCCATGCCTTCTGTAGGAGGCCTTCCTTACATTGCACAGGCTCAGCCTGTAGTGGCTGGTGGCCTAGGCAATAATGGAGGTGCTAGCGGGCTATCCCCCCATCCCAATAGTGCAGAGCCATCAGACCCCCGTCCAGTTAAGTGCCAGGCCAAGGGAGCAAAAGGGGATACAGGTCAGGGCAGCCAGAACCCTATAACCCTCAGGCAAGGGAGAGCCGGGCCCAAGGGCGGTGAGGGCCTAGAACTCTGGCCACCAACAGTCATTTTGCCCAAAGGGTCTCGGCCGTGGCAAAGGACAAGAAACACCCCTCTACCGCCCCGTAAAGGGGGCGCAGGGGGTAATAAAAAAGCCGGGAGCCCTAAAAAGCTCCTACAGATCCTCATTGTGCCGACCATGCGGGCCCTTCTATTTTCCGTACTAACAGCGCTTTTGGTGCTTTACAGGGATGCAGCCGCGGCGGGGAGCTGGGAATGGCGACTAAACAAGAAAGAAGGAACAGAGTTGTCAGAGAGATGAACAGCCAAGACAGCATGGTAGTGATCGATGACGTGCCTGTGACAGCAGCAGTGGCGAGGCCGCGCGCCCCACTAGAGCTAGAAAGATCACAAGCAGGTACAGTCCACTGCTCTTCACCCACACCCCCTTAAGACGACAGAGAGCTGAGACTGAGGGCGTTACGGTTAGGCCACAGCCAAAGGTGACTAATCCCGACCCACAGGTAGACCTTGTAAGAAGAAGTGTCAGGGGAACTCGTACAGAGGGCAGCAGAGCCTGCGGCGCTAGCCTATTCCAGCCGCGCAAGCTTAGGTGACCATGACCAGGAGCAGACGGTATGGGCACAGGCATGCAAGTCACGGAGAGCTAGTGACTGTTCCTCTTGCACCCACAGGTCCAGAAGAAGATCAAGATCAGGGAATAGGAGATCTTGCCGTTGCAGTTGTGCCTGCACGGGATCAGAGAGAGGACGGAGCCCGCGGAGGGCCAGACGGTCAGAGTCCCCAATGCGTCAGGAGAGACGCAGGGACACCCTGTTGGCAGTGTCCAATCCGAGGCTTCCAGAAGCAGGTGAGGTCCCAATGGTGGGAAGAGTAGAAGAGGCAGAAAAATGTGAACTGCTACACACTAAAGGGGGTTTCCTAGGGTCTCTTAAGACCCTCTTAGCCACACACAACATTGCAGTAAACAAGCAGGAAATGGGTGCGTGGTTAGGGGGCTTAGCGAGGGGCGCATGGGCCGATCAATCCACCAGCGGGGTAGTGGGGCGAGTAGCTCCGGCCGTGGTATTAGCGGCAACGGGGCCCTCTGGGGCAGTGGGTGTCCCTGTTCCCCAAGCAGGCAGTACCAATGCAGCAGTTACCGATGCAGCCATGAGACCAATTGTCTTGTGCTCATTGGACAACATGGTGGCGCATCTTCCCCAGGATGTTAAAGAAAAAATCTGGAGGAGGGAATTTGTTGAATTGTTCTCTCTTCTTCCCATGTCCAGACAAATGGACATGGGCAAGAGGGGGCTTTGTGATGGCGATGACCGTTGTATGTCGTATAGGCAGCTGCCTAGGACCTTCGACACATGGCTGCAGGCTTTCTCCATTATGGCCTGCGTTCTATGTGAGCGACAGGTTTGGGTTTGTTTGTCTACATAGACAAGATTCGCAATGCCCACAAAGTATACAGGAGCATGCCGTGGTGACGGTACGACGAGGAATTCCGCTAGTACCTGGCATCCAGGCCAGCGATTGCATGGAGCGACAAAGCGGTGGCATATTGGCTGAATATTATGACACCTATGCGCGTCGTGCCGCCCTTTTGTACCGGATCCAGTGGGTACGGGTCTCAAGACCTGTTATGCCTACAATGAAGGGGTATGTAGATGGGCCCCTAATTGCACCCCCCCCCCCCCCGCTAGATGTACCAGGCCCAAGGAAGGGGGCAGATCAGAGCCCCCTGCAAAAGGGCCTCCCCGACACGCTGCAGTGGCTAAAAGACTAGTGTGGCGGGCAATGGCGCCACGGCTCGCTTCCTGGAAACGGGTTTCCAGGAGGGGTTCCGGATCCCATGCGGAGTAGCTGAAAAGAAAGTGCAGAACGAGGTGCAGCTGGGTAGGATGGCGGGCCAATTGTTTCCCCTCCTATTTAGGATCTGGTTGTTTCCCCTCTAGGCGTCGTTCCCAAAAAAGAGAAGGGAAAATTTAGGTTGATTCAGCACCTTTCCCACCCGGGGGGGGGGGGGGGGGGGGTTTATGACGGGATCACAAAGGATCGACTGTATCCTATGAATATTTTGACCGGTCTGCCGAGATGGTTAGGTTTGCCGGCGCTGGGGCACACCTGGCAAAAGTGGACATCGAAGCGGCGTTCAGGTTGTTACTGGTTCATCCGTCGAGCCACCGGCTCCTAGGTTGTTTCGTCGATGGCAGCTTTTTCCTCGACCTATGCTTACCTATGGGGTGCTCGATATCATGTGCCTACTTTGAGGCGTTCAGCTCATTCTTACAATGGGTTGCGCGCATGGAAGCAGGGTACAAGAGCATTACACACTATCTGGATGACTTTCTGTTCGTTGGTCCAGCAGGGCAAGATACTTGCCGTTTCATCTTGGAAGTGTTCACCAAAATCTGTCTGGATTTTGGGGTACCGTTGGCCCATAACAAAACTGAGGGTCCCACAACAAGGTTGACTTTCCTGGGGATTCAGATCGATTCCAAGACAATGGAATGAAATCTTCCCTGGGAAAAAGTGTCGGACATGAGAGCAGAGCTCAGCGCGCTGGAAGGAGAGCGTAGGGTGTCACTGAGACTGTTGCAATCCATCATGGGAAAGTTGAACTTTGCCTGTAGGATTATCCCCATGGGGAGTATATTTTGTAAGAGAATGTCGCTCGCTCGTAGTTGGGAGACAGGTCACGTCTCTGGCTTTCATGTTTAAGCTGGCAGGGCAGAGGGACCTTACAAAGGAGTTTATAGTGCGCAACGTGGTGCGCGGCATGTTTAACGGGGATCGCAGGCCAAATACCAGGCGGACGATTACCTTTTCTTTGTTACTACGAATGGCGCAGGTTTTGGTGGTAACGTGCAGGAACCCCTTTGAATCTCTGCTTTTCCGTACTGCTTTTTCCATGGCGTTCTTCGGAGCGTTCCGTATAGGGGATTTAGTTGCAAACAGTAGATACGGTTACGGGGGAGTGCAGTTGGTGGATACCTGTCTAAGGGAAGGCACGGTAGTAATATTGTTACGGAGGTCTAAGACTGACCAGTTGGGCAAAGGAAAAGAGGTGGTGTTGCACCGTGTTGGCACGGAGTGCTGCCCCTATGGGTGTGTGGAGGAGTACCTTAGACAGCGACCGGCGGGATGGTGTTCGCTGTTGGATCATGACAATGGGACGGCGTTACTACGTTATCAATTTGAAAGGATGCTAAAGAGTGCACTACACAGTCTGGGTTTAGAGCAGTCAGAGTTTGGGACGCACTCTTTCCGAATAGGGGCTGCTACGGAAGCAGCTAGGTGAGGCTTGCCTGACGCCGCAGTGAAGCATATCGGGAGATGGGAGTCAGAAAGTTTTCGGTCCTACATGCGGCCTAGGGCAGTAGTCTAATAGATGTTGCTTTCTGCTTTCAAGAGGACAGAAGCAACTGTGGATCATGGGCCATTCGTACGTGTACTGGGCCCACAGGTTAGCCGCAGTTACAGAGGACAAGACACAACTGGGCTTCCCTGTTATGTACTTGCACGTGCAGTGGTTCGGGATTTGAGGCCTGCAGTGGGCGCAGGTGGATGGGCTACTGGAAACGTACGCCCAGCGTTATGGACAGCCAAGCATAATATTATTACATGCGGTGGTAAAAACTTGGGTACGGTCCCCAATGCGGAGGATGTTGAAGGTGATGAAGCGGGACGTGGAAAGTTGGCTGAAGACATTTCCGGGGGTGTTCCTGATATGGTTCGAGATGATAAAGAGACGCTCATGGCGGAACGCTCGGGATCCTGTCGGGTTGTACAGATCGCGTCAAAAGATCAAAAAACAATTGTCAAGTTTCATCAGAAAGCTCGGTCGCCATCCGATTCAAGGAGTTTGAGCCGGTTGGGGCCGACAAGTTCTTTGGAGAGGATAAAGTGCATTTGACCGAAATCGGGCTAGAGTTACTCATACTGGAATTCAGGGAGAGTGTTGCGTGGGCCTTAGCTTTAATTGACAGCAGGGGGGGGATCGCAGTCTCAGGAGTGGTCCCTCGCTCGCTCTGTGGCGGGAGGTGAGTTGCCCGGCCCACTGGCCTCAGTGGGTGTGGCCCTACCTCACAGGGCGTGCTTAATATAAGCATTGGGGCCTTGGGCAGGGCCCAAGGCGTGAGGTCACTGTCCATGGCCAGGCTCCTCCCCCTGGAAGGTATTATGTAAATTATATGCAGGTTTTTATGTTTATGTTAAAATTAGTATTTATGAATAAAAGCTCTGGCCCGTGTTTCTCCCAAATCGGTTGTGGTGTCAACTATTTCACAAAAAAGCCTAAATGGATCATGCCTGGGTGTGAGGAATTGACTCTGCTGGGTTTTGAACCCTGTTCCCCAGGCTGCTGGTCCTCTACCCTGCCACTGCGCCAGCCTGCCTTTGTGAAATTCCTGGAGATCTGATAACCTTGACTCTGCTAGCAATAGCATCAGTGACTAAGTCTCTTCAGCTGTGTCTGGTCAGGTGTCTGGTCCTTGGCCTATATAAGGCACTTCCTGTCAATGTACCTTGCCAGATTATTGTGGTTCCTGATCCCTTCAATAAAGCTTGTTCCTGTTTCACCTACAAAGTTGCTGAATTGGATTATTGCAGTCCTAGGCTGCTGGTCTCCAAAACCTTGTGATACCTATATCATTACACTGGGTCATGTTGGACGCGGAGGCTGCACAAGCTCCCTCGGTCAGCCCATAGCATCGCGTGACCCAGCGGAGCCTGTAAGGCTAAACAGCCAATCGGGAGCATCGGGGGCGGGACTTACACCCGTGTTCGCGCGTCAGGCAGAACAGCGCGGTCTCTAGCTGAAATCCCACCCTCCCACCCTGTTTTTGGTTGAGTGTAAAATTTGTTATTGTTATGTTCTTATTTAAAAAACAAATAAACAAAAAACAATATATATATATATATATATATATATAGATAGATAGATAGATAGATAGATAGATAGATAATAAATATTCATATTTAGAAAGGAGAAAAGAGTTACATAAAAGAATGTTAGTGGAGAAGTGGCATTTATTGTTGTATAGTTTCTATGATTGGCTAGGCGGGAGGTGAGTTGCCCGGCCCACTGGCCTAAGTAGGTGTGGCCCTACCTCACAAGGCGTGCTTAATATAAGCATTGGGGCTTTGGGCAGGGCCCAAGGGGTGAGGTCACTGTCCGTGGCCGGGCTCCTCCCCCTGGAAGGTATTATGTAATTTATATACAGGTTTTTATGTTTATGTTAAAATGGTTATCTATGAATAAAAGCTGTGGCCTGTGTTTCTCCCAAATCGTTCGTGGTGTCAATTATTTCACAAAAAGCCTAAATGGATCATGCCTGGGTCATGTGGTAGGGAGGGCACGTCTTGTAGCAGGACAGTCATAAGAAACCTGGGGGCCCAGTACACATGCAGCAGCCAAGACCCCCAAGCACACACTTTCGATTCATTCCAAAATTCTGTCCAGATAAAGTATATATATAGATGCAAACAATAAAATGTACAAAATGGAACAAACCCACGGGCTGAGACACACTTGAATTACAGTGGATATAAAAAGTCTACACACCCCTGTTAAAATGTCAGGTTTCTGTGCTGTAAAAAAAGGAGACAAAGATAAATCATTTCAGAACTTTTTCCACCTTTAATGTGACCTATAAACTGTACAACTCAATTGAAAAACAAACTGAAAAGGGAAGAAAAAGTATGCACACCCTTAAACTAATACTTTGTTGAAGCCCCTTGTGATTTTATTACAGCACTCAGTCTTTTTGGGTATGAGTCTATCAGCATGGCACATTTTGACTTGGCAAGATTTGCCCACTCTTCTTTGCAAAAACACTCCAAATCTGTCAGATTGCGAGGGCATCTCCTGTGCACAGCCCTCTTCAGATCAGCCCACAGATTTTCAATCGGATTCAGGTCTGGGCTCTGGCTGGGCCCTTCCAAAACGTTAATGTTCTTCTGGTGAAGCCATTCCTTTGTTGATTTGGATGTATGCTTTGGGTCGTTGTCATGCTGAAAGATAAAGTTCCTCTTCATGTTCAGCTTTCTAGCAGAAGCCTGAAGGTTTTGTGCCAATATTGACTGGTATTTGGAACTGTTCATAAATCCCTCTATCTTTTTTTTTTTTTAAATTAGTTTTTATTGCAGGTATAAAAAAATGCAAACAATTGTACTGTAATGTGCAAAATAAAACATATCACAAACATTAATCATGATTCTATAAGATTGTATCCTGCCTCCTCCCTTTTTCTATATTTTCCTCTGTGCTGTTATTGGTAAAAAAATGGAATTAATCCAGGCCTTTCCTAAGTATACTAGCATATATCCCTAATTCGATCAGTAACACATACTAGTCTTTTATTTTTCCCTTCCGCTGCTATCTCATCTAGAAAATCTTAGTACTGTGCCTGAATCTCAACGTTATGACTTCGGGATCTACCTGGGAAAAAGAGAAGATCTAACTTCTCCTGCCTTCTGGCACTTACATGTCTGGAGTGATATATCTCTCTTTTTTTCCCCCTAGCTTTAAGGAAGAGTCACCTAATATCTCATACCAGATTTAATTTAACCAAACAAACCTAAACATTTTAACCGACACACTAAGAATCAAGCCTTCAGCTTTGGATACACTCCCCTATCTCAATCATGCTTTAACTCAATCTTACCATACCCGTTCTCTCCACTCCGGTGCAGTCCGTCTCCCGATCTTTCCCCTCCGGTCTCCAGCTCTCTTTGTTCCCTGTCTTTAGTGCTTGTGTGCCTGGGAGCCCTCCCCTCTCTATCCCCACTTATTAAAGAAGTGGAATTTTAATATCTGTGTATTCTATGCAAGGGCCCCAAATTTCCAAGAACTTGGGAATTGAGTCGGCTAGAGAGTGGGAAATCCTTTCATTAACCGCTATGTAATGAACCTTAGCATTAACCGCCCCTATCTCCAGTGAACCTTTCTTCCAACTCCTGGCTATATGTGATTTTGTCGCCAAAAAATGAATTGTAATAGTCTGTTATGGGGGATTGAGAGCGATGCCACTGGCAACCACAGTAGACAGGTTTCAGGTGTTACCCTAATGTGATGCCCAAAGATAGCTTCCACCAGAGCACCCACTGCTGTCCATAGTTGCTCTGAGCAGCCTCTAAAGCACCTCGAACTTTCCGTTCCGCTCCATTTGGCAAGTCGATCCGGGGTAATATATGCGCGGTGTAGGACTTTAATTGAAGTCTCTAATATGCTATAGTTTAGCGACCCCCTCATGATGTTAGCCCAGGATGCTTTCCACGTTTTCATCTCCCAGTTTATGGCCAGATCCTTCTCCCAGTCCCTCATATACTTATCTTTGGCTATCGTTTTTGGGGAATTAAAGACATCGTATAGTTCCCCTATCATGCCTCTCGAAAGGGGGGCCTTCTTGCACATTCTAGAAAATCTGTTATGAGAGGGGGCTCCTGAGTTCCTGATTAATCTACCCACAAAATGCCGCAGCCTGCTATAGTTATAATGTTCATGTAGACGGATGTCAAATTTGTCCCTAAGAATCTCAAAGGTTAACACCCGGCCATCTCTCATCCAGTTACCCAATCTGTCCAAATTACTGTTCTTCCACCACTGCTGGGACACCCGTGTGATACCTGCCGAAGCTAGCAGGTGAGTGAAAATAGGCGTTAGGTGGGAGGGGCGAGGTAGGAGATCTGTGTGGCTGTAGGCCCATACTAGGTTCGCCGCCGAGTTTCTTATCATTGGGTTGGAAGATTTTTTTATCTCTAGGGGGGTTGGGTGAAGCCAGACCGCCGCATCCCAGGTGTGGGGTTTTATGTCCCGATTTTCAATGAACATCCATGCCGGATGGGCCTTGGACAAGTGAGCCTGGGGAATAAAAGCTAATTGCGCTGCTCTATAGTATAGTTTTAAAATAGGACACCCAAGCCACCCCTGGACTTATGCTTGTAAATGTTGGTTTTTGCTATTCTGGAAGGACCCTTGCCCCAGACAAAATGGAAAACCCTTCTTTGAAAATTGGAGAGGTCTTTCATGTGTATCTGAATCGGAAGGGATCTAAATATATATAGCAGTCTAGGTAATATGTTCATTTTGACCAAACTAATCCTACCAAGCCAGGAGATATTGTACTTTGTCCATTTGTTCATCTCTTCCTGTAGTGTGCGGAACAGTGGCCGGTAATTAACCTTATATAGATCCTGTATTTTAGCTGTCAACCTTATTCCTAGATATTTGATCCCCCTCCTAGCCCATTGGAACTTAAAGCTCCTTGTGAGGATAAATCCCTCTATCTTAACTAAGGCCCCAGTTCCAGCTAAAGAAAAACTGCCCAAAGTATGATGCTGCCAACACCATGCTTCACTGTGGGTATGGTGTTCTTTTGGTGATGTGCAGTGTTGTTTTTGCGCCAAACATATCTTTTGGAATTATGGCCAAAAAGTTCAACCTTGGTTTCATCAGACCATAACACCTTTTCCCACATGCTTTTGGGAGACTTCAGATGTGTTTTTGCAAAATGTAGCCTGGCTTGGATGTTTTTCTTTGCAAGAAAAGGCTTTCGTCTTGCCACTCTACCCCATAGCCCAGACATATGAAGAATACGGGAGATTGTTGTCACATGTACCACACAGCCAGTACTTGCCAGATATTCCTGCAGCTCCTTTAAAGTTGCTGTAGGCCTCTTGGTAGCCTCCCAGACCAGCTTTCTTCTCGTCTTTTCATCAATTTTGGAGGGAGCTCCAGTTCTTGGTAATGTCACTGTTGTGCCATATTTTCTCCACTTGATGATGACTGTCTTCCCTGTGTTCCATGGTATATCTAATGCCTTGGAAATTATTTTGTACCCTTCTCCTGACTGATACCTTTTAACAATGAGAACCTTCTGATGCTTTGGAAGCTCTCTGTGGACCATGGCTTTTGCTGTGGGATGCGACTAAGAAAATGTCAGAAAAGACCAACTAGAGCAGCTGAACTTTATTTGGGGTTAATCAGAGGCACTTTAAATGATGGCAGGTGTATGCTCACTCCTATTTAACATGATTTGGAATGTGATTGCTTAATTCTGAACACAGCTACATCCCCAGTTATAAGAGGGTGTGCAGACTTATGCAACCATATTATTTTTATTTTTATTCCCTCCACCTAAAAGATTTCAGTTTGTTTTTCAATTGAGTTGTACAGTTTATAGGTCACATTAAAGGTGGAAACATTTCTGAAATGATTTATCTTTGTCTCATTTTTTTATAGCACAGAAACCTGACATTTTAACAGGGGTGTGTAGACTTTTTATATCCACTGCACACATATGATAGCCAGTAACACAGAACTGTGACATACATTATAGAACTTAAAACAAGCATACTGTATACACAATGAGTATTGTTAAAAAAAACACAAATCTGTAAAAACTGAAGGCAATATAGATGAATGACAGGTGATCCCCAGATTTAATGCATAAATATCCAATTATATAATGCAAATTAAAAAATGTATTATTAAATCAGCAAAATACAAATCCATATATAATTATTATTATTATTATTAACGACTTTCCCGTAAAAAATGACGGGTCAATAAAATTTGAAGCCATGGGAATGCTGTTTGACACATAATTGAAACCGTTTTGTACTGTGAGGACCTTCGGTGCCCCTCGCAATGAGCGCCTTTGGCGCTCATTGCGAGCCTCACCTGACGTGTACTTTTGGTCCTCTGAGAGAGATATATATTTCTATATATATGTACCGTATATACTCAAGTATAAGCCGAGTTTTTTTAGCCATTTTAAGGCTAAAAAGGGCCCCCTCGGCTTATACTCGAGTCACTCTCCACCTGTGTTTCTCTAACCCTCCCAGTGTCTCTCTAACCCTTCCTGTGTCTCTCTAACCCCCCGTGTCTCTCTACCCCCTGTGTCTCACTAACCCCCCCATGTCTCTCTAACCCCCCTGTGTCTCTCTACCCCCCGTGTCTCTTTCCCTCCCCCCCCCCCTCATCCTAAACCCCCCTCCTCATCCTAAACCCCCCTCCTCATTCTAAACCCCCCTCCTCTTTTTACCCCTATAAATACCTCTCCCTTTCCACTCACTTACCTCCATCTGCAGCTGCTCCTCCGCTCCTCCACGCTCCTTCAAGCGTCGGGACCCTGGATATGCTAATGACGTGACGTCACATGCACGCCACGTCATTAGCATTGGCCGGTTCAAGACGCAGGAAGGAGCGTGGAGGAGCGGAGGAGCAGCTGCAGAGCTGCAGATGGAGGTAAGTGAGGGGAAAGGGAATAGGGGGAGGTATTTAGAGGGGTAAAGTGAGGAGGGGGTTTTAGGATGAGGCTGGGGGGGTTTAGGATGAGGCTGGGGGGTTAGGATGAGGATTGGGGGTTTAGGATGAGGATGGGGAGGGTTGAGGATGAGGATGGGGGTTGAGGATGAGGATGAGGATGGGGGGCTGAGGATGAGGATGGGGGGTTGAGGATGGGGGGTTGAGGATGAGGATGGGGGTGTTGAGGATGAGGATGGGGGGTTGAGGATGAGGAGGGGGGATGAGGAGGGGGCTGGGGACAGAGGTTGAGGAGGGGGGTGTTGAGGATGAGGATGGGGGGTTGAGGATGTGGAGGGGGGATGAGGAGGGGGCTGGGGACAGAGGTTGAGGAGGGGGGTTTAGGATGAGGATGGGGGATTGAGGATGAGGGATTGAGGATGGGGGGATTTAGGATGGGGGGGTTGAGGAGGGCGGATTAAGGATGGGGGAGTTGAGGATGAGGATGGGGGGTTTAGAATAAGGAGGGGGGTTGAGGATGAGGAAGGGGGTTGAGGAGGGAGGTTGAGGAGGGGGTTTAGAATGAGGAGAAGGGTTGAGGATGAGGATGGGGGGTTGAGGTTGAGGAGGGGGGTTTGGGTTTAGGTTAAGGAGGGGGTTGAGGAGGGGGGTTGAGGATGAGTATGGGGGTTTGAGGTTGAGGAGGGGGGTTGAGGATGAGAAGGGAGCATGAGGATGAGGAGGGGCTGAGGAGGGTGATTTAGGCTGAGGAGAGTGGTTTAGGATGAGGAGGGTGGTTTAGGATGAGGAGGGCGGTTTTGGATGAGGATGGGGGTTGAGGTTAAGGAGGGGGGTTGAGGTGAGGTTGAGGAGGGGGGTTGAGGTGAGGTTGAGGAGGAAGGTTGGGGTTGAGGAGGGGGGTTGGGGTTGAGGTTGAGGAGGGGGGTTGAGGAGGGAGGTTGAGGAGCGGCTTGAGGATGAGGAGGGGGGTTGAGGATGAGGAGGGAGGATGAGGATGAGGTGGGGGCTGAGGAGGTTGGTTTAGGCTGAGGAGGGTGGTTTAGGATGAGGATGGGGGGTTGAGGATAAGGAGGGAGGTTGAGGATGAGGAAGGGGGTTAAGGATGAGGAGGGGGGTTGAGCAGGGAGGTTGAGAATGAGGAGGGACGATGAGGAGGGTGATAAGGGAGGGGGGAAGAGACACAGGGAAGGGATAGGGAGGGAGAGACACTGGGGAGGGAGAGGGGGGAAGAGACACAGGGGAGAGAGAGGGGGGACACAAGGAAAGGGCACACAAGAAGGGGGCACAGAGGGCACAAGAGGGACACAGGGGGCAGCACATTTCCCACCCTCTGCTTATACTCGAGTCACTCATTTTTCCCAGTATTTTGTGGTAAAATAGGTGCCTTGGCTTATACTCGGGTCGGCTTATACTCGAGTATATACAGTAATTAAGTAATAATGAATGATTTCTTAAATCAATTAATATACTTTCATTATTTATAATTGATATATGCAGCGAGCAATAGGCTGAAGAGCTAACAATCTGTTTGTATTTTGCGTCTTCATACAATATACATTGTGAGTGTTGGTGCCCTGCTTATAAAATGTAATGAATGTTTGAACTGTGCATTCTAAATAGGCTGCGCGCGCGAGGTAAAGCCGTTGGTTTATTTTGTAAAGCAGCATTGTATAGTCGTAATATTATTAATGTGGTACGCATCTCGTGAGCATTTTCCAGGTTTTGTAATAGTGTATCTTGTAGGTAGTAGTGTGATGTGTAAAGAGCTACGCTTTTCGCAGTGTTTTGCGCGGTCCGTGGTCGTGTAGCCTTGTTTTAGTTTTTTTTGGCGGCCATTTTTTCCCTCGCTAAGGCGATTTTCGAGGGGCGAAAATCGTCTAAATCAAGTTAAATTCCACCTCACTCACAGACGTCCTTGCTGTTGCCCATGCTGTCTGTGATGTTTTTGTATTTTTTGCGGTGTATTCAAAGCGCTTCACTCACATAATTACAGATCCAACCCGGCATCTGTGAACCATGCTTTTGTCAGTAGCAGTGAAGGGGCTGAATTATGGCACCCGTGCAAATTACACCAATTAATTATGGATTTTCTTGCTGCGCCACAGCTATAGGAGAATATAGAAAACGGCAAAAAGAACAGTGATTGACAAGGATACATTATTAAATGGGGAGCTTTGACTGAGAGAGTCAAGGGACAGCAGGCAGGCCAGGATTTCTATCTAGTACGTTCAGGGTGATACATAGCTAGGGGCATATGATTTATGTAACCAGAAATTAGATAAATTGGGTTACTGCAGCACCGGTGGGTGGTAAGGAAATTTTACCATCAAATGTGGGTGGTAGGTTTTAAGAGGTTGATACACCCTGATATAGAGAGAGAGAGAGAGTGCAGGAGAAGTTACACATTGGAGTGCAGGTTTATATTATTTTACTTATTATAGCTAATTAAATACTACTTTGCACTTAATATTACTGTACACATAAATACTGATATCACATACATGCACATAGCAAAATACTACATAGATACACTAATAGCTAGGTTACACAACCCCCCCCCCCCCCCACACACACACACACACACCTTTTATCCTATCATATTTTAAAAAATGCACATAAAACCTACATCTATTAGATCAAAAATATATACACTTACACATTGTTTTATTTATCTATATATATTTTTTTGGTAGTGGTGGGGGAGGAGTGCGGAGGGGAGAGGTGGGGTGGAGAGGAAGAGGAGAGGAGAGGAGGAGAGAGAGAGGAGAGAGAGAGGGCCCTGGGGAGTAGAGGGGTGGGATGGTGAGAGAGGAGGGGAGGGAGGAGAGGTAGAGAGCGTTGGAGTGGAGGGGTAAGGAAGGAGATGTAAGAGGAAGGGAAGAAGACCTAAGGAGGGAGGGAAGAAGATGTAGTAAGGGATGGAGGGAGGGGAGAGGTTGGGAAGGAAAAGAGGTGGAAGGGCTAGGAGTGGTGAGCTAGAGGGAGGGATTCGCCCATAGTGATATGTACCATTAGTTCAGAGGGAGAGGGACTTGATTCCATGGGGGTACTGTTGGGGCGGGACAGGCCTTAGGGTCAGAGCAGTGAGGTTCAGATGCCTGTGCCCATTCGGGAGTACAAGAGGCTGGAGACAAACACAGAGCCCATAACTAAAGGCAAAAGGAGATGGTGGTACTCCTCAATGCTATCCATGCCCGCGCCCATATCATTACAGGGGGGAGGGAAGTTAAGCCCGGGCCCAGGGCTCTGGCCTGGAAGGAGGTAGCAGCTGCAGTCACTGAGGTCGGTTTTGCAAGTAAGTATGTGAGGTCTGTAAGGCATTGTTACGATGACAGTCGGCAAATAGGAGGAGGATGATGGAGGAGGAGGCCTGAGCAGCCAGGGCTTCAAGTGGTGGCCCCAGAGTGACTGTGCAGTTCAACAAGTGGGAGATGCAACTAAAGAAGATAATGGCCTCAAGGACCGTCCCAAAAGCTACAGGCCTGGTGGCAACACTGGATCCAACCTCCTTGCCAGGTGAATATCAGATACACCCACATGTACACCACATGAACAGCACACACACACATATAATATTAATCACATGGAATTTAATGTCAGGGTCCTGGGAATCAGTAATGTAATAACAGGAAAAAACTAAGGAAAGCAGTGCAAACAATCTATGTATATATAAGTCTTCTGTGTAGTTATGAATGATGATGAGATTGTGTCAGCGGACAGGGCGTATATAAGGTCATTGGGTGTGGGATATATACTTCAATATGGTGTGAAAGGGAGGATGTTATTCTATTGGGTGGAGCCAATTTAAGGGGAGGAACCAGGTCTCCATTTTCCGCCTCACCAACTTCACCAGCTGCCACTGAATCCTTGCATTTATGGATAGTGTCAATTTTGACATGATACAATTATCTAACAAACGCCTTCTGCCCTCTCCTTGTTCGTTCCTCCCAAACACCTCCTTTTACACACGCCCGATTTGGGGGACTATGCTCACCCCAATTCTCTCTCTCTCTCTACGGGTCACAACTTTTTGTTCAGATCTCGACACCAGCAGACACTTCAGATGACAGCATAAGTTCTGAAGAGACAGGCACCATCAGACCCCTTTTCTTAGGATTTCAGAATCACAAACCATGTACCTTTGATTAGTACAAGCAGACTCCGATACCATCTTTGTTTAGTGTGTCCTAAATCAGACTGCCACTTCTTTATTTTTCAAAACACATTTTCAGATGACACAAAACACCAAAGACATCCTTCCAGTTCTAGCCCATCCTCCTAGGCAAATAGCTTGCTACCCCCCTCACCCACATGATTCCCAGATGTATAGAGAGGTTCTATTCATTACACAATTTATCTCCCATAAAACTAGCTCTTCCCTTCATGACTAAAGCAGAGCCTTTACACGTTGCTGATCGCAGGGCCATACAAATTATTTTAAATATTTAACCCTTTGTCACATAAGTGACTGCATTAACTGTATTATTTAAGCATAGCCCACTATCCCATTTCTAACACAGATACAGTATTCCAATGTTAATCAATGACAGCACCACATGCACCCACCACATCCATGTCACAACTACATGTATGCACCACACCCATGATATAACTGCCAAGCAAGTTGTCAGCACCCTCCAACCACACATATAATAACCTATTAACTCCAAACAGTCCAGTCGGCCCTTCTGTTCATAACACCTCCCTTTACTGATAGATAAGAAAGCACACCATCATGAGCCTGCTCTCAGTAAAAGAGATATGTAAAAAAGACAACCTGGATTCCTGTACTCATACACAGGATCTTCAAAATTTCAGATTTTCCCCCAAAAACTTATGATTATGGCTTACACATATTCTAATGTTGTTAGTTTGTTGCATACTTCTCAAACAAGTGTATTTTTCTTGACCTACAGTGGTCATTAAAACTATTCACAAAAAATGGGTATACAGAGTGTTTTCAGAAAATTGTAATTCAGAAAAAAATACATTTTGGCAAGAATAATCGATCCACTAGCTTGTTTTAAGATATGTTCATAACAACAACAACAGTAAGAAGTAGATTATTGATGAATTTGTTTGCACTTAAAATATACTTTATACAGATTGAAACTAAATTAACATGTTGTGTGCTACATGTTGTGTCACTCAAAAAGTTCTGGTTCTCAAACATGGTCCACATGAGCACTGAAAGATAGTCAGACAGTCCCAATATTATAAATGGTTAAGAGCCACTGTGTTAAACGATTAATGATGCAAGTGTCTTAAAGTCTGACATAGGAGTTGTCAGAATAAAGTCACATGCCTTCACACCATGCTCTATACTCCTTTAAAGGATTTGATCCTTTAATTTGTGACCACGTCTTTCATTCACAAATACCTAAGCCAGTCACGGGACTATATGTAAACCATGAATTAAACTGGCGTTAGACGCATGTTCCACTTTTGGTTCTTACGTAGGCACACAGTTGTGATCTTAACATGGATTGGTTTGTCTAAAATGATTCTCTTAGGATTTGTGAGCTAAGAAACGGCATGGTTTAGTGTCATGACATCCCTTTAATTAGCAGTCTTCAGAATCCCACACTAAGAAGATACTAAGCCAGTGCCTTCTGTCAAGTCTCAAGAGGGTTTTCTAGGATTTTTAAGCTCTCAAAAAATATTCAGTGCCTATAGAAGATACTGCACAAAGTCATCAATTTATAATGAAGCTAGTAGCTCACGCAATGCCACTTGTGAGAAAATTCCTTAATTAATACATAATGTATAATTGACAAAGAGAAAATAAAATAAGCAGATAAAATGGGCAAAATGAAAAAAGAAGATGTTGAGAAATACTTGGAAAATAACCCTCAAAAGGAATATTTTGACAGAAAGTAGAGGGGTGAGACTGTTGGATCTCTATTCAACAACAAGCAAGTGGAAATAAAAGATGTTGTTTCTTTTCAAGACATTACAATGCTGGAAGAAGCTGATATCTTGTTAGAGTTGGTGATGGAGATCCAAGAGGCCAGTGACATGGAGAAGACAATACACAAAGTGCTTCAGAAGCTGGCAAGTCTTCTGCAGGACGATTACTGTAGCATGTTTATTTACAGGTCACGGAACGGCATTCCTGAATTGGCCACAAGACTCTTCAATGTCACCAAGACATCAAAATTTGAGGAGAACTTTGTTAGTGAGGGTGAAGTAGTTTTTTCTTTAGTCATTGGAACTGTGTGATGAGTTACTCAGACAAAAGACGACTTTTAATGTATCTAATGTTAAAAAGGTAGGTTTTTTACGTGACGTGTTTTTTGTGTTCATATTTTAAAGGGACATGGAACACAAGTGTTTTTTTTCATGTATTTAAATGAGCAGAATTAAACATTAAGTATTAGTCACATTTACAGGAAATATAGAGAGCATACTTTAGTCTGTAGATCTCATTGGGCAAGCCCCCAAGAGCAGTTAAAAACCTTAATATGTTTCTGAGCTCTGACACCTTCATTTCATAAAAGAAAACAAACTATGACACATTATCAAATATCCTAATTCTGATGCAACAACAAAAAGAAATATGCCCATGTCCATTTAAGTAGATAAATTTGCAAAATGTTTTGATTCAAAACCATTTTTCATTAGTGATCCAGAGGACTTATTTGGAACAACATAAAAGGTACCTGGATTCCTAAGCTGCATACAAATATTTACAGCTTCATTGTTTTCTGCCTTAAATTTTGGTGTACTAAGGGTGCTGTGAGGTCAGGGTCTTGATAAAAACAGCAATAGAGAACAGCTACATCTCTCTGCCAGAAATACTGTCAAATCATTAACTGGCATCAAGTATGTGGCAGGCCACTCAACAGAACATTTATTAGAATAAATTGTTCACTAAAAATGGAAATCCCAGTTGCATGACCATGTTTATAGAATACGATATTGAAGGAGCACTGCTTCCAGTATTGTGTAATAGCAGGGAGATTCAGGCAGTTATTAAAAAAACTTGTTTATTTTATTACTATTCTTTGTGTGCGCAAAGGTAACTGAATAATAGGACAACCCATTTATTGCATTTTATGGCTGCCCACAGCTTTATCCAGCTAGAGTTATTCTGTCTGACAAGTACCACGTAATCCCCAAACAATGTCGATTTTCTGTGTATATATATATATATAGATAGATAGATAGATAGAGATATTTTTATATATTTTTGTTTGTTTGTTTGTTTTAAGACGCTCAGTTGTGTCTGAGTCTTCCTGACCCTGTGGATAACAGCTTGCCAGACACATCTGTCAGCCACTGCCCCTCTGAGCTGCCTCAAGCTTGTGTTCATTGCTTCAATTACCTCATCTATCCATCTCTGTCTCTTCTGTCCCATTCTTCTTGTGTCTGCAATCTTTCCCAGCATCAAAGTCTTCTCTAGGGAATCCTGTCTTCTCATGATATAATCAAATTATTTCAGCTTTAGCCTCATGATCAAACTTTCCAGTGAACAGTTTGGATTGATTTTTTGTATTATTGATTTACTAGATATTTTGCAGTAAATTCTACAGCACCCAGCCTTCTTTATGGGCTAGCTTTCACATACATGTGTTATCATTGGGAAATCCATAGTTCTAACTATGTGCACCATTTTTGAAAGTGTAATATCTTTGCTTTTTAGTAGCTCGCCAGACTTGCCATATCTTTCCTCCTTAGAAGCCACAGGCCAGCTTTTGCACTCTGTTATTTCATTCTCATCAATAAGTCCTTTAGTTCCTCATCACTTTCAGCCATCAGAGTAGAATCATCAGCGTATCTGAGGTTGTTGATATTTCTTCCAGCAATATTGATTCAAGCTTTAGATTTGTGCAGCCAGGCCTTACTCATGATGTACTCTGCATATATTTTGAATATATAAGGTGACAAAACTATGAAGCAGAAGTAAATGCTTTTCTGGAGCTCTCTTGCTTTCTCTATTATCCAGCGGACATTGGCAATTTGATCTCTTATGCCTCTTCCTCTGCAGGACCCGGCTTGCACATCTGGTAGTTCCCGGTCCATATATTGACATTGTTGGAGGCAAGCTTGCAGGATTTTAAGCTTTAACTTGCTGGCATGTGAAATTAATGCAATTATTCGATAATTAGAGCACTCGTTGGTACTGTCTTTATTTGGTAGACTGACCTTTTCTTGTCTACTGGACACTGTTGAGCTTTCCAAATGTGCTGGCCCAAAAAAAGCAATACTTTCACAGCATCTTCTTGTAGGATTTTGAACAGTTCATCAGGAATTTCGTCAACTCCTACGACCAACATTTTCTGTATATACATATAAAAGGTATGTTTGCCTAAATAAAATAGGAATAAATTAGGACAATGCCAAATATTACACTGCTATGATCATGCAGCTGCTCGCACGGGGAATGTAAATCTGTTAGGGGATAATCCTAAATTGATATGGCTGATTCCAGAGGGAAAGGCGAAAGAAATGCACAAAGATGTGTGTCACAGAATAGGGTTTTTATATGTACGATAATAGGCAAATAAATAGAACTGTTTTACTAAATTGTTCCTCTCAAATTGAAAGTCAGTTCTTTACATTTAATTATACAAGTATAGATTTATTAAGAATAGCTGTGATAAGTAGTGACGGATCACAGTCTATGGCAGCTCATTGCAACAGATCTCTTCACAGTATTCACTAACATTAATAAATTAAATGCAATATGCAAAGTACTCACTGAATCTCCACTCACTTTTAAACTTTTACATTACTTTGGATTGCAACTGAGCTTGGTGAATAGGAATTATGGATATTAACCAAATAGTGTTAAAGGAACCGCTAAAGAAGTAACACCCGAGCATACTCCTCACAGACAATTTGAGATCTGAGAGCATATTAACATCATTAACACACCTTTGCTCATGAAAAGATATCCTCAACTCCAAGCCTGTCGGTGAGCTGTAAGAACTAGAATTAGAAACCAATGTTCTGAAGTTCATAGACAGAAAAATACATGCTTATTATTATACTGTTTATGGTTTAAACAGAAATAGATAATTCTTCCGCATTGTACATGTACATGTGCTCCTCACAGCCAAATAAATTACCCGTTAATGGTGTAGTGACCATATTATGGACTTTATCTAAGAAAGATTACATAAGGTCCTGGAATGATTACTAACCGTCCCTTGGCATTATGAGACTGTGAATATTGAGTTAAAGTATCTAGTTAATTACTTGTTAGCACTTTTCATACTTTCCACTCCAGGGGCGGCCCGTCCATTGGGGCGTCAGGGCAAACGCCCCCCCAAATATTTTCTTCACCCTGCAATAAAAAAAACACAACAATGTATTAGTATAACCCAAAAACAAATAAATATAAGGTGTACATCATCATTTCAAGTCTAAATAGTATTAAAATGAATTAAAGTTAGAAAAGGGACACTGTCACTTTAAAATAACCCTTGCGCTACATTAACTAATGCTGTGTATCTATCTATCGCCCCCTGCCTGCACCCTGTGTGATCAAATTACAATAGTTACACTGTGTACACTAACCTTTAGACTCTTCTCTTCTCTTCAATGAGTCCTGGCCTGGCCCACTGACCGTTAATGCATGCCGCCCACCATCACAGTGACGATATGCATGGGCGGTCATAAATGTATCAATTAATAAATGACAGTCTTCCATCATTGACCAATCAATGATGGAAGGTTGTACAGTTACTAAGAGAACAATCTAAACCCACCCAGACCGTTAGCCCTGAGCGCCCGCCAGCAAATAGAGCCTCGAGTTTGATTTTGATTGACTGATACAGTCAATAAAACCACCAGTTGCCTGTCCCTTCCCCCTTTCTGTTTCCTGACCCTGGTCACGCTGAGACTGAGAGACCTCCCTGGCTGAATCTACTCACATCTGCTCTGCCTGCCTAACACAGTAAGTCTACACCTGCCTCTGCCTGGCACCTGCCCCTGCCCCTGGCCAAACCAAAACCCCTAGTAGCCCCTAATAAAAGTTAGGGGTGACCAGTTACCCCCAGTCCCCCACTATGCCTGCCTGGCCTGCCAGTGACACCTACCCAGCCACCCACCAACTACCACCGACGACCCTAGGCCTACAATGCCTGGTGCCAGTGCCACCCCCAGCCATCACCCCCATGTGGCCTGTGCCACCCCCGATCAGGCCTGCCCTATGCTAGCCTAGCTATGCCATCATGCCACCACCGGATTACACCGATCACAGGATCGGGGTAGTCGGGTGGTGAGCGGGGTGGCACAGGCCCCCATGGGGGTGATCGGATCACCCCCTTGATGAGGCCTGTGCCACCCCTGATGACCTCCATGTATGCCACCCTGCCCGAGGCCCGATCACCACCGGGCCCCCGGCACCACCCCGATGCGGCCTATGCTACCCCGGGTATTCGGGCAGTGAGCGGGGTTGACCAGGCCACATGGGGGTGGATGTTCACCCCCATGAGGCCTGTGCCACCCCTGGTCGTGGCCTATGGGCGACCGATGGGCGCCTTACCGTGACCGACCCCACCCTGGATGAACCATTAACCAACTACCTAACCCCCCCCCCCCCCCTATTTTTATTCCATTTTTAGAAGTAACAGGCATGTATATGTGCATGTCACTTCTAAAGATAAAATAAAAATAAGGGAAGGGAAAAAAAAAATACAGTAACAACATTATTACAATTAATTTACACACAGTAAGCAAACACATTGTTAGTACAGTTAGTAACACAACACATCGTATACAAAAATAAACAGCTTTAAACAAACATTAATAAAAAATAAAATAAACAGCACATACACACATTGTTAGTACAGTTAGTAGCACAACACATTGTATACAAAAATAAACAGCTTTAAACAAACATTAATAAAAAATAAAATAAACAACAGCACATACTTACCTGTAAAATTGACCCCTCCAGCGTTGGCCTTCTGTCCTCTCTGGATATAGTCATGATGAAAAATAAATAATCCATGTTGATTGAAGCCAATGATCAAAAATTAAATAATCCATGTTGATTGAAGCCAATGATCAAAAATAAAATAATCCATGTTGATTGAAGCCAATGATCAAAAATAATCCAATCTTGATTGAAGCCATTGTCCATCCATCCATTCTGGCCCATTGAAAGAGGCCTCCAAAAAAAAAAACCGACGCTCTAAAAAAAAAAAAAAAAAACACACTAAAAAGAGCTCCTCCTACAAGGAGCCCCTCCCGCGATTAATTGTTTTTTTCCCACGGTCTGCTATATATACTAATTTTTGAAGGACTCTGATTGGCTGAAATTTTTGATTGACATCGATTTCAACCAATGAGAGTCTTTAAAAAATTAGCAAATCAGCAAGCAGGTATGGAAGCCTGTAAGGGTAAAAAAGGTTAGTGTGAACTTGTTTGACCCTGTATGTATTATACATATTACAGGGCTATTTTATGTGATATACATGTTACAGGATAATATCCTGTAACATGTATAGCCAAAAAATAGCACTGTAATATGTATAACAAATAAAGTGTAATAGAAATGCATGAACAATATAATATACCATGAAATAAAGAACATCAATTAATCAAATAATAAATATCAATTAATATATATTGTTGTATGTATATGTTTATGTATATTTATGTGTAATTTTTTATATATATATATATATATATATATATATATATATATATATATATATATATATATATATATAAATTAATATCAAAATATCACAATAAATAAATATATATATATATATATATATATATATATATATATAACAATTTGATATATATATATATATATATATATATTTATTTATTGTGATATATTGATATCAATTTTTATATATATATATATATATATATATATATATATATATATATATATATTTATATATATATATATTTTTTTTTTTTTTTGGGGGCCTATATGTTATTTAAGGTTTTTAAGGTACGGTTGGGGCCTATATGGTCCCAATTTGTTATTTAAGGTTTTTAAGGTGCGGTTGGGGCCTATATGGTCCCAATTTGTTATTTAGGGTTTTTAAGGTACGGTTGGGGCCTATATGGTCCCAATTTGTTATTTAGGGTTTTTAAGGTACGGTTGGGGCCTATATGGTCCCAATTTGTTATTTAAGGTTTTTAAGGTGCGGTTGGGGCCTATATGGTCCCAATTTGTTATTTAAGGTTTTTAAGGTGCGGTTGGGGCCTATATGGTCCCAATTTGTTATTTAGGGTTTTTAAGGTACGGTTGGGGCCTATATGGTCCCAATTTGTTATTTAGGGTTTTTAAGGTACGGTTGGGGCCTATATGGTCCCAATTTGTTATTTAGGGTTTTTAAGGTACGGTTGGGGCCTATATGGTCCCAATTTGTTATTTAGGGTTTTTAAGGTGCGGTTGGGGCCTATATGGTCCCAATTTGTTATTTAAGGTTTTTAAGGTGCGGTTGGGGCCTATATGGTCCCAATTTGTTATTTAGGGTTTTTAAGGTACGGTTGGGGCCTATATGGTCCCAATTTGTTATTTAGGGTTTTTAAGGTACGGTTGGGGCCTATATGGTCCCAATTTGTTATTTAAGGTTTTTAAGGTGCGGTTGGGGCCTATATGGTCCCAATTTGTTATTTAGGGTTTTTAAGGTACGGTTGGGGCCTATATGGTCCCAATTTGTTATTTAGGGTTTTTAAGGTACGGTTGGGGCCTATATGGTCCCAATTTGTTATTTAAGGTTTTTAAGGTGCGGTTGGGGCCTATATGGTCCCAATTTGTTATTTAAGGTTTTTAAGGTGCGGTTGGGGCCTATATGGTCCCAATTTGTTATTTAGGGTTTTTAAGGTACGGTTGGGGCCTATATGGTCCCAATTTGTTATTTAGGGTTTTTAAGGTGCGGTTGGGGCCTATATGGTCACACTTGCTCTTTTAAGGTTTTAAACGTTACAGTTTGGGTCTTAAACGTTCTAATGTTTTTTTTTTTTGTTTTCTATAACTTCCCAGGTGCAAACTATCTGTGGAATCAGATTTCTTTGGACTCGTTGGTTGACTTACTGGACGTGAATACCCCGAGAAGGAGCGTCAATTGTTGGTGAGTATATGGTCACACTTGGACTTTTAAGGTTTTAAAAGTTACGGTTTGGGTCTTGAGATTTCTAATGTTTTTTTTGTTGTTTTCTATCACCCCCCAGGTGCAAACTATCTGTGAAAGCAGATTTGTTTGGACTCGTTGGTTGACTTACTGGACGTGAATACCCCGAGAAGGAGCGTCAACTGTTGGTGAGTATCATTGCCTTTAATTTTCTGTCCATGTGTATAGGTGCAAATTTGATGGTGATGTAGTCTTGTCACATGAGGGTTTGCAATCTGTAATGTATACCAATGAAATCAACACACTGTTATTTTTAAGTAATTTTGTGACATAATATAAATTAATATACCGTGATCTCTTTCTTTTATTGGTATCAATATCAGAAATGAATACTATTGACTCTCTACTTGTGAAGCCTTTCGCCACCCTAACCTATGAGGAGAAGGTGGAAGTAAAACGGTTAGGAGCTGACCAACCAGAGATAAATCTGCAGCAAATCGCAAGAGATAGAGGGAAGCAATATGTCCGTAATTTCAATACTGAATGGTACAAGAAGAACGACTGGCTTTCTGGAAGCGTTTCTAGGAAGTCCTTATATTGTTTCCCATGCATCCTATTTGGTGGTGACGCTGCTTGGACGAAAACTGGAGTGACTGACGTCAAACATCTAGCTGACAAATTGGCAAAACACAAAAGTTCTAAAGCTCACTTGGATAACAGGATCAAGTTTGAGATGCTTGGACAGGCGAACATTGCTGTTCAACTGGACCAAGGATACCAAGTCAGCATTCAAAAACACAACGAAGAAGTGGCTAAGAACCGGTACATCCTTTCGAAGATAATTGATTGTGTTCGCTTTTGTGGCGCCTTTGAACTGGCATTAAGAGGACACGACGAGAGTGAAACATCGCTAAATCCAGGAGTGTTTAGAGGCCTGGTGGATTTGGTTGGCAGTATCGATAGTGCAATGGAACAGCATTTGAAGACTGCAACTGTGTTTAAGGGCACTTCCAAAACCGTGCAGAATGAGCTACTGGACTGCATGCATGAAGTTATAAAGGAAGTGATTCACCAAGAGCTTAAGGAAGCCCAGTTTGTGGCAATCCAAGCGGATGAAACAACCGATATTTCCGCTAGGACACAGTGCGTTGTAGTCTATCGCTACATTGACAAGAAGCATCAAGTGGTGGAAAGATTTGATGGCTTCACGGAAATGAAATCAACGGATGCAGACTCCATTGCTGCTGTTGTGCTGGAAACACTGAATACTGTTCTCCCAGAGCCAGAAGACAAGAAGAAACTCATAGTTTAAAGCTATGATGGTGCCAGTGTGATGCGTGGAGATCAAGGAGGAGTTCAAAGAAAAATAAAAGACGTTTACCCGAACGCACACTACGTCCATTGCTATGCTCACCAACTGAACCTAATAATGGAGAAAGCAGTTTCAAGGATTGGAAGAGTTAGAGTTTTTTTTTCAAACATAGGCGGCATACCATCTTTTTTTTCACGCTCTCCAAAAAGGACTGGAGTTCTGGATGAGGTAGTTGGTAGAAGACTTCCAAGAGGTGCACCGACACGATGGAACTTCAACGTTAGGACCGTGAACGTGATCTACGAGAACAGAGATGCGCTACTTGAGTGTTTCCAGACAATTGAAGCATGTCTAAACTTTGATCCAACATCTATACGGGAAGCCGCAGGTTTCATTGGAATGCTGGAAGACAGGGAGTTCCTTTACTTCCTTAAATTATTTCATTTAATAATGCCACATGTAGACATCCTCTATAGTCAGCTTCAGAAGCGAGACACGGATACTGTTTATATCAAAAAAGTCACAGAAGACTTTGTCGCCAGCATCCAGAAAATCCGTAATTCTGTGGAAGAGATAGAAGCAAGTTTGCCAAGCGATCTAACAGTCAACAGACGGAGTGCGGAGATCTCAACCTTGAGACAACTTTCAAGAGAGGTATGTGACATAGTGGTGGTTCATGCAAAAGAACGATTTTCATTTTCAAATCACCTAGTCAGTGCCAAACTTGTTCAAAGTGACTTGTATAAAACCCATGGCACTTGCTTTCCAACCCAAGCTCTGGAAGACACCGTGCAAGCATATCCAATACTGAAGAAGGAACAATTACGCACTGAGCTGTCACTTCTGTATGGGAAGACAGAGTTTCATACTTGTACAAGTGCTGTTGCTCTGCACAAACTTTTCCATCAATTTAATCTGCAGAATGATTTCACAGAGACAGTAAAATTATTAAGAATCCTGATTACAACACCAATGACTACTGCAGAATCAGAAAGATGCTTCTCAACATTGAAGAGGATAAAAACCTTTTTAAGAAGCACCATGTCCCTGGAGCGGTTGAATGCATTGGCGATGCTCTCAATGGAAAAGCAACTGATTTCCGAGATCCCACACTTCAATGAAAAAAACCATTGAGAAGTTTTGTTCTTTGAAAGATCGCCGTGCAAAATTAAAATACAAGTGATTGAAGCAAAGAAGAATGCATACCCCCAAGGTGTGCAAAGATAAACTGCGTTAAGCAGCACCACCTCACACTACCAAACATAACTAGTGGTAAGTAAAGTATGAACGGTGTGTGGGTGTGCATATGGAAGGAGCTATGAAAGGTGTGTGCATGGTCAGTAACAATTGTTGAAGCCTTGGCGTGGTTTGAAGGAATTGGAGGCACTTCCAAGGGTAGCTGTCACTTGTGTACAGGAAGCAAGAATTCCATGTCTGTACAAGTGCTGTTGCTCTGCAGCAACTTTAGCATCAATTTAATCTACATAATCTAACAGAGTGAGTGAAGCTATAAGGAATCCTGCTTACAACAACGAAGACTACTAAAGAACCAGAAAGATGCTTCTCCACATTGAAGAGGATCAAAAAAGTAATTAAAAAGCACCATGGCCCTGTAGCGGTTAAATGCATTGGTTTGAAGGAATTGGAGGCACCTTCAAGGGTACGTAAAGTTCTCAGAAATGGCACCACCTCACTACCAAAAATAACTAGTGGTAAGTAAAGTATGAATGGTGTGTGGGTGTGCATATTGAAGGAGCTATGAAAGGTGTGTGAATGGTCAGTAACAATTGTTGAAGCCTTGGCGTGGCGTTACTGCTCATATGGTTATCCATATGCTAATTCAACGTGTTTGTTTGACATTGATTATTGTGTGGTCTAAACAGAAGTGAAATGTTGTTGTTTTCTTGAATCCCAAGATCCACTGGTTTGGGCCTATGCAGTGCTGATTGGTCTTCTAAGGTATGTTTGAGGCCTATATGGTCCCACTTGGTCTTCTAAGGTATGTTTGGGGCCTATGGTCACACTTGGTCTTCTAAGGTATGTTTGAGGCCTATATGGTCACACTTGGTCTTCTAAGGTATGTTTGGGGCCTATATAGTTCCACTTGGTCTTCTAAGGTATGTTTGGGGCCTATGGTCACACTTGGTCTTCTAAGGTATGTTTGGGGCTTATATAGTCACACTTGGTCTTCTAAGGTATGTTTGGGGCCTATATAGTCACACTTGGTCTTCTAAGGTATGTTTGGGGCCTATAGTCACACTTGGTCTTCTAAGGTATGTTTGGGGCCTATATAGTCACACTTGGTCTTCTAAGGTATGTTTGGGGCCTATATGGTTCCACTTGGTCGTTTAATGTTTTTTAAGTATGGTTTTGTTCTTGAATGGTATGATTGATTTGCTTGTTTTCTTCCAACCCCAGGTGCAAACCCTATGTGGCTGCAGATTTGTTTCTACTCATTGGTCAACTTAATGAACGTGAATACCCTGAGAAGAAGAGCCGACTAATGGTAGGTGTCACTCCTTTAATTTTTCTGTTAATACGTATAGGTGCAATTATGATATTGCTGTAGTCTTGTCACATGAGTTTTTTCAATCTATATTGTATACCAATGAATTTAACACATTGTTACTTTACTTCTTGACATTTCTGCATTGCAGATCATGTATTTCAATGGGCTTTACAAGCATAAGGTCATTGGGCGGGGCTTATAAAGGTCATTATGACGTCAGGGGGAGGAGTTATAAAAATGGGTGTGGTTTGAAAAGGGGGAGTGGCTATGTTTCGCCCTGTCGCCCCTCCAACTTGAAAAGTCACCAGCCGCCACTGTTCCACTCTTTCCTCCTTATTTTTCTTTCCCCACAATTCCTTCTTCTCATTCACTTTGTCCTATCTCTCACCCATGTTTCTCTCTCCTCACTTTGCCCTCACTAAATCTACCAATTATTTCCCATTGCGCCCTCTGTCTCAATCATCCTCTCGTCTTGTCTCTAGTTAACCTTTACATTCCATCTTTTACCCCCTATTCACCCACACGCACTGTATTATTTCCCATTTCCCTCACTCTGGTTCCCTTCTCTATCCTTTCTGTTCATTTTTTCTCCCCCTATTCCTCCCCTCTCATTCTTTTCCACCCACCTTAAAATCCCACTCACTCAACAATCCCTTGCCCTTTGCCTCCATAATAAATCAAATACTGCCTTAGTACAGATTAGAGATTATAAGTGCAAAATGTGACATCTACTCATTTTTGTGTAATTAATGTTTATAACATTACTAGCGACTTGCCCATCAAAAATGAAGCCATGGGAAGCCATGGGAATGCTGTGTATAAATAAACCTTTAATTAGCATGGCAGTGAGGTATTTTAGCGGCTCGCCTTCGACGCTCATCGGCTAAGTCCTACGCGTTAACGGCTCGCTTTGCTTGGCAAGGCTCACAATCGATGAGCGCCTGCGGCGCTCACTGCCTAAGTCATACGGACCTCACAATGCGTGACGACGTCTCGTAGTTTGACAACTATTATATGTGATGTTTAATGCAAACAATCCCACCACGTTTACTTCATAGATTTCCATTTGAGAATGCATATTATGCTTTATAGTAGTATGAGTTGGATTGAAATTATCTAATTGAAATTAAGCCTCAGAATTAGAAATTTAAATTACTGTGTATATTCGAGTATAAGGCAAGTTTTTCAGCCCTTTTTTTAAGGCCGAAAAGGGCCCCCTTGGCTTATACTCAAGTTACTCTCCCCCCTGTGTCTCTCTAGCCCCCTGTGTCTCTCTAACCCCCCCCCCGTGTCTCTCTAACCCTCCCCCCGTGTCTCTCTAACCCTCCCCCTGTGTCTCTTTCCCTCCCCCCTCCTCTTTCTAAACCCCCCTCCTCACTTTACCCCTCTAAATACCTCCCCCTCTCCCTTTCCCCTCACTTACCTCATCTGCAGCTGCTCCTCCGCTCTCTAAGCTCCTTCCCGCGTCGGGACCCGGCATATGCTAATGACGTGACGTCACATGAGCGCCACTTCATTAGCATTGGCCGGGTCAAGACGCAGGAAGGAGCATGGAGGAGCGGAGGAGCAGCTGCAGGTTGAGGTAAGTGAGGGCAAGGGGAGAGGGGGAGGTATTTAGAGGGGTAAAGTGAGGAGGGGGTTTAGGATGAGGAGGGGTAAAGTGAGGAGGGGGTTTTAGGATGAGGATGGGGGGTTTAGGATGAGGATGGGGGGTTTAGGATGAGGATGGGGGGGTTTAGGATGAGGATGGGGAGGGTTTAGGATGAGGATGGGGGGGCTTAGGATGAGGATGGGGGGTTGAGGATGGGGGGTTGAGGATGGGGGGTTGAGAATGAGGATGGAGGGATTGAGGTTGAGGAGGGGGGGTTGAGGAGGGGGGTTGAGGTTGAGACGGGGGGCTGAGGAAAGAGGTTGAGGAGGGAGGTTGAAGAGGGGTGTTTAGGATGAGGAGGGGGTTGAGGATGGGGGGGGGTGAGGAGGGGGGATTGAGGATGGGGGGGATGAGGTTGAGGAGGGGTGTTGAGGTTGAGGAAGGGGGTTGAGGAGGGAGGTTGAGGAGGGGGTTTAGAATGAGGATGGGGTTGAGGATGAGGATGGGGGGTTGAGGTTGAGGAGGGGGGTAGAGGAGGGAGGTTGAGGAGGGTGGTTGAGGATGAGGAGGGAGGTTGAGGATGAGGAGGGAGGTTTTTGAACAGTTTAGTTTTGATTTATGTCCCATGTGTTGTTAGTGATCATATCATTTTACAATGGAGAGATAAAAGTGTCTATCATAATATGAAGTGTTACAAATACAGTGTACCCTTGGTACTCGACCACCTCAAAACCCGTTGATAGTATTTGACTCGTCTTTATGTGCAAAAAAATCCTTTGGCACCCAACGCTTCCTTGGCACTCGTTCTTACTAAAACAAATTTACATTACCCCTTATAGGAGTTTGGTTCTCTTAATTTTCACCACTCATCGTGCCCCCTGCAATCAATTAACGATGAGTGCCAAGGGTCCTATGTAATGGTATAAATACTGCTTATTTTGTATTCTCTGGTGAGTAAATGAGTCTGTGCACACAGTGTATAAAATGTATATCAGAGCTTCATTCAATTCATAGAAACCTAAGTGTGAACAGACTATTACACTGAATCACGTAATCAGGCACTTAATAAAATGATTTTAATTTGTTAAATTGGAAAATTAAAATATTTTTAATAAAAAAACATCATAATGTAGTGAGAGCTACCATGTTTTTTTTTTTGTTTACCCCTTTTCTTAAGTTGGCAAAAAACAATGAATGCAAAAAAATTGGCAACCGTTTACAGCAGGACTAATGGAAATGTAAGTCTACAAAGTCCAATGAAAATGTAAGTCTAGAAATTCCCCCCCCCCCCCCCCCCCCGCTTAGCAAGCAGCTACACAAAAAAGACAATGATTGTCACCAGTAAAGAATATTTGCATATGATAGGTAATTAAAAGGGTGCATGGCTGCACCCAAGTATATTTTTTCAAAATAGTATAAAGGGCTTTAGATATTGAATTGCAGATCTTCAGTCTGTACATCCTTAGTAATTGGGCTTTGTGATATCAACCATTGTGACATATGATGCTTTAAATCTATATACCAAGGTATACAATATGCTATTGGTTAGTGTTAGTATCCAAGGATGATTATTTATTTCTTGGGTAAAGTTAACAACACAACTCTGATACTTACTTAGACAACTCTCATTTACTGAAAATATGTCAGTACTCACATACACTAAAGTGATACCTCCCCTTTAATGGGAGATCTTCTAGACAATTAATATAGCAGGGCTGCTTTAAATACCTCACTGCCATGCTAATTAAAGGTTTATTTATACACAGAAGAAAAAAGTATTTTAATCAAATTATATACTCACCTCGCAACCCTATATCGTTAGATGGAATGTTTCCTCATTTCTATTTTGTATAGATTGGGTGGGTGACATAGTAAAGATGTAATATCTTCCAGTGTTCAATATAAAGGCCGAACATTTTAAATGGTACGATAAACACAAGACTAAACTATTTACAAGGCATACCCTGCAAGACAAAGGACAAGACAGACATTCTGACACATTAGTAATTGACGACCCTGCTCCCGAGAGCTTACAGTGTAAAGGAGATGGGGAAGTGACACAAGAGGGTGAGGGAGAAGTGTGATGAATGGTGGTCCAGTCAGCAGACAGGATACACTGGAAGAGATGGCTGTGTCTCTACTATGGGCTTCCAATATTCACTATTTTTTTAAATTGCTCTCCACATAGCAAGTTAGGGGTTACATTTTTTGCAGTATAGAGTATCCCAGTGATTGTGTGCTACACACAGGCTGCCAGGATGCATCTCCGCACAGGCTACCTATCCAATTTCTTCTTAAACGGCTATGATCTAGTCAGTATATTTTGCCATAATTTTTAACAGTTCATTCAATGTCAAAGAATACAGAGAATATTCCAGAAAACTGATTTCAAATCCATTTAGGTTATAGTTATTGTAAGTCTTGGGGTGCAGTTCTGTAGGGAAGAAAAAACAAAGTTAAAGAACAATGGCATTTTTTAACACAATGGTGCTATTTGTCCAGTCACGGTACACTTTAACCACAGCAGCATGCACACACAGTCCACAAACTGCTCTGTTTCAGCAATACTGTCACCCTTTTCCCAAAAGACAATGATCATCCCTTCTCAAAGTCGGATAAATTGCATGTTTTACCCATGATATGTTTGCAAAATGCCTACATGTCACCTTATATACCCACCAAGCCAGCTCACAACACGTGACGTATTTTCATTGGCGATGCTGACTTCAAAAGTAGGTGGTGGTAATAATAAGGTGACCCAACCCTGTATACCTGTATGTTATTGTTCAGAGTTAGACTTGATAATAAGCAACATATATAAAATATATATATAAATATAAAACATTAAAAAAATTAGCCTTTAAATGTTAAAGTTGTATTTCAGTGAGAGCCACCACTTCTGTTTGTGTTTAATTGCGTCTAAAACTTATAGGGAACCTTCAAAATTTCTTTAATGGTTTTGTACATTAGACATTTTGACTTGCAAATCATCTGCATAGTAACTGGGCACTGTGAGGTCATCTATTATGACATATGATGCGTTTATATACATATACAGAGGTGATAATAGAATGTGGGTAACTATCCCTGGTTAATGCATCTGTGTTATCTGCCCACAATTACTACCGGCCAGCCAAAGCCGCATTTGAACTTAGAACTCCATTGCTTTTAGCACTGCTTGCAAATAAAGTCTAACCCAGAAATGAAAGAAGTATGAAGTTTCTGTCAAAAATATTATGAGTACTAGCAGCTATTAAACACATACCACTGTATGTTCAAAGGATGGAAAAGCATAACAACAACAAAAATAATTATGAAGTTTTGGAGTGGTCATGCATATGGTAATGTTAAAAGTATTGCTGAAAGATGCATAAAGCAATTAAAGACAAAGTACATGACTAAATTGCCAGAAAAAAAAAACATGTAACTGCCGTACAAATGATACGTAACAATCACAGAGGCTCAAATGTGGTCTTTACAAATATATAAATATTAATTTACATATTTGAGTCATGATATCTATATTAGAACATAAACTATTGGCAATATTACGCAGCCACATGACATATAGCCCCTGCCGGGCAACATACACCACAGTATGCAAGAGATTATCACACAAGGATCACAACAGGTGCTCTAATGCAATAACTATTATAGGGATAGACACACCTCAAGTAATACTCATCAACACTATTGATCATCACTACAGCACAGTGCTGACACAGATCATCTACCCACATCCATGGGAAGGTATGGCATCTACACCAGAACCTTAGCACTGAGAAAATGGGGTGGGAGAAATATCAGCATGGGCAACCTAATGCCTTAAAATGGCATAGGGACATAGGGATTCAGGGACAAATCATGACAAGGAGAATTGCCCTAATGTGGTCAAGCTGTTCAGGAATACCAACAAACACACAATGAGGCTGTGGAGAGGCACATGGAGCAGCAGCAAACTAACCTCCATCAAGTCCAATCTTGGTTACACCCATCCTGTTCCCACATCTTTGATGTTGGGCATGTATAACCCAGAGGCCTGAACTAGGGGGGTTCAGTTTACATTGAATCCTATGGGAACTGCTTGTTTGGAACTCAACCTGTTTGGAACTCATCCTGCTGTCCGGAACAGATTAAGAACGAGAATCGAGGTACCATTATATGTGTGTATATAAATATATATATATATATATATATATATATATATATATATATATATATATAAAATCACCAATAATGTAATGTTAAGCATGATATCAAAATTGGGATAATAACACAAAAAAGTGTGCTTGAACGCATTTTGGAAATATTAATACATGTGATCATTTGGAAAACACGCCTGTGTCACTAGAATGTGCTGTAATGTTAACATAACAATGTATTAGAGAGTAAATAGGGAAGGATGGCACACTTCATGCAGATATTAGGTGTTATGGGCACCGGTATGTGAAATGGTTTTTAAAATGATGTTATAAACATCACTTTTAACATAGAAAGTGTAAACACTTGGCATGACAACATCACATCCCAATTAACTTAAGATTAATGCCATGCAAACATTTGATTCGAGTACTCAAATGCATTAAGGGATGGTTATACAGGAAGATGATATACATACAAATATATGATTGTTACATAAATATTATGTATGTTGATGTTCCTAATTATTAGCCAAAAAAAACTGCATGTACAGTACAGTGCTAAATATTGTAACTGTAAGAATAAACCAACTTACCTGATCCTTATCTACAAGCATTACTAACCATTAGTTGGGTGTCATGATACGTCAATAGCCATGAACATTAATAATGATGTGTCATCCCAGAATGAATGCATAGCTGTTATCACAGTCAGTGATTCAAGTGTACTATCACCATATCTATATATTTGTGCTTTGCCACATTGAAATCACATTTATCTGTTATACAGGTGTTATCACATTTTGAATGACTTATGATATTAGGATGTCTGAACATTTACCCATTAATACAGAGAGGGCACACAGGTCAGGGTCAGCAGCCATAATGTCTGTTAATTACATCAGACAAAAGTATCAGTTCTCATATTGAAATTGAGGAGAGAATGACATGCTTCACTAATGCTTGCATTAATGGTGGTTTTGATTAACATGCCAGTCCCCCACCATAACTGTATTGGTCTAAATTAATGATAAGATCAACCATGCATTCTAAAACTGGATATATGATTTAATTAATAGCTTGAGAGCTACATTTATTGGAGGTGATGCCATTGGACAGTAAATAGCCACTGTGAACATATTTCCATTACTTGATTTTGCAGCAATGCTTGCAGATGAAGAAGTTGCCTTCGTGGACCTGAATTATGTATAAAATTAAAACATTACAAAGAAAAATACTAAAGCCTGAAAAAAAACTAGGGACTGAACCATCTCTTCTCAACGGCATTCATCATTGACCATCAACTGGTGAAATGTTAAAGATAACCCCACGTGTCTACAGAGAAGAGGATCTTGGACCATGTGTTGGGGGTAGCCATCTGCTTACAAAATATCACTATGCAAGTGGAGCCATCCCCTCAGGAGGCAGCAGCAGGAGGCAATGTGTCATACTAACCAATCAGTGACCATTCCTCAGCAATAGTTGTTAAAATGCTGCTGAGACATGTTCCCTGATAGGCTGGTGCACTACACTGGACATCCACCTCTACTCATACCTTGCAGTGGGCATACCCATAGGTTGGATGATTACCTCTGTCCATTGGTAAGTCCAGGAAGCTGACATCTCAGTGTCATTGGTGGTCAGCATTTACATGTGTTTTGAGTTTTTTATGTGTTTATGATGTACATGTGGTGGCATGTTGATCTTGACAGTCACTTGGGGGCCACCACATGGAGCTCTCACTGCTCATCCTCCTCACCTTGGCCTGGAAATCATCAAAACAATGCTTAACAAATCTGCAAGAATAGTTGGGTGGTCACTGATGGCACTGAGGAGGAAGTGCCTATCTCTATGATAGAATTCCTCTCTCCCTCTACCTCCACTCCCTCTCTTCCTCCCTCTCCTATCCTTTACCACCATGCCCTTTATCCTCTTCTCCACTCCCTTTCTTCCCACCCTCACCTCCACTCACCAGGGCCACTAATGTATCACATATATAGTTGTCGTACTACGAGTTGTCATCACGCAATGCTCATTGCGGCCCCGACTTTAACATTGCGTGACGACTGGGCTCGCCATGAGGGCCACACGACTCCAGTGCCCCCTGTGCCACCCCTGGCTTGTGCTGGCATGCGCATTGCGTCAGAATAGGGGGCGCGTGCACGGACGCGTGTGCACAGGAGTGGACGGCGGACGGGCGCAGGAGTGTGCCCGCGCTTGCACTCACACACACAAGCGTTCGCACCTGCGTGCGCAGGATTGACAGAAGAAACACGGGAGGGAAAGAGGGGGTGAGAGACACGGGTGGGAGAGGAGGGGGGGAGAGATACCCAGTGGAGGGAGAGGAGGGGGGAAGAGAAACAGGGGAGGGAGAGGGGGCGGTGGACGCTGAAGGTGCTCATTGCGAGGCCTGTGACGGGCGCCGAATGCGCTCATTGCAAGGCAGGCAGGTTGGAGGGGAAGGGGAGGCTCGCAATGTGTGGCGAACACCATTGCCGGGCTTCAAACGTTATTGCCGTCATTTTTGACAGGCAAGTCGCTAGTATGTATATATTTCTTATGTAAAAAAATGTATGTTTTATGTGTATTTATTATATATATATATATTAGGGGATAGGGTGGGGGTAGTAGTGACCTATCTATTGGTGTAGCCCTATTAAATTCCTCCAACGTGAAAACCTATATCCCGCAACGGAGCCCATTAGACTTACAGTTATTAAACTATCCTCTTAAATCTACCAGCAAAAGATCTGCGGGTTACAGGCAGAAAAACCCTAAGGGCTGTCGAAATTAAAACTCTGTTGCTGCAAAGCCTTTGATCTGTCAAGCCCTTAAATGTTACGATTGCAAATCTCTATTGAATTGCTATGAATCCACTGGCGTTCAAACCAGTAAACCGCCAATATAGCTAAAAAGCCTATGGGTACTCACAAAGGGGTTAAAGTCATATCCCTGTAAATATAAATATCAACACACTACTGTACTGTACACACTACTGTATTTTAAATTAAAGGGAAAGTGATGTTAGGTATTAAAATTAATAGCACAACATTCTCAAGCTCACAAATCTGCAATATAAAATACTTTTTTCATGTTTAATTTTCGTGTTATATCGATCCTGGAAATCAATGTGTTAATACATATAATAGAACTCGCATTGACTAGAATATAATATTTATTTATTTATTAATATTGCATAATTTCTGGAATGTGGGTCCGATTGAAAGCAGTAGATGGAAGCCTTGAAAAGGAGGGAACAGGCAAAAGTCCAGAGAGTCACTAGATAATATTGAAATTGACCTAAAACTCCTTCCCTCTCTCTGGCCCAGATGCAGACTCCTTGCATCACATAATGGAACCACAGCTCTCCAGAAATGTAAACTCCTCCCTCACATACAACATTTCGACCAATGTATAACGGATCCCTCCAGGGTCCTATAGAGTAATCACATTATAGATTTTTTCTAATTAAAAAAATAGCTGTAGGAGTTTTTTTCTTCCTAATTAATTATGCTGTTAACCATATATATATATATTTTTCATTGTGCAGTGGTCCTTTACGTAAGCAGGAAAAAATAAATTTCAATGCCTCTGCAGGATCTATGATACATTGGTGAAAGTTGTGTATGTGAGAGAGGCGTTTAGATAACTGGAGAGATATTGTCGCAGTAAATAATGCAAGGAGTCTGCTTCTGGGCCAGTGATTGGTGTTATTTCTAGTTCAATCTTATCTAATTTACTCAATCTCTCTTGTTTCCTCCTCTCCCACCCCTCTCTTCAATGATACTCAAAACAAATACCCCTATGATTCAGCTCTCATGGTTTAATGTAACAAGCACAAAATGGTTTCCTGTATTTGGCAGTTTGGTTCATACTCTACAAACAAGTGTTTTTTTTTCTTGATCTAAAGTGATGCTTTAGTTACAAATCTCTGCCAGTGCAAGGCACTAAACAATTCTGTTTCTTGAAAAACTGAATTGAGAAGACTCTTTGGATGGTGAAATATTCCACTACAGTTTAAAAATATATATTTACAATGTGTTTGTCCTTTTTTTCAACATTTGTATCCTGTTTAGCTTATTATGGTTAATATTAGTATAATTTATGATACATATTATTATTATTAATTTTTCCTTTTTTGTAACACACCAACATATTCCATAGTGCTATTCATACAGGAGGAATAATGACATTATAAAGATTTTTCTTGTTTCATGACATGATGTTATTTTCACTATGGTTCAAATTCTGATTATCCAAATATAACCCTAATATTGAAAAAATATGGTAAATACTATAGCTCTCCGAAACTTGCTCAGTGTCAATAAGAGCTATGAGCAGTGGATATTTGTTAAATTTATATAAAATATTTTTAAATAATATATATATATATATATATATATATATATATATATATTGAATTTATCATATTCTATTACCGGTTTCTAAAATTATACTGAATTCTATGTTTAGGATTTTTTTGTCCTCTCTTGTGTATATGTGTCCATTTATTTACAGGAATCTCTGTTGGTATATGATCAGAGCACTGTATGATGAATTGTCTAATGGCAGATATTCCAACACTGATCTTGGACTCCACATAACAAACAACTTCTTACATCACCGATGGGTCATAATAGATGATGTCACAGAGCCCAGGGCACTATATAAGGAACTGTCTTGGGAGGCTAAGACATTCACATAACAAATATCAACAGACGAGCAACTACGGGAGGAAACTCTACCTTGCACATGGAGACTGAGATATTGTATAGATAAGGGTAAGTTTGATTAACTGGGGGATCAGGTGAATTATACAGGCAGAAAATTAGATTATACCAATTTATGTTTAAAACTGACTTTCTAATTTTAGAAAAAGTATAATAAATGTGTATTTTGTAATGTAATACTTATTGAGACTTCACTGTAGTCATGAGTTCCTTGTATTTACTGTGTATACCCCTTGTATTTTTCTGCAGAAAATGGTAGCCTGCTATAAAAATACAATGTAAACAATTAATAATTACACCAGTGAGGAGATAAGGCAATAGGACTATGAGGTGAGTATAGAAATTGCTTTATTTATGTGTGAGTATAGACTTCAGGGTATCAGTGTAGGCGGCCATGGCCAGACCTCCCTTAAGGCCAGACCCTCCCTTATGGCTAGTCCTCCCTTATGGCCATACCTCCCTTGTGGCCAGACCTCCCTTGTGGCCAGACCTCCCTTGTGGCCAGACCTCCCTTGTGGCCAGACCTCCCTTGTGGCCAGACCTCCCTTATGGCCAGACCTCCCTTATGGCCAGACCTGCCTTATGGCCAGACCTCCCTTATAACTGCCATGGCTAGATGCACCTAGTTTTAAAGCAGCCCTGCAAATATGTATTTTTTAGAACCATTCCCCATTAAAGGGCAACTGTTATCACTTGACATTAATGAATGTGTGAGATCTGATCATTTTTTTTGTGTAATATAATATTGTTATAAACAGTTATTTGGTTAGATATCAGACTGAGCTGGGCCCTCCAGGTAACAACTTCTTACATCACAGATCTGTCACAGAGCCCAAGGCCCTATAAGGAACTGTGTTGGGAGACAAACCCATTTGCACCAGGAACATCAACAGATGAGCAGCTGAATAACCTTACGTACCTGTGTCCTATAAACTATTGGAAGCCTTAAAGGATCCTGTGCTATGTTGAACATGGGAGACTATGGAGACTGAGAGATTGTATGGATAAAGGGGGTAAGTAATAATAACTGATTAGGTAAATTATAGTGACAGAACTGAAGTAAAATAACTGTCTTTCTAACTTTAGAAGAAGCATAATAAACATGCACTTTGTTATTTTACTACTTGACTGACTTACTGTATGTTTAAAACTGTATAGCCATGAGCCCTATTTATTTACTGTACCCCTTGCATTTTTCTGCAGGAAATGGTAGCACGCTATAAAAATACAGTAAATACAGTGAGGAGATAAAGAGATATGACTATGAGGGGAGAATCACATTTTTTATTTACGTTTGAGTTTAAGTATTTTGTTATGTTATTTCCTTAAACTTACTGTATGTTTAAATCCGTATAATCAAGAGCCCCATGTATTTACTGTGTATTCCTTGCATTTTTCTGCAGAAAATGGTAGCACACTATACAAATACAATAAAAAATGAATTCCCGCTGTGAGAACTACAAGGTGAGCAAAAAATGTGTTTTATTTATGTGTGAGTTTAAACTTTAGTGTATGGATAAGGTGACCAGACCCTCCCCTATACCCTATAACTGGCATGTAAAAAGGGCGGCCAGAGCTCCCCTATAACTGGCATGGCAGCAATGTACTTAGTTTTAAAGCAACTCAACAATACGTATTTTTCAGAATAACTGGGCGATGGTGGATTGTATGAACAGAAATGTAGATTATACCAAATGAAATAATATAACTGACTTTCTAATTTTAGTATAAGCCATAACAAATGTGTACTCTGTTATGTTACGTCTTGACTTACTATTACTGTATATTTAAACCTTTATAGTCACGAGTCCCGTGTATTTATTGTACCCCTTGCATTTTTCTGCAGAATATGGTAAGACGCTATAACTATTCAGTAAATAATGAAGAATAATTCTACATGTGAGGAGATAGGACTAGGAGGTGAGTGTATAGAACTTGCTTCCAATATTGTATATTTAGATCTGTAGTCACAAGTCCCATGTATTTATTGTACTCCTTGCATTTCTTTGCAGAAGATGGTAAGACGCTATAAAGATACAGTAAATAATTAATAATTCTACATGTGAGGAGATAGGACTATGCGGTGAGTGAATAGAGCTTTATTTACTTTATTTATGTGTCTGTATAGTCTAGACTTCAGTGTGTTGAGGCCGCCAGATCTCCCCTATAAGAGCCATGACAGGGATGCACATCATTTTAATAGGGATGCACTTAGTTTTAAAGCAGCCCCCCGCAGGTCCATATTAACATTATAATCTTAACTTTGGTAGTGTGCAAACTATATAGTCTTTAATTATTGTATGCAATTGTTATTCCCTAGACCAGCCCACTAGTTGTGCATCTGCTTTCTCAACATTAGTCCTACTGGAAGAACTTACACTAAGGATTCCCCCATTTTATCTTTATTCAAGGTTTTCCTGTAAGTTTTAGAAGCAGTTAAACGGCAACTGAAAATGAAGGCTGCTACTACAGTTATACATATACATTTCAATGTTACTTTTGTTTTGCTTTCTAAAGGATTTGCTCATTATCAAGTGGAGTTCTTAACAATAACATATAATAAATATCGGATTTCAGCAGTTGTAGGTTTTTTAATGTTCTTTAAAACCCTGAACTCCAGAAGGGAAATATTTGTATTACTTATTAGATTACTTATTCTGGCGTCTCCATGACAGATCAGACACGTCCAAATGTTATGTTATAAAATGTCAATGTTCTTTAATTTCGTTTTTTCTTCTCCACAGATCTGCACCCCAAGACTTACAAGATATACATACAAGATATACATATATAACCCAAAACGTACAAAATATACATACAAGATATACATATATAACCCAAATCCAACTGAATTCAGTTTTCTGGAATATTCTCTGTATTCTTTGACATTAAATGCTAGGACCTATCCTGTTATATGTGCGCCTTTCTGGAAGCAATGGAATCATGCCACCGACGACTCTAGCGATGCGAGCCCAGCACATCGGGTAAGTGGTTAGAGGTTTTGGGTTAGGGTTAGAGGGTTAGGGGTTAGGATTAGGGGGTTAGGGTTTAGGATTAGGGGGTTAGGGTTAGGAAGTGCGGGTTAGGGGGTTAGGAAGTGAGGTTTAGGGGGGGTTAGGGTTAGGGGGTTAGGGTTAGGGGGTTAGGTTTAGAAAGTGAGGTTTAGGGGTTAGGTTTAGGGGGTTAGGGTTAGGGGGTTAGGGTTAGGAAGTGAGGTTTTAGGGGCTTAGGGGATTAGGGTTAGGGGGTAAGGGTTAGGGGGTAAGGGTTAGGAAGTGAGGTTTAGGGGGTTAGGGTTAGAGGGTTAGGGGGTTAGGGTTAGGAAGTGAGGGTTAGGGGGATATGGTTAGGATATGGTTAGGAAGTGAGGTTTAGGGGGTCACGGTTAGAGGGTTAGGGTTAGTAGGGGGTTACGGTTAGGGATTAGGTAGTGAGGTTAGGGGGGTAAGGTTTGGTTTAGGGGATAAGGGTTAGAGAGTTAGGGGGTTAGGGTTAGGAAGTGAGGGGTTAGGGTTAGGAAGTGCAGATTAGGGGGTTAGGGGGTTAGGTGAGTGCAGCCGCATCCCTAGAGTCATCGGTGGCATGCTTCCAGCGCATCCAGAAATGCGCACATAAAACAGGATAGATCCGAATCAAGCAATGAAAGCATAAGAGCAAAAGATTTGAGAACATTTGGAGATATCTTCAAGTTCTTCTATAAGCTTACATCTCCTCTCTGTTCTGCTACTACTGGCTAGATCTTAGCCGTATAAGAAGAAATTGGAGGCAGCCTATGTGTAGCACACAATCACAGAGAGACTCGGTACTGCAAATAAAATGCAACACCTAACTTGGAGAGAAATTCAAAACAATGCTGAATATTGGAAGCCCATAGCAGAGACACAGCCATCTATTCCAGTGCGTCATGTCTGCTGACTGGACCATCATTCATCACACTTTTTCTCCCTCACCCTCTTGTGTCACTTCCCCATCTCCTTTACACTGTAAGGTCTCGGGAGCAGGATCGTCAATTCCTCATGTGTCAAAATGTCTGTCTTGTCCTCTGTCGTGCAGGGTACCCCATGTAAATAGTTATTAGTCTCATGTGTTTTATTGTACCACTTAAAATGTTCTGCTTTTGTATTGAACACTGGAAAATATTTCTTTACATTGTCACTGATCTCTATTTCTTTGTATCTCAGAGTGTTTGTGTTCAAAAAAATACAAGGAGCATTATTTATATATGACTTATGTTTGTCAATAAAAGACAATTTGTAGCTCAGTTTTCATTTTACATTGAATCAAGATGAATTGCTTTTCTTTTGCTACTCATTTCTTACATTCTCTCTCACCGAAATCCTCCATCTTTTTTACCTATAGACTGCAACAGAATATGCAAAGATTATCAGCCTTATTAAATTGCGATTCGGCAAATTGAAAATGGCTTTATTTAAGCACATAGCATATTTTTTTACAGAAGTTTTTATTTAGTGAAGACCTTGCTTTTGGATAGAACTTCACTAACTAAAAACTTCTGTTAAAAAAATATGCTATGTGCTTAAATAGAGCCCTATTCAATCTGCTGAATCACAATTAAATAAGGCTGTATGTCGCTATTGGAGGAAGCTCCTTTGACTTAGAACATGACACTGGTAACATTCATGCTTAGATATAGAGGTAAAAACACTTCAAGGGTCCTATAAGTTCTTTAAAGAAACATAGACAGTTCTGTGCAAATACAAGCAATGTATTTGCTCTTCTAACAAAATCGAAAGTTATTTATGAATAGTAAGTATGCCAGGCTTTCTGGCTGGCTACCAAGCATATGAAAATTACATGTGTAATTGTAAAAAAAATGAGTTCATACACAGTTGTATTGAAGAAGGGGGGAATATCTGCGTTATCCCTCAGCAGAACAGCAGACATGTTTCCTGTTTGCACTGGGACAATTAAAAGCTATCGCAAAAAGGGGTTATGGCTGGCTACCAAGGATATGAAAATTACTTATGGAATTAATAAAAAATATGAGTTTATACACCGTTGTTTTTGATGAAAAAAAAGACCTGTAAATTGAATAAAGGGGGAATATCTCTGCAAGTTATCCATCCGCAGAATGGCAGACATGTTTCCAGTTTGCACTGAGACAATTACAAGCTATCATAAAAAGGGCTTCTTATGAGGATAATGATATATAGAAAAATATGAGTTCATACACCGTTGTTTTTGATGAAAAAAAAGACCTGTAAATTAAATAAAGGGGGAATATCTCTGCAAGTTATCCATCCGCAGAATGGCAGACATGTTTCCATGTAAATTGAATAAGGGGGGAATATCTCTGCAAGTTATCCATTCGCAGAATGGCAGACATGTTTCCAGTTTGCACTGAGACAATTACAAGCTATCATAAAAAGGGCTTCTTATGAGGATAATGATATACAAGTTAAACACATTCCACTGATATACAGAATCGTGGGCCTGGTGCCAACAAAATTGACCCCCAGGTTCTTGTTGAGGGGCAACCTCCACCAGTGCTGTAACAGTAAATGTGTAGAATTACGCTGTCTGGATTTACATTTCCTAAGAAGGAGCAGCACAGGATTCCTGGAATAATATTATTTTTAACGATATCTTTTTTATTGATAACAATATTTAAAGATATTGGTTTAAAATGAATAATTCAATACACTCAGGCATCCTGGTATAAACGTGCAGTGTGTACAGTGTCAGTATAGGAGCAGCAGTGCTCACACTGTGTGTATAAAGGTGTAGTGTTAGGGTTTAGTGAGTAGTGTCAGTATAGGAAGAGCAGAGCTCACTCTGCGTGTATGAAGGTGTAGTGTCAGTACAGGAACAGCAGAACTCACTGCTTAATCACAATAGTGCTGTATCTGGACCATGTGAGGTCACATTACCTAGATGAGGTCATAGTTATTAATTACCTCACTCCAGACCAGGAGCCTTAATAGGATCATTAATATATTCATCTTTTCTATTCTCCTGCCAGCTCTTTATTACTCTACGGGGTATTCAGTCACAATAGGTGCAGAGACAGACAATCCGAACTGGTACATGTCCCTTTAAACTAGTGACATGCCTCTTTAAACTAGTAACAAGTCTCGAAATCACCTGATTCTGGTCTGTAAACCACACTCTATTGAACCCAACATGTCAACCATCTTATAACAATACAGTAACAACAGTGACTACATTTCCACCAAGAAACCATGACAAAAAGTTATGTGCTCACAAATTGGTCCTGAGAGGCCATTTTTGTAGGGCTCAGGGGGGCTCCACCATAGCCCCAAAAGTGGGTCATGACACTCACACTGTGTGTATGAAGATGCAGTTTCCATATGCTGTGTGTATGGAATAACATATCTCACACTGTCTGTATGAATGTGCAGTATCAGAATGAATGTGTGTAGTGTCAGTGCAGGAATAGCAGGGCTCACACTGTCTGTATGGAGGTGGAGTATAAGGGTGCTGTGTGTAGTGTCAGTACTGCAACAGACATGTTCATACTCTCTGTATGCAATATACATATGCCATGTGTAGTATCAGTACAAGAATAGTAGAGCTCACACTGTATGAAGTACAGTGTCCAGATGCTGTGTATAAGACCAGTAAAGGAAGGGCTCAACAGTATCCTAGCAGTTCCACATAGCCAGAAGCCTCTCTGCCTCAAACCACTAAAAACACAATCTCATTGACCAATCACAATGCATAGAAGCTGATAGCTGAGCATGCGCACAAGCCTCTACTAAGCATGTTCATTATGATATTTTTTTCAACTATTAAATCTCAAAAACAGTTTAAGCTATTAAAAAAAAATCTAAAAAATGCAGTGAGAAATTATAGATCACTATTATACTGCATACTTTCAAACAAATCCATTCAGCCATTTTTTATAGTGTCATCACCTTAAAATTAAACATAAATCAACTTTTATTTGTCAAGACAGAATTTAATTAATTATTTTCTTTTAAATTATTTTTATTTTTACAAAATATAAAAGATACATACAATGCAATTTCATAAAAAAATACACATCACAATCTTACACCTGACATACATACAAAGGGATAATAAATCTATAAGAACTTATACACTATACACCGTTGACTATTACTATCGATTCCTATTCATACATTTCTCCCAAATATGCCACTTTAATGGCAAATTTCTTGTTAAAGTATTTTTTTGAACATTAGATATTTCCAAGACCCTATTTCTTTCCATAATATAACTAACTTCACTCCATGTTGGAATCTTTTCCTGCTTCCAGTTTATAATCATTAGCCATTTTATTACCAAAAGAAAATGCGCAATAATTAATCTTTTTGGCAAAGAGATTTTTGAATTATACATATGAAACTGGATTAGTTTCCAAGGCCCAATTTCTATCCATAATATAACTAACTTCACTCCATGTTGGAATCTTTTCCTGCTTCCAGTTTTTAATCAGTAGCCATTTTACTACCAAAAGAAAATGCGTAATAATTAATCTTTTTGGCAAAGAGATTTTTGAAACAGGATTTCTTTGGATCGGGAATAAGAACTACATCTGATATTTTAGCCAACTGTAAAATACAACGTTCCCAAAATACTCTTACCAATTTACATTCCCACCAGATAAGGGTATAGGTGTCTGGAGCATTACAGCCTCTCCAACACAAAGGGGAGGGGCATCCACCTATTCTGTTAAGTTCTACAGGCACCCAATACCACCTCTGGACTAATTTGTAAAAAAGCTCTCTATATGATACACATAGTGAGGCTTTTATAACCATCAAAAAGCTTCCCCACCATTTATCTTCTGGCCATACCATATTTAGTTCTGATTCCCATTTTGTAATGCTGTCAGTTTTATGTCTACAATAATACATTTTTAAGATATTCTGACATTTAGCAACTTTATTAGAGGGGTTATCTGATATTATCAAGTTTTCATATTCGGTCATTTCTCGTTGGTAATAGCATAGGTATCCCCTATCTGACAATTTTTGATTTAATGCATATAAGTCTAGCCAGGAGAGAGCTTTAGGATATACGGTAAGTCTTTCTGTTTAAATTATTGTTTTAACCTAGACCCCTTATAATAAAGATATTTTATAATTCTCATGTTTTTCTTTTCCAAGAAAGAAATAAAGCTCTTTTCTTCCTTGTCCTCTAACACCTCTATAGGGGCTACTTACAAGGGGAATTTAGAATATTTCAGTCTATACCAGAATTTCAGTAATGAGTATTATCCCGCTGGTAAGCATCTTAATTGTTTTAATACAGAAATAGGAAGCCACAAGTATAAACCCCTATTTATATTAGGTATCATATCATCTTACACCCTAATAAGTGGGAGAGAACTATCGAGTTGTGAATGTCTTCTATTGAAGGAAACAAAATACCTCCCCTTTCAAAATTCTTGATTTCTTCATATTATATATAACTGTATTTATGTTTTTTTGAAAGTTCTTAAGTATATATTTTGGAGCTATTTGTGGGACACACCTAAAGACATAGGTAAACTTAGGAATTATTACCATGTTAATGGCTGATATTCTTCCTGACATGGACAAATGAACATGATTCCACTCATGCAATAAATTCCTAATTTGTATATATGTTTTGTATAAGTTTTTTTTTTAATATATGTCCTGTGCCATAGGAAAGATATATATACCCAAATGCATGATATTTGTGCATGGCCAATTTAGATGTTGTAGGCCTTTAATTTGATCTCTGCTAATATTATGGTATATTTTATTTGATTTATGTGTATTAAATGACTATATTCCTATGATATCCTTTGTTGTTCCAAAAGTGACTAAACTGGATCTGTTAATGTTACAATTACATTGTCTGTGAACATTGAAATGTTGTATGTTTCCTGTTGATGTTCTTATTAATTGCTAGAATCCAATTTTAATCAATGCTAGAATTCAATTTTTCTAGTACTTCATCTGTGGATACCATTTTTCTTTCTATATTTCTAATATCCCTTGTATTTTCTATAATCTGATGTTTAAATTCCATAATCATCGTCTCCTGAAAATCAGCCAATAATTGCTTCATTTTGGATACAGTAAATTGGTCTTAATTGTAAATTTGTTCTTCTCCTTGCTGTTCTTTTGGGATAGCTGTACTCCTATTCATTGTTTGATCCATTACGGATATCTCCAATTGAGATGATTCCATCTCCATTTCTTTATTTTTGGGCTGAATAAAATTGTAGGGTGATTTTGGCATTGGATTTTTTTTATCTTTCTTTATCCTTGACAAATTATTGCTCTTTTTATTCATTTTTAAAAGTAAATAAAAAGTCTTTGATCATTTTCCTCTTCAGCGAATATAATGCCCCTGTCTGTGTTCTCAAAAATTGTTGTATAGGTAATCAAAAGCGGCCTATAGTAGTGTGGCTGTAATATGTTCTTGTTAAAAAGATATCCAAAACTCCTTCCAAGATTGATAAACTCCTTTGTATTCAGCTCCTATATGCTATAAGATGTGGAAAAGGAAAGATATAGGAAATCATATAGTGATTAGTCCATGGCTACTCAACATTAAAATCCAACTTTATTAATTATCTGGAGAAACACATGTACCACTTCTTATACATGTATCATAAAAATATCATGTATCTTGCCAGGACTGTTAATATAGTGGTGGTACTATCAATCTTTTATATGTATGCAATTCCAGATTTAAAAAATGCTTTCACCGTGTTGCTGCAGGAGAGTGGCTACTAAGTAGATATTTGTTTCTCTCTTTGTTCTATTTAAGATACTTACTGGGGGAGGATATTGGTGCTATTGCTTCATAGAGACAACCACTATAGTGCCGGGGTATACCCTAGACTCATCTTCTGCCCCCAGGCTTACGCCTGTCCTTTACCCCTGCTGATATTTTCGTTACTGGCAATATTCCTAGGTGCATTCCCCTTATTACACCCCCAGCTCTTAGCACAACCAGACACCTCCTTATATTTGTTTCTGTTTCTTAAAGGAGGAGGGGGAGGTCCCTTACCTTTTTCTCCCAGCCTGCACCTGTCTCCCATCCATTATTTTGGGTGTAGCGGGGGGAAACTGAACACTGTACTCCTCTCCTCCATTACTGCAGCCAGCTAATGTGTCCTACACCTGCAGGAGCCGAGCTGGAAGCTGAGCGCTCACCTCCTGGGACCCGCCAAACGCTCTGCGCATCAATGTTACATCACTTCAGGTCAACATGATTGTGGCTTCCAGAATTTAATGAAAATTTGCAAAAAACATAAGAAACCTAGGGCCCTATTAAATTCGAGCTGCGGATGAATTCGTATCTCGCAAAGGCCCATCGTAAGTCGATTTACGATATCCGAGTCGACTTGCGATTGACTTGCGATTGACTTGCGATTGACTTGCGTAATTTCGGACTACTTTGACGAGATTTGCCTCCGATAAGCGCTACGTAGTAAGTAGCGGACAAGAATTCCTTGCGTAGACGCTCGTATCTCGCAAATTCGCTAAGTGCACAAAAAACACACTTAAAATGGTTTACGCATTACGTACAGACAACTTTAAAATATAAAAGTGAGTTTAACAGAGGAAAAGCATGGAAGGCCATTACAATTGTTTTCACCATCCCCTCCCCCCACCAAAGCAAAGGCATTATACAACCAATTCGTTTTTACATTTTGAATGAAAAGCCATGCTGCAGCTTACATAAACCAAAATTAAAGACACACTACCTCATTACATAAAAACACAAAAACATCAAGAAAATGCCATATTAACCCTGTTATTTTGTATACATGTTGCTCATCACATCTACATTTGGGAACACAAATATGGGGCACATGGAGAATGTGAATATGTCCTGTTCAGTCTTTCGGTCGGGTCCGACTGTGACCCTCTGTCACTGCTTTCTTACAAGGTTCCTATGCCGGTGAGACCAGAGTGGGTTGTCAGTTCCTTCCCCAGTGGTTTGGGCTTTGGCCCTGCAATCAGCTTTCCCTCTCACCCCCACAATGACCCTTAATGAGATAGCTCACAGCTTCATTGAAATACACAATACCTCTTGTTTGGTCTTTCGGTCGGGTCCGACTGTGACCCTCTGTCACTGCTTTCTTACAAGGTTCCTATGCCGGTGAGACCGGAGTGGGTTGTCAGTTCCTTCCCCAGTGGTTTGGGCTTTGGCCCTGCATTCAGCTTTCCCTCTCACCCCCACAATGACCCTTAATGAGATAGCTCACAGCTTCATTGAAATACACAATACCTCTTGTTTGGTCTTTCGGTCGGGTCCGACTCTGACCCTCTGTCACTGCTTTCTTACAAGGTTCCTATGCCGGTGAGACCGGAGTGGGTTGTCAGTTCCTTCCCCAGTGGTTTGGGCTTTGGCCCTGCATTCAGCTTTCCCTCTCACCCCCACAATGACCCTTAATGAGATAGCTCACAGCTTCATTGAAATACACAAAACCTCTTGTTTGGTCTTTCGGTCGGGTCCGACTGTGACCCTCTGTCACTGCTTTCTTACAAGGTTCCTTTGCCGGTGAGACCAGAGTGGGTTGTCAGTTCCTTCCCCAGTGGTTTGGGCTTTGGCCCTGCATTCAGCTTTCCCTCTCACCCCCACAATGACCCTTAATGAGATAGCTCACAGCTTCATTGAAATACACAATACCTCTTGTTTGGTCTTTCGGTCGGGTCCGACTGTGACCCTCTGTCACTGCTTTCTTACAAGGTTCCTATGCCGGTGAGACCGGAGTGGGTTGTCAGTTCCTTCCCCAGTGGTTTGGGCTTTGGCCCTGCATTCAGCTTTCCCTCTCACCCCCACAATGACCCTTAATGAGATAGCTCACAGCTTCATTGAAATTCACAATACCTCTTGTTTGGTCTTTCGGTCGGGTCCGACTGTGACCCTCTGTCACTGCTTTCTTACAAGGTTCCTATGCCGGTGAGACCGGAGTGGGTTGTCAGTTCCTTCCCCAGTGGTTTGGGCTTTGGCCCTGCATTCAGCTTTCCCTCTCACCCCCACAATGAACCTTAATGAGATAGCTCACAGCTTCATTGAAATACACAATACCTCTTGTTTGGTCTTTCGGTCGGGTCCGACTCTGACCCTCTGTCACTGCTTTCTTACAAGGTTCCTATGCCGGTGAGACCGGAGTGGGTTGTCAGTTCCTTCCCCAGTGGTTTGGGCTATGGCCCTGCATTCAGCTTTCCCTCTCACCCCCACAATGACCCTTAATGAGATAGCTCACAGCTTCATTGAAATACACAATACCTCTTGTTTGGTCTTTCGGTCGGGTCCGACTGTGACCCTCTGTCACTGCTTTCTTACAAGGTTCCTATGCCGGTGAGACCGGAGTGGGTTGTCAGTTCCTTCCCCAGTGGTTTGGGCTATGGCCCTGCATTCAGCTTTCCCTCTCACCCCCACAATGACCCTTAATGAGATAGCTCACAGCTTCATTGAAATACACAATACCTCTTGTTTGGTCTTTCGGTCGGGTCCGACTGTGACCCTCTGTCACTGCTTTCTTACAAGGTTCCTATGCCGGTGAGACCGGAGTGGGTTGTCAGTTCCTTCCCCAGTGGTTTGGGCTATGGCCCTGCATTCAGCTTTCCCTCTCACCCCCACAATGACCCTTAATGAGATAGCTCACAGCTTCATTGAAATACACAATACCTCTTGTTTGGTCTTTCGGTCGGGTCCGACTGTGACCCTCTGTCACTGCTTTCTTACAAGGTTCCTATGCCGGTGAGCCCGGAGTGGGTTGTCAGTTCCGTCCCCAGTGGTTTGGGCTTTGGCCCTGCATTCAGCTTTCCCTCTCACCCCCACAATGACCCTTAATGAGATAGCTCACAGCTTCATTGAAATACACAATACCTCTTGTTTGGTCTTTCGGTCGGGTCCGACTGTGACCCTCTGTCACTGCTTTCTTACAAGGTTCCTATGCCGGTGAGCCCGGAGTGGGTTGTCAGTTCCGTCCCCAGTGGTTTGGGCTTTGGCCCTGCATTCAGCTTTCCCTCTCACCCCCACAATGACCCTTAATGAGATAGCTCACAGCTTCATTGAAATACACAATACCTCTTGTTTGGTCTTTCGGTCGGGTCCGACTGTGACCCTCTGTCACTGCTTTCTTACAAGGTTCCTATGCCGGTGAGACCGGAGTGGGTTGTCAGTTCCTTCCCCAGTGGTTTGGGCTTTGGCCCTGCATTCAGCTTTCCCTCTCACCCCCACAATGACCCTTAATGAGATAGCTCACAGCTTCATTGAAATACACAATACCTCTTGTTTGGTCTTTCGGTCGGGTCCGACTGTGACCCTCTGTCACTGCTTTCTTACAAGGTTCCTATGCCGGTGAGACCGGAGTGGGTTGTCAGTTCTGCTGTCACTCTCCCACCCACAAGGGCAGCAAACACACACAGAGGGTTTGCAGAGGCACAATGAGCACCAGCCAACTCACCTCCATCAGGGGTCATCGCCACTACTCTTATCCAAGGAAGTCCCACGCCATTGCTGGTGGCCATGTGCCAAGATGACCATTCATTCCCATTTGGTGACCTCCCATTATGTTCTGCTATTCATCAATTTACATTAGTTTCGATTGCTAAGTGATGTTGGGGAAGTGCGTGTGAGAGCAGAATTGACGGACAAATCAATAATCACTGGAGAAGGAACTGACAACCCACTGCAGTATCACCTATCATTATCCTTTTAGACCCACAGGGGAATGTTCCTACTCCCCAGTCCCGCTAATTGTACTTGGCCTGTGCATTAACCCTTTATTATGCATAGATTGTAGATCAATTAGATGCATTATATGATATCTAATGCTATTAGGACTATTATTCCTCTTAGTATGTATGGATCTATTGCAGGTTAACTAGTGCTCATTAGTTTACAGCTATAGTAATGTGACACTAATGTGATGCATGTGGATGTCCCCTAACCCCAACCATTGAAAACACACCGACATGGGGAGAACAGGATAACACAGCTTTATTTTTGGACACAGACCACAATCAGCAGTGGTCAAGACTGTGCATTCACAGAACGGTATAACAAAACTTTATTTTTGGACACACACCACAATCAGCAGTGGTCAAGACTGTGCATTCACAGAACGGTATAACAAAACTTTATTTTTGGACACACACCACAATCAGCAGTGGTCAAGACTGTGCATTAATATCATGGGTGTGGTGTGGGCGGGTCCCGAGAGAGCAAGGGGCTAAATAAAAAAAAGGGGATACCTACAGGGGTCAATCTAATAGTCTAGAATAAGCATGATGCATAGCACCTACCAGGGTCACATGCTGCAACCGGAACCAGAAATCTCTCCATTTAACTGAAGAAACCATTAGAGTGCACGGCACTTACAACTTGTCTGGATCTGTTCAATTGAACAAATGATTCAACCTCTGGACTGTGTAATCCAATCCAGTTTCACACATACAGTGTGGTGTGTGAAATTGCCCACAAAAATGAATGGTCAACAAAAAACAAAAAAGGCGGAGGAGGCTAAAAAAAAATAATGACAATGCATGTACAGTAAAGTGCTAAATACTGTACCAATATACCAACTCACCTGATTCCCATCTGCAAGCATTACTAACTATTAGCTACAGTAGGTCTCTGGATAATGAGTAATATGGGCAAATACCCATTAATATGGACAGGACACAAAGGTCAGCAGCCACATTCACTGTTTCTTACATCAGACCCAAAGATCTGTTCTCAGACCGATATTGAGGTCAGTATCACATGCTTTATTAGTGCATATATTAATGCTGGCTGTCATTAACATGCCATTGTGAGACTTTGCAAGTCCACCGCCATAGCGGTATTAGTCTACATTTCAGCTAACAATAATCATGTCTGAGATATCTGGCAATATGATAGTTTTAAGATTGTGGGAGATACATGTTAAGGAGGGGGCTGTCATTGAAATAATGTCTACCTGAGAGGCACTGGGAAAACCTTACGCCTCATATAATTCCTCCACTATGCTTGCAGATGCAGGAGATGCCTTCATGGGCCTGAATTGTACCTAAAACAAAACAAATGGAAAGAAAAACATAAAGAGAAAACATAAAATCTAAAGGCCTAAAAAAAAAGGGGACTGCAGCATCCCTTCCCAACAGCATTCCCCAGTGACCATCAATTGGTGGCATGTTCAACCGAACCCTACGTGTCCACAGAGAAGAGGATCATGGACCATGTGATGGGAGGTAGCCATCTGCATACAAAATGTCACCATCACATAGGCAAAGATCCAAAACTCTGTAGCCAGGCTAGATGAGGTCAGCATTGTGACCAATAGATTGTCACTGAGGTGTGCTGTTGAGAAGGCACAATTATGTCCACAGCCCCTAGGTCCTCCTCCGCCTGGGCACAGGACCTGCCTCGTCCGCGGCCGGACGTCGTCTCCTTGTTGGTGGTGGGGGAGCAGGAGGAGGTAGTGGCACCACGGGTGGTGGTGGCGGCGGAGGCATGGTGGAAGGAGAGGAGGGGCCAGGCTGCTGTTGGCTGGTGACCTGCCCCGTTCCCAGCAGCCTGACCAAATGCTGCTCCAGCCTACGATGATGGCTCCTCTCCTCCCTAAAGCGCCTGTCCAGGCTGCGCCTCATGCCAGAGATGTTGGCATCAATCCTATTCACGACGGCCAACAACTCCAGCAGCGCAGCCTCGGTCGTTGGTGGTGGGGGCTCGGGTCCTGCTGGCAGGGCCGGGTGGGAAGATGGCGGGGACAGAGTGGGGAGGATCTGGGACCCGGCTGGAGACAGGGTCTCTGATGTTGTTGTCCCCGGTGGCTCAGAGTGTGGGGAAGGAGGAGCTGTGGCATATTCCACTCCTTCTGAGGGCCCCGGCGAGATGGCAAGTCTTTGGAGGAGGGGGACAGTCGGGCTCTGGACAGGGGGGCTGTCAACGACCACGACCTCCCCCTCCGAAGAGCCAGGGCCCTCGGATGAGCCTGTAGCCTCCTCCCCCTGAGCGGTCTCCTGCGGGGCGGGGGCTGACGGCCCCGCTCGTGGCTCATCACTGGACCCAGACCTCCTACTGGATGCTCAAATAGAGAAAAGAAAGGTACATGTCATTAGTATGCTGATCAATACATTGATATTTTTTCACTCCTAACTATCTGACATCTAGGCCTGAACATGGATGATTCTCCTAATTGCAACTCCCATTAGCTCTCATTTGCTAGATTGGATCTATTCTTTGGTTTCTTGTCTTGACCTCTCCTGGCTCCTAACACTGTCTGGATTTTTCCTGCGGTTTCACTCCTAACTATCTGACATCTAGGCCTGAACATGGATGATTCTCCTAATTGCAACTCCCATTAGCTCTCATTTGCTAGATTGGATCTATTCTTTGGTTTCTTGTCTTGACCTCTCCTGGCTCCTAACACTGTCTGGATTTTTCCTGCGGTTTCACTCCTAACTATCTGACATCTAGGCCTGAACATGGATGATTCTCCTAATTGCAACTCCCATTAGCTCTCATTTGCTAGATTGGATCTATTCTTTGGTTTCTTGTCTTGACCTCTCCTGGCTCCTAACACTGTCTGGATTTTTCCTGCCGTTTCACTCCTACCTATCTGACATCTAGGCCTGAACATGGATGATTCTCCTAATTGCAACTCCCATTAGCTCTCATTTGCTAGATTGGATCTATTCCTTGGTTTCTTGTCTTGACCTCTCCTGGCTCCTAACACTGTCTGGATTTCTTATGTGGTCTGTAACTGCATAGGCTGCATTGGGCGCACCAGTACATGGACTCTATTGCTTAATTACTCTTGGGGTGGCCAGGAATGACAGTGATTTGTCAGCGTCATGGATTTAATGATACATCCATCCATCCCTTGTTAATTCCATGGAGCTGACATGTCAGTGTCCTTGTTGGTCACCATGTGTAGTGTGTGTGATGCACATGTGGTGGCATGTTGGTGTATGTGATATTCACCTGAACTGGAGGCTGGGTCCTGCTGGGCCACCGGGGATGAAGCTCCAGCTGTGGGCGATGGTCCTAGAAAGTCCCTTGCGATCCTCTCCCACTCCTTATAGGCGACACTGTGTCCCTCAGCTTCTCTGGCCATCTTCCTTTTCACCGTAACCCTGATATCCACATATCTGTGCTTCAAGGACCTCAAGCCCCTAGGAACCGTGGACACCTCCTTCATCACTTCCACTACCTCCTTCCAAGCCTGAGCCTTAGGCCCAGGCTTCGCTTCCCTTGCAACAAGGATGACGGGCCGGTCACGGATCGCACCCAGGAGGACCATATTCTCCTGGGGCGTATAATTACGGGCCCTGCGCCTGCCCTTGCCAATAGCCCCTTGCTCTCTCGACTGTGCTCGGGGACCCTGGCCTCCCTGCACTCTTCCTGAGGCCTGTCCCTTCCCCAAACTACCCCGCCCCCGGGGAACAGGCCCCTTCCCCTCTGTCCCTCCTCTCTTAGTGCCTCTGTCTCCCTCCTCCTCCTCCTCCTCCTCCCCCCCCCTCTGGGGACCACTCCTCCTCCTCCAGGGACACCTCCTCCTCTGGGGACACCTCCTCCTCCTCCTCTGGGGACACCTCCTCCACCCCCTCCGGGGACACCTCCTCCACCCCCTCCGGGGACACCTCCTCCACCTCTCCTCCACCCTCCACTACACTCTCCTCACTCTCCTCACTCTCCGCTCCTCTCCTCTCCTCCTCTCTCCACCTATCTCCTCCCTCCATGCTCAAATAATACAAAAATAAGGATAACTCAAAATAAGTGTAGCTGTTATATAGGTGATGGAAACAAAAGTGTATGTTCTATGTGTTTTTAATAACTGTTGGGGGATGCGGTGCAAAGGTTGGGGGGGGGGAGGTGTGTGTTGTGTGTCCTAACGCTATGTATGTCTCTATGTGTCTTTAATCTATGTGTCAGGCAAATATGTGTAATGTGTAAATATGTGTAACTCTTACGTGTAAATATGCTAGTAATAAAATCCCAAACAATCAAAAAGAGTGCGCCTACAAATCAAAAGAACGATAAAGAAATAAAAGTATTACTGGAATGTCTGTTGGAAAGAAAAGATGTGTGTGCTATGTGTATTTAATAAGTGGTGGGGGATGGGGTGTGTTGGGGGATGGGGTGTGGTGGGGGGAATGGGTGTGTGGGGTGTGTGTCCTAACTATATATATGTCTCTATGTGTGTTATTTAATCTATGTGTCTTGCAAATATGTGAAATCTGTAAATATGTGTATTGCTTAAATATAAGTACTTAGGAAGTAAACAAGAAACAAGACAAAAAAGTAATCTACCTCTCTCCAAACCACTAATCTCACAACTCAAACTCTCTCCCACCTGCTCCTGAAACTGCGTGCTAACTCCAATGGCTCTTACAACTCAGTCAGCGCATGGGTTTGTATCAATCACATTTATAAGCTCATACTGTCAATCAAATTCTTAGCTCGTACGTGATTGGCTGAGAGGCGTGTCTCGCTAGGACGTCCCCTTATCAGCTTGCGAGCGCGCCAATAGACTCAGCCAATTACATACGCACTTATAGTGTCAGGCCGCCAAGTGCGTATGTAATTGGCTGAGAGTCCCAACACGGGCCGCCAAGTGCGTATGTAATTGGCTGAGAGTCCCAATACATACGCACTGGGCGTCCCGCGTTGGGACTCTCAGCCAATTACATACGCACTTGGCGTCCCGCGTTGGGCTTCTCAGCCAATTACATACGCACTTGGCGTCCCGCGTTGGGACTCTCAGCCAATTACATACGCACTTGGCGTCCCGCGTTGGGACTCTCAGCCAATTACATACGCACTTGGCGTCCCGCGTTGGGACAGCCAATTACATGCGGCCAAGTGCGTATGTAATAGGTTGAGAGGCTTCTTGACTTAAAATCATCAGCTGGAATGCCATGTAAAGATCCACAGGTGACCAATGGCAAAGCAGAAATTAACGTGCCTAATACCAGATCATGCAATCAACAAGCTATATAACCCCATCCCCAACAAGTCATCAGCATGTCTGAAACAGCATGGATGATCATGTGAGAGGGATGATGGCCAGGATGAGTGGGCGTATGAGGTTGAGACGCTTTTGTGCAGCTCAACTAGCACAGTATGAAGACCAGGAAGCAAGGTGTGTGATTGAGGGGGTGATGGGGAGTGGCAGAGAGGAATGTCTGGGAGTGAATGAGGGTGTGAGTGGTGATGTGATCCATGCTGGGGCAGAACCAAGCCAGGCAAGGGAATTACCACAGGCCATGCCTAGTGTCGTGGGGGTGGATCAGGGAGGAGAGAGAGCTCCAGTAGCACAGGGACAGATGGATATAGGGCCACCTGCACCCAGGGAGGCTGACAATGTTGTCGGTGATCAGCTGCTGGGGGGAGTACAGGATGTGTTGGCTCAGGCAGAAGGGGGGGAGCCTGACCAGGAGCCTGACCAGGAGCCTGACCAGGAGCCTGTGAGGAGGCGGGCACCCAATGTGTACAGGGAGAGACTCACATTAGAGGGGTTAACTGATGGGGAGGTGTATGAGCGTTTTCGGCTGACCCGTGCCAGTCTTGGGGAGCTCTATGAGGTTCTCAGAGCGGACCTTGAGCCTCGCTCAGGGGCAAATAGAGCCATCCCAGGAATGACACGGATGTTAGATGCAATACACCTCCTTGCTTCTGGGAGCTTTCAGACCACCCTGAGCATAGCCGGAGGAATGTCTCAGCCAAGCCTCTCGAATTGTCTGAGTGCATTCCTCCGTGCTATTGGTCGGAGAGCTGCCAGATACATCAGTTACCCTAACACTGCTGAAGAGATCTCGAAGGTGAAGTTCGATTTCTTCCAATTAGGAGGTATCCCCAATGTGCTTGGTGCTATTGACTGTACACACGTGGCACTGATACCTCCTAGAGAGCAAGAAGCGCTGTACCGAAATCGTAAGCATTATCATTCAATCAATGTACAGGTTGTTTGCGATGCGAACATGCGCATACAAGGTGTGTTTGCAGGCTTCCCGGGAAGTGCTCACGACGCCTATATCCTGCGTGCATCCGGAATATATGACATCTTTGAGTCCGGCAGATTTCCATCTGGATGGCTACTGGGTGAGTACACATTAGTAATGGCAGTCAACCATATCTTACTATGACTGGATACAATAACACATACGGTACATCATGTTTCCCTCTATTGCTCTGATGTTCACATGTGCATTATGGAGTAATACTACCAAAGCCAGAACAGAATAGCTAATTGCTGGCCATAACCCTGTGTTAGCTTGGCCAAACAGTATGCACAACAACATATGACAAAAACCATAACTGATTAATCATTAGGTTTATGTTCTGATGCATTCCCTTGTATCCTGTGACATGGACATCTCTAGTCTACATAACGTGTTGTGTGTTCTTGTACGGCCTATGTAAGTGAGATGTCTTCAGAATTCATCTGATAGAGGAGAATTAATATTGTTTGGCAAACTTTTTCTTGCCTGAATATATCCCGGAATAAACATGAATTAGCTTACCTTGAAGTTAACAAAATCTCCACGGTCTTTTGGCATTTGCGTTTGATCGTGTCCACCCCTGGGAAATTCCACCTGAATTAGCATCACATTTACGTTCACAAGAATACACGATCACGCTTCACCTCAGACCTCTGGCATGTGCTCGTTACAAGAACTGCAACAGTGACTTCCTGCTCTCTACCAGAAGGGTCGCAATATGTACCCTGTTGTATTTCCCTTGTATCTCCACCTCATGTAAGTGTCCTGTGGGTGTGAACATCTGGATTTTCCATTTATTGAAATCACATTATAATTGATCTGAAGCTTCAGATAGAATCCATGTGTTAATACCCTACTAATTATCCTATCAGATGCATTCATGATCCATCTCCCTTACATATATCTTTAACTATGTATTAGCCACAGGGATGTGTTGATAGGTCATGATGACGATATTTGGCCATATGCTTTGTCAAACATCACAACATCCTATTCATATCAACATCATATTTTTTTTCCACCAGGTGATGCAGGATATGGGTGTTTGCCGTGGTTGTTGACCCCTGTGAGCAATCCCCATACTCGGGCAGAGGCGCGGTATAATGCTGCGCATAAAACCTGCCGGAATGTAATTGAGCGTACCTTTGGTGTACTAAAGATGCGCTTCAGATGTTTACATTCCACTGGGGGGGCTCTACAATACAAGCCCCAGAAAGTTTGTCGCATCATCGTTGCCTGCTGCTGTCTGCACAATATAGCAGTACAGGCCAACTGTCTGGGGGACATTGATGCGGCTCCGCTACCTGGGGAGGAAGAGCCTTTATTTCACCCTGAAGTGGATAATCTGCAGGGGTCACAACAACGTGCCCGCCTAATTCGTGAGTACTTCACATGTAAGTACATACCCAATATGCATGGAACACAGTCTAATGTATCTGGATTATGCCTAACTCCCAAATCCACCTTTATCCATCTCCCTTGTCATACAGAATTCCAACCAGTCCACAGTAGAGGAGAGTTCACTGACGTTGTCGATGTTTGTACACTGGAACAAGCCACATGATCAGTTATAGGTAAGTAAGCACACATTCCCATACACATCTTAAGTACTGACGGTTAGAAACATCAATGGCATAGATAATTTGAGTGGATTATATATCCCACTATGTTAATGTATATATGCCCCACGTTACATTGTTATCTAGTAATTTAGATGGAAAAAATACTTTAGTCCATCAGGTTCAACCTCTATAGATCTATGATCTGCAATACGCAGAATTATTGTTAATTGATCCAGAGGAAGTCACCGAACAACAAAATGTGAAGCTTTGCCAATTGTCTACACAGGGAAGAAAAATATAACATTCCTTCCTGAGCCCAGATACTGGTGATCGTATTCATCACTGGATCAATACTCCCTATCTCTTTATCCAGGATAGCCCCTAATGCCTGTTTGGTTTTGTAATGTAAAAAGATACCCAATCCCTTTTTAAAGTCACCTACAACCTCTACGGACCAGGATTGCTCACATTGTCTGATCCTGCCAAACCACATGAAATGGGATCCAAATGTGGTTGAAAAATACCATATACACATACTTTGTCTAATTTGTGACTGTAATCCTAACATCATATTAACCTTACAGAGCTGCTGTCGTGTGTCAACTCTTCTTTAAACAACCTAGACATGGAAAAACATGACCAGCAACAGAACTGCTACATCAATGTGAGCTACATAGTGAGTATTTGTGTAATAATATGGCCACGTATGCTGAAGGACACAAATAACACATCAATCACTTTATTAATATCGGCCTATCTCTTTCCAGAATACAGCAGATAGGTAAGCGGTGATAACTAATGACGATCCACAGCGCACGTGTCCTGGTGAAGTAAAGTGAAGAAAAAATCAAAAAAGAAAATCACATGGTTGCATAAGTATGCACACCCCTAAACTAATACTTTGTTGAAGCACCTTGTGATTTTATTACAGCACTCAGTCTTTTTGGGTATGAGTCTATCTGCATGGCACATTGTGACTTTTCAAGATTTGCCCACTCTTCTTTGCAAAAACACTTCAAATCTGTCAGATTGCGAGGCCATCTCCTGTGCACAGCCCTCTTCAGATCACCCCACAGGGATTCAGGTCTGGGCCCTGGCTGGGCCATTCCCAAACTTTAATCTACTTCTGGTGAAGCCATTCCTTTGTTAATTTGGATGTATGCTTTGGGACATTGTCATGCTGAAAGATGAAGTTCCTCTTCATGTTCAGCTTTCTAGCAGAAGCCTGAAGGTTTTGTGCCAATATTGACTGGTATTTGGAATTGGTCCTAATTCCCTCTATCTTAACTAAGGCCCCAGTTCCAGCTGAAGAAAAACAGCCCCAAAGCATGATGCTGCCACCACCATGCGTCACTGTGGGTATGGTGTTCTTTTGGTGATGTGCAGTGTTGTTTTTGCACCAAACATATCTTTTGGAATTATGGCCAAAATGTTCAACCTTGGTTTCATCAGACCATAACACCTTTTCCCACATGCTTTTGGGAGACTTCAGATGTTTGTTTTTTTTTAAAAATGCAGCCTGGCTTGGATGTTTTGCTTTGTAAGAAAAGGCTTTCATCTTGCCACTCTACCCCATACGCCAGACATATGAAGAATACGGGAGATTGTTGTCACATGTACCACACAGCCAGTACTTGCCAGATATTCCTGCAGTTCCTTTAATGTTGCTGTAGGCCCTCTTGGTAGCCTTCCAGACCAGTTTTCTTCTGGTCTTTTCATCCATTTTGGAGGGAGCTCCAGTTCTTGGTAATGTCACTGTTGTGCCATATTTTCTACGCTTGATGATGACTGTCTTCACTGTGTTCCATGGTATATCTAATGCCTTGGAAATTCTTTTGTACCCTTCTCCTGACTGATACCTTTTAACAATGAGATCCCTCTGATGCTTTGGAAGCTCTCTGTGAACCATGGCTTTTGCTGTGGGATGCGACTAAGAACATTTCAGGAAAGACCAACTAGAGCAGCTTAACTTAATTTGGGGTTAATCAGAGGCACTTTAAATGATGGCAGGTGTATGCTGACTCCTATTTAACACGATTTGGAATGTGATTGCTTCATTCTGAACACAGCTACATCCCCAGTTATAAGAGAGTGTGCAGACTTATGCAACCACATTAGTTTTCTTTGATTTTTTCTTCCCTCCACCTTACAGATTTCAGTTTGTTTTACAATTGAGTTGTACAGTTTTTGTCACATTAAAGGTGGATATAGTTCTGAAATGATTTTTCATTGGCTAATTTGTTTACAGGAGTGTGTAGACTTTTTATAACCACTGTAAGTGACGAAGTAAGCGCTCCGGGAGCATGTGCAATGTAAATATTGACATGTTCCTTTTATGTTTCAGATCGCAAAGATTAGTCCCTTTCCACGGTCAGAACAAGGAATGATGAGCATTCCCACGTTCCAGGACTATGCTATTGTCACATTGCATCATGTATGTTCAGATGTCAGTCATCATGTGTTGCATCGGGTGTGATATCACATCCTCTACATCAATTTATATGTACCTATTGCTTTAGATCTGCCATTCTCTCCTCTACTTGGACTATTGTGAAGCCTGTATCATACTTCCTTCCAGATCTCTTCCTCAGTGCTGATGTGATCCTCCCTGTACATATGGGGAACAGTAACTCTAGCCTTGGAACATAACTGTTAATGAGGTTCCGTTTACCTTCAGTTATGAATATGCAACAGCAGATAATAGAGTTGCTCATTTACAGAACAGAATACACCTCGAACTGGCCAGTTGGTTGGTAGTTCTGCTAACACCTGAAATTATTTGGAACACACTGATATGGTCCTGGTCATGTTCCCATCTGAGTGTGCAAACTTATGTATGTAGAGTCTTCTCTCATAGTGCCATTTCCAGTGACATGACCTACGGGGGTTCTAACATTGACTGATTGAGCACTTCTACCTCTGCAGTTGCATAGGAGTGTGTGTTGCGCGCACACACAAGACTACAGATTACTTCTCCCCATGAGCATATCTCCTTCTGTATTGATGGGTTTGAATATTGAATGTTATCCTGATATATTTAATAACATAACTGATATTGCCTCACGTTGGATGATGCACTGTATCTCCCCCCCTCAACTGATCATCTATACCAATGTCATCCCCCCTGCGTGCATTCTGGCCACATGTCCCTATTTCCGTGTGTTACTGGAACTCTGTATCCTACCCACCTCCACCATGATACTGAGCAGGCCTGTGGTAATTTGTCACTTTGTGGCTTTGTGAACAATTAAACCGTTTTTTTTCACTCAATGTTTGTGTAATCCTGTATATTTACCATGTAACAATTCAATTCCCCTGAAAGTCAGATGTGCTCAGCACCATCAGTTAGTGGTGTAACTATTCGGGGCAATCTGCGTTGACATTACTACATAATCATGAATGTCGATTCATATCATTCAAGTTGAGCCCTTCAAGTCATTATAAACAACCCTGCATGTCTCTAGACATGATTTCAGAATTCACACCCCTCCGACTTGCACCTACATGTATATTGGCAAGGTACAGATTAATGTAGCATATGTATCTATGTAAACACACACAGATATATGTATTTAACAATGACACTTCATTCTCTCTGTATTCTCGCAACTAGAAAGCATGATATGGTACAAACACACAGAAACAGTGATAACAGTATAACATAATCATACTTTATTTCATACACAGAGAACAAACAGAAATAGACAGGACTGTGCATTAATATCATGTGTGTGTTGTGAAGAGATCCTAGTATGGCAAGGGGCTGTGGCAAATCTGAGGACATCTGAAGAGGAAACAGACAACATCATCAGGGTAATGCATAGCATCTCCTAGGGTCACATGTGGTCAGGACCCCACAGTAACCAACAGCATATAACACGACATCTAATCAACATAACCATTAATGCGCATACAACAACCATATGGTTGCCAGAATAAACAGACACTATAAAACAGGGATCATGTCATACTAAGCGATTTCACACACAGTGTGAATTGGTCAATAGATGATATGAATCTGGAAAACAGAGGTAGGAGGTGTTAGAACAATCAGAAGCTGTTATTAGAGTACATTGTTTTTGCTTTTGACACTACTCTAAACCAACTAACATGAACATCATCTCCGAGCAGTAAGAACCATATTTATTCTATCCTGTTCAGTCAGCCTTCCAGGAATATGCTTAGGATGTGGAATACGACAAGGCATGCTTCACTGTGAACACAATCCTTCAGCAAAATGTACTATCACTATCTATGTGGAATAGTTGTACCATGCTGATATCACATCTCACTTCTAAATGGGTGGTACCAAGGCCAGACAGATTACACTGTTCACATTACCCCTAAAAACACGCACATTTATCATGAAGTCAAACCCTGGAAATTGCCACTTTGGTTTGGATGACATGAAAAAACTGAAGCCAATTTCATAATGTTAACGGGATGGAATGCTATAAAAACTTATGTGGAATTGCTGGTTTGGATTAGCAGATAGTAATGGGACTGTGCAACTCGATAGCCTGGACACTGATCATTATAATGGAAGATCACACAGTCATGTTTCTTAGTGAAAAGATATGTAGTCATATATTTCATTTCAGAGCCATCTGCAGTGGGGAATAATCCTGATAGAATGCCCGTTGGGAACTGGTTTGAGTGTTTACTCACATGATGGTATTGTACTGCTCGAAGATGAATAAAATGTCTTCATAGTTGTGAGATTTGGCTATTAACACCTACAAAGACAAAAACAATGTCTCATTCCGAACAATATTATGATTAAATACAGCATTTAAGCTCATGGTCAATCCACATTGAACATCAATTGTTAAAATGTTCAACATAACCAGACATGTACACACTCTGTAGCCAATATTATGTCAACATGTATAACAATCTGTATTCTGTGAGGAGTGGTCAGGAGGCCCTCTCGGATGGTCCTAACACCTCCTACTCCGAGTTAGCGGGCCCCCACCGTCTGTGCCCGCGGCCCGTCTCCCTCTTCCACGCCTTGGTGTGGGATCAGGGGGTGCCACTACAGCAGGTGGCTGGGGTTCATGGGTGGGCGATGTCTGAGATGAGGAGGCAGACATCTCAGGTTGAGATTGGACAACCGAAGGCTGGAGAGGTATGGGCTGGCGACGGAGATTACGCAACAATGCGCGTCTCTGCCGGCTTGCGCGTTCCTCATATCTCTCCATCCTTCGGTTGTGCCTCCTCATCTCAGCATATATGGCACGTGTGGTGGCTGAGATGACCCTATTTCCAGCCAGGATGGCCCTGCTAACAGCCAATTGATTTTCGCTGATGGCCAGCATTTGACTTGCTAGCTGGCTTTGGGCCTGGTCCTCTTCGTCAATGTGAGCCATGATGTTCCGTAATTGGGCAGGGAGATGTGGCAGAGGACCTGGAGGTCTGGCGGCTGGCGGCTGGGCGGCTGGCGGCTGGGCGGCCGGCGACTCCGCGGCCGGCGACTCCGCGGCCGGCGACTCTGGGGCACTTCCTCCCGGGGCACTTCCTGCCGGGGCACTTCCTCCCGGGGCACTTCCTCCCGGGGCACTTCCTCCCGGGGCACTTGGGGCCGGGGCACCTCCTCCAGGGGCACTTGTGGCCGGGGCACCTCCTCCCGGGGCCCATGGTGGAGCCCAGGCTGAGTGCGGTGCCCCGTATGACGGGGGAGCACAGTATGAGGGGGGAGCCCAGGGTGAGGGCTGTGCCCAGGGTGAGGGCTGTGCCCAGGGTGAGGGCTGTGCCCAGGGTGAGGGCGGAGCACCAGATGAGGGTGGAGCCCAGGATGAGGGCTGTGCCCAGGATGAGGGTGGAGCCGCTGAGGGTGGAGCCGCTGAGAGAGGCACAGGATGGTGTGACTGGTGCAGGCCCTGAGGTGGCCACGCCGAAGAGGGCCCGGGCATCACTTCCCGCTCCGTATGAGCAAGTGATGTGGATGGTCCCGGGCCTTCCTGAATGTCCTGGGCCACTTCAGCCCTTCCTGCCTCCTCCTCTTCTGAATCTGTGGATACTGCAATGAAATAAACATATATTTCAGTTGGTTGCCAGACACAATTGCAAGCTATGCATTTACATATCATTGACATCATGGTCACCTGTGAGTGACTGTGGTGCTTGTGTTACACAGATGAGCCACGGGCTGCATAATGAGCATTGTGGATCATGGCTCATATGAATGTGTACTGCATGTGCCTCAGACACGTGCTCTGCTGCATCTGCTGTGCAGTGTGTGAGACTGACCAATCTGACCAGTTTCCAGCAATGGTTGTTAATATGCAGCTGAGACATGGGCCAGGTTAGGACAGTATATGACACACATGCAGTGCTACAGAGTCTGTATCCACATATGCCGCACAGCCAAATCTTTAGTCACGATCGCAGTGGAGGCCAAAGTCAGGCCTGCATTAGGGGATAGCCATGCTGCATCCATCTGAGAATATCATTCTCCAAGTCATTAAGTCTAATTGACTCATCTGTTCACAACAAGGAAATCCACATATCCAGGCCTGTGCGCATCCCAGCAAGTTTGACTTTGGACACCCTGCTCTATTGCAATCAATCTGGATATAATTCGAAATTGACATATCAGGGAGACAAATTATGAACAGGATAGGTTTGCTACCAGGACTGAAATGGTTATTGTCGCACCATACATTTTTAGTCAACCATCGGGCTTACAGTGCTATTGTATGTGAATTATCCCAGTGTGTGGGCAGGGGTGTAGGAGGCCATATAATTCTTGACCAAGGGTGGGCAGGTTCGGGCCTGGAGGGCCACACAGGTGAGCCAATCGCCTTTTCAGTCATCCGGATTGACTCACCTGTGCTCAAAAAGGATATCTTGAAAGTCCGGCATGTATGTGGCCCTCCTTACCCACCCCTGTTATAGAGGGATACAGCTCATTATATACAACAGCCAGAACACAAGCCTATTTATACATACATACATACATACATACAGCATGATATCCTGAAAGTCCGGCATGTATGTGGCCCTCCTTACCCACCCCTGTTCTAGAGGGATACAGCTCATTATATACAACAGCCAGAACACAAGCCTATTTATACATACATACATACATACATACAGCATGATATCCTGAAAGTCCGGCATGTATGTGGCCCTCCTTACCCACCCCTGTTCTAGAGGGATACAGCTCATTATATACAACAGCCAGAACACAAGCCTATTTATACATACATACATACAGCATGTTATCTGCAGGCTTTTAGACAGCCCATCCCCCCACAATCTCAGCCAACCATGTGTGTGATATGATACTCACGTTGCAGGGTGTTAGGACAATCTGTGTCCATCTGCCCTGGTATTCACACCACAGATTCAGAAGGGATGAAGCGCATCACTGTCCTCTCCCATTCCTTGTAAACATAAGTGACCGCGGGCCCACCACCAGTCTGACGTGCTGCTGCTGCCTCATCGGACATCTTTCTTTTCACAGCCATCTTTAAATCGTCAAACTTGTGCCGCACTAACCTCCAGTCCCTATTAGTAACCCCTACTGCCGACACAGCTCTGGCAATTTGGGACCAGGCCTGGCGCCTCTGGCTGGCATTAATGTCTCTGCCACCACATATAATTCCCTGGCGGGCACAGATTTCCCTGAGGAGAACCTGGATCTCCTCTGGGCTATAATTGGGGGCCCTGGGCCTTGCCACAACCCGTTGCCTTACAGACGGTGCCTGGTCTTCCTGTTCTATCCCTGGGGCCGCTCCCTCATCCCCACTACCTGCCACCAAGGGATCAGGCCCCTGACCCTCTGCCCCTTCCACTAGAATTCCTAGCTCTGGGGGCACTTCCCTCCCCCCCTGCTCTCCTCCTTGCTCTCCTCCTCCTCCTCTCCCTCCACCTCCTCCTCCTCTCCCTCCACCTCCTCCTCCTCTCCCTCCTCCTCCTCTCCCTCCTCCTCCTCTCCCTCCTCCTCCTCCTCCTCTCCCTCCTCCTCCTCCTCCTCTCCTCAGATGTTCTCCTCACTCTCCTCCGCGCCTCTCTTGCCTTACCACCTCCTCTCCTCTAAACTCCTCAGAAGAAAAAATTAACGATAAAGCAAGATAATCTTTGTGTTGGTTTAGGAGGTAAAAAAAGATGCAAGTATTATGTGTAGTATTATGTGTGGGGGGAAGGTCTTGGGGGGGGGGGGGGTGTAGGTGTGCAGTGGCATACCACTAGGTGTTGCTATGTGTACGTATTAATCTATGTGTGTGAATTATGTGATATCAGTAATTATGTGTATTGTAAACAAAGGGTTAAATTATCTGCTAGTTCAAAATTGAAATGCTCTCCTCTCTCCTCTCTCTTCTCTCTCTCCTTGCTCACCAAAAACCCACCAACGCCTAGACCTGTGTGTCTACTTGCAAAAGCTCCAGCACAGTCAATTATGTTCTGTTTTTGGCTCCCTTTTAAAGGCATACTGCCGTCAGGTTAAGTGGTACGTATCACGTATTTCGCGCTCTTTTCATACGCAAAGTGATCCGAGATATCGTAACTCATGCGCAAATCCTAACGTTTACGCATTCGCATCCATCGCTCGTATCTCGCAGCACTTTGAATTTAATAGCGTCGGAAATGGTTTCATTTTTAAACTACGTAGGACTTGCGTTTTCACCTATTATTTACGCAGCTCGAATTTAATAGGGCCCCTAATCCCTCCGACACAAAATTTAAAACAGATTTGGCAAAGCAAAGCAAAGGAATTAATAGTGGAAAGTTTGAGAGATTCTTAAATGCATATATCTAAATTTCCCTGTTTTTACCTATTTCTAATCATATATAATAGTTGTCAAACTGCGAGACGTCGTCGCGCTTTGCAATGTGCGTACGACTTAGGCGATGAGCGCCGTAGGCCCTCATTGCTTGCAAGCCTCGCGAAGCTAGCTGAGCCGTTAATGCGTAGGACTTAGCCGATGAGCGCCAAAAAATGAAAACGAGGCTACAGGACCCCGGACCACGCAAAACACTGCAAAACACGTAGCACTTAACACATCACACTACGACCTACAAGACACACTGTTACAAAAGCCGGAAAATGCTCACGAGACGTGTACCACATTAATATCATTACGACTATGCAATGCTACTTTACACAAGAAAACCAACGGCTTTACCTTGCGCACGCAGCATATTTAGACTGCACACTTCAACCATTCATTACACTTTATAAGCAGGGCACTAACACTCACAATGTATATAATATGCAGATGCAAAATACAAACAGATTGTTAGCTCTTCAGCCTATTGTTCACTGCATATATCAATTATAAATAATTAAAGTATATTAATTTATTGAATCTCTGGAGATGTGGAAAACAAGTTTTAATTTTAAGTAAAATAAATCTGTATATGTATAGTATAAATCAATGCATTGTGTGTTTCTGAGATAAACAGAGATTATATGCTAGATTAGAGATTTGCCCATCAAAAATAACGGGGCAATAAAATTTGAAGCCTTGGGAATGCTGTTTGAGACATAATTGAAACCGTTTTGTACTGTGAGGACCTTCGGCGCTCATTGCGAGGCTTGCGCTGAGCCTAATAAATCATTAATTATTACTTAATTTATTGAATACATCATTAATTATTACTTAATTTATACATAGAAATATATATATCTCTCTCAGAGGACCAAAAATACATGACAGTAGAGGCTCGCAATGAGTGCCGAAGGTCCTGAGGCTCGCAATAAGCGCAGAAGGCGCTCATTGCGAGGCATGCGATGAGTGCCAAAGGCGCTCAGCGCAAGCCTCACAATGAGCGCCAAAGGTCCTTACAAAATGGTATTAAGTGTGTTTTTGCAAAATGATATAGTCATTTAGAAAATAAAACAACATTTTTTTTCATTTGATCCTCTATCCAATAAAAAATGGTTGAGAGTCACTGTTTAGACCGTTAATAATGCAAGTAGGTTAAAGTCTGACTTAGGAGTTGTCATAACAAAGTCACATGCCTTCACACCATGTTCTATCCTCTTTCAAAGGATTTGATTCTTTAATTCATGACCACATCTTTCATTCACAAATACCTAAGCCAGTCACGGTACTATACGCAAGTCATGAATTAAACTGGCGTTAGACGCATGTTCCACTTTTGGTTCTTACGTAGGCACACAGTTGTGATCTTAACATGGATTGGTTTGTCTAAAATGATTCTCTTAGGATTTGTGAGCTAAGAGCACAGCGAGGTTTAGTGTCATGACATCCCTTTAATTAGCAGACTTTAGAATCCCACACTAAGAAGACACTAAGCCAGTGCCTTCTGTCAAGTCTCAAGAGGGTTTGCTAGGATTTTTAAGCTCTCAAGAAAATATTCAGTGCCCATAGAAGATACTGCACAAAGTTGTCAATTCATCATGAAGCTAGTAGCTCACATAATGCAACTTGTGAGAAAATTCCTTAATTAATAAATCATGTATCATTAACAAAGAGAAAGCAAAATAATTAGAGAAAATGGGTGAAATGAAGAAAGAAGATGTTGAGAAATACTTGGAAAATAACCCTCAGTTTGCAAAGGAATATTTTGACAGAAAGTTGAGGTGTGAGACTGTTGGATCTCTATTCAACAACAAGAAAGTGGAAATAAAAGATGGTGTTTCTTTTCGAGACATTACAAAGCTGGAAGAGGCTGATATCTTGTTAGAGTTGGTGATGGAGTTCCAAGAGGCCAGTGACATGGAGAAGACAATACACAAAGTGCTTCAGAGGCTGGCATGTCTCCTGCAGGCCGATTTCTGTAGCATGTTTATTTACAGGTCACGGAACGGCATTCCTGAATTGGCCACAAGACTCTTCAATGTCACCAAGACATCAAAATTTGAGGAGAACTTGGTTACTCCTGAGAGTGAAATTGTTTTTCCTTTAGACATTGGGATTGTGGGATGGGTTGCTCATACGAAGAAGACTTTTAATGTATCTGATGTTAAAAAGGTAGGTGTTTGAGATTTCTTTGATTCACCACATGCAGGAAGTTTATTGGGGTAGATAACAAAGCTATCCCGACAAACCACACTGAAACAACAGCAATGCTTAGGGAATGTAGAAGAATAGATGATATAATTCAGTGTCTCTGGGAGAAAATGGGTGTTCTAATTGGTGGTTAAAATGTTGATGCATAGTTGTTCATGAACATCTGTTGTAGAAATGGAAGTAAACTGGTCCATGTACACACAGCTCTACATCAGGAATGTACACATTTGATAAAATCCATTTGCACCCCTAACCTCAAATTTGTTTGTAAATGATAGTCCATGATCAAGCCACATTATGTAAAATTCAAATTATGGCAACTTCAGATCATATCACATATAATACATTATATAAAACATGCACACATTTTAAACTTTGTTATTTTTATTTGGTTTGTTTTTTTGCTATTGTTTTAAAATCCACATTTAGCCAGTTTGTGCAATTTCTTAGTAAAAAACACGACATAAAAGTATTTTGAAATAATAATATATACAAGAAAATAATGAAATGCTCACTGATTTTTTTAAAGGGACATAGGACACAACTATTATTTATGCATTTAAAATAGCAGGTTTAATACATTACAAAAGTTGCTTTTTGAATAAGAAAATATTAAGAAAAACCTGTTTAAACTTCATTCAAACAGGAAATGCAGAGAATATCTTAGTCTGTAGATCTCATTGGTTGAGAGTGGTTAAAAACCTGAATACAGTTTTGAGCTCTGACACTTTCATTTGAAAAAAAAACACACTTTGACACATTTTCAAATACGCTTATTCTGATGTAACAAAGAAAATAATGATTTACACGTCCTTTTAAGCAGATATTTTAATAAAATGTTTCAAAATCCCATATTCTTGTGGATCTAGATACCTTATTTGACACCACAAAAAAGGTGACCACAAATATTTTCAGCCTCATTGTTTTCTGCCCTAAATTTTGGTGAGATAAGGGTGCTGTGAGGTCAGGGTCTTGATAAAAACAGCAGTAAAGAACACCTACCATCTCTCTGCCAGAAATACTGGCAAATCATTAACTGGCACTGAGTATGTGGCATGCCACTCAACAGAACAGTGTTTTATTATATTTTTTCACTAAATTCAAATCCTAGTTTTTTTTACCATGTTTATAGAAGAGCATGTAAAAAAACGTTAGTGCTGTAAGCTTTAAATGGATATGGAAGGTTCCTGGACTTTGTTAGGTATATGATATATACGTATACAATAAATCCAAGTATCTATTTGCTTTTAGGTTTTAAACTTACTGCCTAAAATCAAGCAAATAGTCCCTGTATAGGTCTGCCCACTGCAACATATTCAGAAACAGACACTGTAGGGCTGGATATCCGGTGTAGTGTCTTATCCTATCAGTGACCATGTATCAGCAGCATGCTGCAGAATATTTCTAAGAGATGGTCACTGATTGGTTAGTATAAGACACAGCACATCAGGTACAGCAGGGTCTGTGTCTGCATATGCAGCAGAGGGCAGACCCAATCAGGTAATATTTGTTTGATTTTAGGCAGGAAAAACAGAGTTTATATTTAATTTAAATAAATCATAACCAATAATGTTTATAATATAAATTTGGATTGCGCAATATATACAATCAAAAATAAAAAGGGGAATAAATTAGCACAATGCCATTTATCATACTGCTATGGTTAATTTTTAGTTTGTGCTAATTCTTCCTGCAGCTGCTCCCTCTGTGAATGTAAATCTCTGCCAGCAACTGGTGTGCGAGGGGATAATCCTGCTAAATTCACAAGGCTGATTAGAGAAGGAAAGATAAAAGAGAGGGACAAAGATGTGCTGTCTGATTTGTGTGTCACAGAGCAGTTTTTTTTTTATATGTAAGATATTAGGTATATAAATAGATCTGTTGTATTAAACCATTCCTCACAGATAGAAATGCATTTCATCTAATTAGATATATAGGTGTAGATTTACCTTGTTATAAATTAAAATATACTCTTTGTAAGGCTTTGTGTTACAATGTTAAATAGCTGCATGTAGTGGGCCGAGAGCAGAGAAATGCTTTAGTGAATAAGCCTATTATATGCCACCATCTCTATTGGATCAGATAGCTTGCTTTAGGGTGTGTGGTTTCTAGGAAACTGAGCTTTGTGAATACTGTGAAGGTATTAGGCTATATAGGGTTATGTGATACCATCATCACAATATTTTTCAGGATCTTGGTGTGTCCATTTGATTATTTGTTTTCATATTTTAAATAGATTTTATCTTCAGCCACTAATGTGTGCAAGGAGGCCATATAATATGCTGAAGGGCATAGGAGTCAACATAGAGAACCAAGCCAAACTATGCTGTAAGAGGGTATTAGTCAAATGGTGTTAAAGGAACCTTTAAATAAGTAATTTCCAAACACTTGGGTCATAGCAACGAGTAATAGCTTCTTTTCTGATGCATGCTTTTTTTCTCTCACTTGTTATGGAGCCATTCTATTGCTCTTCTCAAAAATATCCTTTTTAAAGTAGGTTATACGCACCAAGATCTGATTTTGGTTGCTTTCTAGCCCTAACGTGTGCACGCAGCCTGCTCGTTGGAGACTCTGAGACAGAAGCATCTATGAATCTCCGTGTCATTTTACATTAATCCCTGCCATGGAGGTCCTTGAAGGACCCCTATGGCACCTAAAGTGTGAACAAACTATTACACTGTATCACATAATCAGAAATATTAGAACACATTTTATTTTGTTTGATTGCAAAATGCAAACATTTAGGATAAAAATTATGTATTATACAGATCATTCATAATTAAATTGACATTAAAAGTACTTTTTCTTTGTTGCATCTAAAAAAGGACTTTGGATAATGCACAACTGCTTTCTTTTTTTTCAAACGATGCTGATAAAGAAGAAAATCAACTAATTGAAATGTTTATCTGATCTGGGGGCTTGCCCCTGCTAGCCAGTGAGCAGTAATATATAGATTTGATAATAAGTAGATATGATTGGCTGACAAACATCACCCATAAATAAATATAAATAAATATATATATATATATATATATATATATATATATGAGTCAGATTTGTCTGCAAATCAAATCTACTGTCTATGCCCTTTCTGTTACTTTAGTAAATTTGTGGCAAGTTATTTTTAAATGCATAAAAAATAATTGTATTAATAGAGGATCATTTTATTAGTATTAAATAATGTATACGTTTTTTACTTTGATAATTAATTTACTATATAAGTATACTATACTTTACTATAGCATGCTTCTCCTACCTGTATTTATGCTTAATATTCTGAGAATGTCTTCAGAATCGCTGGATTAAGTGCTAATACACTACTATATAAGAAGCCTTGGTATTCCTCACTCAAAGTTTGTTAATAGGATAAGAACATTTTTCTATGGTGTAAAAATATTCCAAAGAAGAAAAGTCAGCAAGCGCTTGCCCATGCATTTCTTTTACTATTGTCTATTGCAGTATTTTTCAGAAGCATTCAGTATAAATAATTGTTTTATATTAATGTACTTGTATAATCTTGAATACAGCTAGTCCTAATGATTTGCTATAGACTTGGTACTCTTCCTCCCATGCTTACGTCAGTCACCTGACACTAGAGCTGTGTTGATTAGAGCAATGACATCATCAAATCTGATAACAAGCTAATGACATGTCTACGAGTAATCCTTATATCATTCTGAACTTTGCCTGAAGTCTGAATCAACCAATGTTGCCTTATGTCTACATGCATCCAAACTTTGTAATTGATCAGTAAAGAAGGGTTATATTACTGAAAACAGATGCACTATTTGCTAGTTTTGTCACTATCTAAAAATGATTTGTGCAGAGTCTTAATTTAGAGATATACAAAGTAAGTACACACTGCTCTTGACAGATACACACTACCGGACCCTCCAAATATATATGTAATAATAAGAAGAAGAATTCTACATGGTGTTTTACTGATAAAATAAATTCAACACTTACAACTAAGCAGAAAACAGTAAACGTAATAGGCCCACAATAAGTATTTTCTGGGTTCTGTCTCAACCAACTCCCACTCATCCACTTTTCTTGCTCCTCTATATATGTGTTGTGATATGATGTTGCCTGTCTATTCTGTATACTAGTAGTAGTTGGAAAGTAATGGTATATTTTGTTGATATCACTACAGAGTTAGCATGTAAACAGCATTGGAGGTAGAACTACATAACAGTATTAGTATAAAAGAATACTACAACCAGTGAGGAAAGACTTCAACCTTATCTGGACAATCCCACCCAGTCTATGCTAAGGGCCTCATTCAATTGCTCCGATTTTGGGAAACATGGTCGCAAGGGGTAATCGCAAGCTACATAGCTGTTCAGTTGCCTTCCGATCGCTGGCTCCCATAACGTTACGTGCTGCTACATGCGATCCCTTCTGATTCCTTGTGATTTGAGAAATCGCTAGTCATTTCCCCCAAAGCCTTTGATCTTTTAAGGTGGCAAGTCCCGAATCGCAAATCGCAATTCAATTGCTCCGATCACCCCTTCCGATCCACCCTGTCAAGCCCATAACTGGCACCAAGGCCAACTTGAGCTTACTTTCTCTTACGTATCCTCCTGACTGCTCACAAATCAAAGCCCCCTGCTGCAGGGTCCCCACATTAACCCCTTGCTGCCTGGGTCCCTATGTTAACATTATAAGTGACACAAGGGTCCTCCAGGACCCTCATGACACAAAGTACAAATACCACACTACACTATCCACCCCCCAATAAACCAATACATCTAAGCTAACCCCCTCTAACTGATTACCCCCCTCTACCGTAACCTCTTAACCCATCCCCTACCTACCTAGCACCTACTCTAACCTATTAACACCTTCACTACCTATCTAACACCCTATTAAACCCCGCCAACACCCCACTAAATAAAAAAAATAAAAAAAACTAGAATACAGAAAATAAAAAAGCACCATTACTGAAAATAAAAAAGCGCCATTATACAAAACAAAAAACTGCACCACTACAGAAAAAAACACCCCACCACTTACAGCGAAATAAAAAAAGAAACACTCACATAAAATTAAAATAATACATGATAAAATAAATGCATCCCCATTACAATGAAGCAAAAACCCACAACTCCTAACTACATACAATAATACCCCTAACTACATACAGTAAAAATCCATAAAACAACCCCCCTCACTAAACCTAGATTAGGGTAAATAAGCCCACTTACCTTGCAAAAATGCCCCTCCAGCGACAGCGGTTTTCTGGCCTTCGTCCCTAGCACATGGTCCCATCCGTAGATCTTCACTGGCCCGGCACCGCTACAAGAAAAATAAAAATTACAATTAATAAAAAATAAATAAACACAACATATAAAACAATACATTCTAAATAGTACACTTGCCTTTCCGCAATGTCCCTGTCCTCCATGTAGTCTTCTCCGTCAGGGCCCCTCAAAAAAAAACTGATGCTCTAAAACAATAAAAAATTATAACAGAGCTCCTCCCTGGAGGAGCTCCCAGGCGCAAATGAGTGTTGTAGCACATGGTCTGGTAAATTTTCTGAAATGAAGCTTTCTGATTGGCTGAAAACGCTGTTCGTGGGGGTGTATCCCATTCTGATTGGCTGAAGGCAATAGTGCCCAATGATTGGATTAGAAATGACTGACAGGTCCATCAGCCAATCAGAATGGGATATAGGGGTGATCGGGACCCCCGCTGCAAGGGTTAATGTGGGGACCCTCCGGGAGTCCCGATGGGGACCCTGCAGCATGGGGGGGGGGGTAAATGTTAGTTGCCGCATGGGTACTTACAGCATGGGGGTAACCATTATTGTGACACAGGCCCTTTAAGGACCCTCGGCGGGAAATTTAAACCTCCAAGCCTGTATTTTGGGCTTGGAGGTCTATAAATACAAATTCAATGCAGCACTGTAATTGATGGGGAACAGTATGGGTGACATTAGGATTAATAGCACAACATTCTCAAACTTGCACGTGGCAAATAGCCAATACTGTAATTTCCATCCAAAGTCCGATGGCCTTGAAGAACGAGTTATGGGCTTGGAGGTCATTTAAGCCCCTATGACTATGGGTGTGAATGACCTACAAGCCCATAACTCGTTATTCAAGCCCGTGGGACTTTGGACAGAAATTACAGTACTGGCTATTGGCAATTTGAGAATGTCGTGCTTTTAATTGCAATGTCACCCATTGTGTTCCACATCATTTACAGTGCTGTCTTGATTTTATATTTGCATTTACAGTGCTCCGCATTTGCGAGCTTGAACCACAATTCACGGGCTTGCACCTGCGATCATCTTCAAGCCCGCAGATGCTTACTGCCGATGGTAGGGTTTGCGATCAGCGGGAAGGAGGGCTAATTTGCAACTGCTGCCAATTGAATAGTAGCGTAGACGTAGTGCTACTAGAGCATGTAGCACGAACGTAGGGAATCTGGAATTTGCGATCAGTTTACAAGCACTAATAGAATGAGGCCCTATGTATTCAGTTGTTCCATTAATATTCTATGGTCCACAGAGGCCAAGAAGTTATAGGACTGAGCAATCATTTCAATATGCTGCTATCAGATAATTGCAGAGCTGGCCTGAGTGTTGCTTTTTTCATAATCCTGACTGCAGTAATTATACAGTAAAGTCATAAAGACCACTTTCGCAAGTCTAGTGTCCTGACTCAATACTTTGAGTGTTGCCTAGTGGAGAAGTCCATGTGTCTGCTGCAAACAGAGAACATTTGGAATATCTATCCTTGGCCGTTTAGACAATAAATTCTGCTATCTTGTGGGTGAATCTACATTTGCGTTTTCAAGATAGTTTGCCATTTTTCTGTAATAATGAATAATAGCACAGGGGGCATAAGTGGCATTTACTATATTAGAGAAATCAAATTTTGTATTGGGTCCTAAGATGTCAAGCATCTCAAAATACAGTATCATATCATCTGCACAGAGCAAACAATCCTACAAGAGGTTAATATTGAAAAAAATAAATGGTGACTATAATTGTTCAGTTTTCATGATTTTTAAGTACTATAGATCAATATAAACATTTTTTCATGTTTAATAAAATAATCATTTGCAACAAAACTTGCACAGAAAATTGGTTGTTTCCACCCGTCTTTTCGCACTGTGACAAACTTTGAATTGCAAATCAGTCGTGGAAATGGGAACCATAGTGCTACTGCTTTTATGGGTGACAAATCAATTTCTTTATATGCAGACCAAGCCAACAATTATTTAGATGAGGTCTTCACAAAACTGAAGGAATATTATTATTAATCTAGTAATTTAAACCCACTAAAACAAGCATTCTAGCGTGCCTGTGGCTAAGCCCACAGAAGATCTGTAATTTATTCTGTCTCAAGGAAGGTGATAAGATATATAGTATTCCAGGTAACAATTTACACAAATTACTGGTTGACACCTACAGGGAGATATCTTAAGTTCATCAATGCTTTGATGCAGTTTGCAATTTCTCTTCTTCTTTGGCCTGTTGAGAAAAGTGCGGAATTTAGTTCTGCGTAGGACAACTTAATAAGTTTCAGTTTTAAGTCTAGCCACCGATCTGTGATATAACCCAGATGTGATGGTCTAATAAGGTCAACTATTATGGCAATTTTGTTATTATTTTATTTAGCACAGGTATTGATAGATCAGAATTAGAGAGCTGAGTTAATGTCCTGAGGACTTGCATCAAGAAAATAATTCATTGAAATTAGTACTCCTGTACTCCGAATTGTAGATTAGCTGCTACACACTGTGGACAATCAATCCATCTATTATCTGGGAATTTGATTTGGCAGCAGGGTAAAGCATTTTTAATACTTGGGTATGAAGTGGTTTGCAATGCATTGTTATTATTTAAATGCCCCTTGGCATATGAGGAGAGAGAATTTCTACCACATGCTATTTAATTGTTTAAAATATTTTACAATAGTTTACATACTCTCTTAGTTTTAAACTGGAAAACAAAACCTATTTTCTTTTCAATATTTATTTTTTTTTTCCTTTTAAATAAGACCTATAGTGAAGGAAAAAAGTATTTTAACCCCTGCTGATTTTGAACGTTTGTCCACTGACAAAGAAATGATCAGTCTATAATTTTAATGGTAGGTGTATTTTAACAGTGAGAGACAGAATAACAGAAAAAAAAACAACAACAAAAACGCATGTCAAAAAAGTTATAAATTGATTTGCAAGTCAATGAGGGAAATAAGTATCTGACCCCTTCGACTTAGTACTTGGTGGCCAAACCCTTGTTGGCAATCACAGAGGTCAGACGTTTCTTGCAGTTGGTCACCAGGTTTGCGCACTTCTCAGGAGGGATTATGTCCCACACCTCTTTGCAGATCCTCTCCAAGTCATTAAGGTTTTGAGACTGATGTTTGGCAACTCGAACCTTCAGCTCCCTCCACAGATTCTCTATGGGATTAAGGTCTGGAGACTGGCTAGGCCACTCCAGGACCTTAGTGTGCTTCTTCTTGAGTCACTCCTTTGTTGCCTTGGCTGTGTGTTTTGGGGAGCATTGTCATGCTGGAATACCCATCATTAACCTCATTTTCAATGCCTTGGATGAGGGAAGGAGGTTCTCACCCAAGATTTGACGGTACATGGCCTCGTCCATCATCCCTTTGATGCGGTGCAGTTGTCCCCTTAGCAGAAAAACACCCCCAAAGCATAATTTTTCCACCTCCATGTTTGACAGTGGGGATGGTCATAGGCAGCATTCCTCCTCCTCCAAATAAGGCGAGTTGAGTTAATGCCAAAGAGCTCGATTTTGGTCTCATCTGACCACAACACTTTCACCCAGTTCTCCTCTGAATCATTCAGATGTTCATTGGCAAACTTCAGACAGGCCTGTACATATGCTTTCTTGAGCAGGGGGACTTGCGGGCCCTGCAGGATTTCAGTCCTTCCCAGCGTTGTGTCTACCAATTGTTTTCTTGGTGTCTATGGTCCCAGCTGCCTTGAGATCATTAACAAGATCCTCCTATGTAGTTATGGGCTGATTCTTCACCGTTCTCATGATCGCTGAAACTCCACAAGGTGATATCTTGCATGGAGCATCAGACCGAGGGAGACTGGCAGTTATTTGGTGTTTCTTCCATTTGCGAATAATCGCACCAACTGTTGTCACCTTGGAACCAATCTGCTTGGTGATGGTCTTGTAGCCCATTACAGCCTTGTGTAGGTCTACAATCTTGTCCCTGACATCCTTGGACTTTGGTCTTGGCCATGGTGAAGAGTTTGAAATCTGAGGGATTTATTGGACAGGTGTCTTTTATACAGGTAACGAGCTGAGATTAGGAGCACTCCCTTTAAGAGATTGCTCATAATCTCAGCTCGTTACCTGTATAAAAGACACCTGGAAGACAGACATATTGCTGATTGATAGGGGATCAAATACTTATTTCACTCACAGACCTGCAAATCAATTTATTTTGATAACTTTTTTGACATGCGTTTTTCTTGTTTGTTTTTTTGTTATTCTGTCTCTCACTGTTAAAATACATCTACCATTAAAATTATAGACTGATCATTTCTTTGTCAGTGGACAAACGTTCAAAATCAGCAGGGGACCAAATACTTTTTTCCCTCACAGTATAAGTGTATACAATTAAATTTGAAAATGTATACTTTTAGCGACCATTTCACCATTTATTACTTATAACCACCAGCACGAATCTTTTCCAATTGCTTTAGACAAAACACCTTACAAATAAATTAATTTGTACATTGACCTGTTTAAGTAAATATTATGTCAGCTCAAAATTCCTGCCTAAATGCAGAAATTAGCATTTAGCAGCACTGAAACACTATCCTGGATTATAACAACTAGTTGATCTAAGATAGTTATTCCGATCACTAATAGCCTATCAGAAAGCTTAGTTGTCCAATCTAAAAGCTGTATTATTTTAAGTCAACAGTGAAAATCAAACCCCAAAACCAATTTTTTTTTAATTATTATTAGGGAAAAATTATATTTAAAATATCCCCATACCTTATTAAATTAAACCATCTACAGTATATGCTGATCATAACATTTCAAGAATAAAAAGTATGGTGACTCCAGATCAGCTCTCCAGCATGGGCATATTTACTTTTGTGGTGCCCCTCTCTGTTGTGAAACACACAATCCTGCTAAATTCACAGAGTGCAATGGAAACATTGTATTTGTTGATATATTGTTTTGTCTTAGATATAAAACCATACCGATAATTACTTATGTTTATCTATCTATGTTAGAATTAATGTTCAAAAGCGGATGGGTGGGGCATTGGTGCAACCTTCTCTCCAAATGCCCCACTAAAGGAAACCCTTAAAACAGACTTATCCCTGGGGTAAAATAGTACTCTCTCTATAAACGGTAAATTTCTTTTGAAGATTTCTTCATGTTTTGTGTTTCTCCCATTTCTCCAGATATACTCTACAGGTTGTTTGTCTGAGCTTTCCCTAAATGCAGGTGCAGCTATTTCTGTAGGACTTGTATATCTCTTCCTGCCTGATTTCAGGTGCAATCTCTGATTGAGCTGCAACTCAATTACTACTTTCTACTCTAGACTGTATATACAACTCTGCTTAGTCTCGGGCTCACATAGATTTGTTGCATTACTTTGTTATCTATCTATCTATCTATCTATCTATCTAATTATCATAGACATGCACATATTCAACCTGCTATGCTCTACTTAATGAAGTATTAGAACACTTATAAAAAATAAATCAATTCCCTATCACTTCAAATGATGTTATTAGGAAGCTACAGTATCATATGTCCAAACATTCCAAATCGCGAAAGAGGGACACATTCTGGAGATTACACACTATTAAGGAGTTTTGCTGCCTTTCATTGTGATGTATAACACATATTTCAGATATACACACACTCAGTATACACACATATTCGTAAGAACTGGCATCCTAGTCCAGTGATTCACAATTCAATCCTCAAGGACCCACATAAAGGCTAGGATTTAGGTTTCACACTATGTGAACACCTGTGAGGCAAATGGTATTTAACAGGTTATCGAGAATCTAGTTGCTTCACCTGTATTTACATTGTTAAAATCCTGACCTGTCTGGGGTTCATTGAACAGACACACACATACAGACAATCAGTCACATATTTTACAGAATAGTGAGTCAATGATTTATGTATATTATCATGCCAAAATAAGTGTCAGTGACTGTATATGTGTACATGTAATCAGTAATAAACAACACTTAAATGGTAAAACAGAGAGAAACAAACATTATAGAAAGAAAACAGTATATTATCTGCAGGGTAGTAGAATATTTCCTAATTCACAATTGTACATAGTTATATATTTACATAGGGCCTCATTCTATTATCGGCCGCAGCAGTTGCGGGGCCGCAAGGACCGTCCGCAAGATATTCTGCTATTCTATTCCCCTCCGGACGGGGATTCCGGCAGGCTTGCGGCCGGTGCCTTGCTATCTCTTGCGGCCGCTCGCGCCGGAGGAAATCCTTTGATCTAAAACGGCTGCAAGGAAATCGGCCGTAAGAAAATCCTATTTGCAATTCAATTGCTCCGGGAACCCTCTCTGCAAGGCTAAAACCGAGCCGCAGCTTACTTGCAGGAAAGAGGTCCCGCTAGCACCAATTAAGCACGAAATATAGCCCAAATAAAGCCATCCTGCACTTTGAGAAGACTATAAAGTGATTTTCGGTGTTAGCAAAAATAGCACAAAATTCCCCTATACTCAAATCCGTAAAATATTTTTTTTTAAGATACGTCAAATATCCATGTAAAAAGTCCAGAGTGCTTGGAGCACCTCAGACCCGCCCACGCAGCAGCCGGAAAATAAACAGTTAATTTAAACTCGGGTTTGGGCTGATGTGCAAGCTTGAGAGTGGGTTACTTTTAATCCTCATGTCCCCCAATATGATCCCTAGCATTTACAGAGCTTTACAGAGCTGTCTTGAATTTATTTTTGACTTTTTAGATTTCTGAGCTTACGGTCGGTTGCAAGATTTACGGCCGGCCGTAAGAGGAGATCCTTGCGGGGCCGTTTAATTGAATTGCGAGGTAACGGGACCCCCGCAAGGAATCGCAGCCTTACGGCCGGTTTACGGCCGATAATAGAATGAGGCCCATAGTAATTAAGGTTGATAAAAGATTTTCAGTCCATCAAGTTCAACCTTTTAAGATCTCCTCTGATCTGCAATATGCGGATTAAATATTAATTAATTCATTGTTAATTAATTATTAATCAATTATTTAATTATTTATATTATTTTTATTTTTAATTATTAATTAATCCAGAGGAAGGAAAACAGAAAAAAACCCAAGTGAGACTTAGACAATTGTCTCAAAGGGGAAAAAAAATTAAAAATTCCTTCCTGACCCCAGATACTGGCGATTGGATTTCTCCCTGAATCAGTACTGTCTCTCTAATTATCCATGATAACCCTGAATTCCCTTTTTAATTAGAAATAAATCTAGTCCCCCTCCGCTGTCACCCCCTCCTCTGGTAGAGAATTCCACACATTAACCACCCTTACTGTGAAGAACCCTTTTCTTTCTTTAAGGTCAGTTGAAAACCTCTTGGCACAAAAAGCTCCCTTGACAAATCTTTATAATGACCCTGGATGTATTTATATAAGGTAATCATATCTCCTATTAGACGCCTTTTTTCTAGAGAAAATAAGTTTAATTTGGTTAGTCTTTCTTCATAACTTAGCCCCTCCATTCCCCTTATTAGTTTTGTTGCCCTCCTCTGTACCTTTTCCAGCTGTAAAATGTCCTTTTCATGAAGTGGTGCCCAAAATTGTACTCCATATTCCAAATGAGGGCATACTAGAGATTTGTTTAGTGGCAGAATTATATATGTTTACATTGCCTCTATACCCTTAATACATACTAATATTTTACTTGCCTTTGCAGATGCTGTTTGGCTTTGAGCACTGTTACCTTGGTGGTTGTCCACAAGTACTCCCAAATCCCTTTCAATATCTGATACACCTAGATTTACTCCAGTAAGATTATAAATTACATGGCTATTTTTCCTTCCCAGATGCATAACTTTACATTTATTCATATTAAATCTCATCTGCAATTTAGATGCCCATTCCTCAATTTGATGTAAATCATTATCTGATTTAATTACCTTGCACAACTTCATGTCATCAGCGAAAATGGAGACACCACACTCCAATCCCACCTCTAAGTCATTAATAAATATGTTAAAAAGGAGAGGACCTAATACTGAACTCTTAGGAACCCCACTTACCACATTAGTCCAATCGGAGTATGTTCCATTTACAACAACCCTTTGCTTCCTGTCTTTTAGCCAGCTCTCAATTCATGAGCAGATATTTACTGCAATTCCTGTATCTCTTAGTTTGCACAATAGTCTCCCATGTGGCACTGTATCAAAAGCCTATGCAAAATCCAAAAAGACTACATCCACTGAGTTGCCTTGATCCAGGTTCCTACTAACCTCCTCATAGAAACTAATTAGATTTGTTTGACATGATCTATCCCTCATAAATCCATGTTGACTCCTACTTATAATCCTGTTCAAATCGACATATTCTTGTATATTATCCCTTATTAACCCTTCTAAAAGCTTCCCCACTACAGAAGTTAGGCTCACTGGTCTATAATTCCCTGGATTTGCTCTTGCTCCTTTTTTAAAATATAGGTATCACATCTGCTTTTCTCCAGTCATCTGGTAGAGACCCTGTGTTGAGTGAATCTGGAAAAATTTAATATAATGGTTTGGCTATTACAGAACCCAGTTCCCTCAGTACCCGTGGATGTATTCCATCAGGACCCGGGGCTTTTTTAACATTTATTTTTTACAACCCCTTTTGGATTGCTTCCTGTGTTAACCAATTATTTGGCAAATGTAGTGTAGCCCTTGTGTATACCGAAGAAAATAACCTATTTAGCTTATCTGCCTTTTCCTGGTCACTAATTTCCAGATGGCTTGTGTCACATTGTAATGTTCCTATAGCTTCCTTCCTCACCTTCTTCCCATTAATATACTTAAAAAATATTTTAGGGTTAGTCTTACTCTCTTTTGCAATTCATTTTTCCTTTTCTATTTTAGCCAGTCTAATAGCGTTTTTGCAAGCCTTGTTGATTTTCTTGTACTCCCTTAAAGCAGTCTCTGTCCCCTCTTGTTTGTATAATTTAAATGCCTGTTTTTTACTCCGTATCTTGATCTTTAAATCAAACCCGAGCACCCAGGAGACAGCAAACTGTTTGATTGCTGGAATCTGGGTGACACATCACCCTGTCTATCTTCCTAATAATAGAGTCCCCTACAACCAAAACCTGTCTGTTGCTCTGCCTATTCTGCCCTCCCACTCCTCCAGTAGAACTGTTCTCCCGGCTGTTAGAGGGAACAGCTCTATCTGGAATTGCCATTGCTGAATGGACATCCCCAACAGTTTCACTCAATCTGGCAAATCTGTTGGTGTTTGCCAACTCAGAACTGGCATGCCTCCTCCTGTTCCCCCTGATTCCCCTTCTACCTGTAAACCAGCTACCTCCCTGGACATCCTCACTAGCCCCAGCTCCACCCTCCATGCTAGGCCCAGCTAAACTGTGCTCCAAGAGCACCAACCCCCTTTCCAGTGGAGCAATATCACTAAGTGCTGCAATTCTCCTCTCCAGATCTCAAATTTGAGCTTCCAGAGAGGCAACATGCTCACACCTCTCACAGGGGTATGGATCCTGGATCATCTGTTCCAGTATTGCATACATATGATAGGATGTACACTGAGTGAGGTTGCCACTGGACTGACTCATAATTATCATTATTGTCTACAAAATTTCAGTGTGAAAAATAAAGAATATTAAATATATTTGTATAAAGTTTTCCTCCTTTGCACTATAAATCTGCCCTCACTTTTCTTTTGAAGTCCCTCCTTTTATTTAAACTCCTACACTTTTACTAGAATTGCACTTGATGCTAGAAATGTTTGCAGGCTCACAAGTTCGTCCCTTCTCCTGTTTATATTAACTTCTGCCTTCTTCCCTGGACACAATTAGCGCACTCTGCAATTTATCAGCCTTTACTTGCAAAGGAAAATCCACTTTCAAACAACCCCAAAACAGCTCACAAACCTTCTACACTAGTTTAACAGTCAAGCCTAACCCCTCTCACTTGGGCACAATTAGTGCACTCTGCAATTTATCAGCCTTTACCTGTAAAGGAAAATCCACTTGCACTTTAGCTGCCAGAATAGTCTGTTGCTTTATTCATTACAAGGCACGTGATTTGAACTAGCAGAAATAAGATTAAAGGACCACAATCTATTACTTTTGCAAGCCATTATGTTGCTGTGGAAACCATTTTAGTTTCCAGTGACCCAAAGAGCCAAAACATAAATAAAGTCCCTGAACCAGCAAAAGGAATCCTCACTCCCTATGTCAAAAGACTAAGATCACTGATAGGCTAAAATACCCCCTGATGACATCAGTGTGACTGAAGAAATGTGCTTTTGGAAGTTTTATCATTGGGCTCATAGGGTCATCATTTACCAGTTACATTTTAAATCATCAAGCAAGACTATTAGGGACCTAGCCAGATATGGGGTAGGCCACAAGGGCAGCCTCCCAGGTTGAAGGAACCCTTTGAGGTTCTTAGCTAATTGCTCTTGGATTAGGGCCTCCTTTGCCAAAAAGTTGTATGTGGGCTATAGTGCACTTCAACTATGTTTCATATATAATAATTAAAGGTTAAGTTTTATTTCCAGATTCTGTAAATTCTGTAATTAATTGGGTGTTAGGCACTAGGAAGTAAGCTTTCATTTTCTCTATATAGCAGTTCATCCACTCTAGGCATAGGGTAAGCCTCAATAGTCGTCTTGTCTTTTCACTTCATATAGTCCACAAAAAATGGGTGTTCCTCTCCTTATTATTATTATTATTATCTTTTATTTGTATCGCGCCCACATATTCCGTAGCGCTGTACAGGGGATAAGAACAGGGGAAATACAAGTTTAACAAATTCGAAAGTTGAAGGGCCCAACACCAGAGTGGACGACTGAGGACTAAAATGTGGCTCAATGACCCCTATCTCTAACATCTCATCCAGCTCCCTCCTCACATTTCCCTTCACAATGGGTGCCTCAGTGAAGAAGTGTTTGACGGTAAGGACCTTGTGGACCAGTACGTCTGCCCTACCCAGTCGGGTCGAAAACAAGTCTTGGTGGTGACTAAGCACCACCTCAAGCTACTGTTGCTTGTTAAGTCACAAGTTAGTCGGGATAAGGGGAAATGGGAAGGGCCAGCAAGGGCAAGCATGTCTGGCAGTAGCCCATCCTCAGAATCTTCCCCTTCTGCTAGCATATGGTCATTACTTGGTGATTCCGACTCTGGTATTGCTTCAGTATATTCAAGTGGATCTCCTTCTGAATCTGCTGTTGCTCATCCATGGCTACGACATGGGTGGTGTCGGCTAGTTGTCAGACGATTTGGAGGTCCTTGTTCTGGGGGTTGAGTAACAACATTAATATTTGCTGGCCTACCTGGATTCCCTAGACTGGGCTTTCTGATCATGTCAGAACTCCTGCTTGCCTTGGACTACAAGCAGATGCTCATTGGCTAGCCCAGTCGGTGCCTCCAGCATCTCTGAGCCGCAGCACATATGACACTACAGGGAGTTCCTCATACTGTTGGCCACTCCCACAACTCCCGTACCAGGCCCAGTGGCCTCCTCACTCACTAACTGTAGACTCTTGAGGGACCTTCCTACCGTGTAATCTCTTGAGGAACCTCTCTGTAGGCAAAGAGGAGGTAGGGAAGCAATTCCTTCTCCTAATCCACAAAGGCTCTAATCATAGTCTTCAGGGTGCCATTGAACCTCTCTCACAAACCATTGGTCTGGGGGTGATAGAGGGTCTGCAGGGACCCAATCATGACTACCACCTCTTTCATGCCTTTATCTGTGCCCCAGTCAACGGGGAATGGATAGCTGCTGGACCTCAGCTACCACAATGTCAATCCTTTCATTCAGGATAGCAGAGGGGGCTCACCAGGCCTGGGTGGATCAGAGTCAGACACCATCAGGAGTCCTAAAGCCTTCTGTAGGCTTGCCATCCACTGTAATAGGCTGGATATGGCGACTCTGCTAGTCCCTTGCAAGTAAATGAACAGAGGCAACAAAATACTGCTCATCGAACCAGACTATACCTGTGGAGCAATCAAAGAACTGGTCCTCCATTGCTGCAGGGTCACCAGGTCCTCAACCCATTTGCCTACACACAGGACAGGGTGAGGGGAATCCCTGGGATTTCCTCGGTGGACATGGGAACAGTCTCTCTACAGATGCCCCAGCTGTTGGCACCCAAAGCACCAAACCTCCCACCAAACTCCTCTATTGCTAGGAGCTGATGGAGCAGTTGTGTCGGGCTAGGAAGTCAAGGATGATTGTTGTTGGTTCACTGTTCTGGTTGGAGCTTTGTTCTAGGCTTGGAAATTAGGCTGGAAGGTTGGCATTGGTCTAGGCAACCTAACTGGTTGGAGACACTGGACCAGGGAGGCACTATCATTTTTTCTTGGGTCTCTGTGTACTGGTTCGCTTGGTGACTAGTCTTTTCTGCTGTGGTAGGTTGTCAGTCTTGGACCCAGACCCCAAGGGTCTAAGGGCAAAGCTGGAAAAATTGTTCAAGCACAACAAACTGGGCAGCCTCATCAACAGTCTGGACCTGGTGCTGCTTCCATACCATTGCCCCATATGAGTCCTGTTCAACCCAGGCCAGGTCCTGTAATTGCTTTCTGTAATGTTCAAGGGTCACTTGGTATCAGGGCAACCGCAACCACCCGGTAGGTAGGCTCTATAGAGCAGCATCCAGGGTGGTGGGTCAGAATGAGCTCAGCTTTGCCTGTAATGTGGTCACAAGTTGGCTTGCTCCCTGGTGACCTCCACTCTGACTGATTGTCATTTTGTAATCTGCGAACAGCCCTTCTTCCAGTAGGACAGTTAGGTGGCGCTACCACCTCTCCACTACTACGTCCTTAGCATAGGACAGAGAATGCTCATAACTGGGTTCTTCCCTGGGGGCATCCCTGGAGTTCTCGAGTACCCCCTGCTCCCAATTCAGGTGGTGCAGCTCTGCCACAATGGTATGGCTCTATCAAGCTCTATCAAGCTCATGTTCATTGTTTCAATGGCCTCATCTATCCATCTCCAACTCTGCCGTTCCCTTCTTCATATGCCTTCAATCTTTCTCAGCAACAGAGCCTTCTCCAGGAAATCCTATCTTCTCATGATATGGCCAAAATATTTCAACTTCAGCCTCAAAATCATACCTTCTATTGAATAGTTTGGTTTTATTTCCTGGAGTATTGATTTATTGGATCTTCTTTCAGTCCAAGGGACTGTAAGCTGTTTTTTCCAACACCACATTTCAAAGGCATTAATTCTACAGCGTTCTTAATGGTCCATCTCTCACATCCATATGTTACTACTTAGAATACAATAGTTCTAACTATGCGGACCTTTGTTGATAGTGTTATATGTTTACTTTTTCCTAGCTTGTCCAGACTTGCCATATATTTTCTCTCCAGAAACAAACATCTTTTAATTTCATGGCTACAGTCACCATCTGCAGAGATCTTGGATCCAAGGAAAATAAAATCTGTCACTGCCTCCACTTCTTCCCCATCAATTTGCCAGGGAATGAGATTGCAGTAGTAGCAGGCCAGCTATTGCACTCTCTTATTTGACCGTCATCAATTGGTCCTTTAGTTCTTCCTCACTTTCAGTCAGCAGAGTAGTATCATCCACGTATCTGAGGTTGTTGATATTTCTCCCAGTGATATTGATGCAGGATTTGGATTTGTTCAGCCTAGCCTTACGCATGATGTACTCCGCATATAAGTTGAATTAATAAGGTTACAATATACAACCTTGTTGTACTCCTTTCCTGATCTTGAACCATTCTGTTGTTCCATGTTCGTTTCTTACTGTGGCTTCTTAGTCCACATACAGATCCCTCAGGAGGTGGGTGAGATCATCTGGTACTCCCATATCTTTAAGAACTTGGCACATTTTGTTCTGATCCACACAGTCAAAGGCTTTAGAATAAATAAATAAACGTTCTGGAAATCTCTTGTTTTCTCGATCATCTAGCGACATTGGCAATTTGATTTCTTGAGCATATTCCTCTGGTTCAGGTCCATATATTTTTGGAGCCGAGCTTGTAGCATCTTAGGCATTACCTTCCTAGCATGTGAAATGAGTGCAATTGGTTGATAATTGCACTGCCTTTTTTGGGATGGGCATATAGATTGACCTTTTCCAGTCAACTGGCCACATTTGAGTTTTCCAAACTTGTTGGCAAAGGGAAGCAACACTTTCACAGCATCATCTTGTAGGATGTTAAATAGCTCAACTCCTGCATCCTTGTTATCAGCAAGCCTTACTAGGGTCCCATCTCACTTCATTCTCCAAGATGTCTGGCTCCAGCTCATTGGACGAGCTGTCCATTATGTATTATATATATATATATATATATATATATATATATATACATATATATTTATATATATATATACATATATATATATATATATATATATATATATATACACACACACATACATATAATATATATATATTGTGACAAGGCAACTGCTTATCTCCCTTTGGGTCAGTGCCCTGTTTTCCGGCAATACTGATGGATGAACACAGGAGGCCTTTAAATGCTTTCAAACTTTTAATGATTTCTCGCCAGTGATATAAAGCATAAGAAAACCAACAAAACATGAATTAAATAGATCTAGCTCTACCAGAGCGCTAACTTTTGGATAGTTTACTCACTAACAGTGCCAAATATGCTCATTGGACCGCGAGCCTCGCAAAGCCAAGCGAGCAGTTGAGGCACGAGGGAATTAATGCCCATAGGACTTAGGAACCGAAGCACGTATATGGACTGTGGGCCACGGAAAATTACGACTTTAACGGCCGAAGCACAGAACTCAAAACACCTACTAAAAACAACAAATATGCCTCAAATTCCCTTACACACTGACACACAGCACAGGGGGAGAGCCAGGGAGACTGTAAGTTGCTGCTTCTCTTCATCTTGTTTCTGTGTTTCTACTTTCTTTGCCTCCAAGGCTTCCAGTTTTCCATTTTTATTTGCTTCCTTCAGCCACAGCTTCTAATTTACTTGTTGCAAATCCAGTTCACTTTGCTTACATATTCAACTGAAGAATCTCCTCTGTCTTTTCCCTCAGGTCCTCCCTGAATACCTCTGGCTGCTCAGCCATATTTTCTTCCTCCCTCTGTCTCCTGTACCTTGTGTACACAGGTCCTATAAAAGCAGCTTCTTCTCAATCATAGCTGCTTATCTAATTAAACGATTATTGAGGAGATCTTGCTTCTCCTGTCTGCCATTGTGTGGCAGCTTCTGCATACATTTCTCATTCAGCTCTCAATCTGTCTCTTCTTCCTGTAGGACACTCTTTTGTCCTCAAATGCAGGCTTCCTACACCACTCAGGAATGTAATTTGGCATCATTCTGACACTCCTCATATTAGTAGCAATTTGCCTGTCTTCCATTCCAGGCTTTTTCAGTCCCACTGGATAAAGTCGATGTTTGCTTCTTGCTATGCTACTTGTTTCTCCTCTTCCCTCTCCTTGTCCAGAGTTCTTTGTGTGTTGGCAGCCTGAGACAAAGATCCGTTGGGATACTTCACTATTTTAATGGAACACTTGTTCATGTCCTGCTTCATATGTACTTCAGGGATGGTGCTTCCTCTTTCTCCAGATGCAACTCCAAGTTCTCATCTTCCTCATTATTGACTTTAGTAAAAATTCCAGTTTCCTCATTACAATCAGGGCCACTGGCTTAAATCATCTGTTTGATCTCCCCTTTCTCTGGGACAGAAGTCTTTGTCTGCCATTTTCTCTCTCTAGTGTTTCTCCTTCAAATGGACACAACAGCACATAAAATACCCAAACATGCCAATCTAATCTATACTGCAAATTACCCAAATATCTTTAAAATGTATTTAATGACTGGTCTTGCCACAAAATCTCCTGGTTAAGAAAAATACATGCAGTAAAGATGAACATGTTCCCCAAGCTGATGTATCTCTTCAGAACAATTCCGACAGCAATCAATACAAAATGTATACCGACACTACAGAGAGATATCCTATGCTTTATTTGGAACTACAAAAAACAAGGGTAAATAGAGCATCTATGATAGCCTAAAAAAATAGAGGCTGTCAAGCAACATCAGAACTGCTAAAATAGTACAAAAAATACTACTCAAAGAACAGAACATCTTAATACAACTTGTGCTCTGGCTAAGCTTAATTCACAAAATAAATACGAAAATTCTTCTTCAAGGCATTTCACACTCCCTTATTTTGTGGAAACAAATCAATAAAATAATGCATTAATTAGAGAGGGGATCTTGTCTCACTCCACTATGGCTACCCCATAAGGAACCCATGAGTGAGAAAAACTCTCAGCTATCTTGGTGGATCGGAAAAAAAATATTACCATGGCAGCAGATATCTTAACAAAAAACCCAAACCGGTCACCTATAGAGTTTACGGATAAATTCCACTTACCACAAAGAGAATGGCTTAACCTCAATAAATATAAACATGGCTTATGTTCTTATACTCCAGAAGTGTCATAGCAAAACGATTTGGAAAACAAACATATGAAGAAGTTAAGACAAATTAAATACAAATACACAATTAGTAAGATTTCAGCAGTACTAGATGAATTATAAAAAATCTGCATCCTGATGAGACATAAATATCATATCCTCCCTCTTTGTACCACTCCCACTTCCTTTTTTATTTCATATATTTAATTGTTAAGTTTTTGTATAGTATTAATCAAAATCAATAAGGCAAAACATGGAGAAGTTTACTATACAATTATACTATAACAAACTTACAGTGTATAATTAGATTTTGTGTACTTTATTTTATTTCAATAAAAATGATTTAAATACACAAACAAACAGAAGTTATGTTTCTACATCATCTGTAGTTTTCAATTTCTTTACAAAGAGATTAGGATTCATGCTTTCACTTGATTCTGAAGCCATAGCGTTATTTGCAGACCTCAGGTGCTGCAGCTGAGTTTTTTGTGCTTCCAAAGCTTCTCTCATATGGTGCTATGTTGTCTTCTACTTGTCTCTGCCATTGCTCTGCGGCCACTCTAAGACATGGAGTAGCCTCTCTCATACCGGCTCTGTCCTCTTCTGCAGCTGGGTTCCGTCCTCTGCAATTCTCTTGCTGCTGTGCTATGTTTTCTTGCTGGCATGCTTTCACAAGTTTCTCAATCTTATATCCCACCACTGCCACCACATGTGACAAGGCAACTCTCTCTCTCTCTCTCTCTCTCTCTCTCTCTCTCTCTGGGTCAGTGCCCTGTTTTCCGGCACTTCTGATGGAGTAACACAGGAGGCCTTTAAATGCTTTCCAAACGTTTAATTAATTTTTGCCAGTGACATGAAGCCTAAGAAAACCAACAAAACATGACATAAATAGGCCTAGCTCTGTCAGAGTACTAACTATAACTTTTGGATAGTTCCTTTACTATCACAGCTGGTATCCAGCTACTCTGGATGCAGTAAAACAGAAGCACACAATCTGATTTACTTTATATTTAATGTACTGGCTGGATTCCCAGTCTGTGGTCTTGATAATCAGCTTCCCCACTTTCGTCTCTCTCTCTCTGGATTTTTCTCTCCAGCTTCAAATTCACTCACCCAAACACTGTAACACTATACATACTTAGGTGGATCTCATAGAGCCTCTATGAGCCCATGGATCCCCAGGATTCCTCCATTTACAGTACAGTAAATAGGGGAACCCCAGGGATTCCTTCCTCCCACACTGAAGAGAACCCCAGGGATTCCGTCCTTCCAAACGCAGAAGGCCACCACTGGGGATTCCATACCTCAGTAACCCCTGATCCTTATTAATCCCAATTTAGTTGACCCCCATGTCAACTAAATATTAACCCTGTGCCATGGAGTGTCAGGGGAGTCAATAGACACCCATGGCTGTACTTTTTTATTGGGGATTGGGAAATCCTTCTGGACGTTGAGAGGAGGGAATCCCCAGGGGTGCCCTGGGCTTGTACAGCTGATCTGCCAATCTCTTACAGTTTTAACCCCTTCCCTGCCATAGAAAGGAGTTTATTTTAATGGATGGGTGTTTTTTTTTTTAAGCTGCACTGATGCGGGGACTGCTGAGATGAGAGCTCAATGTCTCCTGCAGCAGGCAGTGTGGGGACCATATCAGAACTGCAGTCAATCAGCCCTGGTGCGTGGTCACCTGTTACCACAGGTGATTTCAGCATTTGAGATTGGAATGGGTACGTAGCCTGGGCGAGAAAAGGTTCCACAGTTATGGCGGAACATTTTTGTGAGACTACATATAAGATTGGAATAGGGCCCTCAGTCAGCATGAATCTGTACCAAATCGCTCACTCCAACTCTGAGTATTTAAAATGTCATCATGTGCCAGCTTGTTGTATGTTTTTTTATACAACATGTGTGCACCATCTGCAGACTGCTTTCATCATTTGTAGATAGAGAGGTTGTGGTGAGAATAGAAAATATAATTTCTAACATTTCTCAGCCCAGAATTTGTTATCCAACAGATTATACCATTCATTTAAAAGGTCATGTTTAAACATTACAATATTTTTTTGTGTGTTAGAAGCAACTAATATATAGACGTTATGTTAAATATAGTGTTAGATAGTTTTTTCCTCCTCTGAAGTTACATGAAATGGAGACAGTGAGCCTTATGGATGTCAAAGCTGCAACATATTGTGCTTTTGTTCTCATTGGTTTTAATGCAAATCAGATAATAAAACATAAATAACAGGGTCTCTATGAGTCTGTGTTTACACTTCTTTGTAACTGTCTGTTTGGCAGATGAAACAGATTGTTTTTATCTGCCCATCTATTGTTTTGGTGTTAATTTTCTTAATTAAATATAATTTTAATTTCGATAGGGGAAAAATATTTTGTAATGTATAAAGCATGCTATTGTAAGTGTATGAAAGTTTTGGACCCAATAGGTGTTTTAAATACCAATACAACAGCAGGGAAATTGTAAAAATCACATACAGGCGTCTTGTATCTTTGCAGTAATATTAATTATGGTATTATCTGTGTTAACTCACACACTCCACTCCATCTAACCAATCCTTACCTGCCTGCCAGAAATATGAATCCACTCATTTCCTTTCATCCCTTTCTCGATATTTTAATCACGTATACGTTGTCTTCTAAAAAAATACAAATAAGTATTTTAATAAATTAAAATGAAAAAATATACTCTTTACCTGCTGGGTATTAGTCCTTACCTTATTTACTGAAAGTACCACAGTTAATGAGTCAGAAATTCCAAAACTACATACAGTATATTTTGTATCCTTGGTGTAGAAGAATGTGGTCTTATAAAACATGCAAATACGTCACTAAAAAAGAAGTTTGGAGGGGCGTTTACTTCAAGTGCTCTAAATATCCAAATCTTATTAATTTGTCATATTTTACAACAACATTACCATAGAAATGGATTCCTATGTTAGTGTTCCTATGGTCTAGTAGTAAGCCTATGTGTTGTTCCTTGATGATAAATGGCCTGCCATGGGCCAGACTTAAAAACACCTACTGATACCCAGATTTTGGCACTAAAAAGTTTAATTTAGACTGCTTGCACCAATCTTTCCCTTTTTACCACCATACATTCTGAGAAATTAGCAAAAGGGGTAATATATTGAGAGGGGGCATGTGATAGAAGGAGGTAAGTCGGTTCAGTTTTGTGGCAGACATGGAAGACTTATTTAAATGGGGTGGAGTGAGTTTGCACACCACAAAGTATTAGAGTCTGGATTGAGACGAGCCAAGTAGTACCACTATTTATTAATTTTGTATTCTAGCTACCCCAAAGTAACAGGACCCCCTACATGTACTGTAATTTTAATCCTTTCTTTACTGCTTCATGACCATTTAAAGAATATCCTGCCTGTTATGAAGGTTGTTAGTATAGAGGGTGTGATCGCAGTGTTATGTTTATGGGCACAAACAACAGATGTAGACTTTATGTACTATAATGTGAAGTTGTGTTGCCCTTGTTTCTTCCTTTTTTTTATGCGTGTGCCCAAGTAGGTGCATGAGTGACTTTGGACCTGTGTCTGTGGATGTCACAGAGTTGAATCTGGCTCAAGGTATATAAAAATGTTCCTTTTTAAAATGGTCGACTTTATTTTTGCAAACTTTTTAGTTTATACTTTGTTTTCATTGCAGAATACCCACTTTTCAGACTTTGCAGACAAGCAGACTGGATATACTACAAACAACCTGCTAGCCACCCCAATACTACAAGGGAAGGAAGTTCTTGCTGTTATGATGGCTGTTAATAAACAGAATGAACCTGCATTCACCAAAGAGGACGAAGAGGTAGTTTAAGATGTTTCGAAAAGGAATAAAATCAAAAAAAGGTTATTACTCTCAGAAATGTCACACATTTTCTTTCATATTTCAGGTTTTTACCAAATATCTCAACTTTATATCAATTGTGCTTAAGCACTATCACATCACGTATCTGCACAACATTGAATCAAGGAAAAGCCAGGTAAAGAGGTTATTTTATATACAGTTTTAATAATTAATCCTAAGGATAGGGAGAATGAGATGAACATATAGAAGAATGAAGATGGGAAAATAAATTCCAGGCGTTTGATGTCCTGCGAAAAGCAGTTTCTAGATCTCAGTTGTGATAGTCGTGACTTAAGACTATATGCACAACTACTTAAAGCAGGTGGGTTTTCCAAGTAGTCTTAACCTGTTTTATTGTCCTAATAACATGCCGCACAGTAAACAAATCGATGCCCCACACCTCTCTTACACCTGGCCCTTCTCTCTGTGCACCACAAAACCAGCATGATGTTTTTATCCATATCATTTGAATCTCTGTGCAGGCTTAATATAGTGTGCTGTCTGTCAAATCTACCAATCAACACCTTTAGATCCTCCAGTAGGCCGCAATCTATCTTTTGGATATTACTATCCTAAAGTAATCTAATTTTCTGTTCTCAGATTCTTCTTTGGACAGCCAACAAGGTATTTGAGGAGCTTACAGACATTGAACGTCAGTTTCACAAAGCTCTCTACACCGTCAGGGTGTATCTAAACTGTGACAGATACTCGGTGGCTTTGCTGGACATGACCAAGGAGAAGGTGATTATTTGCTCCCACTATTTATTTACACTCATGCAAAGACTACAAGCTACCACCACCATGGGCACTGATTGACTACGGGACAATATAAACTTAATCAAAACATCTGTATGAACACTACAACAAACAAAACATTAATCTTGGAGAGAGAACCCCCTTGTTATAAATATTTCCTCATATCCACAATATTATGGGTTTTAAGACAATATCTTGCTCATGTTTAGCTGGAATACTTAGGTGGTTGCTGATTTTGATACAGGTCCAGGTCTTATTTGTATCTACCCAGTCTCCCAGACACAAGCTGAAAAACTCCAGGGAGTTTGGGTCATTATAAGCTATGTTTTTATATACTGAATTGTCAGAGTCGAAGTTATTTATTCAGTAATATTAAATGTAAGAGCCAAGTTTTTAATAACATAATAAAAAAATATAGGTAAAAAGAGAAAAAATTCAGAAGGATGATAAGACTAAGAAGCAGTGAGAACTAATTAACTTGGAAATTATCCTAACTGAAGCATGATAGAGCAGAGGTCCTTTCTCTTAAACAGTATCTGCTCTGAGGTTGGACTGTAGCTGGGTGATGGACAATATCATATGCAGCAATGGCATCATTCTGCGTCAGGTGCTCTGATAGCAAACAGTTCAGACAAAAATGAGATGCAAGGTCTCAGAGCTGTATCACATAATTCCCATGCAAACATTTTTAGCCACATACTCACAAAACGATATTACTCTCCCTCTTATACTGATACACTCACTCTCACACATTCACAATCTCTCAAATACTCTTCTTTTAACTCACAGACTCTATCATACAAAGAGCCAGTTTCACATACACAGACTATATTGTGTTTTCTATACTGCCTCAGTATATATTAGCTCCATGTGTTGTTTTCAGAAAAAGGGTTGAGGAGAAAGGGTTGGAAATGAGTGGTGATAAATATACATAATACAAATAATAATGTTGATTGTATTTTCATTATACCTGACTTATAATCTCTTTACTGTTTTATTCTGTTCAACTAAACCCAGGAATTCTATGATGAATGGCCAATCAAACTTGGAGAAGTACCACCTTACAAAGGACCAAAGACACCAGATGGAAGGGTTTGTATAGATTTTGCATAGCATCTTGTAATATGCCTCCTAACATGTATGAGAACTACAACTTTTGGGTAAGTTTGCTATAAACAGGATATAAAAAACTAAAGCCCTCTAAATAAGAAATTATGAATGGGGCAGGAGAAAGAAATGGATGAGGGTCTGTAAGACATAAAGGAAGGCCAGATAAACTAAGAGGGAGAAGTTAGGATAGGGATTTGAACTGGAGAGAGATGTAGGAGAGATTGAGCATGAGAGAAAGGTAAAAAAAGGCTTGGGGAGCACAGAAATCAAAAATGGACAACCAAACAAAGAGGTGCCAAATTGGCCCTAGGCAAGACTGACTTATAGGTCTACATTTCTTGAAGTAGACCTAACCACACTTTTCTTGAAGACACCATAAAGTGCTATCCAATTTGATAAGTCTTTAAAAATACAAGTATAACATTATAAAAAAGTATAATGAAAAAATATATATATTCAAATAAATATAATCTTATAATTGTCTTTTTTTTTATTCAGGAAGTTAACTTTTACAAAATCATTGATTATATTTTGCACGGAAAAGAAGAAATCAAAGTTATCCCGTAAGTAATCAATACAGTTATATCGGAATAAACTAAAAAGAACTGAAGATGATGTCACTTAAATAACATGCTTATGTCTGTATTTAAAGCTCTCCTCTTCCTGATCATTGGAGCCTTGTGAGTGGGCTGCCAACATTTGTTGCCGAGAATGGATTTGTAAGTTCATTTACTGGTTTTCTATTTTAAAAAATGTACCATATAAATCTAGATTTCTATCCTGGAAATTATATATAGAAAAATACCAAGAGTATCTCTCAGAGATCAATATATTATTATTTATTTGATAATTATTTCAGTTTTATGTGTCTTGAGTTTATGTGTCTTGTTAACAAAAATCACTTTGCCATGAAAAAAATGAAAATTAAGATTTATTCTAATTTATTTTTCACTCTAAATTTTAGATTTGTAACATGATGAACGCACCAGCAGATGAATACTTCAAATTTCAGGTAAGCAAATATACATTTTAATTCTTCCCACCACCATTTTCTGTGTAATGCTTTTAAAGATGTTTTTCTGATAATATTTTTAAAATTAATTATTTTGAAGAAATAAACTGAAAATGTACAACATGTTTGTAGAATACAAACCTATATAGATGAGCAGTCTACCATTTTGGCTGCAGCAGATCAATTTCTTGAGGTTGGAAGAGACTACATAGCTAGTAACTGTGTGCACAAAGGGTATGTGGTAGTTACACCTGCCAGTGCTTACAGCAGGAACAAAATGGAAGTGTGTTAGGTTACAAAGACACACCTACCTGAAAAAGTTAAAAGTCAGCAGCAGGGAAGAAAGCAAAATGGAGCCACACAGAACAGAATAATTGCATATAAAAAACTGAAAAATATAAAGGTTGTATTTATTTATTTTTGACCATTATTATAAATAGTTATTCAAAAAACTTTACAGTAACAAACTGGTCCTTTAATGTATACATATTAGTTATATTCCAGTACAATGGCAAGTATCTTGTTGAACTGTTCTTCTGTATATTCTATTTTTGCCTTTGCAGAAAGAACCAGTGGATGAAACTGGTTTTATTGTTAAAAATGTCCTGTCCCTACCCATTGTGAACAAGAAAGAAGAGATTGTGGGAGTAGCCACGTTTTACAACAGGAAAGATGCAAAGCCATTTGATGAATATGATGAACAAATCACTGAAGTAAGACAAATATTTAATATATTTCCCGAAATTAATTCTATTTTTAGTGCACATTTATTGTGTCCATACAGGGCTGGATCTGCATCTAAGCGAAAAATGTGAAAGGCACCCATGCTCTCCCCTATTTTGAAATCCGGTTTGCATTAAGTCGATAATTGCAAACAAACATTTACTTTTCTTTCCTGCTAATTACAAGCCAGAGGCATACAGGGTCAGCACAAGACGATTTTCTAGAATTATAGGGTTTGTAAAGATGTTTCACTTGAGAGAAACTCTCACCTTAGTGCATGGGTGTGTTTCAACCTAGAACCGCAAGATCCTGGCCTAGAACAGCACATTTTGCTGCCTGAAGTCGCTGATACAATGCCATGGATTAAGCACAGTAATGCCTGTATGCAGAGAATATTCTGTCTGTAAGTGTACCTGACTCATTGTTTACTTACACAGACACTTATGATTGACCTATACACTTATGATTTTTTTTATATATGTGTGTGGTAATACAGGGAGTGCAGAATTATTAGGCAAGTTGTATTTTTGAGGATTCATTTTATTATTGAACAACAACCATGTTCTCAATGAACCCAAAAAACTCATTAATATCAAAGCTGAATATTTTTGGAAGTAGTTTTTAGTTTGTTTTTAGTTTTAGCTATTTTAGGGGGATATCTGTGTGTGCAGTTGACTATTACTGCGCATAATTATTAGGCAACTTAACAAAAAACAAATATATACCCATTTCAATTATTTATTTTTACCAGTGAAACCAATATAACATCTCAACATTCACAAATATACATTTCTGACATTCAAAAACAAAACAAAAACAAATCAGTGACCAATATAGCCACCTTTCTTTGCAAGGACACTCAAACTCCTGCCATCCATGGATTCTGTGAGTGTTTTGATCTGTTCACCATCAACATTGCGTGCAGCAGCAACCACAGCCTCCCAGACACTGTTCAGAGAGGTGTACTGTTTTCCCTCCTTGTAAATCTCACATTTGATGATGGACCACAGGTTCTCAATGGGGTTCAGATCAGGTGAACAAGGAGGCCATGTCATTAGATTTTCTTTTATACCCTTTCTTGCCAGCCACGCTGTGGAGTACTTGGACGCGTGTGATGGAGCATTGTCCTGCATGAAAATCATGTTTTTCTTGAAGGATGCAGACTTCTTCCTGTACCACTGCTTGAAGAAGGTGTCTTCCAGGAACTGGCAGTAGGACTGGGAGTTGAGCTTGACTCCATCCTCAACCCAAACCAGTACTCCACCTCCACCTTGCTGGCGTCTGAGTCGGACTGGAGCTCTCTGCCCTTTACCAATCCAGCCACGGGCCCATCCATCTGGCCCATCAAGACTCACTCTCATTTCATCAGTCCATAAAACCTTAGAAAAATCAGTCTTGAGATATTTCTTGGCCCAGTCTTGACGTTTCAGCCTGTGTGTCTTGTTCAGTGGTGGTCGTCTTTCAGCCTTTCTTACCTTGGCCATGTCTCTGAGTATTGCACACCTTGTGCTTTTGGGCACCCCAGTGATGTTGCAGCTCTGAAATATGGCCAAACTGGTGGCAAGTGGCATCGTGGCAGCTGCACGCTTGACTTTTCTCAGTTCATGGGCAGTTATTTTACGCCTTGTTTTTCCCCACGCTTCTTGCGACCCTGTTGACTATTTTGAATGAAACGTTTGATTGTTCGATGATCACGCTTCAGAAGCTTTGCAATTTTAAGAGTGCTGCATCCCTCTGCAAGATATCTCACTATTTTTGACTTTTCTGAGCCTGTCAAGTCCTTCTTTTGACCCATTTTGCCAATGGAAAGGAAGTTGCCTAATAATTATGCACACCTGATATAGGGTGTTGGTGTCATTAGACCACACCCCTTCTCATTACAGAGATGCACATCACCTAATATGCTTAATTGGTAGTAGGCTTTCGAGCCTATACAGCTTGGAGTAAGACAACATGCATAAAGAGGATGATGTGGTCAAAATACTCATTTGCCTAATAATTCTGCACTCCCTGTATAACAAGAGAAAAGGAGAAGTAGTTTAGGGTGCACACAAATCTGAGCAGGCCTGGGCATAAAACATAAGCATAAAACCTCCTCCTGCCTTAGTGAATACAGCCCAGTGAGAGTTTGATGGGAAATCCATTGGTCTTCTGTAATTGTTTAGTCTGATGCTGTAGGTTTATTGTAAGAAAGCAGAAGTGTAAAACCTCTAGTAGCTTGCATGTGTTTTCCTCTTTCATGTGTGAGGAACAACATAATCTGCTCTTCTTTTTTTTCTGAAGACCTTTTCTCGTCTCCTATCCATCTTCTCTCCCTCCTCTTTCCTTTCATGCCCGATTCTTCTACATCTCCCTTACTACCACAAGTGGCTTGCATTTTTTTCTCATCCCCTATAATATAGAACACCATCTCCTTGCTCCCCAATAAACCATTACTCATGCTCACCCTAACTTTCTCTACACTCTTTAAAAGTGGAAACACTTATTACAGTACAAAGCAAAAGCCCATGCATTTGTTCTCTAAGTAAACTTTTTTGTAATTATGTTTTATTCCTTAAAGCACTACATAGTGCTGTATGTAAATTATGATATTTTAATGTACTAGTTAAAATTACCAGTACTCTTTAGGCAAAACATTTTTTTAAATTAATGATAGGTTTATTAATTGAATTGATCATCCTCAATATAATTTTCATATAAAATTTACCTGCCTTTTACTTCTACGAAGCCCTCATGATAACAGTTTTTCACCATCTGGGGCTGCCTCCTTACTTCCTGTTCTCTCCCAAGTAGTATGCCATGTATTACAGCTGTGACGGGTTTTACAATCATAGAGCAATGCTGTTAGCAAACATGTTGTGTGTCTCCATGTATCAGCTTTTAACTAGTAGTGTGAAACTCCTCCCTCTAGGCATGGCCTTGGGTAACAGCTGTGAAACATGGCACACTACATAAGCAAAAGATTGAAGAGAGGGGGGAATCCCAGTAGGTGTGAATCTGTTACACTCAGGGCTTCTTAAAAGTAAGTGAAGTGGAAATTTTATATGACAATAAAATTGAGGAGGATATAATTAATTAATATAGTTAAAACATTTATATGAAAAAAACATGCTTTTTAATAATTTAAAAAAAAATATTGACTATTTTAGTTAAAGAACTAAATAAAAAATATAGAAGGGCAATTTTCTAAGAGGACAAGTGTTAATCCGTGATCTACAGCTACACATTTCACATTATCATAACCCACATCTACATGCAATTTACTAAATCTCATGTATTAGAATTAATCTGTGAGATTGTAAGTGGCGAGTTTTCAGTGTTCTAGGATGCTTTGGGAAAAAGCACCTTCTGCAAAGATTCTAAGCTCAAAACAGGGTCCTCCATTTTTTTAATTTTGTTAATGCTGTATTTTCCCTTGTTTTTATCCCCTGTATTGCGCTACGGAATATGTCGGCGCGTTACAAATAAAAGTTAATAATAAATAATAATAATATGGTACAGTAATGCACAGTAGTGCCCAATTTAGCATTATATATTCACCCTCTATCCACAGAGTAGTGCATGCATGTTTTAGGGGTCAAGCATGTGGAGGTTTATAGCTGTTTCCATCAGCATAGGCACAATTTTTTCTCGTAATTTTCTCGTAATGTTGTTTTAAACATTGAAATGTGAACTTTTTTTTTACTGTACTACTGTACGGTGGAGGGCTTCTATTGCTCTTTTGCCCACCATATTATAAATGATTGCTGTGGTGAACTACCTACTCATAAGAGTCCACAACACAGGCTGAGATCCCGCTCCATGCTGATGATAGCCAGTAAGCTTGAAACAGCCGTACATGGATAGGATACTACACTTGTGTTTAATCCAACCTTGGGTTTGCATTAAAGCGTGTAATACAGCATGAAATAAGCTTAAAGGAAGCCATGTTTGAAAATGGCCATGGATTGAAGAGCGAGGCATTTGTGGGCACATTTGCATGTCCCAGCTCAGCTTCCCAGAATGCAGTGTAATAACAGTTTTTCTTGGAATTCTGAGCTAGAAGCAGTTTTTTAACTTGTTTTAGAAATTCAAATGTGAACACAGATGTACTATTTACTATCTATATCTATATCTATATATATATATATATATATATATATATATATATATATATATATTTATATATATATATATATATCTATATATATATATATATATATATATATATATATAGCTGTACATGCATAGGATTCTCAGCTTGTGTAAAATCCAGCCTTGGCTTTGCATTAAAGCTGTGTAATGCAGGAGGCATAAGCTTAAAGGAAGCCTTGTTTGTTAATGGCTATGGGTTGAAGAGTGAGGCATTTGTGGGCACATTTGCATGTCCCAGCTCAGCTTCCCAGAATGCAGTGTAATAACTGTTTTTCTTGGAACCCTGAGCTGGAAGCAGGTTTTTTAACTTGCTTTAGACATTCAAATGTGAACACAGATGTACTATTTATTTACTATATATATATATATATATATATATATATATATATATATATATATATATATATATATACACATATAGTAATAAATATATATAAATATAAATTTATTAGCCTTCATAATTTGTATTAAAGTTGTTTGTTTTCCTAAACTTGGCATAATTTACACTACTTTAAGCTTGAGTTGTGTTGATGGAGTTTGCCATGTATATTAAGCCGCCTATGTTCTATGTTAATGGATTAATATTGGCGATGTAATTTTATGTAACTATATAATATACTGCCAAAATCAGAGAACTTGGGTCTTCAAGATATAGAACTATAACTTACTATGACCCTCATAAAAAGTCTTTAGAAAATTGCATGATGACCAGAGACTCTGGATTACAGGTTACTTTGGCTATCGAACCCGCATTCCTTTAGTTTTTATTTCTTAACTATTTTATACAAATATGATATACCAGTGGACATATACCCTCTGTAATGATAATCATTGAGTTACGACTTCTTATGAGTAGGCATTATCAAATAGAATAAGCTTCTCCATATTTATTATCTTTCAAATGTTTCTTAATTTTTGTTTCTTAATATTTAATATTGTATGGGTGATAATGCATTGCACTTTCTTATATATTGCCATGGTACTAATAGGTAAAAACATACTTATCGATTGTTGTGTTTTTCATCCTTGAATAATGAAACAACTTTTTACCTCTTCTCCTTTCAGTTCAATGGAGTTGCTTATCACTATGACATATCATAATGCAATAACACACGGACAGGGAGCTTTAACCAGCAACTTATTTTTTCATGATTTATTCCAGGCACTGACACAGATTCTTGGATGGTCTGTTTTGAACACTGACACTTATGACAAAATGAATAAGCTTGAAAACAGAAAAGACATTGCACAGGAAATGCTTATGTATCAACTAAAATGTACTCCGTCTGAACTGCAAAGCATTCTGGTAAGATATGTCAGATTCTCCCTATTAGGTATATCATTATTTTCTTTGTTATGATTTTGACCATATTCCAGATCTCTGTATAAAGAGTAAACTGATGACACATCAATAACATAAGAGTCATTTTAAGGGCATATAGATTTTTATCCACTAATACAAAACGATTAGAAAAATGTGATCCTAAAAGATTAGACATTTTTAACAGGAGTAAGGAAAGACAAGACACTAAAGTATTAATAGGCAATCACTGTGCAGTCATAAGGGACAATTTAAGAAAATGTATTTACTTTATATAATATTTTAGCCATGTTAATTAAAATGATCTGCCTTAAAGTAATTGTCATATAACATCTACACTTCACTTACTTACTAAGAAGCCCCCAGAACCGTTTCTCAACTTGTGGAGCCTATGCTCTCTTTCTGTTCATTCTGTTCACATGGCAGGGTGCCATGTTTCACGCCTGTGACCTAAGGCCATTTCCACAAAGAAGGATACTTCACACTTGTCATACTGCTAAAAAACAGTGACTTGCTATGTGTCTGAGCAGCATGAGACATTGATACTGTAAAACCTCTCCTCTATGGGCATGGACTTAGATCACATCTGAGCAAGAACTTCTCATGAGAGAGAACAGGAAGAAAGACAATCGCTAAAATTCCCTTGTTGTAATTGCTGGTATTGTTTATGGGATTCTTATTGTGAATGTGAATCAAATGCTGATTCAAGGAGAGGTGGTGGAGTAATCATTTAGGCCATGCAGCATCTTAAATAGTGTTTGATCTTGCTCTAGTACATTGCTTCACCTATTGATTTATAAGTATTTATAAGTAGCCCTTATGTACATTAAAGATACTCTGTAATTGTAAAACAGGCCGTGGGAAGGAGTCATTTGTCCCAAAGCTTTTTTTTTTTACCTTGCACCAAAGTCTCCAGATTATTTAACCATTTTTAATACAATGCCATTTGCACATTTCATCAAATGATTAAATGCAGTTCTTGATAGTGTAGGGGCTACCTGGGTGAGTTAGGTATGGTGGCATTGGAAGGCACATAGGAGTTGGCTACAATGGTCAAGAGAACCCAGAATTCTCTCTTACGGTAGAAATCATATCTTTGGTTTAAAGTTAACTGTCCCTTTTTTACTTTTAGAAAACAAAAGAAAAATTGAAAAAGAATGTTGACGACTGTGAAGAGAAACAGCTTGTGCAGATTCTGGTAAGTAACTATTAAAAATTGGCATTAATATTATTATCATTTAAAAAAAATTAAACATTTTTCATATGGTTAAATTTCCTGGTATTTCATTTTTGTAACTGAAGACAAATCTAAATAAAGAGTATAGCACTGTCCTTCTGATGTTGAATAGATTTGTACTAATAAATATGAATGGGCCTCCTGGTGTTGTTAGGAGGGGCCACTTGACCTGGCAGGACCGGGGTACGGGATAGGAGGTGGCTAGCTGGGGGGTGGAGCCACTTATATGTTCTCTTGGCATGATTTGCTCCAGTATGCCCCCAGCTAGCCATGTGTGTAGATACCACACATCCATCCCTAAAATATTATGGTAGAAACAAGGATATATAGTAAAAAAAAAAATGTGTGGATAGTAAGTATAATTGAGAGTTATAATCTTGTCTATTGCCTTAAGCTTGTTTTTCCATACGTAGGAATTGAGTATGCATTTATATGTTTCCAACGTATGTATATGTTGCAGTCACAGCGGAGGGTGGTGAGAGGGGTCACGGGACAGTGATCCTACCCTACAGTGATGCGTATGTTCCATCACGGTAGGCCCTGGACGAGGGTTCAGGATATAGAGTGTACTGTCCATGGCCAGGCTCCTCCCCTCACTTGCTTATGTTTATTTATTTATTGGTATTCGTTATTTGTGTTGACCAATAAATGCTGTGGCCCGGTTCTCCCCAAGCAGTAGTCTGTGTCTAATCATTATATTCAATATGCGATTGTGTCTAAATCCTTATGGGTCCATAACCAACTGGGCCTTGCCTAGGTCATGTCTTCTGCTGGAGCTATCATACAGCACAGGTTACACTGTTCTCCCATGTGAGAGAGCTCTCCCACATTTATAGTACTTTCATTGTTGCAGCTTAAAGTGAAACAAAACTTCCTATTTAACAGACAAATTAGAAAAAATGCTATACCGCTTATATTTAATGCAAATATATATATACAATACAAATATTGTAACCAATATTATTATTATTAACCACGTATCTATCCCTAAGGTGCTTTGCTATAGGTACATCCTACACAGTACCCTAAAATACATCTGTGATAAGCACACACTCTCCCCACACACTTTTCTTGCAGTTTCTTCTCTCAGCCCTCTGTATCTCAGTACCCTCTCCACTCTCTTTGCCCTCTTCTCCCTCCCTATCATTTTTCCTATCCACCTACCTCTTTTCTTTCTCCTCAGATTTCCTTTCCCTTTTAGTCCCCCCTGTAGAGGTATCTCACCCAGATAATGGCGAAAGAGAGGAGAAGCAAAATAAGATATCTTTTCACTTCATTCTTCTTCACTCTCCTCTTGGCTGGGTGTAAGGAGTCTATATGGATTTCATTTAAATATTACCCTTTCTATAATCTTAATAAACCCACATTCCTCTTAACGTTCATCCTCTCCTGCATTCACCAATTTTTTCCTTTCCTTTATCCCATATATCTTCAACTCATGTTTCTCTCATCTCATCAGTCCTCCTTGACTGCCCATCCCTTTACATCCCTCTAAATTAGTCGTAAGTAACCTATTATAACTCTAGGTCCGTTTTTAGAAGAAAGGATCATAAAGGGCCAGTATATAAAATCTACATTACTTAGTTACTCTTAAATGAAAGAAAATCCCAGAACTTTTATGGAACTTGTCCATTTTTTCCTTTTATTACCCAAAGAGACAAACTGGCACTAGTTTTAATTTAGTGGCAGCAATAACTAGTATTTATACTGCTGCATTTAGAGTTAGCAGAATATTTAGACACCTTTGGCTCTAGAGTAGTAAGTTACTAATTCTGTTAGAGAAAACCGCTACTTTCTTCATTTCTCCAAATTTCCTCACGCAGCGGTAATTTCCCTTTTTGATTATTGTTATGATTCAGCTTACTGAAGTACACTCAAAAAACAAATTAGTATTACTATTGTAATATGTGTCTCTGTGTGGTTTCCAAAGAGGAAGCGGCTGGTACCATGCTACACAGTATCCTAAAATACTTTTTTTTTCTAAAGAATGGAATATCAAACATAATTTATCTACACGTTAATAATGCTAATAATAGACTAAAGTTATTTTGTTTTTAAGGAACTAGAGAACTGAAACAATTACTTTTACTGAAGTCATGTAATTGGAATTTTTATCATTTAAACCACTTGGTGCTTTTTATTGTGTTAAAATAATATTTCAGCCTCGATAAGAAACCCTTTGTAGCTTCTATTTCTAAATATTTATTGTAATATATTGTGCTAAGTTCTTTATTACTTTTCTCAGTTCCTATTTACATTGAAGAAAGCACCATTTATCATAGCTGTAATTGTGATAAAAAGTTTTAAAAAGACACAAGCTTAAAAAAATCATTCTCTCTTAGAGGCGTCCTCTTTATTCCTCTTGTAGGGTGCACTTTTGCACAGTTGTGACTTAAAGCCACACCACAGGGGAGGTGGTTCACATTATCAGTGTCTCATGCTGCTCAAACACACAGGACGTCACTGTGTGCTTCTTAGCAGCATGCAACACTAGTAATGTGAAACCCCATTATGGGAATGGTTTTAGGTCACAGCTGTTTAAATCGGCACACTACATGGAGAACAGGAAGATAGATTGAGGCTTCAGAAGGTGGGAATCGGTCACTTTGGGGACTTCTTAAGAGCCAGTGAAGTGTATAATAATTAGATTGAGAAGGATAGCATGTTTTAATATTAAACATTGATATCATATAATATAGTATATTATAATATAATATACATTAATATAAAAAAATAAACTCATTTAAAAGTCAAGACAAAAAAAGTAGAAAACAGGACAAGTATCCTTTAGACTGTAAGTGCACACCCTCTGCCCAGTTGGACAATATAGGGTAGAAAGAAAGATTATATAAAACTTAACATTTATTAATATAATTAAAAACTGTTGTTAAAATATTGAAATTCTGACGAGATAAAGTTGGTGGGGGAACGAGAAATTGTTTATATGGGCTTCCTTATAAATTAAATACATAGGAATAAATTTAATATCCTCATTGTTAAAGTGATAATGAATAGTGGGAAGCAAAGTGCATATAGTGAAGTGAAATGCAAATGAGTGGCAGAAGCATAGGTCCAAAATCTAAGGCCTATGTGTTTGCACTTATATATATTGCACTTTTTGAAAAAAGTGTCTAGTGCTTGTAGAAATAGTAATAATTGCACTTGTCAATATTGCACCTTTTTTTATAATTATTATTGCTATCTAAAGTGATAAGTGCCAATATAGTTGAATAAATAAATGAGCTGTTATGTTAATAAATACAATAAATAAAGTGCTAGTGCTTGCTGAGGATATAGGTATATTGTATAGGTCCTATATTAGAAGGTAAAGCCCTATATTATAATTGTAATATCGATTGTGTATGCCCCCACACAATCTATGGAGCTGAGTAGCCTAGTTTCTTCCACACTCTAGTATTCGTTTCATAATATAATATGTCATTTGATTATGGTTTGATGTGGATACTATTAATAAATCGTTTTCTGTAGATGGTGAGTCTATATTATAGCAGAGCGTCTCAGCTCCAAACAACTGCCCACGTGTCGCCTATGCGTCTGCGTGTGACGTCATAGGTCGGCGTGGCAGCGTTGTACGTGCAACCCGACGCACGTTTCTGTATTTATTAACATAACAGCTCATTTATTTATTTAACTATATTGGCACTTATCACTTTAGATAGCAATAATAATTATAAAAAAGGTGCAATATTGACAAGTGCAATTATCACTATTTCTACAAGCACTAGACACTTTTTTCAAAAAGTGCAATATATATAAGTGCAAACACATAGGCCTTAGATTTTGGACCTATGCTTCTGCCACTCATTTGTATTTCACTTCACTATATACACTTTGCTTCCCACATTTCATTATCACTTTAACAATGAGGATATTAAATTTATTCCTATGTATTTAATTTATAAGGAAGCCCATATAAACAATTTCTCATTCCCCCACCAACTTTATCTCGTCAGAATTTCAATATTTTAACAACAGTTTTTAATTATATTAATAAATGTTAAGTTTTATATAATCTTTCTTTCTACCCTATATTGTCCAACTGGGCAGAGGGTGTGCACTTACAGTCTAAAGCAGGGGTCACCAAACTTGGTCCTGGAGGGCCGACCCAGGCCTGGATTTGTGGATATCCTTGCTGCAAACAGGTGAGTCAATCAGGATGGCTGAAGAAACAAGATTCTCACCTGTTTGCAGCAAGGATATCCACAAATCCAGGCCTGGGTCGGCCCTCCAGGACCAAGTTTGGTGACCCCTGGTCTAAAGGATACTTGTCCTGTTTTCTACTTTTTTTGTCTTAAGTTAATTATATCCTCAAGTAGCACCCCTATACTGCATCCTGGAATCTTTGGGTACCTGGAGCCACCTGTTTTCTTCCTTTTTTGTATTCATTTAAAAGTCAGCCAACAAATATGAATATATTCTTGCAAGCTCATTATCTAAAACATGTATATTTTATTTTTAGAAATCCATTTCTGTAAAGGTTTTTTCTTTCTCTGCATTAAAATCAGTATATTTCAAATTCTGTATGTTCTATTGTTATGGCATTCAGAAAGAGATTGGTTGGTATATTATTTTCTTATATTTGGAACATATTATAAGCTACAAAATATTTGCAACTGACGCAGCTTATTACAATGCAACTAGTAAACTGCCCGTCAAAAATGACGGTGTAATTCTCCCTCCCTTGTGTCTCTCCCCCCCCCTTCCCTGTGTCTCCCCCTCCCCTGTGTCTCTTCCCCCCATCCCTCCCCTGTGTCTCCCCCCTTCCCTCCCCTGTGTCTCTCTCCCCTTCACTCCCCTGTGTCTCCCCCCTTTCCCCTTGTGTCTCTCCCCCTTTCCTCCCCTGTGTCTCTTTCTCCCTCTCCCCTCCCCTGTGTCTCTTTCTCCCTTTCCCCTCCCCTGTGTCTATTTCTCCTTCTCCCCTCCCGTGTCTCTTTCTCCTTCTCCCCTGTGTCTCTTCCACTCCCGTGTCTCTTCTCCCCCTCTCCCCTCCCCTGTGTATCTTCCCCTCTCCCCTCCCCTGTGTCTCTTCCCCTGTCCCCTGTGTCTCTTCCCCCTCTCCCATCCCCTGTGTCTCTTCCTCCCCTACCCTGTGTCTCTTCCCCCTCTCCCCGGGGTCTTTTTTCGTCACACCTATCCCCTCCCTTCCTCCCCCTCTCCCCTGTGTCTCCCCCCCCCCCCCCCCCCCTCTGCAGGTTGTGGCTGTTGCCACAAGCTGTGCATGTGGTGCTCTGCTGTGCAATGCGTGCGCACCATGTGCTTGTGCTCGCAGCTGCAAGCAGCTCATGCGCGCACTATGTCTCTTCCCCCTCTCCCATCCCCTGTGTCTCTTCCTCCCCTGCCCTGTGTCTCTTCCCCCTCTCCCCTGTGTCTTTTTGGCACACCTATCCCCTCCCCTTCCCTGTGTCTCTTCCCCCCCTCTCCCCTCCCCTGTGTCTCTTTCCTCACCTCTCCCCTCCCCTGTGTGCCTCCCCCGTCCTCTGTGTCTTTCCCCCTATTTGTCTTCTTCCCCCTCTCCCCTGTGTCTCCCCCCCCCCACACACCCTCCTCTTCTGCAGGTTGTGGCTGTTGCCATGAGCTGTGCATGTGTGGCTCTGCTGTGCAATGCGCGCACCAGCATTACACACTTACCACAATTATTATAGTTGATACCTAATAATTGAATGAAAGTGTAAAATGGGAAAAAACGCCAAACCTAATTAAAATAAAACACTAAAATGGAGAACGCTCTACAATTAAAGCACCACTATGGCTTCATTTTTATATATGGATGCCATTTAAACATACTTTTTTTATTTCCTCCTAACGTTCATCCACTACTGTATTAAACATCCATTAGTCCTGATAATAGAACTGACAGTTTTAGCTGCCACATACCCATAATGCATACATAATTTTCATCTGTGTTTAAAGTCTCCACCCAACTCAGGATGTTCATCAGAAACAAAATATGGCAAATTCCACTTGTTATTACACACAAATGGTAAAATAATTATTTTATTTGTGTGTATTCTGGAAACACTTTCCATATTTTTAAATGTAGTTCTTAGAAAGAGGGTTTTGGAAATATAGGACTACAGTGGCCATTAAAGGCAATTCATTTACAAGTAAAGCTCATATGTTTTTTGTTGGGTACAGGCTATTAAAATAGAATGCAGTTTTAAATAAATGAAAGGTAATATATTTTATTACTTTTGAATGTGTCAGTTTTACCTCAGGCAGAGCTGGTCCTACCTGTGCCTCCTCCTACCAAGAGCATGGCCAACTCTGCCTAGGACTCTGCCAACTCCGCCTAAAGAGGGACAGGCTATAATGGCTAATGCACTGTCACTGGGTGGAGTCTGAGATGGAGCTGCAACCATGTTTCAATACAGTTGTTACCTCTGTGTGTGCAATAGCTGTGGAGCTAATTGTGTCATGGGGCGGAGCCATTAATATGACAGCCCAGCCTGCTTCCAAACTCCATGATGATCCCGCCCCCAGACAGAGTTGGTCATCAGGACCCCCGGGAGGTGGAGAAAAGCAGATCTGCTTGAGGAGAAAACAAACAATTAAAAGAAAAATAGAAATATAAACTTTGATTTATTTTAAACTGAATACTGTTTTAATGTTTTATGCCCAACAAACAAATATATGAACTTTACTTATAAATGCATTATCATGATCCTTTAACTTCTGTTGTGAAAAGAGGACAAGGCTTGTAGTGCAGCATGATGTTACAAAGACTGTCCATATACAGAGCTGGCAACTGAATAGTAGTGAGACAGGGCTGCCTGAACAGACCAAAGGGTTAATATTAATTATTTTAACAGAGCTCCCAGCCCAACACTTTAAGGAAATTCTTGGCTCTGGGAGAAGAGAGACAAGCTGATTTATATTACAAATAAAAATATTTGAACCACATACATTTAAAGCTAATATAATTTAAGAAAACATTTGCTAATAGTCTTGGAATTCTCTGACCTTTTTGTTCCTAGAAATGACTATATTATTCAGTCTGCTCATGTTTCCTTCTCTGTGTTGTTGAGAATTTAAACATACAAGACTGAATTTCCCTCAAATTAATGCTGAAATAAATAGCATTGATCATTATCTCCACATTTCTTACCTCTATCTGATAATACAGAACAGATATGGTGACTTTAATATTCCTTAAAGTTGTGTATATGTCCAGATTTACTTGGAATAGTTTCCCCTGTTTGAGATGTGTACCCTGTTACTATTTCACTCTGGAAATGGCCCTAGAAAACGGGAAAGTAGTCAGCCAGTTGCTGATGAGTGAAAGAAATAATTGTGTGCTGAATCCAACATTTATATTGTAATGCTCCTTTACTGGAGGGATGCTGCTCTTACACCCATGTCCTTCAAAATAACTTGCACAGTCCATTTGTGTCTATCGTGTGTAACTGAGCCCACTGTGCGTGTTCTCTATTCAGTGCATTTGTGTGTGTCCAGTGTGTGTCCTCAGTTTTATCCTCTCAGTGTGTGTTCTTTGTGCACTCCATGTTATGTATGTCTAGTGTGTGCTATTAGTTAAGTGCACTTTGCATGTGTATCATATGTGTTCTCAATTCAGCCCACTGTCTCTGCACAATATGTGCCCTGTCACTATATGTTACATATATGAATGGAGCAATTTGGCCTAGAAGCCAAGTTATTTTGTTACTGAAGAATAAAAATGGTTTATTATTTAGAAGATGTTGTTCTTCAGAAAATATCATAAAGCGATTTGAGGAAAGCATGATATCCCCTCATCATGCCAATACCAATCTCCCTAGAGCAAATATTATATCATATTTCAGTGAGTTATAGGTATATATAATAGCTTTGTACACCTTTTTGAACTCAATTAGTGACATATTAAGGTTATTAATTTATCATTCCTCCTGTACCCTTGCCATGTTCCAAATAATAGATCTATATATGTTTATTGATATATACAGCTTATCTGAAAGTGACAGGCATACTAAGACACGTAAATGTACAGTACATAGAAATAGACATGTACTGTATATGAACACTATTATTTAGGCACTGGCAGCCTGCTGCCCCCTGAAAATATCCTGCCCTGTGCCCAGTGAGTCTACTCAGAAACATACCATTGTCCCAAACATCATTCAAGCATTCTTGAAACTATTACATTTTAGAATATTTATACAATCTCATGATTCACACAATATTTATGTTCCTGGGGAAAAATAGGCACTTTCATATATAAAATTAAATTGTAATCGGATACATAATTTTCTCCACCTGACAGAGCAGACACATTAATCAGATTGAGTACTGTACAAATGGTAAAAGAATGCAGTGGATTTTCTTCTCCAGTAAATAAGTATTTCTAATAAATATCAATATTTATGTAACAATGTACATGTAGAAAATAACAAGCAATGTCAATATGTAATGGATCGTTATGACTGGTGTAATGAAGTCTAAATATAAAAAATAATGACACAATGGTGCTTTAATTGTAGAGTGTTCATAATTATTGTGTTTCTTTAAGACATTTTTTTGGGGGGGTTGCATTTTTTTCCCATTTCACACTTTCAATCAGTTAGTAGGTGTTGAATTATAATAATCTGCATCAGCTGCAAATGTAGCTGATAATATGTTCCATGTATAAGAAAAATTAGACTTTCCTAATTACTGTGTACCAATAAGAATGTTAAAAGAAAAGCATCACTTAATATGAAGTGAACCCACTAGCAAGTAAATAATGGAATTTATATTTGGATCATTATTTAGTATAAAAATATTTACAGCCTTATTAAATTGTGATTTGGCCAATTGAATAGGGCTCTATATAAGCACAGAGCATATTATTTTTACAGAAGTTTTTAGTTAGTGAAGACCTTGCTTTTGGATAGAAGTTCACTAACTAAAAACTTCTGTAAAAACAAATATGCTCTGTGCTTATATAGAGCCCTATTCAATTGACCAAATCGCAATTTAATAAGGCTGTTAGTTTTTAGTGCCCTTCAAAAAAGACCAAAGTTATGCCATTATAACAAATACAGATAAAATGTATCTGCTAACACGGCTGTTTTCAGGCGATACAATGGATGTAAATATAAAAAACCCCAGTAAGGTATGGGTCCACATCCCAAATTCTACACACGGAAAGTAATATATTGAGTGAATCAGTAGCACAACATATCAACTTAATAATGTGCATTCATTCATTTTGGAAAACATAGTGGTTTTATGTTTTTTAATGTGCTAGATATGTCACTTGTTTTTTTGGACTTCAGATATATAAATCAGGATTATACTTGAATAACTTTGGAATAATCATGATCTCTTACTAGCAACTTAAAAAAAAATTAGATTTAGAAAAATGGCCCATGTTTATGAAGTATGCAACTAACAAAGAACATTAGCAACCTTTTAAGTCATGGCATAAAATTATTTTGAAAGAAAATCCTAATTTTAGGAAATTTGCTAGTGCATAGAAGCTGCCATGAGAGTAATACTTGATTTTTAAATCATGAATGAGTGGATACAGAGCAATGTCTTGCAAGTTTACTTGCTACTGTCTGCTGCTGTGAATATGAAGGAGAGGAGAGATGTCAAATGTGAAAATCCCCCACCAGCTGGAACTGACCAAGTTACAAACATAGAATCCCTAAGGCACAAGTCTTTAAAATATTTTTTTTATTCTAAAATCCTTTTCTGCTCATGGTTTACATGGTTGCTAATGTTGTCAGTTTTTTTACATTCTCCACAAACAAAATTATTTACCAATCTTCAATTTTGTCTGTATTTAAATGATGGACTCTACGTATCACTTTTTTTCTGTAAGGAGAGTAACGGCAGAGGAAACCAATTAGAACATATTGTCTTAGCTTTTAAAGCCATTTAATTAAAAATTATTATAATGATGGCTTGTAGATCCCTGTGTTTTGTATGGAGACTCATTTGCTATTGGTATTCTATATAATAACTGAAGACACTTGCAACATAATATAAATTTCCACTGAAAATGGGAAAATGTTGAGGCAGGTAGTGTAAATGAGAATATAAATGGGGTATGAATGAAGATATTGTCATAAGATAAACAATATGTATGTTGATATAGGTCAAATGTTTAATAGAATGCATAACCTTGAAAATTGAAATAACATATGTTGTTGTGTCTGCTTGACCTCACTAATTGTTTGGTGGAATTAAAGAAATGTTCAGAAAAGCCTTATAATTCATGCAGTGGCGGTGCTAGCGCATGAAGGGCCCTGAGTACAATTAAAAAAAATTGAGGGGGGGGGGGATTGCGGGGGCTGCATCAACGTGATCACTGGGCCCCTTAACGTTGTAGGACCCCTGTGCATTGCACCGCCTGCACCAGTAGTAGTTCCGCCACTGAACTCATGTACTTTATACACTCTATTCCTTTGAGTCTTGCACGGCTTTCACTCTCACTTGGACTCAGTAGCAGAATAACAGACAAACAGACCGACTATTAAAATACATCTGCTAATGGCTGTTTATTTACTTTTCAACAGAAAGAGGAGTTGCCAGAACCAAAAGCTTTGGAACTGTATGAATTCCACTTCAGTGATCTACCAGTCTCAGAACATGAGCTCATCAAAGGTGGAATAAAAATGTTTTTCGAGCTCAATGTGGTTGAGAAGTTTAAAGTGCCAGCAGAGGTAATTTAGTTTTGGTATTTCTATATCTGCACAAAAGTAATTATATAAAATTATTTGTTTATGTAAGAAAATGATAAATGAAACAAAAATGTATTTAGATTTTAGGTTCAGTGACAGAGCTATTCGTTTATTTTTATTATTATTTTATTTTTTTCTCATATCAAAATACAGGAAAAAATACATTAAATACATTCATAAACATTCACATCATTTTCACATGCATTTTACAGGATCAATATTTTTCCGAATTTACAGAGAATATGAGATAAAAAAAGATAGAGTTTTATAAGCCTTTACCCCTCACGTATGCATTTTTATTATTATGTGGCTTTGACGTTAGCGCTCCATATGCCACTTGTGACTCCAATACTATTGTATGTTTAATCACTGTCTGGGCCACCACTGGTCTCATCCTGGCACTGGTGTTCTATACCTCCGGAATCTGCTGAAGGTCATTTACCTTGTTTCCCCACTATGGTATCTTAAATTGATAACCATCTCCATTGACTTGAATGGAAAGTTGTTGTTTCCTTAACAGACTACTGAAATGTGAAAACTTGACTTAATAATGTACAGAATGTTTTCAAATTGTTAAAAATAAATAAGTACAGTCTTTATTTTTTTTTACATTTGCTGTCAATTTTGCATTAATAGTGAAAGGCATTTGCTTTGTTCCTAAAATGAATAGAAACATGAGAAGAGTGAGAGTAACTGTGGATTTAGACTAGATCTCCTGACTTTCCTACCTGCTAATGCAAGTTTATTTTTACCCAAAATAGTGGTCCTTTATCTCAGTAACATACTGCAGAAAGATGGAGAATTAGGTTTAGACTGTCAACAGGCAACAAGGAATCATAATATTTTTTTCCAAGAAGAGAACAACAAAAAAGTACATTACCAGAGAGAAGGGGCATAGGAACTGGGGTGGATTGATTGGACAAATCCCCCCCCCGATATTAAATGAATAGGGGACACACAAAAATAGCAAAATTAAACTCAAGTGTGCATTACCAGATCTGGCCTTTAGAGCACTATGGTGTGGAATGTCTTTTTTGCTGAAAGCTTTCACCCATCTTTTATCTTATATATACACATATATATGTATAAGTATACATGATGAGATGGCATTTAGACATACATTATATATAAATATATTTATTTATATTTAAATATAATATATAATATTATTACATATATATGTTTTCAAATATATTTAAATTATATTAGGGCAGCAGTGGTGTGGTTAATTTAAACAAAAAAATGTTTAAAAAAAAAGTTTCCGCCTCTTCTTCTTGTCTTAGGAGTAGAGTTGAATCCCCCCCCCCCCCCCCCTCTTTTTTTTTTTTGGCTCCTATGCCCATGCCAGAGAGGGGTCAAGTGAAAGTGAATTCACTTAAAAAGCAATTTGATATATATTAACCCATTGCTTTATCTTTAGTAATATTCTCAATCACAACTTTATTAAGCATATTTTTGTATCAGGTCTTAACAAAATGGATGTATACAGTCAGAAAAGGATATCGTGACATTACATATCACAACTGGCGGCATGGATTTAATGTGGGACAAACAATGTTTACTTTGCTAATGGTATGTAACATTTTAACATAAATCTACATGTATTTATCATCATACCATGACTATATACATATGTAACATTCGGCCACAAAAAAATTGACACCACAGTATATATATATATATATATATATATATATATATAATTTTTAACCTTTAAGTTTTGTTTGATTATTACAATTATTTCAATACATTTGGGTAAACTAATGCTTTTTAAGTGATGTTTCTATTACTTTTCCAAAGACAGGTAAATTAAAAAAATATTACTCTGATCTGGAAGCCTTTGCAATGGTTGCTGCTGCCTTTTGTCATGATATTGACCATAGAGGAACCAACAATTTGTACCAAATGAAGTAAGTACACTCAGTTTTACGGTAAGTGAATACATATTCTATTATAATATATGTGATGGTGGTCACATTTATTTGTAGGTCTCAGGCTTCTCTAGCAAGACTCCATGGATCTTCTATCCTAGAAAGACATCATTTAGAATTCAGTAAAACATTATTGGAGGATGAGGTGAGTGTATAACACATTAAAATATGGACAGATATACATTAAAGTTCAGATTTGCTCCAGGATTCACAAATGAAAATAAAATAAAAAAAGATTGTTTAATGTAAATAGTTGTTTTTGGTTGACATGTAGAGTCATATATTAAAGGCAAAATAGTTTCAAAGATGGTATTGAAAACAATATTTTGTGGAAAGCAAAATTACTGCAGTTCTTAGGTAACTTTTTAGTCCACTGAGTTGGTAGCTGCAGCTCTCGGTTCATGCTGTGCTTACAGATGAGTTGGCATTGCCACACAATGTCGTTGGCATTTCAAAGGAGACGTGGTAGTAGCAATCACTGTAGTAAGGTCTCTACAAGTTTCACCTACTATAGGGCTTCTTCAGGAATGCTTGGGATGTATGGAAAGCTCCAATATATATGAATACTAGTCTCTACAATTAATGAAACATCTTTTTTATACTGCAGAGTTTAAACATTTTCCAGAACTTGAACAAGCGTCAGTTTGAAAACGTGATCCATTTGTTTGAAGTTGCAATCATAGCAACAGACCTGGCTTTATATTTCAAGTAAGTACTATGCAAGAAGATTATTGTATAAGAACAAGGAAGTATTTTAAACTTGATCTCATTTGGTTTGGCCAAATACTCTCTGATAAATGAGTAAATCTACTGTCTGGCAAATGAACAGTAAAACATTTGTAATTGAAGGTTTGAAAACTGCTATGCTACAATAACTGTTTAGACCCCCTATCCAGTCTCTCTCCAGCTGTAAATACAAAACTCTAAAAATGTTTTAGCATTGCAACATCCTGCAATTTATAGCTGTCTGAGAGCAAAACGCATGAAGAAAATATAGAGCTTTGCTTAGTTCAAGTAGTTTATGTAGCATATTTTGACATTAAATCATGCATTAACCGAAATGCATGTAAAAAATAATGTTTATACCTGCGTTATTTTCCCTGTTTTGTTTTATTTATTGAGGGGACTACTTAAAGTGGATCTGTCACCCCAAAATATGCATTTTTAACCTGTGTAAAAAATAGGCTTTTATTTAATTTCTGAAAAATATGTCCAACATTAATTTTTCACATGAGCAGCCTGTATCTGAGACATCAATGGTCCTTTTAACTGGGGCATTTTTATAAGGGCATAGATCATTATATCTTTCCCATCTGGTGCCCAATGCCAGAGGAATCTTTTGGTAGCCTTCACATATGTCTGTTTAACAAACTGTAAAATGTTGCCTTATCTTCAATTTTGCGCAGTTGATGACCTCAGCAAACATGTCCCTTGCGTCATTTTGATAGACTGTCACTATGAATAGCATAAAATTCTGTTATATTGACATTAGGGAAGAGACAATGGCTGCTCAGTGGAGAAGTGTATTAACTACAAACTCTATTAGAAATTCTCGATGTTCCTTTTTGACCAATTATGGTTCAAGTTGAACTTCAGGTGTGCTATTTCACCAACCTTTTTATATTTATTGATGTATATCAAACAGCCGTAGTAGTCTCCAAAGTTAGCTGTGCTCATGTGGTAGTGTCCAATGCAAGGTGGAGCTCCATTAACACCTGGCACCCATGGCTGTCTGATACTAAGGCCAGTCAGGGTCTTGCTATATGATATTTTTGTATTTCTTATTCTTTGTACAAAAATGATGGATAAAGTATTTGACACATTTTCTTTTAGTTGTGAAACATGTAAATGTTTTTAATAGTATTTAAAACAGTAACAGGCAACTCAAAGTGCCACATATACAACCCTCCAGTCCTTTAAAGTTTTGAACAATGTTTTTTAGATTTTTGTTTTACACATAGCAACAAGGTGGGAGAGAGAGGTAGAGGTGGATTAATTGGTAATAGAGGTGAATAATTAGGATGTGTAATTTGCTGTGAGTAGAGAGACAAAATGGACACTGTATTGTTGAAGAGGGACATGGTCTCCCATTCAAGAGAACAGGCTGGGGGCCATATGGAAAGTAATATATATATCAATCTACTAAGTTAGTGTGTACCATATATGTGTTAGGAATCAACTGGCTTTCCTAATTTTCTGAATGCCGGTGCTAAGAACCTGTGATTAGAAGATACTTTTTTATACAGAATCACAGTTATGCTTCTGCACTCCTGATTCTTATTGGTTTCATTAAAATGTATTTGTATAACATGTAGGACAACTCACATAAACAATACTTTTTTTGTTAAAAAGATTAAAGTTGAATTCCTAAGGAGAGGGGTTTCTTACAGGGGGATACCCTTTTATATCACTACTACCAAATCTCTGTGTACCCTCATATACAAAAAAAATAATATACAAATTCAAATCAATATATTATTTTATTGGTTTACTATTACTAGTAAATTTCTTAGGAATATAATACTCTAGTTCTCATACATATTAATTTTGTAAAGAAATCTTCATCAAGAGTACTTTCTTTCTAAATGCATCGAGAAATAGGGCTCTTCTTTTTATGGGGGTTTCCTGATTTTACTTTTTTTGCTCTTGCTCCTATGAAATAATAATAACAACAACTGAAATGTTTCTCTATATTCTGAAATACCAGAAATATTTAGTTTCAACTACCATAAACAATTTAAGATCAGCAGTATATCAGGAAAATATTAGAAAGATCAGAAAATATTAAAAGATCAGAATATGAGAATCAGATTAGAAACATACTAATCTAGTGGAAAAAAAAGAGTTTCTTTACAAAATGAATATATTGTATTTTTCCGTATATAAGACAGTATTTTTTACCAATTTTTTTAAGTCTAAAATAGGGGGACCGTCTTATACACGGAATGTTGCGATTAGATACCCAGGTCTGTTACTGTAATGCTGCATCTGACCACTAGTTTTAAGGCAGGAGAAAAGACACACATTTGGAAATGCATTGGTTCCAATTAGTATTACACTGCAAGTGTGCATACAATTTGGCATTGTATACGTTTTTATTGTGTTACACATATATTTAAGGGCACTTTCTGTCATGATTTTCACTGATTTCCATTCCAGCTCAATATCCTTGTGATCACGTCACTAATTACTCAGTCGCGATGTGCAATTGCAAAGATATTGAGCTGGAATGTAAATCAGTGAAAATCATGACAGAAAGTGCCCTTAAATATATGTGTAACACAATAAAAACTCATAAAATACACATTTTTAAACTCACAACAGTGCAATGCAATATAATTGGAACAAGCATTTCCACTATGTGTGTCTTTTCTCCTGACTTAAAACAGCGTTTACACTGTGACACACATCACAAGCGAGCTGATCAGCTTGTGTGTGGCATGTGTGTGATTCTTGTGTGCATATAAATGTGTATTTTATAGGTTTTTATTGTGTTACACGTATATTTACGGGCACTTTCTTTCATGATTTTCACTGACTTCCATTCCAGTTCAATATCTTTGTGATCCTGTGTTAAACCAGAAAAATGCGATTGCACATCGCGACTGGGTAATAGGTGATGTGATCACAAGGATATTAAGATGGAATGGAAATCATTGAAAATCATGACAGAAAGTACCATTACATATTTGTGTAACATAATAAAAACTTAAAAAATACACATTTGCTTATTTATTTATTTGTGAATTTTGGGCTCCAAAAATAGGTGTCGTCTTATACTGGTATATGAGAACTAGAGCATTATATTCCTAATAAATTTACTAGGAATAGTAAACCAATCAAATAAAATATTGATTGGAATTTGTATATTATTTTTTTAGTATATGAGGTTACAAGGAGATTTGGTACTAGTGATATGAAAGGGTTTCCCCCACTCCTTTGGAATTCACCCTTAATCTTTTTAACAAAAAAGCATTGTTTATGTGAGTTGTCCAACATGTTATACAAAGAAATTTTAATGAAACCAATAAAAGTAAAATATTAAGAATCACAAGAGCAGAAACATAACTCGGATTCTTTATAAAAATGTCTCTTCTGTTTGACAAGGCCATATGGAACGTGTCTAAGGGTCAATGTGATTCCGACAGAGGAAAAAAATGTTTTTTAGCTCAATCATATAAACGTATGCATTATTAATATGCATTTAATTCCCAGGCTAGTCTTTAGAGGGGTTTCTCTCACTCCTCCGATCTCTCAGAATGTGTTACTATGTGAGGTGAGTTGGTTCCAAGCTGCGAATCTCCATAATAGTAAACAGTGCATTACCAGTAGCATCTTATTGATCCACATAGTAATGTGATGTAGCTTCTAGTGCAGGAGCCAACAGCGCATGACTAAGAGGACCTGCAGGAAGCTGCTGAGCCATGTAAGAAATCATACATTTATACAAATGGGCTTTAAGGGCTTTCAATATGCTAGATGCAACTTATATGTTTAAAAAGCAGTGACTTGTTTTATCACTAAGGTGCCTTTTCAATAACGCTATGCTAATTTGCAGATTATCAAATAGAAAATATAGTTATAGTTATAACATCTTTTCATGGATGTCTTCAGGAAAAGGACTATGTTTCAGAAGATCGTTGATGCTGCAGAACAAATGCAATCAGAAGATGAAGTTATAAAGTACATTATAACTGATCCAACTAAAAAGGAGGTTATCATGTGAGTTATGTATTCATTAAACTATGTATAATGTCTTAACTCTTCTTCTTTAATATACATGTATATGTTTATTTGTCATATCAGGGCCATGATGATGACTGGATGTGACTTATCTGCAATAACTAAGCCATGGGAGGTGCAAAGTAAGGTATGTTATGCATAATTGTCACATTTGTATTGCACGGTACCTGTACTTGTATTAGAATTGGTCTATAGCTTTGTAATTTGCTATTTGTACTCAATGTACTTTATTCTACTTTGTAAATAGCGCTATGGAAAATGCTGGAGCTTTATAAATAAAGAGTAAAAATACTGCTTCTACAACACTATTTCTCATCATTGATGTAAAATATGTCCTCCAACCCCACACGTTAGTTTGCTACATTCAACACACTCCTCTGCCCACCTCCTGCTCCCTTCCTGTTGCACCATACGCTTACGACTTTGTCAGCCACTTTAAAAATAGAATTGAAAACATCTGAAACAAACTCTCTTGGCTCTTCTCAACTTGGCTCAAGCAATCCCTCCTCTCAACAAACTGACAATACCCATCCTTTACCCTTCCCCAATCCCACTTTTTTGACCCTGTAACTGAGGAGGAAGTCTCTACTCTACTATCAACCTCTCACCGTACAACTTGTCCATGTAATAGTATTCCATCACAGCTAATTCCTTCCCTCTCTATCACACTTATCAAAGCTCTCACACATCTATTCAACCTTTCTCTAAACACTGGCTAGTTTCCATCATCTTTAAAACATGCCATAAACAAACCCATTCTTAATAAACCCTCATCAGACTCTGCTTCTGCACCTATGTTGCTCTCTCTCTGGTTCCCCTAGATTTAAAACTGCTCAAGCGCTGGTCTAAAACCACCTTACCCAATTTATTTCCTCCAACTCCCTTCTTGACCGCTTCCAATCTGGCTTCCGGCTCCAACACTCTACAGAAACAGATCTCACAAAAATCACTAATGACTTACTCAACACTAAGTCAATGGGTCACATATCTATTCTAATTCTCCTGGATCTCTCCAGTGCCTTTGATACAGTTGACCACCCTCTTCTAATCCAGACTCTTCACTCTCTTGGTAAGCATGACACAGCTTTCTCATGGTTCACAATCTACCGAGAAGATTGCACATTTAATTCTCCTTCTCTGGCACCTCTACTTCACATTGCCCTCTGACTTTTTGTGTACCTCAGGGTTCAGGCCTCCTATGCCCTCTCCTCTTCTCCATCTAAACATCCTCACTCTCATAAAATGTTTTGGATTTCAGTAGCATCTATATGCAGATGAATCTCAAATCTACCTCTCAGCACAAGATCTATCCCACTCTCTTCTAGCTCAAGTTGCCAACTGCCTGTCTAGCAAGTCGTCCTGGATGTCTGCCCTTCAGCTCAAACTCAACATGTCAAAGACTGGGTTCCTAAACTTCCCACCCTCTAACACAACTTCCACTCCTCAAATATCTCTCAGTATTGACAATGCCATCATCACTTGTACATCTCAGGCACATTGTCTTGGGGCTCTACTGGGCTCTGTCATCTATTTTATTCCTCCCATACAAACAACAAAATCTTGTCAGTTTCACCTAAAAAACATCTTCTAAAATATGTCACTGTCTTATATAAGACACAACTAAAATCTAATCCACTCTTTCTCACCAAATCTTGCCTTGACTACTGCAACTTGCTCATTGCTGGCCTCCCCAACACCCATCTGTCTCCACTCCAATCCATAATGATTGTCTCCTCTAGACTCATCTACCATACTCATTGCTCTGTGTCTGCAGCACCTCTCTGTCAATCACTCCACTGGCTTCCCATAACCTCCAGAATAAACTTTTAAATCAAGACCCTAACCTATAAAGCTTTCAACAACAGTGCATCCCCTTATATCTCTGCTCTTGTCTCAAAATACTCCCCCAACCTTCCTCTTCACTATGCTATTGACCTTCTTCTTCTTTCCTTCTCTCTTATCACCTCCTTTCACTCCTACATTCAGGACCTTTCTTGTGCTGCCCCTACTCTTTGGAACTTGCCTTGCTCCAATAGACTATCTTCCTTTCTCAAAGCCTTCAAAAAAATTACTAAAATTCATCTGTTTAAAAAGCTTATCATATTTAGCCTTAATATTATATTTAGCTTTTACAGCATTATATCACTCACAGCCACAATCTACAGTGCAGCACGCCTCCTTGAGCCTATTGCCTTAAGCACTTCCATCTTGTATCTGTCACCCTCCTGTATCACACCCAAACCCTTCAGATTGAAAGTTGGTTTGTTTTCAGTTTTTTTTATGTGCTTTGGAAACAATCGCTATGTATGTTAGATTTTAAGCTCAAAGACAGGGTCCACCATTTCTTTGCAATGTGTTAATATTTGTTTTTGCCTCATACATAACACCTTTATAGCACTACAGAATATATTGCTGTGTTAAAAATTAAGGAACATAATAATAGGATTAATGATTAGATGTATGCATAAGTAGCACAAAAGTAAGGGTATTACTTTATGACATGACATTGGCCAAGAACAGCATATCTGCATGTTCTGTTACCTACGCCAGCAATTTGTTTGTTTTGGACTAGGGCTTTGTTGGTGGTACTGCTGAAAAAATGTTTTAAAGTTTTAAAAAAAGACTATTATTTGTTTTCTAGGTTGCCCTCATGGTTGCAAATGAATTTTGGGAACAAGGAGATTTGGAAAGAACGGTGCTTCAGCAACAACCTATTGTAAGACCAACAGTATTACTCTGTACAATGTCACATAGTTCTTTGATAGTGCACTTATCTTTTCAACACAATTTAACTAAGATGTTATCTCAAATATAAAGTTGTGAGTGTGTAAATGGTGGGCTTACTATCATGGGTGTAGGAGCCAAAGAAAATCTGGGGGGGATACCGCATATAGTATAAAAATACCACATATGGTAGGATACAGATTCCTAATCTAGTTAAATACATGAAGATTAATAACCATGTAATTATCATGTGCTTCTTTTAGCCCATGATGGATAGAAACAAAGCAGAAGAGCTACCCAAACTTCAAGTCGGTTTTATTGATTTTGTATGTACATTTGTTTATAAGGTAAGTCAAAATCTGTATATGCTCAAACAAAATGTTCTGTGAAATCTTCTCCATTAAAAAACACAAATGAACGAGAGTCATTTACACAAGAGATTAGTATTACACTCATATCCAGGAAGCTGATATTTATAGTTACCGGTATATTTATTTATTGTATTACATTTATGCATAGCTACCTTACCCAAGGTGATTTACTTGGTTATAAAATGGTACATCATTGGAGTATAAACATGTACATATATAGGGAGTAACACACCCCTGCCGTGGTGCAAATATCATTATATAGGTTAACAGGACAATTAGTGAAAAAGTAAAAAAAAAGAAAAATGCCACACATATAATACATGGTTAATGCTTAATTTTGTATTGTTGCTGATGATTATTTCTAGGAATTTTCACGGTTTCATAAAGAAATTACACCTATGTATGATGGACTTCAAAACAACAGGGTTCAGTGGAAAGCACAAGCTGATGTTTATGAAGAAAAGATGAAAGTGATTGAAGAACAAAAGAAGATACAAGAAAATAACAACACTGAGGCAAAGAAAGGTTGGTACCATTGTAATAAATACGCCAAATGCTCTTGATCAAATGATTTTCATTCTATATAGACCATGGGCCAGATGTACTAAGGGGAGAACTTCTTCAGTTCCTGTGACACTGCTGTGTATAAGAAGCAGCATATAATATGGATAGCCAGTTAATTCTCCTACTCATCAGAACAGAAATGAGACAAACTTCAGAAGAGTTCTTAATTAAATTAAAATGTGTTATGTTGAAAAACCTACTTATAAATAAGCAACATATTTTCAACACTTTTCACTGGCTAAGGTGGTTGTTGCAAACTGATAATTTGATTTGCAGCCTTGGCCAATCTGTAAATCTTGACCAATCTATAACATTAGGATAAGATCTATTAGCTCTTTCCTGAGTTTGTTGAATATGTTTGTGGTCAATAGGATTAGAGGACAAAGAAAAAGGGCCATGTTTGTGGGAGTATGTTCACCTCCAGTGGATTATCATTTGGATTCAAGGAGAAGCAGTCCATCTTTGACTTCCTGCTAGGGGCTATAAAATTGGTATGTGGGTCTCCTGAGGCTGCCTTGATGTGAAAGTAAACTTTCTGATTTGTAGTGCCTTGGAAGAAGTGTAGAAGTCTGCCTTCATGTTTAAGGCACCACAGAGACATTAACTTAAAGGCTACTGTAGTAGCCAAGTTATGAACTGGATGGTTCTTGATGTCTGACTCAATCCCCCACTTCAGAGGTAATTTGGAGGAGTGGCACCTGCCAATTCATGGATGATGTCTGCTTGTCCCAAATTTTCAGCATGAAACGTTGAATCAATACCCAGTTATCATGTTTGCAGACAAGCCGTACCTGCTCCATTAATTTTAGGTTCTCCTTGGGTGTTAGAAATGTGTTCTCCTGTATAGCATATGGCAGAAAGCCAAGGAAGTCTGCTAGGACCCTTCTAGATGTGGCCCCTGGTTGCTCAACCACCCTATATTTTGCAGTGGCTAATTGGATAGTCTTCACTAGGTTCTCCCTTGGTTTTCTAGAATCCAGATCTCCCATACTTTTTGTCAGTCGTATTTGAAGTGACTTTGACACAGTTACCTGCTTTATTCCCAGACCAGAACATTTCTGGTTCAAATGCTTCCTTGAAAATTCCTTCAACCTTGCCATCCATAGTCAGAGAACTAAAATGAATCTTCATGGGGAACATCATAATATTTGGTGGCTCTTGCTAAAGTCACATCCATACTTTGTATCCCCCAGGAGTTTCTGTCTGTTAGAATACTTAAATTCCTTTGGTTTTCCTGTAATTTCCTAAAAACAACTGACCTGGATTCTTCTCAGGCTGTTTGATTTCACTCTGAGATCAGTAGGTGTCCTGAAATATAGATGATGGAGTTTCATCCAAGACCTGAAGCACTGAATTTATTGAGTGTGGAATTTGTCTCTGTGCAGCCCCATGATATGAAGTCATGAAACTGTAACTGCCCAGGATATTGAGTGATTCAGAGGTTACTGTAAAAACTAAATACTGTATCAATACAAAACAAGAGTTACTATGTAGAGCACTGGAATAAACTATTTTAAAGAAAATTTCTTAAAGTGCCATTTACCTCACTATAAGTGCTCTTCATGGTGTGAAAGAGCGCAAGATTCTATGTTATATTCTATTGCCTTTTTTAATTACACTACTAACAGCTACAAACCTGCAGTCTTATGTCTGTTTACAAACACACTGCTGACTGTTCCATGATTAACAACACATGCTGACACTGGCTGGTGTATTCTTCACAAGGGCAAAGATTTACGTTTTTTCTCTGAACTTCAGAAATGTGGAAGGATATTTTAACCAGAGATTTCATTTATAAACTTCTCTGTGAAAAAAAGAACATATTTAAAAAATACAAAACATATTTTAACATAGTCTTATGAGAATTTTACAGTGGTGTGCTCAAAGTTGTACTGAATTAACTGCCCCTTTAAGTATTAAAACTTTTTTTTTATTTTTATTAGAAAATGAATTAAAACAAGTTTAACAGACGGCAGTTAAAATAAATTATATCAATGATCGCTTAAATAACCAGCTCTGACAATGTATATTAAAAATATAAAAAATTAACTATTGATACAACTTTACTAGTCAAGTGCTTTTAGTCCAACATTGGCTGAATTATATACATTTATACTTATTTATGCAGTTGTGTACTCATTTTAATCTAAACTGCAATATTTTAGTAATACAGGATATCTACAATAGCACTGAGTGAAGTTGCTTAAATTAAGTTATTGATGGTTATTTTTTATACCTATGTGCCCCTCATTTATTACAGAGTATACAAAGTTTATGTTATGGTTTTCACTGTTACAAATCTACTCATGTGAAGATGATAGAAACGCTCATCAGGTCGCTTAGGAGATTAAGCCATTAGCACTCGTCTCAAACAGTTATTCCAGTTCTGGGCAAAAGCTAAATGTGGCAATGCTCCATAATTTTAAAATTGGGAGAGACAGAAAAGAACACCTTTGAACCTTACCAATTAATGATTCCCACAATTGTGAGTCTGATTCTATAGACAAAATAAGGACCAGTAAGATGTCATATAAATAAAATATAACTTTTATTGAAGTTGATTAAAAGGTTAAGTACATAGATTGTAAAAACAATAGCATTCCTGTCATACACCATAAGTCTTGGGCCATAGGGTCAGAGCAAATAGGAGTACACAGGTTTGAGGCAGGAATATATCAGATATGCAAATAGGTATAGAATATGTACTAATTTACATTTTGGTTAAGAGCACAATGTCTTATACAGTGGATAAATCCTAATATTCTAGGTACTTAAAAAATGCATTTGAGCAGCAGCCTCAATACCAGCATATACATAGATATACATTCAGCAATAGTCCTGTACAGGGTAGCTGCTATATTATGGTGCCAACTGCGGATATATTGTGAAACATTACACTGTGGCCCTATCTACTCCTGTTGTAGTGGAGGTTGGGGGCCGACTACTTACCCCCTTTCCCTAAATGCAACAACTAACTGGCCCTATACTGTATTGCCTAGGACTAATCCCCAAGCTACCCACTCAGCCTACAGGACACTGAATTCAGCCGTCTGGGCGTCTGTAGGTTCTGTTGCACATTGCAGACTGAGTTGTAAGGGGATCCTGCACCCTCTGATGACGTCACAGGTGTTGGACATGAGCTTCAGCTGGATCTGACGCATGCGTTTCGTCAATGGCTTCAACAGGGATCCAGGAGCAGATATTCTTAAAGAATACACAAATTGGAAACATAAATTAGAATATAAGGTCAGGGGTGATACAGCAGATGCAATGTGCACAGTTATAAGACATAAAGCTATATGTAAATGTATTTATGAGACAGCATGGCAAATTAAAGTTTCTTAATAGTATACCTCCTACAATAGGCTCTCCTGGCTTTTTCACTCTTTCCCGTGAGCAGCTGAATGGAGGTGGTCACATCCTATTTTGCAAAGGCTCCAAAGGGTTGAAACTTATTCTGATGGATTGTAATCTCAAGATCAATCCCCATATTATGGAAGTTGGTGGGTAATAGGCATCGCCTAATACAGGCTTCTTGGGATCTCATCCTTCATTGGTGTTTTGGCAGACAGCAGTGTGGAGCACAAGCATTGTAGCATCATTCACTGCATCCATGTGATGATGTCACCATGCATGGCTCATTAGGACTCATGTGGCCACTAAAGCAGGGAGCTGGTATCTGCCTGCAAGAGCCTCAAGTTGGCCCCTAGACCAATAAGCAGACACTGACACAAGTTTCTGCCAAGATACATTCTACGGCTCCCACAAAATAAAATATCTGGAATACAGATGGACGATCCCTTGCAATGGCAGGGGAACCTCTTTCTGAAGGAAAACAATTCATCTATATTGCGTGCTGCTGAGCATGACCATGAAAGCAAGATCAGTACAGAGAAATTCTAATGTTATTCTCAGTGGCCTGTTAATTTAGATGATTAATAAAAAAAAACTAGTTTATAAGCTGTAAAATGCATGTATAAAGTTTTGAAAATAAACTACCATAGGTATATGGTGATACACAGCTCATCGTGAAGTCAGTAAAACATTGAAGTTACACAAAATCTGCAATTCAGAGGCTAAGTATTAATTAGTGCCAATAAGTAATATTTCCTGATTGGGATCGCAATCAAGCAATCTAGCACTCTATAAAATGCATTAGACCATCTGTTTTAGTGCATGTGGTTTTCATGATATGTATTAACCCATTGATTCCCAGGATCGATATTAATCAGAAATAACATTTAGAAAAAATATTTTTTAATTGCATATTTGTGGGTTTTTACACTGTTGTGCAATAAATTCTAATGTCTTCCCATGCTTTTAAAGTACAGTATTGTGTGTTTAATTCCTATTTAGTACTCGTAACATTTTTAACAGAAACATGATACTTTTTTCATTTGCGAGCTACTGCTACGGGTCTAATAGAATATTGATTTTGTGTAACTTTATTTAGAGCTTGTAATGTTCGAGCTGTGCTAAAACCAATGGACTTCTAAGGCGGTTTTGCATCTTTGGCTGGCCCGTAGTGATTCTGGGCAGGGAACTCGTAATCGGATTGCGAATAGCTAATAGAATATGTGGAATTTTAAGAGCAGTTTTAAGTATACACGTATACAACCCTTATTTTCGGATACAGAGTTCCACTAATTTGTATGGCTATTTATAGGTTACTAAATACAATTGTCATTATTATTCAAAAAATTATTCACTAGTAAGTATAAGAATCAGCCAACAATATTTAAGAAAAGCACACATTTTCTCAACTGCATTAGCTGCTAAATATCTATTAAAATATACAATTTAAACCTTGGCAATATGTTTTCACCGCCATAAAAATGTGTACTTTTCTAAAATATTGTTGTGGGGCTGGAAATAGTCATCAAGCATTTTAGTGTTTAGACTAAAAAGGCAGCCATGAAAATAGAGAGAGAGAAGAAATTTGAAAATAAAATGATTTGCTATTATATGCCAATATGTAGATGAAAGAATTATGTCCTGTTAAAGGCAGACATGAAAACATCTTCATAATTTTTGTTCCACCTCTACTACTAAATAGACTTATTTGTTGGCACAGTGTAACTGGTTTCAGGAAAAATTACGTCAATACTTTTGTTTTTGAAGTCCAAAGTAGCAATTTTGCTTTTTTGGTATTGACATGAAATTAGGATATTTCATAACATTTACTGATTAAAGCTTCATTACAGAAATGAGATAATAACCTCTAATTACATCATTGTAAATAGCAGAGTAATCTAAAGATATTTTATTGTATTAAAGGATCGCTGTAGTCAAATGTTTTTTTCTATATTTTTTCTTGAATAATTAAACATGATAATGGACAAAATGTTTTAGAAAAACAAAAAACAAAACTTTTATCATTTTGTTTTGTTGAATAACTAAACATAATAAATACCAAACTGTTTATAGAAAATAAAAATAAAAATGACACAACCTTTATATTTTGCAACTTTTACTTAGATTAATGGTTGTGTCCTTGTAAACGGATTTGCTTTCCATAGTCCATCTGAGATCACTGGTAGATGTGAGTGCCATATTCACTCTTTACAGACAGGAACTTCCTGTGTATTCAAAGTATCCTCAAAGTTGATCTGCAGAAGCCAAAACGATAGATTCCACAGCAGCATAACTGCTAGGTAATGAATTAGAGGCCACGTTATTGTTTTACATTTTAAAGCATAGCTCCTAAAACAAATACTTTTTACAAATACGACCACATTGGTCCTTCAATGAATTGGATGAAAATTTCACTGCCTCTTAAATTGTCTCTTTTTTTTAGTAGTGCCATGTTTTAAATATTAAATAGCTTTTTAAATAAAAACGATTATCGCGCTTCAGAAAACAAAAGTTATAGCAACATGAAAAGTTCTTGCACACCCTCCATAGATAATGCAGTCAGGTAAAATAAGTTGTGGCCCTTTAAAAGTACACATTGCACAGTGCATAACAAAAATGGTATTATCCCACTTATATAAAATTATGAATTATTCATATTCCGTTCCCTCTGCTTGACTTTTGGTGACTGCAGTGTTTGCCTCTCCAGCTCCGCACTGTGTGAGGTGGGTGAGCAGCAAGCTGTGGTTCTCCAGGACGGGTGATTAACATAGCTAGGGAGATTTACTTTGGCCTTAAACATGGTGTAAACTATGATATAGGGGATTAGCATGGGGTCTTAGGGGCCTTAAACATAAAAGGTTGTGAGTCAAATATCATCACTTCCTTTTTAATAATAATTTAGGTTACAGATAAAAACCCAGCAAGAAATATAAACTGTAAAGGACTGGATATAAGACATCTATGTTTTAAAATAATAATTAGAATGCTGAATCATTTAAGAATAATTAGCTAACAAAAAGCAAATAATTCCCCTGCAAACTTTTCTTTAATTTCTAAACCTCACATTAATAATTTTGCATGCAAATATGTTTTGTAATGTTTGAAAAAAATTTTTTAATATACAGAAATCTGTTCTTTTAACAACATCTTTGCTGTAATTTAAAATTACAAACCTTTTGATCTAAGAAAACGTAACATTAACAGCCTTATTAAATAGCGATTTGGCCAATTGAATAGGGCTCTATATATTTGCAGAAGTCTTTAGTTAGTGACCTTCTATCCAACAGCAAGGTCTTCACTAACTAAAAACTTCTGTAAAAAATATGCTCTGTGCTTATATAGAGCCTTTTAGAATTGGCCAAATCACAATTTAATAAGGCTGTTTTATGTATACATTCCAGCTTGGCTCAATTGGCCAGTGAGTCCGGTTAAAGGGTGGCATAAGATTTTTTTTATATACATTAAAAATCACCTGTAAGTTTGCAAGTTAGTAAGTAATGAAAAGCACACGGGTGCAGCAGTTCAGGGTATTCAAAAATGTATGTAAAATAATGCTTTTATTTGCGGTAAACTATTTTTTCAAATTAGAGCAGAAAAACACATACGTACATACTGATATCAAACTGTTATAGCATGCTGTATAGTTTTTTTATTCCATTTCTAATGTGTAGTCCTTAAAAAACAATTATTCATTTACCAATAATATACTCATGACCTACCAAACTAAAAGCTTGCCAAGACCCGTAGAATTAAGGGAAGGACAAATAAAGAAATGTGTAAAAAAAAGCAAAAAAAAAAAACAAAACATTTTCACGTGAGCTACTCAACAAACAGCAGGGTTAGAAATAAGAGTTTTAAAGATGTATAAATGCTATTTTGATTGTCTTTTTTTTTTTAATAACCTAAAAACCCAAAATGTATAATGTGGGACATTTAAAGTGTTCTCTTGTTATGGTACAGTCAACTTGACCTGGTCAATTTAACCTCATTAGGTGACTCTCTAACAAAAGATAAACATAGTAAACACATTGCTGAACCACTATCATGGAAAGTTAAAAATCAGTTATTAATGAATGACAGAAAAATAATTTTATTTAAAGCAGCAGACCATATAAATACATGTTAATATTGTGAACAGTGACTTCATCTGTAGCCTATTTATATTTTAAAATACTTCGACGTTACAAGATTTTAGTTTTTTATAACATAAAATCTCTCAGAAAGTTAAAAGAGGAAAAAGGAACAGATGTCATTGGCAGTTATTCATTTTGTGATTGATGGATTTATAAATATCTCTATAAAGACCACCACTTGCTTTCTGGTTGATAGCTCCAGATGAAAGGTCAACCTGATGGTAATTTACATTATATCTTGGTAGTAAGTCAACTGCATTAATGGAAAAAATAGATTTATCAAAAACATACTTTTAAAATGTGTACCAGGTAAATAGGAGTAGCTTTTCACTCCACCCTTTGTATCCAACACTTTCAAACATGTCATGGGTGCAGCCTACATCTGCTGAAGTCACTGATCAAACTAGTACTTTGACCATTTTCATCTGTAATCAGCCAAGTATTGCTAAGAAGAACGAAGAACAGTGAAAGGAAGTGTTCAAAAGACTAGTTTGATTCATGGCCTGAGCAGCAGAGTGTCCTGATAATTATTTTATTTATTCAATAGAAATTACAAAATGAGACTATTGCGTGTTACACATTTTAAAAGTGTGTTTTTAGTAAATGCAGTCTACTTATAACTAAGGTGAAATAAATAACTACTATTTATTGTAGTCTCAAAGTCAACTCTGTTCAGACCCATTAATTGCTGCTACTAATACTCATGTATATAAGGCTATATAAATGGCTGACTGTAATGTTTTAAATGCAGGTATACAGTTTCGAAAATAACCTACTATAGGTATATGGTGATACACAGCTTTCAAATGTAAGTTTGAAATTGGATTTTATTATGTAGTCGTTAATTATTTTTATTATAGAAGCATAATAGATGAGAGAAAAATGTGGAATAATTTACAGCTGTTATTCTAGTTACATTTAGTAGTAGTTCAGGTTTTCTGTATGTTTCTTTTTATACTCTAGAGTTTAATAAAATAGACTTTCCGAAATGAGTGGTTCAGTGTGTGCAAGTCACAAGAAAAATTTAGTGTCGACCATTTTTATGAGTAATTTGGGTTTGTTTAATATGCTGTCAACCTGAGAATGCAGAAACGGAATGAGGGTTTAAAACAGTAAGTGATTTATAAGAACAGAACCACCAGGTCATTTACTAAATGGAGAAAATATACTGCACATTCCAAGCCTGCTAGTAACATTCCTTTTCTGTTTTTTATTAGGCACTGACCAACCAAACGGAGGCAGCGGAGAAGAAAACAAATCAAAAACATGTACAGTTTTGTAGAAATACCCCCAAAATCAAGAGAAAAAATTCTGATGGTTGACTTGTGCAACAAGATAAAAGACTTGGAAGAAAATTGTGCAAGTTCATGTGGATTTTAGAAGATAGGGTAGCGCAGACAAATGTAATCCACTATGTAGTGGTTGTCTCTACTAAGAAAACAGCAGCCCAGATGATGTACTAAGTTAGTCCAAAAGTGGTATATGGATCATAATCACCAACAAAACAGGTCTCTGAAAAGACTGTGTACAAATATTTTGAGCATTAGCTTTTTTAAAGCCCGTTGGATCAATCAATTATTTTCTCTGTTTTCACAACTTGCGCTTATTAACAAATGATGGAGCAATTAAGAGGACAATATTTATCTTTTTTATATAGTAAAATAACGAGCATACATTAGGATACCTCATATCCCCAGCAGAGGAAGTTTAACATAACCAAAAAATTACTGTATTTCTATAAAAATACAGTACTTTGAAAGGTTTTGTGATGCACAAATTGAATCCTCACAAGAGAAAGTGATTGTTCACTGTAGAAATGAGAAACCACGTGGGGGAGGAGACAAATATTATACTAATGACACAGCGCCATAAGCAAGAGTGTAATGGCCACTGCAGTACATTGCTCTACTGGAAAAAAGTAGAAAAGGCTCAAATGTTTAAAGGGGTTTGACCATGACATAGTAGTGAAGACATAAACATCATGCAGAACAATGAAACCTGTAATGGCTATCTGAGCCATTAAAGAAGCATTAATCACCGGAGACGTACGCAAGCTATTAGAACAGGTCTCTTCATCAGACAAAGGTTCACAAATAATTCAATAATTAATAACATTCTCAAGTATTCACAAATCTTATGGGTCTGATAACATATAAGTGGGGGTCAATACCAAGGACAAAGCAATAGGGATGCAGCATTAAATAAATACTCAAATACTGAAATATATCCTCTCTACACACACACACATCCATATATATACATCAGTGCTCCTGTGTCAAATGATTCCAATGTAAAACTTATTTCCATACTTTTTCTTTTGTTAATTAGCCATGATCTGTTATATGGGTATACTTCTGCAACTCTCCTATTAAAAAGATTTGCTACATTCTCATTGCATTCAAGTTTTTGCTGATTTTATTGTATTATTTTCAACTATGTGTCATATCCAAAAATACCTAATGTTTTATAAGATTACATAGAAGCATGCATGAACATTGGGGAAAAAGAAATGTGTTACCTAAAGTTTTGTAAGTTGATGTGCCAGAGCTGGTGGTCTAAGTATTAGGCATTATTCAAAGCTTATGCAACACAGAAAGATATACATTATAGAGCACTGATGGTTATAAGGCTTCATGAAGTGATGATTAATATATGAAAACTAGCTACTGGCCCGTCAAAAATGACGGGAATAAAATTGTAAGCCTGGCAATGCTGTTTGCCACACAATGCAAGGCTATGGCCCCTCTGAGCACCTTCGGCGCCTCTCCCCCCGCATACTTTACAGGCATTGCGATGAGCGCCTTCCCGCTCATTGCCGGTTCAGGCAAGCCGCAACTTTCCTGCTTTGCAATGAACACCTTCGGCGCTCATCGCGCGCCTCTCGCCCTGTGTACTTTACAGGCCTTGCGATTGAGCACCTTCGGCGCTCATCATGAGCATCTCCTGCCTCTCCCCCCGTTTACTAATGCTGTTTGCCACACAATGCGGGGCTCATTGCAAGGCCTGCAATGAGCGCCTTCGGCGTTCATTGCAGCCCAGCAACTGCGGGCCTCGCTTTGCAAGGGCCGCAATTATTTAACATTGCATGACCAACATCGCAAACGTGACCAACATTCTAAATATTATGTTAAATTATTAAGATTTTAGTCAAAATGTTATATAATGAGTAGGTTCAATTTAAACCATTCATAATAAAATTGTTATGGAGCAGTTGGAGACCTGAAATCATACTAAAAAAGTACAGTTTACTTATGACTTATGCTGCACTGAGCGCCAAAGGTGCTCATTGCACTGCAAGCCTTGCAAAGCGAGGCGAGCAGTTGAGGCACGCCGGACACAACCGAAAAACGTAGTACTTTGCCGCTGACCACGAGGAGCGGTTTGCTAATTTAACGGCCAAACTTAGTTAAAGCGTGTAACTCAAAAAACCCTAAAAACAAGCAAAATAATAAAAAGAAACCTGGGAGTGAGGTTGCAAGCGAATTTGAGCCATATTTGCTGATTTTCGGCAATTGAAAATCGGCTAAGCAAGGAAAAAAATGTATACTGTGGATATGGAAAGTACCGTATTTTTCGCCGTATAAGACGCACTTTTTCTTCCCCAAAACTGGGGGAGGAAAGTTGGTGCGTCCTATACGGCGAATATACCTTTTCAAACTGCCTCTGTCCTCTTGATCTCACCCCAGCGCTTCCTACCAGCATCGCGTCGGCCGGTGCGTCCTAGTGACGTCACACACGCAACGCTGCAGTACACGAGGAGTGCTGGTAGGAAGCGCTGGGGTGAGATCAAGATGGCAGAGATCAGAAGAAAGGTGAGGATCAGGGAGGGTCAGGGAGGGTCAAGGGCTCCCAAATGCTCCCAAGTGCTGCAGTATATGTATGTGTATGTGTGTATGTGTGTATGTATGTGCATGTATGTGCATGTATGTGTGTGTATGTGTGTGTATATATGTATGTATGTGTATGTATATATGTATGTATGTGTATGTATATTTATGTGTGTTTATGTATATGTATGTATGTGTATCTATATATATATATATCTATATATATATATATATATATATATATATATATATATATATATATATATATATATATATTTGTGTGTAATGTAGGTGTGTATCTGTGTGTTAAGTGTTTTTGTGTTTGATTCAGATTTTTTTTTTCTTGTTTTCCTCCTCTAAAAACTAGGTGCGTCTTATCTGCCGGTGCGTCTTATAATGCGAAAAATACGGTATATACACTCTTATTGAAATTGCAGTTCTTGTATGATGTTAAGTCAGAAATCAAGATTAATCATGGCAAACATTTAATTTTTACATCTTTAATATGACCGTGCAACCAACAAAATTCAAGTGAAAAACAAAAAAAATCTTATTAGGAAAAATAATTGAAATTAAAAAACCTACAACACCCTGGTTGCATAAGTATGCAGACCCTTTTATAATCATAACTAATCTCATTCAACGCCATGTCTAAATGTAAGTCGCATACACTTACCATCAATGAAAGTAATTCTGAACGAAAATCAGCTGTTCCTATAGAATATCCTTGAAAACATTTGTGGTTGCATCTTCCTGGGATAGTCATGGTCTGCTAGGAGCTGGCAAAACATCTACAAGATCTTATTGTCGATAGGTACCAATCAGAATAGAGGTATGAAAGAATATCAAAGGAATTAGATGTATTAGGGTGCACTGTGAAAGACTAACATCAATACATGGAGAAAATGTTACAGGGACATTGCCAAGGTCAGGATGACCCTCCAAAGTTAATGAAAGGACAACGAAAAAACTTATCAGTTGTTTAATGAAGCTTATCACCTTCATAATTAATATGCACAATGTATCTGTCACCATCCAAATCCCTTAGATTGTACGTTTGCAAGTTTTTAATCATATAGGATACGATCAAAAACAGGGATCTCTTTTCCTTCAATCTGTATTGATATCGTTTTTTTTTTCGGTTTTATCCTATCTATGGCACTGCAGAATATGCTGGAGCATTATAAATATTAGATAAATAATAATAATAATATATGTATGGACTATGTGGTAGTGTGGGATGACAGAAACTATTTCTCACAAAAAAAAGAAAATCCAAGCCCATCTAAATTCTGCAAAAAAATGTAATAATAATAATACATTTAATCACCCCAAACCATGTTGGAAAATGTTTTATGGTCTGAAGAGACAAAGGTAAAAAAAAAAAAAACATTTCATCATCCGAAGGAAACCATACCTATTGTGAAACATGGTGGTGGCATCATAATGCTTTGTACCTGCTTCTCTACAGCCAAGAGAAGGACTCTAGTCAAGATATTAAGGTTACTGATGGGCTCCAAACAACAAGATATTTTAGCACAAAACCTGCTGCCTCTGTCAGAAAGATGAAAAAGAATTTCACCCTCCAACACAGTATTCCAAAAAATACATTCAAGTCAACCAAGGAATGGCTTCAGAAGAGGAAGATCAAAGTCTTGGAATGGCCAAGTCAATCCTGGGCCATTCAACGCTATAGAAAACCTGTGGAATGACCTAATGATGGCTGTGCACAGCAGACCAGGCATTTTTTTTATGCTTATAAGTATTATTAGAAGAAAATAAGTAACAAGATTTACGACATATTTTGAAATTACAACAAGAATTATACAAAGGTGTATAACGACTATTAAAAAACAAACATTTCTCTGTATTGATATATGTCAGCCAAAATATTCATATTTTTGTAATGCTGTACAGTATACCTCTTCTATTTTTCTATTAAATTGTTTTAAGTGATAGTGTACAATTTAGGTAGGCAGTGGTTTAATATAAGGTGTGTAGAATAAAAGTAGTAAACAGGATGGTAGAACAAAAAAAAAAAAGGAACAACAACAGGAAAATAATTTAAATAATATTTTTTTTGAAAGAAAGACTAGGATAAAATTGCAAAGTTTAGAGGTGCAAAGTGGATTGAGAATTTTTCACAAATAGTTATCGATGTATTAATTACAAACGGTGCTCCCACAAAGTACTAGTTGGGGGGTGCACACTTATTCAACCAGGGTGGGATAGGTTTTTTAATATAAATAATTGTTCCTAATTATCATCTAGTGTTGCTCCTGAATTTTGTTGGTTCTAAGGTCGCATTAAAGATAGAGAAATGTTAGACAAGATTTATCTAAATTTCTCACTTTACATCACAAAAATCTGCAATGACATTAAGGTTGTGATGATGTTTTATATACACTGGGCCTCATTCTATTATCGGCCGTAGGAGATGCAGGTCCGCAAGGACCGTCCGCAAGCTATTTGCCTATTCTATTCCCTTCTGGCCGGGGATTCCGGCAGGCTTGCGGCCGGCGCCTTGCTATCCCTTGCGGCCGCACGCGCCGGAGGAAAGCCTTTGATCTTAAACGGCCGCAAGAGTTTTGGCCGCAAGAAAATCCTGGTTGCTTTTCAATTGCTCCGGGAACCCTCTCTGCAAGGCTAAAACCGAGCCGCAGCTTACTTGCAGCAAAAAGTTCCCGCAGGCACACAAATAAGCACATAATAAAGCCATCCTGCACTCTGAGGAGACTATAAAGTGATTTTAGGTGTTAGCATTCATAGCACAACATTCCCCTACACTCAAATCCGTAAATAATTTATTTTTTAATTTATGTCAAATATCCATGGAAAAAGTCCAGAGTGCTTGGAGCACCTCAGACCCGCCCACGCTGCGGCCGGAAAATAAACAGTTAATGTAATCTCGGATTTGGGCTGATGTGCAAGCTTGAGAGGGGGTTGCTATTAATCCTCATTTCCCCCATTATGATCCCTAGCATTTACAGAGCTTTACAGTGCCGTCTTGAATTTATATTTGCTTTTAAAGATTTCTGAGCTTACGGCCGGTTGCAAGATATACGGCCGGCCGTAAGGGGATATCCTTGCAGCGCCGTATAATTGAATTGCAAGGTAACGGGAGCCCTGCAAGGAATCGCAGCTTTGCGGCCGATTTACGGCCGATAATAGAATGAGGGCCATAGTGTTTAATAGATCTGGAAGGGTTATGTTTGTAGAAAGACTTAGAGCCTCATTCAATTGAGCTTTTGGGAAATCAGGGCTTTGCAAATGTAGCCCGCAAGTTATTTTGCTATTCAATACGCGTCATTTTGCGGGCTTCGATCGAGGTACGGGCTTTGGCCTCCGATTCACTGCGATGGATCAAATTGCAAGTTAATGCCCTCCATGCCTTTGATCTTTCACTCCCGCAAGAGTTGTGAATGCTAAAATCACAAATCGCTATTCAGTTGATCCGATTCCCCCTCGTTAACCACTCCGTCAAGCCAGCAAATGGCAAAAGTAGAACCACAAGTTACTGGTACCAAGGGAGGACTCGCAAAGGGCTTAATGACATGTCCATAGCACTTTAAAAGCAAATAAAAAAGCAATACTGTACCCTTATTAAAAGTGACAGTGATGTTAGGTCTTAGAATTAATAGCACAACATTCTCAAGCTCACAAATCGGCCCCAAAATTCCTTTATTTCACGTTCAATTTCTGTGTTATATCGATCACGGCAATCAATGTGTTAATACATATACTGTGACTCGCATGTGATAGAATATTATATTTACAGCTTTATCAAAATTGCATTATATCTGGAATGTGGGTCCGATCGTAACCCGTAATTCAAGCCCGTAGGACTTTGAAATCCAACCTCCATTTTCTATTGACGTAATGATGACGATCTCTGTTTCCATTGGCTGTTTCAAATTGGGAGTTACAGCCTTGCGTGATTGATCATGTTCAAGCCTGCAGGTGCTACGTTTGATAGCATGGTTTATGATGTACACTATCGGGCTGGGACTTGTGGGCCCGGCCAATTGAATAGCACCATAAGTTGTGGACGCTGCGGGCCTGCAATAGACCCGCAGACTTACGGTCTACGTCCCGCGGCTTGCGTGCCTGCAATTGAATGGGATTCTCAGTCTCTACTATCACCAGATTTAAACATCATTGAAACTTTATGATAAGTTCTGGAGTGCAGTGTGTGACACAGATTTCTTCTTCATGCCTCAAAGACCTGGAGATGTTTTTTTCATGAAGAATGGTGCAATATCCCACAACACACTGTTCAGGGCTTGTATGATATTATTCCAAGAAGAACTAAAGCGGTTCTGAGGGGAAAGGGTGGGTCTACACCTTATTAGGTATTTGATCTTAATATATTGTTAGGCTTTTCTGTTATTTTGTCTAAATACCTGTATTTTGTCATTTATTCAAAATACCTTATTTGATGTAAATTGCCTGCAATATAATATTACAAATAAAATACTCTAGCACTACTTTTATCTCATATTTTCCCTGTGTAGGAATTGATCATTTATTTTTAGTACATTTTATGGCAATGCTCACTTTCCTAAATCGGTAACGCATGATAGTGTTTTTCCTATTTTCGAGATTCTCTGTTTGAATTTTTGACATCTTTGTAAGGCTTCAGATTTGCTTGACTCATCCTCTTCTTTGAATGGAAGTTGTTTTTTGTTTTTTTAATTAACACTTGACAGTAAACTTATCTAACTAAAGTGTTCTGTTTTCACAAGGCGTGTAACTTATCCTGCTCTTCAATGCAACGTTTGCTATGTAGGCTATAGTCTCCATCTTGCTACAGAGGGTGAGGAAATAATCCTGAACATCTGACAAAGTCTGTGTTCCAGCAGCTTGCAAGTAAAAATAAAGTTCTAATATATATATGTTTGTTGTTATATTTTAGTGCCAGATTCTAATTGATCCACCTTACAGTCCTGATCTTTGAGGAGATGGTCTGCTAAACTGAAGGGGCATTTGGCCACTCGGCAAACTACAACATACAATGGAAACATTCTTCATCACACAGCTTTTAAATTGGATCACAAAACATAATTATACAAAGATTTTGAGTAAACTATATATGGTTAATCTTTTCATAACTAATCCAGGGTCATCCTATTGACCAAAACCTTTGCAGTATCTCAAAGTTGCAAAGCAGAAACTGGACCACACCTATGACCAATATTCACATATCTTCAAATTGTGGTGGATCCTTACTGCCATGTTTTAAATATATTGCAATCTGCATAAAGCAGGTACTAATCAAAACTGGGTTTTGTTGCTCATATTTCTGCCAAAAATAGGACCAAACAAGTTACATTTTAAAAATCGGCAGTTCATAGTCTACGCAAACATGGTCCACGTGTGTTGTACAAATATTTTAGGATTTTGACTAAACTAAAGAATTATCTTGTTGTACTTCCTAAAACACCAATCCACAAATAATGACGTCTACATTTATCTGTAATAAAGTTCATGCTTAGCTGTAAGCAGAGGTTGTGTTGTGTTGAAGCTATGAAAGTGTCACATATATAATTTACATAGAACCGCAAAACACTGCTACTTATTCACAGTGTTGCTGTTCCTTTGCACATTAAACAACCTAGATCTGCAGAAGCTCATACAGACGAGTTACATAAACATAAGCTGCTTGTTGTATATTGGATTTGGCTTTCAACTGAGCTTTCGAGATGTAAAAGAATTAACCTCAAGTTCTCCTGAGCAGATGACATTAGCTCTGTGAGAAATCACTGCATCTTCAACAGGTTCTGATATCAGAAAATTCAAAAGATAAGCACAGCAAAATATGGTTACCTTTAAATAAAGCATGCACTACGCAGAATAACAAAAGTAGATTGTATTTATTTCTATAATCGTTTGAAGCACTGAAAATACAGGCTGCTAACTGTATGAGTGCTGCAAAAATAATATTTAAATACATCCTGCAGTGCTTGTGACTTAAAATGTATAACATCACATAACTGATCCTATAGATCTATATCAGCAAACTAGATAAAATACTGGGAATGAACAAGCTTGGTTTTAGGTCAGATGTAAACAGACCTCTGCCCTACAGTACAATAAACCCCATATCTTTAAGTATGTTTTGTGTTAATTGGAGCCCTTTTACTGGGTCTCCATCACTATGTAAACATCCACATTGTGTCTTATTCAGTGACATCGTATTAAACTATTTTGCCTGCGTGCATACATATTTGGATTCTAGATATTTATTTTTTATATTTATATTGCTTTTTTATAAATACATGCATACATAAAACATTACAGTAATTAAAAAAAAAAACATTACAAAGCACAGATGTTCTCGGTTTTCGATGCAATTTGCACTATAAGTATAAATTGCTTCTTTCTGTTAAAAACAGTCCTTAGTTGTAAAATAGTGGTTGTCTGAGTATACGAATTGACATATAATACAAAGAATGTTTCTTCCCGAAGCTGAGAAGGTTGAGGAACGAGAGGGGCACAATTTAAATTAAGTTATATAAGTCTTAATCAGCAGCAACTGGGAAAGAGGGGAGATATATTTGTCCCGTATCGCCCAATTATATTGGGGAGATTTAAGAACACCCTCCTGCAAGTGGCATTCTAAAAGTCTATTCTTATTAAGGACAATTTTTATTTCAGGCCAAAAGGGCATCTCACCTCTTTTCCATTTTACTGCTATCCGCCATTTGGATACCATCAAGACTTGTACTAGAAAAGCTTTAATGTCCAAAGGCATTGTAGTAGGGAAGATGTGAAATAAGATCACTTCAGATGAAGGTTGAATTATTGAAGCAGTTATTGTGGAGATCTGTAAAAAGACATTCTGCCAAAACTGTTCAGCTACTGGGCAATTCCACCAAGTATGCAAATTTGAACGTATCAGTTCACAGTTTCTCCAACAATATTTGTGATTATCGACTTTGCTAATATTTCATAACTTAATAGGAACCATGTGCCATCTATGAACTACCTTGAAATAAGACTCCCTATAAGCAGAATATTTAATAAATATTTATGTAAAAGCTTTGTACCAGATCTCTGCTGGCAAAGCTCCTCTTCCCAGAGTCTTCTTTTTTGAGATTTAGTTTGATCTCTTATGTTTCTTATCAAATTGAAACAGGTGGAAATTAGAAGAGAGTAACATGACCTTAAGACTATAATAATCTAACCAAACATGAGCGGATTATATTTCCTCTTTAATGCTTCAAATGTAATGATATTATTATTTACATAGAGATCTTGCAGATGTTTGCAGCCTCTTTCAACTAATATGTTTAAGAGGTGAGAGTCAAACAGTTTGGCAAGTAAAGAGAGGGGAGTGATCGGGCTTGGAAGAGGAATTAGAGCACATTTTCCATTTTGTTTAGTCAGGAGCATCAAATTTTTCCATGAAGAGATTTGATCTTGAAAAAGGATGATGTTTAGGTCACCTTTAAGAGAATCCTTCTCAATCTACACCCATTTATTTGAGTCTTTATTCTCAAGCCATCTTATCATATGGACAATTGAAGTAGCTTCATGGAAGCTTTTTGGATCTGAATATCTTTTAATCTGCATTTTTTTATGGTTATGAATAAATTTGTCTATAAGTCTTTGGAATTGGTTAATTATATACAATGGAATTTAAAATGAAATGCACCGCATTAGATAACTTATCTTTGGAAGTATATTCATTTTAATGGCCATAATCCTACTTAACCAAGAGATGTTTAAGTGTTTCCACTTGATCAATTCATCCTCTATCTTCTTATATACTGTATGATAATTAGCTTTTTATCAATTGCTTTGTGTTTGTATATACAGTAATGCCTGTTTTAAAGACAACTGCCATTTGTTTGGGTAGATGGTTTTAATTAGATCTAAATCTATAGCTGATAGATTAAAGGGCATAGCTTCTGATTTTATAAGGTGTAACTTATAATTGGAAACCTTACTATATTCATCAATTACACAGTGTAAAAACTCTAAAGATTTTAAAGGATTTTCTAATGTGACTATTATATCGTCTGTGAATAGGGAGATTTTGTGTTCTTTTACATCTACTTTTATCCCTTGGATTTCTTTTGAGTCTCTAACGGCAACAGCCAGGGGTTCAATCATAAGAGCGAAAATTAATGGAGATAACGGACACCCCTGCCTGGTGACATTAAAAATCTCAATTTTACCCAATCTAAATGCAATGCCACTTACAATTGTGGTTGGGTTGACATATAGAGCGTGAATGACTTTAGAGCCAAAATCTTCTAATGCATATTTTGACAAGGTGATGTCCATATATTCCCAATCTACCCTGTCAAAGGCCTTCTCTGCATCTAAGGACAAAAATATTGCAGATGACTTGTAAAGGTTCAAATGTAATACAAGATTCAATAGTCTTCTTGGTTTATGATACTATTCAACCTATTGGCTAAAAAGTTTGCATATATCTTTGTATCTGTATTGAGTAATGATATCGGCCTAAAGTCCTTACATTCTGGATTATCATGGTCAACTTTGGGAATGGTTATTATCTGAGCCTCTAACATTTCTGGCGGGGCCAGACCTTTGATCTTAATTTCGTTCAAAGTTTTCACACAGATGACAATTTCTTTTTGACATAATTTATAATATTGATATACAAAACCATCTAGACCTGGGGCAGATCCAAGTTTTAAATTTGAAATGGCCCATAATGTTTCCTTTTTCAGATTTCTTTATTAAGTGCATTTAATTCTGATTGCGAAACCTTAGGAAGATGTATTTTTTCCAAAAATGTTAGTATTTCAACTTCTCGAAAACTATCTGAGACCTTATTAGATTTTAACTTATAAAGGTTATGGTAGTAGTTTTCAAAAATCTTAGCTATATCTTCTGGCCTTGAATAGGTTTCATTACTATGTCTTATTGAAACTACTTTTTTATTAATTGTCTTTTTCTTCAGTTTGTTAGTCAACATTCTTCCAGCTTTGTTGCCACAGTGGTAAAGGTGTTGTTGTAAGGCTTCAAATTGATTTATCCACAATTATTTGTTGTATTTTTTTAAACTGGACTTGCAACTTCCCAATTTGTTCTATAGTACTACTACTAGGATATCTTTAGTCTGTCTAATTTAACTAATTATTTATGGAGATTTCTTGATTGACCACTCGGTTTCTTTTTTTTTGCACTTGCCATTTGGTAAGTAAACCTCTTATGTAAACTTTATGCATTAGCCAAACCAAAACTTTTGAATTTACTGATCCATTGTTTATTTTAAAAAATAACTCCACTTCTTTCTTTAATTTTTCTAAAATGGTTGAACCTTTAAGAAGTTCATTATCTAATTTCCATAGCGGAAATAAAAAAATGTTGTTTACTTGTTTTCAAGGTTAGAGAGGTAATTCCCTGATCTGCCCAGATTATTAGGCCTATCTCAGCTTTTAATATATTTTTTAATCCCAAATCATTAACAAAAAAAAGAATCCAACCTTCCATAGGACTTGTGCCTATGGGAGAAAAAGGAATAGTCTCTATCTGAGGGATGTAATGTTCTCCATGTATCAAATAGACCATATTTTACCAGGATATTGCAAAAACTCCTAGAATTTTGTGGGGCTTGCAGATCTGAGTTTGAACTTTTAATTGATTTTCTATCAATTTCAGGATTTATACACAGATTGAAATCACCACAAACTATTAGAGAACCTGTGAAGAACTTCCTCAAAAACCTCAGCGTTCGACTAATACATTTTGTTTGACCTTTATTAGGAGTGTAAACAATGGTAATTGTAATTTTTTGATTATTAATCATCGCTGACCACAATGCATAACGGCCTTCTGGATCTCCTTCAACTAAGTCCTCTTTCAACTAAGTCCTCTTTCAACTAAAAATTCTTATTAAAAGATATGGAAACACCTCTCGCTTTTTTTTTTTTTTTATATGTGGAGTCATAGCCCCCTATATAATGTTTACCCATATAACTTGGAGTTTTACCTGTCTGCCAATGGGTTTCTTGGAGGCAGATTACATCTGCCTTTTCCTTATAAAAATGCTTGAAAGCCATACATCTCTTACCTACTACATTTAGACTTGGACATTCTGACTAATCAATTCCAATTACATTTTTCCATAGGTCAAAACTATTAAGACCAATAAAGTACCATTGGTCTCTCACCCAAAACCATCTCAGGGCCAGGAGCTTAACATAGACAGACAATAAACACTCATTATAAAAAAAAACAGACAAAAAATAAATAAACCGTATACAACTATCAATTTGCACAAATACCATTCTCAGACCACTCCTGCTCGAACCCCTTCCAGATCTTGACTTTTAATTTACATTGTGACCTTGGTGAATTTTGTAAACAATGTTGACCATCCCTACTTTAGATACAGCAAATTTGTCAAAGTGAGTTAATATATAAAGTACACAACACTCTATATTACATATGTTAATGTATACACAGTGTGACCAATGCTTTCCTGTCAGTCCACACAGCCACGTGGTGCTAGCTTCCACATAACTGTGTGGACAAATATGATGTGTGATGTGCGACTTAGAAGAGAATATGGAGTTTTACAAATTACGCCCGTCTCCGAGCTGTAAAATGTGTCAAGTGTAAGGAGGAGAAAGACCACAGTGCATGATCAAGGAAAGTCCACGATCTGATCAATAATATACTGAAATGTTTAGTATCTAAAATGTAATACAGATGAAATTCTAATGCACTGGTGTTCAAGCTGGGCCACTATGTGCTTCCCATTGCTTTTAATTGTAGCCATCTTCCCCATGGCCCAAACAGAAAAATGTCCTGTATATGTCCGAAACTAAGGTGTATTTTACAACAGTTTTACAAGAACAGCTTACCATCCCAAGTTTCCAGTACAAAGAAACATTCCCACCCACATCCCTTTCCTTCAACACTTTTTCAAATAATTGTTAAGCCCCTGCATATGGGTTGTAATATTATACACTCACACTATTACTGCATCCAAATATGAGTATAGATATTGGCACATGTGCAAACAAAAGCAATGGCAGGTAGCTTACTAAATCAGTAATTATTAATATATTATTTAATCATTTGTTCTTATAAAAGTATATACCTTGGTTTTGATTAATACTATTTTAGAATGTTCATGAGACACCCTTAAAAAAAACTTCAGTGTGGGTACTCGTATGAAAATGGTTGGACATCCATGTAATAGTGCAAAACATCTTGTTTCCTACACTTTGTATTCATTTTTTCTATATTTCTTATTGCATCTCTCACATATGTTGTGGTTGATTTATTAATGTACTACTTTATAAATGAAAATATAACGTATACCATTAGAAGAGAGATAACGCCCCATCTTTTACATTCAGTCAGTAATTCTACAGTTTAATGAGAATCTAGCAGCAAGTAATTTAGATGGACATAGATTTAAAAAACAGATCTTTAATAAGGCTTTCATATTCAATTTACAGAAACATATCTTGAAAATACTCATCAAATTCTTCTTCCCTGTAAAGAAAAAAAAAAGTGTTAGATATTTTATTTGCAGATCGACAGAAGTTTCTGTAGTGCTGTAGGCTCAATAAACATGAGTAACATTTAAAGATAGTAAAAATAAGACAATATGTTGATTGTTATAGAAGATGGGGGCCCTGCTTTCATGTATAATTACTAAACACTGAAAAAACGAGGGTCTGCAGATTTATTTTTCACAATTACAATAATAATAATAAAGTGTATATAATCCCAAATCTACATTGAAGGGCTGCACACTGTTTCTTTCCTTTGTTGAGATAGATTCCTGGTGCAACATATTATAATGCTGACATTGATTAGAAAGTAACAGATTTAAATAATTAATTTCTGCTTCATGTGCTTGTTTAGTTAGAGATATAATGTATGTTATATATCCTCTAGGCAGAAATTATAAGGGATATTTCAGAATAGTAGTGGTATCCAAATATTACGTTCTGGAATTTTACCTCCTTTGCATAATTAAACATATAACTCATTACTTCTGAAATATATTGCTAAATAAATTATTAGTTGAAGGATTACTGTAGTCGTCAAGCAATAGAATTGTATTTGTTATTGATTAGCAATAGAATCAGTATTTAAACTGTTAAAAATTTGCTTTTAAAACACACATTTTAAACTATAAATGTAGCTTTCAGCAGATGACTCTCTCTCCACCACATATTAGGTGTCCAGGGGCTGACATTGTACAAGTAAAGCCTGAGAAGAAACCAGCTTTACTATATATGGAAAATGTTGAGCCTGAATAAGCATAATTAGGCTGGGAAAAATAAATATAGGCAGTTTTTAATAGGAAAACAAATTAATCTTGATGCATCTGCTTGTACTTGGAGGCATCCATGATACTTGTTGGAAGTTGTGTGTGTGAGAAGGATGGTTACATTTCAGTTGAGCAATGCTTGCATCTACTGATGCAAACTGATGGCTTCTGAGCCTGGAAAGGGGGAAGTTGTGTCAATTTGAATCAGATGCAACCTAAGAAAGCTTCCTGACCTCTCCCTCTTCTACCATCCGTTTACTGATAGATAACAGACACACAAGCTTCATGACCCAGCCCTCAGATAGTGATATAACAAAGACTTAATTTCTTCATAAATAGTCTTTCTAATTTTCTCTGAAACTGTTTTATGGTTATGGCTTACACAGTTGTCAATGTTGTTCGCTTATTACATGCTTCACAAACTAGTGCAGATTTTCTTAGACTACAATGGTCCTTTAAAGAAGTAAATGATAAGCTTAAGATTAAATATGTTCAAGAGAAAAAAAGTATGACTCACAAGGAAACAATTAAGGTATTTAAAAGTTCAATTACAAGTCTGAATACTTTGTGTTTTGCTGTTTGCACAACTCTTGTCCCAGAAATTGTAGGCTCTAAAGCTTTTATATACATGAATGCACAATAAAGATGTGCAATCTGGACATATAAAAATTGTGTTAGTCCATGGGAAGAAAATACAAAATGCATGTGGTAACCAACCGTGTTTTTTCATCTGTCTCCTGATGGGAACCCTTCCAGAAGTCAGCATCCAATTTACTCTCATCTTCTTCATCATCTGTGTCTATGGAGGACAAAACACAAACAAATGTTTCACAATGAAGAAACTGTGTTTTGTACCGTTTTATCTCTTTGTTTTTTGGAAGTTCAAATTGTGTCGGAGCTGGGTGCAAAATATACGCCTAGAAAGCTGAATGATAATGGAGCAAACAGTTCTGCCTTACAATAGATGTGATCGTTCTGCCATTATACAAGATAAACCATGATTACATTTCAGTCTAGAGACTGATCTTTGAATTGTGAGAAAAACAAAAAAACTTTGGACTTAATTACATGGCTCCCGTAAGAAAACCAACAAGTCAAAAGCTCAAGAAAGCCCCAAAGTAGCTATTACATGCTCCCCAATCAAAGCCTTACAAGTGATCTCTATGTGTGGACTGTTCCTGGCTCTATGTGTTTTTACCAAAAAGCAATTACATGGCTTCCGTAAGAGCTTACTGATAATGCTGTATCATTGAAGGCTCTGTTGGTGCTCATAAGGAGCCAAATCAAAATCCTTACGTATAAACTCATCACCCACAAGAGCAACTAACCCCTTACAAGAACACTTACAAGACACGTTAAAATTAACAAGTGTCCATAAAACCCCAGTACCAGTAAAAGAAACAGCCTAAAAACGCATTTTACAAGACCCATATAAAATAAAAATGAGGCCTAAATACAGTAAACCACAAAATTAATCTTTCTACAGCACTCTACAAAAATAAACGCTAAAGAACAATTAATTGAATCACAATTTCAATTACAACTACATGCTCACACAATTAGACACTTGTTAAGAGAGAGTCCCAGGCAGGTGTTAATGCTTACCCGCCTGCTCTACAAATAAATTTACAATCATAATTCTGTCTTTGCATTCAATCTGTATCCTTTGACATTTAATCCCATGTAATAAGTGTGAAATTGATCTGTAATGTGTCTGAATTACAATGTTCCCATGCAATGATAATAAACCTCATTAATGTGTTATCACTCTGTATGGGATTCCTAACCGCATAACATATGATATAACACTTAATACATAGGTGCTAAAGTTAGAAACATGAGTGATGCCAGCAGTCCAGGATTGGTATCCAGTCTATTTGGAAGCCGCATCCCGTCAGAACACTGGGGTGTGCGGCTGCACCACAGCACCACCTGATGGTGCAAAATTGTTTACTGCAGGCAAAGAACTATTTCATCATCCGCCATGGCGAAACTCCAACGGCGCTGAGTCGACAGCGTGGCCATTGCTATGTTCGGCGCGGGCACTTGGCCCCACCCCAGGAGTCATGCGCGCCTCTCATCGCTCAAGGCCTCTTCTGTCGGCGAGCCTTATGTGCCAGATAGGAGAATGGAATAGTTCTGCGGCTTCGAAATAGACAAGGACCCAGGATTGCAGGAGCAATCTGCTTATTATGTATTCATGTTGATTTCATGTGCATTACTACAATGACTTTCAGTTACTCCCCTCTGCTCAATCAAAGGGAACCCAAAATACACGAGCAGGAACATACTCCAATCCTGGACTGCTGGAAGCACTCTTATCTTCTAATTATTTGTATGAAGTAATAGTAAATTAGTTGTATTATTACGCAATTAAGAAGCTTGCAAATAATAATTAAAGGCTTAAATATCCTAATGTATAACCCAGTCTGCTTGTTTCTTTCTGTTGTGACAAAAACAATGTGCTATTAGGGTCGCAGGCAGCGGCGCAGGAGTTAGGCTGCAATGAGCGAGGCGAGCAGTTGAGCCTTGCAGGACTTAGGATGCAATGAGCCTCAGGCGCTCATCGCGAGGCCCGTGGGATTTGTCGCAACTGCGAGCCTCGCAGGACTTATGACCCGTACGTCTAAAGACTGAAACCTGTACATGCACTTTGTGCTTCGCAAAAAAACTACTTTAACGCCCGAACCACGGACCTGAAAAGACCTGAAAAAACAACAATATACCTACTAACTTACACATTTACACACACCACAGTGTGCCTGTCAGTGAGGTTGCAAGTTAATTTGAGGCACTCCAAAAGCCAATAAATTCAATCCTGGTTGCGATGCTGCTAGTACTGTCCACAAAGTACTCCAAAAGCCAAAAAAATTCATTATTTATTTTATTGTTGCTGCTATTTTACCTATTTTCACCATATTGGACCTATTTTTTCCTGATGTGAGAGGCTCCATAAATGGGTCTCACTTAGATCCACCATTATAAGATTAGAGCAAACATTATATTAATTGTCATTTGTGCTGACCCTAAACTCACTGATATTGGAGCATCTTAAGTGAGGCTTGCTAATCTCAACAATAGATGTCTCGGTCTGGATCTGTGTGTGGACACTGAAGCACTAAGATAGTTTCTATTATATGTTTTCTATCTTTAATTGTAAAAGTATCCTAGTAACAATTGATATATTGGATATTGGACTATTGAGACACTAAACATCGGGCCGTCTGGATTAAAAACACCAAGCAACATAAGGACGACAGGACAATATCTGTGACATCTCATATATTACGTGAATTGATATCATATTGAATGTGAGTTTAATGGTTTTAATTATTTGCTATAATAAACCTTGATGTACATATTTCATGATTGGTTTGGCTTTGCGCTTGTCCTTCCCACCCTCTTCTTGCTTTTTTGGCTTTTGGAGTACTTTGTGGACAGTACTTGTCTGGAGGAAGCGGCATCGCAATCAGGATTGAATGTATTGGAGGACACACTTTAATTACACTTGGGACTATTCTAGACACAACCAGGAAGAAGAAAGGACACTATTTGGAGAACTACAGTATATCATCCCAAAGTGAGACGATTTGCATTTAATTTCCATCACTTTCCCGCATAGTGGATTTATTTGGTGTGACGATTGAATAACCTCAGATTAATATCCACTTTGCTTTTCTCTATCTATACCCATCACTGCACGAGCCAACTTTATATATTTAATTGCACAGTCATCTTGATATCACTTGTGGAGCATTATAGACATAGCAATCAACTCTTTTGGGAATTTGCTTTTACTTATTTGTTTACATACTAATTTGAGGCATATTTGCCATTTTTTTTTAAGATCAAAAATCGCCAAAGCGAAAAAAAAAAAAAAAAACGGAAAACAACGAAAATGAGGCCGAAGGACGTTAAAACAACCCAAAGGACGTAAATCTAACCTGAAGAACATAAACAGTGCTCAGAGGGCCCATAGCCTCGCATTGTGTGTCAAACAGCATTGCCAGGCATACAATTTTCCTCCCGTCACTTTTGACGGGCAATTTACTAGCATATACCGTATTGGCCCGAATATAAGCCGCACCCGAATATAAGCCGCACCCGCATATAAGCCGCACCTGTAAAATTCAAGGGGATACAATAGAAAAAAGATAGTACTCGAATATAAGCCGCAACCATAAAATTGGAGAGAAACAGACTCTCCAAGTGATCAACCATTGCAAGAAACAGGCTATCCAATTAGTACTGTAACTTCTTTTGCAGGTTACAGGCCTTACAGGATGTCAGAATCACTAAAACCGGAAATCGCTATTCAATTGCCACAATACCGCAGTCTCAAGCACGCAAATCAGCAGTCATTTCATGTACGCGAATATAAATTGCAGCCTTAACTCGCAAGTGCGCAAATCGGCAGTCATTTTACGTTCGCGAATATAAGCCACACGCGTAACTCGCAAAGCCCGCAAATCGGAAAAAAGGTGCGGCTTATATTCGGACCAATACGGTATACAACAATAGATGTCTCGGTCTTGCAAAAGTATTCACCCGCCTTGGCATTTTTCGTGTTTTGTTGCCTCACAACCTGGATCTAACATGGATTGTTTGAGGATTTGCATCATTTAATTTACAGAACATGCCCAGAACTTTGAAGATTTATTTATTTTTTTAATGTGAAGCAGACAACAAATAGGACAAAATAACAGAAAAAGTCAATGTGCAGAACTATTCACCTCCTAAAGTCCATACTCTGTAGAGCCACCTTTTGCGGCAATCACAGCTCCAAGTCACTTTGGATAAGTCTCTATGAGCTTGCTACATCTTACCACTGGGATTTTTTCCCATGCCTCCTTGCAAAACTGCTCCAGCTCCTTCAAGTTGCAAGTTGGATGGTTTGCGCTTGTGAACAGCAATGTTGAAGTCTGACCACAGATTTTCTATTGGATTGAGGTCTGGGCTTTGACTAGGCCATTCCAATACATTTACATGTTTCCCCTTAAACCACTCAAGTGTTGCTTTAGCAGTGTGTTTGGGGTCATTGTCCTGCTGGAAGATGAACCTCCGTCCTAGCCTCAAATCACGCACAGAGCGGTACAGGTTTTGCTCAAGAATATATCTGTATTTAGCACCATCCATCTTTCCCTCGACTCTGACCAGTTTCCCAGTCCCGGCTGCTGAAAAACCTTCTTACAGCATGATGCTGCCACCACCATGTTTCACTGTGGGGATGGTGTTCTTTGGGTGATGTGATGTGTTGGGATTGCGCCAGTCATAGCGTTTTCTTTGATGGACGAAAAGTTCAATTTTAGTCTCATCAGACCAGAGCACCTTCCTCCATACATTGGATATTTTTTTTATAACCTAACCCAGGCTTGTACTTCTCAACACCATTGTCCCCTGTTTGGAAAGTTCCCTGGTCTTCATGGCAGTGTTTGCTTGGTGCCTCTTGCTTAGGTGTTGCAGGCTCTGGGGCCTTTCAAAAAAAGGTGTGTATATGTAATGACAGATCATGTGACACTTAGATTGCACACAGGTGGACATCATTTCACTAATTATGTGACTTCTGAAGGTAATTGGTTGCACCTTTTTTGGGCTTCATAACAAAGGGGGTGAATACATACGCACATGCCAATTTTCTGTTTTCGATTTCTAAAAATAGTTTTATGTATATATTTTTCTCCTTTCACTTCACCAACTTAGACTATTGTGTTCTGATTCAACACATAAAATTCAGATTAACAAAACATTGAACTTAAGGCTGTAATGTAACAAAATAGGTAAAAAGTCAAGGGGGGTGAATCATTTTACTTTTTTTTGCAAGGCACTGTATACTGTATATATTTTAAATGGACTTTTTGCAAGCAGCTGAGATGCAACATTTTGCGAACATTAAACCATAAGATACACCAAATACAAAAGATAGCAAAAATCAAAAAAGGAACCCCACAATATTACCAAGCTTTTTATTTTGCCAATTTGTACTTCAAACAATATAAAATCATGCATTTTAATACCTCTTTCACTGGAATCATCAGGTTTATCAGATGTGTCTAAAACAAAAAACAAAAAGAAAACAAAACTATTTCAATTACTTCCTACCAACTAATAACACATATACAGTATTTGCATTGATATTTTATGAGCAGTTTGGCCACCAAAGTCCTGATAAAGGAAATATATACACCAAATATACATCAAAATAATTTAAACCTTATATGGAGATGCTGGATTTAAAGATTATAATATTTTAATTATTTTAAACTCAGCAATAAAGACAGGGGAAAAAATAAGGGTATGGAAGATTAGGAGAAGGATATGGGGTCCAATTCCCCCCTAGAGAAATAGGAAAAAGCCCCGAAGGTCACCAATGGGTTTATAAATAAATCATCTTACAGGGATTTTTTTTTAAAAGGCCATAAACAGATGGTATCTAGTCCACACAACATTTTTTTTTAGAATTTCTCAAGTTACAACTGATAAATTTTGTTGGAGGAAATGCGGTTCCATTGGCTCGCAAATTCGAGTTTGGTGGGATTGTCCCTTCATTAAGCCATTTTGGTTGAAATGTTTTGAACAAATCTATGTTATTGCCAATACCAAAATTGAGGCTACAATTGAATGTGGCATTTTGCACTTACTCCCCGATGGCTTAAAGATTGAAATATTTAAATAAGCCTAGATTGCAGTAGCTTAATTTTAGGATGTTGACATTGTATCTACTATATACACTGTCTGACTTTTGTATATTGTTATTTTTTCTAATGAAAAAAAAATCCCACGAAAAATATATATATATACATGTTCATGGGTTTACAGAACAACTTTTGTAATACATATGTCTATTCTTCAATAATTAAATTATATCAGTTGCTGGGACAATTGTTTAAAAATATGTTTTTCCAAAAATAAAGTTGCACCAATGTACCCAAAGTAAGGTTATATAAACTCACTGGACAGTTCGAAGTGACTTAACATGAGTACAGTTCAAAGGTCACATTGAGATTTACTAAGCTCCAGCAAAATTTTCCAAATCCTGGGCAGATGTAGAAAAAGCTGTTACATTGTAAAAGTATTTGTGTTGTTCAGTCGTGTCCAACTCTCTGTGACCTCATGGACCATAACACACCATGCTGATCCACTTGGTATTCATGGCAGAGACACTGGAGTGGGTTGCCAGTTCCTTCTCAAGTGGCCCACAACATACAGCTCCTGGTATTCCTAGGTGGTCTCCCACCAAAGTACTGACCAGACCCAACCCTGCTTGGCTTCAGGGTAGTGTGACCTCTTGGTTCCCTGACTGGAATCAAACCTGGTTGCAAAGGTGAAAGCACTGAATCCGAACTACTCGACCACCAAGGAACCCACATTGTAAATAGAAACTAATACAATGCATACAGTATATAATATGGTGTGTTGTCAATGGAAGAAAGAATGGATATACTTTATAAACTGAGTGGCAGTTGTTGGTTGTTTATATTACACCACTGTAGAAAGCAAAGGAGATGACAAAACTATTGTGGTTGCTTGCTACGTTACACGTACACCACCAACACGGCTTCTGCATTCTTGTCATCCCCTTCTTTATCTTGCTTTGGCCAATTATCTACTTACTCTGTCAGGTCAGATATGCAAGATGGGGATTAACTGTTCTAGAGGTGACTTAATGGAAAATGAACACACCTGGCCAAAACAAGACAGAGGAGGAGGAAGTGATCAAGTCAAGGAAAGAGATGAGAAGGTGGTTAGGTGGAAATAAAAAAAGAGAGGGAGGAAACGAGATGGCAAGAGAGTGAATGGGGCAGAGAAAGAAAGTTAAGAATAGGAAAGAGAAAGGGGTGCAAAGAAGAGTTAAATGTAGAAATAATAAGAGAGAGAGGAGAAAAATATTGAGGTTAAGATGGAGCTCACCAAGGGCATATAAGAGTCAAAATACTGATCATGTATGTCTATTTTATGTAACTATTTGGCTAAATTAGGAGTATGCATGTCCGAGGCATGCTTTAATACTCCGCAATACCACTTTTAATAGCAAGGCTTTGTTTAATAGTATTTTTTATTCTTTACCTACATATACACTGTATATGTAACATTGTGACTGTGTTAAGAGAACAAAGGTTTGCATAAAATTAAGCAATTGAGGAAAAAAGCTGCAGAGCACGGCATGTTGTTTACTAAAGTATGGCGGAGGCAGCCATGCCAACAAGTCTGCAGTACCAAGGAAATCAGCCACTTAACATTAATTTAACGGGAAGTTAAGTATTCCTTATAAACCCAGAATTCTGTCTTCATCTTAAATCAAAGAAGAAGAAAAAAAAATTGAAATAATGTGGTTAGTCACAAGTCAATATTTCCACAGCATTATATCTCACTTGATGAAACAGATTGCAGGTTTGTCCTTAAATTACTAGACCCCTAATCTAAATTATACTAAATTAATTAATGTTATTTTTTAAATAAAGGATTCTGCGTGTAATTAAAATTTCTGCTATTTAGAAGGTATTTTGCTCTTACTAGGATATTTTCATTTATTTTCTAAAATGTAAACCTAGCCATACACGATCTAGTAATATATAATATAAAATATGAGGTGTCTGCATCAAATGTTTAAATCAGTATGTTACAAAATGAGAACCTGATATCCATTAAAAAAACGTGTGTTATTGTACCTAGGGCCGATGAACTTTGTTCTAATGGTCTGCAATGTACTTGTGCAATAATGATCCAAATGTTACTATACCTCAGGTGAACTCAATAACCTCATGCAAGTCTCCAATATTTCTAATCTCTATTTTTTACAAGCAACAAATGCATATAATCATAATCAATTAGCAATATAGTCCATGCTACTTATAGAATGGAATTCAAATCAAGTATTTCCCTACAATGTACAAAATGACCATAAACTTCAAATTTGATCAGACCAAAAACAACACATTAGCAAACCTTCATATTTGTTAATAATGCAATGTTACCTTTAGCATTTGTCTTCTTAGAAGAATGTGATTTTTTAGACCTTTTCCTTGAGGGTTCCCCATGCTCATCTTGTTCCGTCTTCCTCTTCATTTTGGATTTATTTGGTTGGACTTCTCGTCTCCTGCAAACCAGCAAAACTCAGATTGGAGCTCTTCACTTCCATTAGCTTCATGCGCATTTGATATAAATTACTAAGAGGATGCCATTATATATTTACTGCTGAAAGATATTCTACACACAGAATGATACCACCAAAGTAAAGTTAAAGGGACAGTAAGGTCTAGTTAGAATATAGTCTTTTGAAGAAAAAATAAATAAATTAAAATCTTATATTACACGATATTTAAAGTAATTTTTATATTAAAAATGTCAAAAATATATACTTTCTTAAAGTAAAATAAGAACACAGATAGGAAGTTATTATAAGGCAACAATGGACATGATGGCTGTAAATACTTTCATATAAGGCTGTTGGTATATAGTTCAACATGTCACCACATTAGAGAGAGAACAGGAAAGGGGAAGACAGCAGAAGGAACCTGTTACTCTGGGGACTTCTTAAAAGTAAGTGCAGAGTACATTTTATATTATAATTACATTGAAGAGGATAAAGTTATTTAGTTTACCTAGTCAAAACATTCATATAAAAATAAAAAAAATGTTCCTTTTAGGTGCACATTAAACTAAAAAAACAACAATACACAACCTTGAAAAGTATGATCCTATGTACAGAATCTGTTTAAGTACCAGTGAGGAAACTAATTTGTAATCACTGGAAAAGTTTGATACCAAACGCAAGGGGGTGATGCCATAAGTACATGAACCGCTTACTATTTATAGCTCCACAAATGATTATAATTGAAATAATAAAAAGTTCAAAATATCCTACATGGGCAAGCCATCTCCTGTGTCTCTAAATTCCAACATATATGTATGTAAAACGATCTGATAAATGCCTTTGTGTTCCATTAATGTTATATACTGAATAAAGGCCACAGGGGACACTTGTCACTTTATCTGTAGTAGAACATGCCTTGTTTTCAGCATACATTCCATTTTTAAAGGACTACTCTGGTCAATTTTCTGTAAGGTCTCTTGAATAACTAAACTTGATAACGAGGATAATATTTTTTAGGGAGCAAATATTATTTACTGCAATATTCCATTTACTTTTTCTCAGTTGAATCTTTCTGCTATTTTCTCAGGAGACTGTGTCCTTGTAAATCAATATGCTTTTCTAAATACTATCAAATCACTGGCAGTTTTAATTGCCGCATCCTCATTGTACATATAGAAATTTCCTCTGCTTTCAAATTCACTTCATGCTTTGGAAAGTTGATCAGCAGAAACTAAAAGAGTAGATTCAAAAAGGGCATCATTTCCTGCAAATGGTAATTAGTAAGAGGATGTATTGTAATTTACATTTTAAAAACGACATAATGCTTATTTTCAAGATAAGCTCTTCAAAAGAATATATTTAAAACTAGCGACTTGCCCGTCAAAAATGACAGGGCAATAAAATTTGAAGCCAAGGGTATACTGTTTGAGACATAATTGAAACCGTTTTGTACTGTGAGGACCTTCGGCGGTCATTGCGAGGCTTGCGCTGAGTGCCTTCGGTGCTCATCGCATGCCTCGCAATGAGCGCATTTGGCGCTCATTGCGAGCCTCTCCTGTCTTGTACTTTTGGTCCTCTGAGAGAGATATATATTTCTATGTATATGTAGTTAAGTAATAATTAATGATTTATTCAATAAATTAATATAATTAATTTATAATTAATATATGCAGCGAGCAATAGGCTGAAGAGCTAACAATCTGTTTGTATTTTGCGTCTGCATAGAATATACATTTTGAGTGTTAGTGCCCTGCTTATGAAGTGTAATGAATGTTTAAACTGTGAATTCTACATAGGCTGCGTGTGCGAGGTAAAGCCGTTGGTTTATTGTGTAAAGCGGGATTGTATAGTCGTAATGTTATTAGTGTGTTACGCGTCTCGTGAGCAGTTTCCGTCTTTAGTAATAGTGTATCTTGTAGGTCGTAGTGTGATGTGTAAAGTGCTACGCGTTTTGCAGTGCTTTGCGCGGTCCGGGCTCGTGTAGCCTCGTTTTCATTTTTTTTTTTGCTGCCCATTTTTTTTCTCGCTTAGGCGATTTTCGAGTGACTAACTCATCTAAAATAGAGTTAAATTCGCATTCCACATGACTCTAAGACGTCCCTGCTGTTGCCCTATGCTGTCTGTGATGTTTTTGTAATTTTTGGGGGTGTAGTTAGTGTGTTTTTTGTTCAGCCGCTAATCTCGTAAATTTTTGCGTCTCGTATCTTTTTTTTTCTAAGTCTCGCGTCTCGTATTTTAACGTCTCGCTTCGCTTCACGAGGCTCGCTTCGGCTAGGTGCTACAGTGCATAGGCTCGCCTCGCTTCGCAGTGATAGCTCATCAGCTAAGTCCTACGCGTTAACGGCTAAGCTGTACGCACCTTGCAAAGCGTGACGACGTCTCGCAGTTTGACAACTATTATATGTCAGATGAGACCACAATTAGCCATTAATCCTCACCATACATTCCCTTTCTCTCAAATCATGTCACATGATAACCATCAAAAAGAATAAAGGTAATTTGCCTCCATTCTGTAGCACTTTAAAGGACCACTGGGATGCATTTAAAAGTAAAGTTTACATGCTGGTTTGATGGACAGAGAATATTAAAAAACAGTATACAGTTATTTTAAAGATGTCTGTTTTCTCCTCAAGCAGAGTTGCCTTTCTCATCTTCCTTTTGCCTTGTTAAGTGGCATGATGAGCTCTGTCTGTGGGCTGGACCATCATGGAGTTTGGCAGCAAATTGGCTTATGATGATATCCCTGGCTCCGCCCCATGATAAAAGGAGATTGTAGACAAGAACATGTCTATTCAAACAGGATTATAAGTAGGAGCCAACATGGATTTAAGAGGGATAGGTCATGTCAAACAAACTAATTAGTTTCAATGAAGAGGTTAGTAGGAACTTGGATCAAGGCAACTTAGTAGATTAGTCTTTTTAGATTTTGCAAAGGCTTTTGATACAGTGCCAAATGGGAGACTATTGTGCAAACTAAGGGATACAGTAATTGCAGTAAATATATGCACATGTAGTGAGAGCTGGCTAAAAGACAGAAGGGTAAAGGGTTGTTGTAAACGGAACATACTCCGATTGGACTAATGTGGTAAGTGGGGTTCCTCAGGGTTCAGTATTAGGTCCTCACCTTTTTAACATATTTATTATCTACTGTAAAGTATGCTGATGACACTAAGTTGTGAAAGGTAATTAAATCAGAAAATGATGTATTTTCCCTCCAAAGAGATTTGCATAAATTAGAGAAATGGGCAATTAAATGGCAGATGAGATTTAATACCAATAAATTTAAGGTTATGAATCTGGGAAGGAAAAATAGCCATGCAATTTATAAACATAATGAAGCAAATCTAGGGGTATCAGATATTGAAAGTGATTTGGGAGTACTTGTGGACAACCACCTAGGTAACCGTGCTCAATGCCAGGCAGCAGCTGCAAAGGCAAATAAAATAATAGAATGTATTAAGAACGGTATAGAAGCAAGGGAAGCAAATATAATTCTCCCAATATACAAATCCCTAGTATGCCCTTATTTGGAATATGGAATACAGTTTTGGGCACATCTTCATAAAAAGGACATTTTAGAACTGGCAAAAGTACACAGAAGGGCAACAAAACTAATACAGGGAATGGAGGGGCAAAGTTAAAATGATTTTCTCTAGAAAAAAGGTGTCTAAGAGGGAATATGATTACCCTATATAAATACATCCAGGGTCAGTATAGATTTGTCAAGTGACCTTTTCGTGCCAAGACGTTTTCAACTGACAAGAGGACATCCTTTGAGGTTAGAAGTAAAAAGGTGGTTAATCTGTGGTATCCTCTACCAATGGAGGAGGTGAGAGCGGATTCAATAGATATCTTTAAAAAGAGATAGAATATTTTTTTAAATAAAAAGTGCATTCAGGGTTCCCCTGGTTAATCAGAGAGGGAGTATTGATCCAGGGAGGAATTCAATCGCCAGTATCTGAGGTCAGGAAGGAATTATTTTTTTTCCCTTTTCAGACAATTGGCAAAGTTTCACTTGGGGTTTTTTTCTGTTTGCTTTCCTCTGGATCAATTAATAATTAGGAGATCTTAAAAGGTTAAACTTGATGGGCTAAAAGTTACTATGTAACTATGATGTCATTAGCTCTGCCCCACTGTCTACACAGAGATTACAACTGTATTGTAATTTGCTCACAGCTGTCCCATAGGCACCACACATTTACAGTGCATGCTCCATCTCAGCCCCTCACCCTTTACTGAGCATGCTCAGTCTGAAACAGAAACCGACTGGTCAGACTTTTTTATTAGTCCAGATTCCAGGCCGAGTTGGCCAATCCCCCTAATAGGCACAGGTAGGAAAAGATAAGCAGCTCTGCTTGAGGGGAAAACTGAAACATTCAAAAGTAAGAAAAATATTTACCTTTTCATTTTAAACTGCATATTATTTTTAATAGTCAATGCCCAGGAAAAAAAACACATTAGTGTTACTTATATGCCCTACAGTGGTCCTTTAATTTAAACTTCCCAACCAAGAGATTTCGGAAAGTGATTTTGACAAGGAAATAGTGTTCTGTGTTTAGTACACTTGTTTTAGATACTTGTACTGAGTACATACGAAAAAACATTACAGGGTTCAAATAAAGCTAACCAATTAGACTGTATTTATTTTACCATGAAGAAAAGATGATGTGAAATCTACCTCACCTGTGGTGGAAATTGAGTCTGTATGAACATTCAGGACACAGCCCTATAAAATATGAAAAAGTAAAACCAACAATTATATGATGATGATGATTATTATTATTATCATCATCATTATAAAATAGTACATTGTTTGTTATTAAGAAGCACATTTTTAAAATTTAGCAAACAAAATGTATTTTTGGTTTTGAAATTTAAAAAATGATTGTCTTGTTCAGAAGAAATTTGAGCCTAAATGACCACAGAAATACCCATAATTACACATGAACATCTGGAGAATTAGACTAAATAAATGGGCAAAATCAGTCTTTAAATTAATTAACCACTATACACTGTTATGCTGCGTTGCAATGGCCATTGCTTTTTATGTTAAAATGTTTTCTCACCCCTTGCATAAAATAAGGAACCAGATGATGTAACTCTGAATTCCTTGCAAGCTTCTCAAACATGAGTAAGATGAACCTACTCTAAAAACTCCTCTAATCATTTTATGACACCATACCAAAAGAAGCTAAATTTTAGCAGCGACTGAGCAAAAAACAATAAAAGTTGATATGCTAAGGAGGTGCTGAAATAGAAAATTTTACAAGTAAGATTTCAATATGAAGACTGTATTTTTTTAAATGAAGTATACTGAAAAGTTATTTGTTCTGTTTTCAGACTACAGCATATTATTGAGCATCCAAAGCCAATGGCCCACAGCAACAATAAGTTAAGACTACACATTACATTGTATTTGCACTAATTGTTACTTGTTGACCTTCATACAAAAGACTGATATAGTTCCTTCCTGATATTGTGCATTTGTATAAAACCATGCTGCTTCTTTAGAAACTAGATGAAATTATAGTTTCAGAGGGTGGCATGCCTGAGTAATGCGCTGCAACGCATGCCCTCCAATCAAAAGCGCGCCCCGACATCTGTTTGCATCACATCTCTCCCATCCCTCCCACTAAGTGCCTGCATTGGCACAGTGAAAGAATACATAGGGGGACAGGGGGAGAACTGTATATACCCTGACACATTGAAGTCAGGGGAGTATTCTGTACAGAATACTCACCTGCCAATGCGGGCACTGAGTGGGAGGGATGCGAGAGATGCGATGCGTGCAGATGTCAGGGCGTGCTATTTCACTGGCACGATTTTGTTTGGAGTGCATGCGTGCACCCATCGCCGCCCATTACTCAGGCGCCAGTTTCAGAGACAAGAAAATGATCAAATGGAATCAGGCCGTGGATCATATATGGCCACTTCCATGCATGTATAAATTGTTGTCACTTTATGGTAACCCATATAAGTATTCTTACTTATAGAGGCAAATCTGGTAAAGCTGCTAACCAGGATATTGCAACTTAATACCAAAAAATATGCAATACACTGAATTGTGGGGAGGGTAAACACACAAATTAGCATTAAAGTCAAGTTTATAAATATAATGTCATTTAAAACTACAGATAACTTCACAATTAATCTGAATATTACGGATCAGAGGAGAACTTAAAAGGTTGAACTTGATGGACTAAAATTATTTTTTCAACCTCAATTACTATGAAACTATAAGAAGTCCTATATACATTGAAAGTTTATTTATTTTTTATTTGTTTTCTTTTCTAGCAAGCCTGTATTGTGTGCAATTATTGCTGAATACTCACTGATAGAAATATTTTTCAACTCAACAATATGAGCATGTGCAGATCCCCAATTCAGTAATTTGCAATAACTGGCAATAAGTAAATGGTTGAAATAGATAACATAGGCAGAAGGGGTAACACTACACACTTTTATGTAGGTTTACTGTAGGATAATACTACAAGAAAATGCCATTGATAGCAATCCAATTTTATTGTAGTATACAGTGAGACTTTTTTTTTTTACTTTTAGAGACTAGCGGTTAATGAAACAATACTGGTGACAATGTTACCGTTTGCCTTAGCAGTCATAAAAAAAGTAATTGTGAGAAATAACAAAATGCATGTGGGACAGAAGAGAGACATTGTAATTGGTCAGACATATTTGCTCGGACGCATTTATTTATGTATATATATACCGTATTTATCGGCATATAACACGCACCGGTGTATAACACGCACCTCAAAAAATTCTAATAAAGAACTTAGAAGCAAAATCCTCAACCTCAACCTCCCTCCTCAAACCCCCCATCTTCAACCCCCTCCTCCACCCCCCGTCCTCATCCTCATCCCCCCTCCTCATCCTCAACCCCCCCTCCTCATCCTCAATTCCCCTCCTCAACCCCCCTCATCATCCTCAACCCCCCTCCTCATCCTCAATCTACCTCCTCATCCTCAATCTACCTCCTCATCCTCCCTCATCCTCCTTGCTCATCCTCCCTTCTCAACCCCCCATCCTCATCCCCATCCTCCTTCCTCAACCCCCCCATCCTCATCCCCATCCTCCTTCCTCAACCCCCCATCCTCATCCCCATCCTCCTTCCTCAACCCCCCCCATCCTCATCCCCATCCTCCTTCCTCAACCCCCCATCCTCATCCTCCTTCCTCAACCCCCCTCCTCGTCCTCAATCCCCCCTCCTCGTCCTCAATCCCCCCTCCTCGTCCTCAATCCCCCCTCCTCGTCCTCAACCCCCCCTCCTCGTCCTCAACCCCCCCTCCTCGTCCTCAACCCCCCCTCCTCGTCCTCAACCCCCCCCATTCTCAAACGTCCTCAACCCCCCCCGTCCTCAACCCCCCCCGTCCTCAACCCCCCCCGTCCTCAACCCCCCCCCGTCCTCAACCCCCCCCGTCCTCAACCCCCCCCCCGTCCTCAACCCCCCCCCGTCCTCAAACCCCCCATCCTCAAACCCCCATCCTCAAACCCCCATCCTCAAACCCCTTCAACCCCCCCGTCCTCAACCCCCCATCCTCAAACCCCCTCAACCCCCCTGTCCTCAACCCCCCTATCCTCAACCCCCCTATCCTCAACCCCCCTATCCTTAACCCCCCTATCCTCAACCCCCCTCCTCGTCCTCAATCCCCCTCCTCGTCCTCAATCCCCCTCCTCGTCCTCAATCCCCCTCCTCGTCCTCAATCCCCCTCCTCGTCCTCAATCCCCCTCCTCGTCCTCAATCCCCCCTCCCGTCCTCAACCCCCTCAACCCCCCCCCGTCCTCAACCCCCCCCCCGTCCTCAACTCCCCTCAACCCCCCCCGTCCTCAACCCCCCATCCTCAACCCCCTCAACCCCCCCCGTCCTCAACCCCCCATCCTCAACACCCCCCGTCCTCAACCCCCCCGTCCTCAAGCCCCCCCGTCCTCAACCCCCCATCCTCAACCCCCCATCCTCAAACCCCCTCAACCCCCCCCCGTCCTCAACCCCCCATCCTCAACCCCCCATCCTCAACCCCCCTCAACCCCCCCCATCCTCAAACCCCCATCCTCAAACCCCCATCCTCAAACCCCCATCCTCAAACCCCCATCCTCAAACCCCCATCCTCAAACCCCCATCCTCAAACCCCCCCATCCTAAAAACCCCCTTAACCCCCCCCCCGTGCTCAACCCCCCCCGTCCTCAACCCCCCCCGTGCTCAACCCCCCCCGTGCTCAACCCCCCCCGTGCTCAACCCCCCCCGTGCTCAACCCCCCATCCTCAAACCCCCTCAACCCCCCCATCCTCAAACCCCCCATCCTCAAACCCCCCATCCTCAACCTCAACCTCAACCCCCCTCCTCATCCTCCTCAACACCCCTCCTCATCCTCAACCCCCCCCCGTCCTCAACCCCCCCCCCGTCCTCAACCCCCCCCCGTCCTCAACCCCCCATCCTCAAACCCCCATCCTCAAACCCCCTCAACCCCCCCGTCCTCAACCCCCCATCCTCAACCCCCTCAACCCCCCCCGTCCTCAACCCCCCATCCTCAACCCCCCCCGTCCTCAACCCCCCCCCCGTCCTCAACCCCCCCCGTCCTCAACCCCCCCCCGTCCTCAACCCCCCCCGTCCTCAACCCCCCGTCCTCAACCCCCATCCTCAACCCCCCCCATTCTCAACCCCCCCCATCCTCAAACCCCCTCAACCCCCCCATCCTCAAACCCCCATCCTCAAACCCCCTTAACCCCCCCCCGTGCTCAACCCCCCCCGTCCTCAACCCCCCATCCTCAAACCCCCTCAACCCCCCCATCCTCAAACCCCCTCAACCCCCCCATCCTCAACCTCAACCCCCCTCCTCATCCTCAACCCCCCTCCTCATCCTCAACCTCCCTCCTCAACCCCCCTCCTCCCTCCTCAACCCCCCTCCTCCCTCCTCAACCCCCCTCCTCAACCCCCCTCCTCAACCCCCCCATCCTCAACCTCTCCTCAAACCCCCTCCTCAACCCCCTCATCAACCCCCCTCCTCAAACCCCCCATCCTCAAACCCCCTCCTCAAGCCCCCCATCCTCAACCTCAACCCCCCTCCTCAACCTCAACCCCCCTCCTCAACCCCCCCATCCTCAACCTCTCCTCAAACCCCCTCCTCAACCCCCTCATCAACCCCCCTCCTCAAACCCCCCATCCTCAAACCCCCTCCTCAAGCCCCCCATCCTCAACCTCAACCCCCCTCCTCAACCTCAACCCCCCTCCTCATCCTCAACCCCCCTCCTCAACCCCAACCCCCCTCCTCAACCCCAACCCCCCTCCTCAACCCCAACCCCCCTCCTCATCCTCAACCCCCCTCCTCATCCTCAACCCCCCTCCTCATCCTCAACCCCCCTCCTCATCCTCAACCCCCCTCCTCATCCTCAACCCCCCTCCTCATCCTCAACCCCCCTCCTCATCCTCAACCCCCCTCCTCATCCTCAACCCCCTCCTCATCCACAACCTCCCTCCTCATCCACAACCCCCCTCCTCATCCACAACCCCCCTCCTCATCCACAACCCCCCTCCTCATCCACAACCCCCCTCCTCATCCACAACCCCCCTCCTCATCCACAACCCCCCTCCTCATCCACAACCCCCCTCCTCATCCACAACCCCCCTCCTCCCTCCTCAACCCCCATCCTCCCTCCTCAACCCCCATCCTCAACCTCTCCTCAAACCCCCTCCTCAACCCCCTCATCAACCCCCTTCTCAACCTCCCTCCTCAAACCCCCCATCCTCAAACCCCCTCAACCCCCCTCCTCAAGCCCCCCATCCTCAACCTCCCTCCTCAACCCCCCATCCTCAAACCCCCTCAAGCCCCTTCCTCAACCCCCCCATCCTCATTCTCCTTCCTCAACCACCCTATCCTCAACCCCCTCCTCAACCTCCCTCCTCAACCCCCCCATCCTCATCCTCCTTCCTCAACCCCCCTATCCTCAACCCCCCTCCTCAACCTCAACCCCCCTATCCTCAACCCCCCTCCTCAACCTCAACCCCCCTATCCTCAACCTCAACCCCCCCCCATCTCATTCTAAACCCACCTCTGCATTCTAACCCCCCCTCCTCAACCTAAACCCCCCTCCGGGTGTCACCCGGTATATGCTAATGACATGGTGCGCATGTGACGTCACATGCGCGCCGGTTCAAGGAGCGGAGCGGAGGCCGGAGCAGAAGCAGGTAAGTGAGGGGGAGGTATTTAGGGGGGTTTAGGCTGAGGAGGGGGGTTTAGGTTGAGGGGGGGTTTAGAATGAGGAGGGTGGGTTAGAATGCGGAGGGTGGTTTAGAATGAGGAGGGGGGTTGAGGATGAGGAGGAGGGAGGTTGAGGATGAGGAGGGGGGAGGGAATATCAGCGTATAACACGCACCTATCATTTGCTCCCTATTTTCAGGGAGAAAAAGTGCGTGTTATACGCCGATAAATACGGTATATATATATATATATATATATATATATATATATATATATATATATATATAGTAAATAAATAGTGCATATGTGTTCACACTTGAATGTCTAAAACAAGTTAAAAAACCTGCTTCCAGCTCAGAATTCCGAGAAAAACAGTTATTACATTGCATTCTGGGAAGCTGAGCTGGGACATGCAAATGTGCCCACAAATGCCTCGCTCTTCAATCCATAGCCATTTTCAAACATGGCTTCCTTTAAGCTTATGCCCACTGCATTACACAGCTTTTATGCAAAGCCAAGGTTGGATTAAACACAAGCCGAGTATCCTATCCATGTACAGCTGTTTCAAGCTTACTGGCTATCATCAGCATGGAGCGCGATCTCAGCTTGCGTTGTGGTACTTATGAGTAGGTAGTTCACCACGACAATCATTTATAATATGGTGGGCAAAATATATGTATAGAGGTTTAGTAACTGGCTTACGTAATTTCACTAGCGCATTCCTTTTTTCTCCATGTTCAACATAGGCAAAATTCACCTCCCAGCTCTTCAGTCCTTCTTTTTCATCACAACGCTTGTTTCCGCAAACAAACTGTCCTATAAACAGAGAATTCATGATATTATTATTATTATTATCTTTATTTATATTGCGCCAACATATTCCGTAGCGCTGTACAGGGGTTGAGTTATTAAAACCAATATACAATTTTAGAGAATTCAGAGCAGGCTGTGACTTGTAGTATGTATCTTTATTAGTTTAATAATGTTGTGCTACCAAACATTGAGGCGCTTACAAAATAGTTGGTTTATACTGAATAGCATTCATACTTTTATATTTTAACACAAATATAATTGATAGGATAGTTATGTGTATTAACGTTAATAATAATAATACAATTATATGCAGAGACATTTTTTGGTTTTAAAAAGTTAAATTAAAGGGAAAGTTCCACATGAACACAAATTACTCCTACAAGACAAAGTACACTTGTAGAAGATCATCTATATGTGTAAAAGTTATAGCACTTGCCTTTTATTGCTATAAGACCTCTTTATGTTAGGTGACATGAGCTGCTGAAGAACACATACTCTGCTTTGCTTGACTATTAAACTTATGACTTGGTCATCTCAGCAGTTTAAGCACCAGTCAAAGAAACAGAACTTCTAATGGGCAATTCCACCATACAAAGCATGGAAGAGTTACTAGCAAAGTAGGCACTTTCATCATTTTCACATAGATAATTTACCTTCTCTAATATAGGCATATAGGTGGAAGTTATCTTTTAATTATTCTCACCAAGATCATCATTGCAGCTTGCCAATTTCTAGAGTTACTTATTACATGGAACAAAATACTTAATGGCCATTAAATCTATTTAGAATTTATTTAGGAAAAACAGGAAAACATGATTATGCTCAAATTCTGTTTTCAGGACTCCCTCCGACAAGTTGCAAGTAAATCTGTAGTTATGAACTGGTTGTCCATGTAGGTAAAAGTGTGAAGACTGTTTCAGCAGCAAATGTCTAGAGACTAAACGTCACTGAATACGGCAGCTAGCACTAATAGCCAAGTTAAAAACTACTCTCTTAACAAAGTTTGGAACAAAGTGTAAAGGGACGCTTCCACTTCTAAACAGTCCTTTGATAGTGCTAGAATAATTAGTAGTAGTTTGCTTTGATCCCTGGAAATCGCTTGTTGCAGTACATTTTCAAGGTTACAGCAAACTCACTTTACCCATTAGATAATACAAGGAAGCCGGACCATACAGCAGTTTGGCATTAAAGGGACAGAGAATAAACATATTTGTCTAGTACTATTTAAAAGATTCAGTTTAAACATTACAACATTTTTCTTTTTTTGTGGAATAATTAGAACTGAAATGTTAAATAATTGAGAACATATTCCCTCTGCATTTGCAATAATCTTAAAATCATATTCTGGCAGTCGTTGAAAGGACTATAGAAAGCATTTTTTTTTTCCATTATTGTATGCAAAAGTTTTTGATAATGCTTCACAATGCATTTAATTTTTTTTTTTAATGAATGCCCTTGATCAGAGTAAACTGCTCTCAATATATAATTGTCATACTTATCTGCCAATGAGCCCTACATACCATAGTGTACTCTTTGCACAAAGAGGCGCTTCCTGTTTGTTTAAAAAAAAAAGTTTAAACCAACTTAAAATCTGCCAATTTAAAAGCACAGTATAAAAAAAAAGTTGTGATCCATACACCTTAATTTGAATGCGTCAGGGCACTAAACCACTAGAGCCATGGAGATCTACAGGGAATAATCCACTTCCTCTTCCTAAATCAGAAAATACCCCAGACAGTGCTGCAAACCTGAATTTTCAATAACAAATGCAAAACAGATTTTAGCAATATTTAAATTAGCTCATTATTATTATTATTTATATCACACTAACATATTCCGTCCGCTGTACAGGGGTTTAGTACATGGCAAAAAACAAACTTAACACCTTATAAAGAAAGGAGGGCCATGTTTTTGAGTTCTTTTAAATATCAATATGTGAGTTTTTAAGCAGCAAATCACCAACAATGGAGAATTCTATTATTAAGAATTTGTTTATACTGTATTTTAAACTAGATCTCTATACAAAAAAAATAGAAACTGCCCAGCTGCCAAGATAATGTATATGAGTATACAGAGCATGGAAAAATAACATGGTTTCTGCAGGATTAGCCTCACAGTGCTTCTAACTAAGCAGCTAAAATGTAGCTTTGTAATATCCTCCCCGCATGGCTTATTTCTCCAACATATGCCAACCTGCAAAGGAACTGATGGAGTCCTTTCAAATGAGGTTTCTCTTTTAAAATACTGAAGTACTTCAATCACACAACGTTCTTACAATACACAATGTATAAAACATTAAATTAGCCTGACATTATGATGAACCTTACATATATTGGAGCATAGCAAAATATACATATATATATATATATATATATATATATATATATATATATATACACACACACACACAAACAAACACACACATTATGTGGCAGCTGAAAAATGTTCCTTTTCAAAACTGGCTTGTAATTGAGTACAATTATTATTTTATTATTATTTATATATTAAGTTTATATATCGTTTTCATATCTGTTTTTTTTGTCTTTAATATTACAATTTAAATTTTGTTCAACAAAAAGGTTAGTTTATTTCATACTCTACGCTCATTTTATGCAAACCGAATAGTACAAAAAGTCTCTCTATCATGATAGTAATTGATTATTTCATTTAATTCAGACTTATGAATAGAAAACCATCCATTTAAGATGGTACATAGAATTATCATGTATACCTAATCCACTGTCTGTAGTAGAAGACAATATACATGATATTAAATAAAACTTGATGGAATGGCCTAGTCTTAATAACAATATATATATATATATATATATATATATATATATATATATATATATATATATATATATATATATATATATATATATATGGAGTTGGAGCAGTAATCTGTTAATGTTTGAGAAGATTTATTTAAAGAGGAAAAAAATAAAATCAACATATTTTGTGAATATAACAATGTAACTATTGTTTTTAGAGTTTGATATATTTGATTTGACAAACTTACATTTACTGAATAAATACTGGTTATAAAAAAAATCTCAGAAATGTTTGTATTTTGAAGTACACAACTGCATTTTTGAAGACGGAGTAGCATGGAAATGTAAGTGTATAGGTTTTCATGGCCACATGATGCTTTCTGACACTGCACATGAAGGTCATCTAATCTTCTTAGTAAAGGCGAGAAGCATTTAGAAAAATGTTAGCACATTAGCCTCATTCACCTATTCCTTGGAACCTCCTGCTGCTAATATCATTTAATCTGGATTTTCAAACCAAGCTGTGCCATTCTCCGAGGACTGTTCTGTTATTGTCCATAACTACTATTGACTTCACTGTATTACAATTAAAGAACAGTATAAAACAAATATTTTTAGTTGCAATACATTGGTAAGTCCAATTTATTCTAACAAAGGTGACCACCATTTCTGTGGCACGGATCCGCTTTAATCATGGAATGGACATGACCAGTGGTGATCTAAAATAGCTCCCTGCCACTGCCACAATTGTGTCTTATGTTAGGAAAAAAACACTGTATATACTCGAGTGTGAGCCGACCCGAGTATAAGCCGAGGCACCGATTTAAACACAAAATACTGGGAAAACGTAGTAACTCTAGTATAAGCCGAGGGTAGGAAATGTGCTGCCCCCTGTGTCCCTCTTGTGCCCTCTGTGTCCCATTCTTGTGTCCCCCCTCTCTCTCCCCTGTGTCTCTTCCCCCCTCTCCCTTCCCTGTGTCTCTTCCCCTCCTCTCCCTCTCCTGTGTCTCTTCCCCCCTCTCCCTTCCCTGTGTCTCTTTCCCCCTCTCCCTTCCCTGTGTCTCCCCCACCTCTCCCTTCCCTGTGTCTCTTTCCCTCATCAACCCCCCTCCTCATCCTTAGAGAGGGGGGGAAGGGGGGGGGGGAGAGACACAGAGGAAAGAGAGACACTGGGTGTTGACTCGAGTATGAGCCGAAACAGCCTTTTCAGCCTTAAAAAAGGGCTGAAAAACTCGGCTTACTCTAGTATATACGGTATATATATTTTTTTTTTATACATTTCTGGCGTACCCTAACTATTTCTATTAATTTTATATAATATGTTTATTTCTCTCATTAAATGAGGCATACATTTCAGTTTTAGCCAGTTTGCACTATTCTGGTTTTCATTTGTTTATATGACATCAAATCAGAACAACAGCAGAATAGCAGTTACCATACTTTGCTTCCATTTGCCTTCTCTTGTCCAAAATTATTCCTTGTTGGCTTATCAACTATTTATTGAGAGCTCACAACTATTTATGCCTTTCACCTCTGGCACAGAAATAGGAACATTTTTTAAAGGTGTAAACCCAGATTTATTATCTCATCCTCTTTACATCTATATGAAAGTGTAGGTTATAATATTGAATCATTAATTAAAAAAAGAAGTCTGGATCATTTAGATAACATCTCCTGGCCATACTAAATCATATCTGTGACACATTGGGATGGCCCACATCTCTCCTGTTGCTTAGCTTATTTCTACATACACAAATAAGAAAAAGTGTCTTCTAATTAGAGGACAGTGTTTTGATCTCATTTGAAAATAGCCGGTGGTTCAATTGTTGTTGGGAAAATGTAATTTTCCTAAATGACTACATCACCCCATACTGATTGTGGGAATATTTTATAGGATTAAAGAGTCCCTTTAAAAGAATACTAAAACAAATCTGTTTAATGTCGCTTTCTTAGATTAAAAAAATTAATTATTGTACAATTTTAAAAGGCTACATTTGCTACAGCTGTAAATATGGCCACATGATGGATTTACTTTAATATCAATCCATACTCTCTAGCCGTTTTTGTTTTCTGATAAGGTATTGAAGCGCAGTAAACATGCAGACTTGTAAACCCTAAAGCAAAATGTTGTGTAACTGTGTATAGCAAAACACAACAACTGTGCAATGAGTCTGCATTATGTCCTACAACTCTGCAGGGTCACTTTCTGCTTGGTTACACCCAAGGAATATCTTTGAAATCAATTTGTGTAACAGCACGGGGGATTATACTGAAATATAAAACATGGGTCACGCCAGCCAGCAGCAAAAGTAAATGAAAGATTTTAAAAACTCTGTTCTTAAAATAAAATGTCCGTTTACGTTTAAACATTACACATCCATACACTTTTCTTTTTTTCTTAATAATTTTTTGCTAACTAAATGTTTCTTCTCTGAACTAAGGAGGAGTTATACAAGGTTCTAAAGATAAAATGTCAAAAGAATAAAACATAAATAAAAGGACATTTTTTATGTATTTGTGTAATGCCAATAACACGGTCTGTCTGGCCAAATAAGAAAACATTGCATGGATTGAACGTATATATGGACTACATCTGGATTGTTATTACCCTGTACGCATGGTGGTCATAATTGTGGTACCCCCTGAATGTGTGGGCTGGAATTGCCCTTTTGGCATTAAGTGCATGTAATTATAATTGTGTGATATGGTCCATATTAGACCATTATGTGGGGTAACAGGCTAAGGGGGTTCGGGAAGGCTTCAGAAGTCAGACGTGGAGCAGCCATGAAACTTCATTCTGGGAAGGGTGAGCACAATTTAATTAGCCATTATGGTCCCCTGGACAGATACCTGACAGGGGAAAAGTAAAGTGAGAATCCCCCAGAATCAGGAAAAAAGGTCCCATTACGTATTCAGCCTGGTAGGCTCCAACACCCAATGGAGTGGTTAGAAAGGCTGACATCATTGATTGGCAGGTGGGTCACATTGTTATAAGGAGAAGTGTTAAGGATTGGTTAAGAGGACTGTTGCTAGGGGGTGTAACTTGGTGATAAGGGGGTCACCTAAATGTATAAGATGTTGAATGGGTGACAAATAAAGTGTGCTCAGGTGGACATATATTATTGTGTGCTCATTATTGAGGCAAGGGTAAATTCTGATCATAGTAATAATTGTTCATCTGCCTAAAAGAAGCATTACAGTCGGTAACTCTGGTGCTCTGCCTGAAAATCCCTGTGTTACTGTGATTGTCCTTCGGGTCAATGGTCTGGTTCTTTCCCTGCTGGGCGAGCAGACATACTGAAAGACCTGGTTTTAATTCTGTACTCCTTAGCCACCTGTGATTTCTCATTTTTTCATTGTTATTCAAGACATGTCATTGACTCACAAAATATATAAAAGCACATACATACAGACATAAATGTATATGTGCCTCATAGGTGCACCAGTATAGCTATATATAACACCATTTATATTCCCTTCTTATTTATATGCCCATGTTAAAACAGATACAATCTATACTTATGTATTCATTGGCTTGATCTAGATAGGGAAATATATATGCTTGTACGCTAATTCTTTTTACCATATATTTAAAGAAAACTGAACTCATATTCACTGTTACTCTAGAAACATTATTGTTCTTACACATAGCTAATACTCCACTGGTAGGGAGAAAATTAACATAATTCTGGTAAGAATCAATACAGCGTTTTCACTTTGGCTTGCAGCTCCCTCTAGTGTTGTCCTAAGGAACACTGAAAACAACATGGAGACAGAATCACAGGGAAGTAGTATAAACATTTATTAACACAAAAATAAGTATTTTCACAGAGCAAGAGTTCCTCCTAATAGCAAAATAAGAACTTCATCATGTCATATGGACATGTAAGCATTCAGAGGATAAGGTTAAATTAAAAAAATAGACATGTTTGGAAAGTGAGTCAAACAATGAGAATAATTAAGCAGGAAACAACTTATAGAGCTAGTTTTTAATTAGAAAAAATAAATACATTTTGATGTTTCTGCCAGACCCTGGATGCATCCATGATACTTTGGTGAAAGCAGTAATAATGATGATGTAGTTGGTAACATACAATTGGAAATGGCAGAGACAATACAGCTATGTCAAGACATTCAAATAGTATCCATATACTTTGTCAGAGACATTAGCCAGTCCATATTCTACTTGCCAAAGTAGATTGGAAATGTAATAAATTAGAATGTTACTTTTTAATTTGAAGGACTATGCAAGTAAATCTAACCCTACCTTTTCCTTTGTTTTAAGTTATTCTTGAAATAAGTTGGCACACTTTCTAGCATGGTCTTTTCTCACATTTCGTTAGCAAAATTCAGATAGAATGTGACCTAGCATGACAAACTACTCAATTTGTGGACTGAATTTTGCCAAAAAATTTCATCTAAATGGTATGACTTTTTTTTAAATGGTGCCACAATATAACAGCCTACTCACTAACTTAGATGTTACAAGGGTTTCAAATGTCAATTTAAGTCATAATGCCAGCATTTTCCTCTATATGAATTAAGGATTACACAGTTACTGTTGTATTTGATGGGTAGACTAATAATTAATAAATAGTTTTAAGGTTGCCACACTGAAATAGGCGATATTGTGCTTAGTCTTGCTGATAATAGAAGCCCATTTTACCAGTTTTACTAAATTATTTAAATGATCTACATGTAAATAGAGAGTCATACATCATGTTAAACATACAGCAAGTGTTCTTGAGTATTGTTTTACAAAATATAACAGACATGTATGTGGCAATAGCTTTTAGTGGAATATTGTCCGTTCTTCACCAAAGTTTTAAGAATAAACATCTGCAATTTTTAAGGTTTATAAAACGTAATTCTTGATTGCTACATCGCAGATTTAAATGTTTCACTGCCCACGAGGTACATAGAATGGATGATAATAATAAAGGCAACAACAACTTGTATCTGAATATGGAACTGTGTCAAAGTATAAAAATGAGTTAAATGAAAGTTATCAGAGTTGAACATATTTTGTTGCTAATTTATTTTACTGTACAAAGCATTATGGCGGTGGTCCCTTGATTGTATTTTGTAAGCCTGTTCAGCACTTCAGACAATGATAAATTGTGTAAAGAAAGATAAATATATACCATACCAATGCATAATTAATTATTACACAACCCAAAGCAATAAGGCACTGAGAAAACATCTTGTGTCAATGCCATGCAGTGATATTTTTCAAAGTTTCAGAAAAACTTCTGCCACATGGTATGAAAACAGGATCACCCTACCTTTTCCAGAGATTACTTCTTTTTCCACACGCCACCGAAATCCAAACTGTTAAAAGATTAAAAAAACGCCATCTAAAATTGCAGCATTATAACAACTAGGAAATGTTAAATTACGCTTTCCATGGGCCTATATTAGGTTACCTCTGCAGGACCCTGGAGGGATCCATAATATATTGTTTGAAGTTGTGTGAAAGAGGGGTATTTGCATTTCTGGACAGCTATGGTTGCATTGAATGATGCAAGGTTCTGCTTCTGAGTCATGGAGAGGGAAGGATTGTGCTGTCAACCAATCTTATCCATTTATCAAACAAAAGGTCTGGACTTCTTACCTGTTCCAACCTCACAGCCCTCCCTCTACTGATCACTACAAAAAACACACACCTATCATACAGTTCAGGAATGCGATGCAACAAACACAACATGGATTCCTGTACTGCAAAAAATCACATTCTCCCAAAAAAAAATTTGATGTCCAGGTCTTACACAGGTAATAATACTGCAAGTTTGGTGCATGCTGCACACATAAGTATATGGTTCAAAAAATAAACTGCACTCATATAAAATTGTGCTTTGATGTATGTAGGTAACACCTATACGAGCAACTAGCATTACTATGTTATGAACAGTGGCATACATACACACTTTTACCCATGCAGATTATTATTATTATTTTTATAGTTTTCATGCATATTACTGAAACCAGAAAAATTAAATGCAGTGGTCCTAAACTGGGTCATACATTAGCCCTCCAAGTGCCAACTATTGTAAACCAACATGGAGTTCAGGAGCAACCATGTTAATTTAACATGGTGCACCAATATTAAAAACAGTGTGCAATTTAAAATAAATACAAGCTAATATATTGTCTTACTCTCTAAAGGTATATGAAAGTGAGCGGGGTTATTAATGCATCTGATAGAGGAGAATTTATAGTGTCTGAAAAAAAATGTTTGCATTTTTGCTAGGTGGGTTATGATGTATTCTATAGGATGCATTCATAACCCACCTGACTTTCATATACCTTTAAGCAGAATTGGCTTTCTCCACCTCCCTGGGGTGTGGTCAGCTTTACCTGGGTGTTAGATGATCATGGAGCTTGGAAGCCGGCTTGGCTATGGCAACACTGGTTTTGCCCTGTGGCCTTCACAGAGATAACAGGTGTATTGTAACCTGCTTACAGCTCCCACATAGACCCTGCCCAGCGACAGCACTTGACCCACCTTAGCCCCGCCCCCTTTTGATGAACATGCTCCGACTGAACCAGAATCTGACTGGTAAGACCTTTTTAAGTCCAGCTTCAATATAGACCTGGATATTCCCCCCAATAGGCACATGTAAGAATAGAAAAAAAAATAAAGCTTAAGAGAAAAACACTTTCATAAGGAAGAAAAAATATGAACTTAATTTTTTTTAAACTGCATACTGTTTGTAATGGTCTCTGCCCAAACAAACAACATTTGAGCTTTATTTGTAAGTGATTCTTTCATAAACAAAAATGTTTTTTAAGCCACTGCCCCAGGGCACTCACTATCTGCTGTTGAATTTAGGACTGGGGGTGCACCACCAAGGGTACCCATCCAACAATTTTCACAATCTACTTCTTCACTGGGCTGCTACTAGGAAAGGAATCCCCAGGTACTGCGTGATAAGAGTGATGTTACGTCCAACATAACATGATGCCTGGGTCCCCCTTCCAGGTGAAGAAGCAGATTGCATGAGCTGCTGGGGGGTAAAACCACTGGTGCTCCCCAAGCTCCTAGACTACCAAGGATTTATTGGGAGGAGTGGTGAAAGCGAGGAGGATGATGCAAAGGAAGTGAAGGGGGTGACACATGGGAAGGGACGGAGGTGAAATGGGAAGTGACATAGATGATGAGAGGAGCTGGAGGGAGGCAATACAGTAAATTTAATTATTACATTTACTATATATCCCGACTGATGCTTCAATACCTTTAACTTAGTTTTCAGCTACATGTTGCCTATTTTCTGGGTTTCCATTACTACTTGTGAACTCTCTCCTACTAAAATGTGTGTAAATGAATCACCTCAACAAAAAAAAAAAAATCTGAAAAACAACTATCAAATAAAAAAAGTACGGTAATCTTAATGAAGTAATTTCTAAATACAAAACTTATCAATAACATATACATTCATTAAAGTACACATATAAAGTAGATTAAATGCATTACTATATCAACTAACCTTGTTCTCCTTGTATCTGCTGAGATCTGCTATACAGTATTCTTTAAATAATTTATCATAGTATTTCTTTGCAAGTCTCTTTTCCCTGTCATTGTAAAATAAACAAAATGAATCTTATTTCAGTTTATACAGTACAGATCATTACATTCACAGCATGTATACTTTACAGTAATAATCAAAATATGTAAAATGTCTAACCATCATTAATTTTAACTCCTATTCTTGTGATTTGCCAGCAAGTTATTTGAGGGATGCAATACATTACAAAAAATTCTCTCAAACTTATTTTAACCCAAATATAATCCTCCACAACTGACTTGTCCAACTAAAGCCTTTGCAGACCAAATCAGGAGATACTTTTACTGTGTTTTATGTGAGCCACTTTAGTATTTGAGGGTCAGTATCATACCAAATAAATATTTTACAGTACAATTGCAGCTAATGTACTGAAGGGTCAGTATTACACCAACTTTGCTTACATACAACAGTTAATCAAATTTGATTTACTTACCTAAGGCCCCACATAATATACTGAAATAAGCTGTGCTACTGGTCTTCAAGCATATATTTTATATATAAATAAATATCACATTTAAGCAAATGCTTGAAAAATATAATAAATGAATATATATTTGAAGCTGTGCTGAACTTTTATAATCAGAGTGCAAACCAACTGATATATAAATAAATATATATATATATATATATATATATATATATATATATATGCACAAGTACATTATATGATTGCCCTAGGCACAGCATAGTCAGCTTCATTCATAGTCGTAAGCAAATGTAAAAGAAAAAGGCAGAGCAAAAGCCAAATTATCTATATTACATTGCAGTGTGGCTGTGATGTAAATAGAGATGGTTCATTCTAAAACATACTTTCACAGTTCATATAAGTAAAGAGCTCGCAAATATCAATTTTACTTACTGATAAAGGGCCCTATTCTATTGCCCAATTTGTAAATTTATACACACTTAAAACTACTCTTAATATTGCCACATATTCTATTAGCTACTCGCAATCCATTAACAAGTTACCCACCCACAATCACCTTGGGCCAGCCAAAGATACAAATTTGGCGATTGGTTTTAGGACAGCTCGAATATTCTGAGTGCTAAATAATTAAAGTTACACAAAACTCATATTCTATCAGACCCGTAGCTCTAGCTCATAAAGTCTGACCCTCAACTGAAAAAAGTATCATTTTTTTGTTAAAAATATTACAAGTACTAATTAGGACTTGCAATGATTTTCTAAACACTTAATAAAACACAATACTGTGCTTTGAAAGTATGCAAATGCATGGAAATATATTAAAATTAATAGCACGACTCAAACCCACAAATATGCAATTAAAAAATGTGTAAATGTTATTTCTGAGTAATATTGATCCTGGGACCCAAGGGGTCAATACATATCATGAAACCCACATGGACTAAACTAGATGATCTAATGCATTTTATAGATTGCAAGCCGATCAGCAAATATTACTTATTGGCACTAATAAATTAGTAGCCTCTGATTGCAGATTACATGTAACTTCTATGTTTTACAGACATAATGATGACGGTCTCATTAACTATTGGCTGTGTAAGTAGTAAGTTACAGGCTTGCTTAAATATTGTCAGATCATATGATCATGCACTATTATTATTATTATTATTAACTTTTATTTGTAACGCGCCGACATATTCTGTAGCGCAATACAGGGCATAAAAACAAGGGAAAATACAGCATTAACAAAATTCAAAAAATCGAGGACCCTGTTTTGAGCTTAGAATCTTTGCAGAAAGTGCTTTTTCCCAAAGCATCCTAGAAGACTGAAAACTCGCCTACTTAAAAAGGCAGGGTTTACAAATTTAGGCCTAAAGGGCCAGTTAATTTAGCACAACTTGGAGCACACCTCTGTAATGTACTCCTGAAAATATGTGGAAATACTTTTAGAATTTTTTAAATAGGTGCCTTTTTTACAGAAAAAATCATAAATGAAGTTCTGTTTACATGAGCATTAGGCATGCCTCCAGAGAGACCGACAGCAATGGCTGTGTGCAGAGAGCAGAGCAGATCAAAAAGAGGGTTAGAACTTCCCAAATTCATCTGTGCAGGGAAAGGACTGCTAGAAACTCACAAATATGTTATTTGTGGGTTTACTGATGGCTGATTACATTCCTAAAAGAGACTAAAAAGATAATTCTTTCCATTCGCAGAACTTGGAACGGCCGTTGTCGGCAGATGCTGTAAATCATGGGGCAGTCAGCTGTGTGTTCGTAAACAAACCTAAAACTTCAAATTTTTTACTGTTCTTAGTTTAAGTAAAAAACAAACAAACAATAGATCACTTTAACACAGAATCTTGTGCTCTTTCACATAATGAAAAGCACTTATAGTGAGGTAAATGGCCCTTTAAGAAGATATATTGTGGGCTGGAGTCAATAGAATACATCTAAACATTTAGAGAAAAATAAACACCCGCAGCCAAATTTACGAGCTTGAGGCATTTGGGAGGTTCTAATAGAATGGGCCCAAAGTCAGTAATATTTCAAACGTATAGGAACTTACCAAACACAGCTTGTTACCTATTTTATTTAATATCCTAGTGACCATGATTCGATCTAAAAAGACTGCTATTGTTTCATACTTAGGTCAATACAAAGATCAGTAATAAATTACAACGGATTTAAAAAAAAAATTAAAAAAAAAAATGTAAAAAAAAATTACCAAATCATATGGAAAAAAGTAGTTGGCACAATATGTATATATTCTTAGGTTAGTGAAGCATACGTAATTATTCAAAGAAGTGTGCTTAATAAAGTAATACATCATGAAGCTACCATTCCTTAATAATAGTCTGTAATATTTATCATTATTAGTGTGATTGATGGTTTATAAGGATTGTGGAGAGGCCCAACTAACCAGGTCATGTCTTCTTCATCTTCTTCCTGCCAAAGGAACCTATGGTTTTCTCGTATGATGTCCAAGTCTGCCTTATTGTTTCCTCTACAAAAAAAGCAATGTGATTTAAAAAGAAAATTAAATTAAGGACACAGTGTGATTTTTATACAAAATGGGCACCAAAATGGTTAAAGGACCACTGTAATCCCCTAGGATGCTGTGATATTTATATTAAATTATGCACTGATCATTAATAAAAAAAAATCATATTTTCAAAGATTAAATTATCAGCCTCCAGTTGAGTGTTTATCTCTTCCCTGATAAGGTCATTACAGGGAGTGTTAGGGTTTTGGTTGAGAGATAGATATAAAGGGTTTTAAAAACAATCATATATGATAAGAGATCGAACCATCAATGGCAGGTTGTCTCAAAGGCAAAAGCTCAATGTCATGGGAAACTATTAACACAACAAATCTCCAGCCAATGGAAATCATTGTGTTGATCGTAAATGTTATGAAAAATCAGCAGCTTCATGGTAGACAAAGCCACCTCCCTCTACTGACCTTATATTTCTATCATGTATTTAAAAGATCATATTTTAACTATTACAAAAATGTACGTTTGTATGACAAATATGTGGTCTATAGTGAAGATAAATTATTAAATTGTGCCAGACAACTTTCTCCTCCTCTGTCCTGACAAAGGTACACCGAATATTGGTGGTATGTACAGCAAAACATTGTGCCTGCATTATCATACTGTATGTATATCACATAGGAAAACACAATTAACAAGCTCTCAATGAGGCTCTGTTTACATTGTTTTTTTTTATTGGTTTCTGATATTCTTTATTGTTTTTTTCTTAAATTATTACGATTTATTTTACTTGGAAAAACAAGTATGACCAATGCAGTGCCATAGCAGCCTAAACCACATTTTTTGTTTTGTTTTTTACTTAGGCATAGTTTACTAAAATTTATATTCAATGGTTTAAAAAAGCAATATTCAAAATTAAGCTTTATGTCAAAGCAGAGTCATCTGCTAAATTTTGATGCACAGGGAGTACAACCAGCACAATGATTTCCATTGGATGAAGACTTGTTGTATTAAGAGGTTTCCCTTGGCAACACACTTTTGCTGTTGGGGCAGCCTATAAGTGAATGTTTATTCTCGTATCATATCTGATTATTCTTAAAACCCTTTAGACCCATCTTTCAACCAAAACAACCATCTTCCCCTTAATGACCATATCAGGGTGGAGACACAAGCAAGTGGAGGCAGATACTGTAATATGTGAAAATGTATTTAATATTGAATATTGCTATTATAATTGGAATTTTATGAATGTTCAGTGCATAACTAACTCCTCTTACTAGGGCATTAGTAGACCATTAAGTCTCTAATCTGGTCCTCCGTGAACTCTCATTATTCACTTCATGGACAAAAGATGTGTTATTAGGTTGGTAACATTTAAATAAACACATTTTAGTCAATTCAACATACTTACTTGGAGTTTTTGAAATCTTCCAGTTTTCCGCCATAGTAAAGTATATAGTCATTGACAAACTTCTGATGTCTGGCAAACTGGAAAAGTGAGAGTTAAAGATCTTTTTTTTTAAATAAATTATTTGTTTTAATGGGTGATTTGTAACATTAAAATTACAAGTATACAGCTTGCTAAACTATGGCAAATTTATGCTTCATTATGCCATATACCGGCTTTAGTTCCAAAGCAGTCTTACAGATCACACACCAGGGGACTTTGAGGACCATTTAACGACTATTCTGAATGTTGTTGCTTTTTTTAATTGCAATGTTCTACAATATAAAACAGTGCTGTGCATCTGGCAGCCCAGCAGCCGCTCTCTGTGGCCCAATGACTGCCAGGGAGAATCTCCTCATAAATCAAACATCAAGGCCTGAAGAAGAAAAGCTTGTCTCCTAATATAGATTGTTAGCACAATACAAAAGGTGTACTTTATACTGCCATACTGTTTTTTTGTTTTTTTTTTGCATCACTGTCCTACTCAAAAATACATACATTTAAATCTCTATTTTAAATCTGGCATGCCATCTCTATATTCTGTCCCACACAGCTCATTGGCCAATAAAAATCCCACAGTAAAAAAGTACTTAAAAAAAATACTTACAGTTTGCGCACTTACAAATGGCAAAATAACAACATCTGGGCTCTTCTCTACCACTACTGTTTATGCAGTTGTACTCATCTTATTCACTGATTTCATATGTTTTTTCTTTAGATTTTCCAAGGACTACTAGAATGAAGTTCAATGACTGTTGGTGGAGCACTAACGACAGCCTGGTACCTCTCTAATAAAAATATTAAATATAGAAAAGGGTAAATGAATATATATATATAACTAGCGTCTTGCCCTTCAAAAATGACGGCATAAAAATTTGAAGCCTGGCAATGCTGTTTGCTACACAGAGGCTCTCCCCCCTTCTAACTTGTGGGCTTCGCGATGAGCGCCTTTGGCGTGCATTGTGACCAGTCTCCCTCTACTTTAGGGGCCTCTCGATGAGCGCCTTCACACCCTTTACAAGCCTATAACTTTGCGAGAGTTGCAGACAAACTCTCTCACCCGTGTATCTCTTTCCCCCTCTCCTTCCCCTGTGTCTCTTTCCCCCTCCCCTGTATCTCTTTGCCCCCCATTCCCCCAGTGTGTCATTGCACCCTCTCCCTCCCGTGTCTCTTTGCCCCCCTCTCCCTGCCCAGTGTTTTTCCTCCCTTATATCCCTCCCCTGTGTCTCTTTACCCCCTCTCCCACTTGTCTCTTCCCCCTTCCCATCTTTTTTTTGCCGCCTCTCGCTCTGTCTCTCATTTGGTGTTTACGGCTTTGAAAACATTTGCGGGCAGCGGTTAAACCCGTAACTTTTTTTTTCAAGCCCGCAAGGCTTGAATCTCAAGTTGCTATTGCTCAAAGCCTTGCAGGCTTGAAAATAAAAAGTTACGGGTTTAACCGCCGTTATTTTTTTTCCAAGCCCATAACTCGGAATCTGTTGGGAGCCCGCCAAAAGACGCCAATTGAATAGCAAATTAGCTTTCAACCTCACTTACAGACTCCCTGCCTCCAGCCTGTAAGTGAGGTTGCAAGCTAATTTCGAGTTATGGGCTTAAAAAAACAATGGCGGTGGTTAGACCCGCGAAGCCCGTATCTCTGAAGCTGTTAGGAGCCTCTCCCTGCCCTCTACCTCGTGAGCCTCTTGATGAGCGCCAAAGGTGCTCATTGTGAGCCTCTCCTTCCTCTACTTCACGGGCCTGCCCCCCTCTACTTATCTATGCTTATCACAGGCCCTGCAATGAATGGATTTGCCGCTCATTGCAGGCCCCGGCATGCCCGTAACTTTGCAAGCATTACCGACAAACTCGCAATTACGACAACTATATATATATATATATATATATATATATATATATACACATATAAAATTGAACGAAGACTAGTCAGGGACTCAGAAACTGAACATCCAAGAGGAGCAGTGTGGAATGTAATACATGGATGTGCTAAGGCTTATTCACCTTTTATTTCGCCAGTGTGCTATCTCCAACTGAACATCTCCATTGACTGAGTGGAAAAGTAATGTGAAAGTGTTTACTTAACCTTGCAACACAATGATTGATAGAGCTCTGCAAATTTGAATATGGCACACATGTAAGCACAACAAAAACACACAGGAGACATATTATAGATAATAATGCATCAATTTTTCAAGTTTAAAAAAAATAGCAATTTGATTTGGGGTGACTATGTCCCTTTAAATTAAAAGTCTAAACCCCTCAAAAGTATTTACCCAAATAATCCATACTGACTCTGTAAGTGTTCCCTGGCAGTAAACAGATTGTAAGATCTCAGACAGGGGAGTATTTAGGTTTTACGCTGCCCTAGGCCCATTCAGATTTGTGAATACAGCCTTGAATATTAATGCATGGATGAATGCCAAAGAAAATACATAGTTTTATTTTTATGAAAAACATTACCATTGTTGTCATACATAATAAATAGTTATGTTCTGACTTCATGCTGTTGCTATTATCTTTTGCCTCCACCCCATTATGGTAAATTAATAACAGGTTGCTAATTATTATATGTCTTTATAACCAAAGATCAAAGTTCTTAAAAAAAGCATGCTTTCATTTTTATTTTAATTTGTACATCTGTATTTATTTTTTAATGCTAATCATTTTAAACAAGAAGTATATTTGTCTGTGAATAATTACAGTTTCTTTAAGTAGAATGTGTTTGATGTTCTGGGTTGTTTTTAAGAGCATAAAAACGGAATGTCCAGAAACACAAAATGTGACAGTTTTTTTCAGTAATCCAATAGTAGTGAAATAGTAGTGAAAGCAGTAGAACATGTTATCAAACTGCGGCTTTTAGGGATGAACATGTTCTGGACAGCATTATTTAGTGACAGGATATGATATCACCCTAAATGCAAGAAATGAATAGCACATTTCTATAAAAAACATTTTGCAAACAAAGCCATATGAATTTGTCCTGAAAGCAGCTGACAACATGGAATACGGATATAACCAAAGTGAAGTAAAGCACAGAACCACTTTATATTTAAAGTTCTGATTAAAAGCCCATTGTAGATTAGGAAAAATTTCCCATGCTTGTGAAGTATGTAATAAACCAATAACATTAGTAGATGTGTAGGCTAGGAGCATACTTAAAGAAAATCTTATATTTGAAGGACCATTGAAGTTCAAGGTAAATACACTTGTTTGTGAAGTAAGTAAAAAACAACAATGTTGGCAGATGTGTGAGCCATGGACATAAAAATCTATTTTAAAAAAATTAGAATGTTTGAAGACTCTGTTTAAGTATAGAAGAAACCATTGTGCCTGTTTTAATCACTTAAGTGGTTATTTGTTATATTGTTATTTGTCAATCAGTGGCGAGAAGGGTGGGGAACATTTGTTAGATAACTGTATGTAACTGAAAATGACACCATACCAACACAGGCCTAGAAGAAGATAGCGTGTATCAAAGGATGCAAGTACTGATCTACAGAATTGTAAATGCCCCCACCATTCTCTCTTACACACACCTTTTACCAAAGTATCAATTTGTTTTCCATTGTACAGCAGTCCTTTAATGAATTCTGCTATAGCTTTATGGGGAGGACTATCTTACTGGGGTTTATTCTTCTTCTAGTTAGTTATACTGTCAGGTGAGAATGTAAAGTGATAGTGTTTCAACAGGACTCACTAGAGATCTTATCAGATGCTGTGACCCCATGTTACTCATCTTGTTAGATGCAAAGACAAACTGCCTTCTGACAACAAAGAAAAAAGTTAGTCTTCAATTATAGTTAATAATTCAAGACTGTAATTATGTGTAACTTTGTAAAAACATTTGACACATTATCAAATTAAATTATTTCAAAGAGACATAGGACATTTATAGTATGCTTGTTTGAAGAATAAGAATTAGTATAAGGCTAAAATGTTTTTAGAAACTAAATACATAAAAACAGCCATAAATGTATGACCTACTACAGTGCCTTGCAAAAGTATTCACCCCCCTTGGTATTTTTGCGTGTTTTGTTGCCTCACAACCTCTAATTAACAAGGATTGTTTGAGGATTTGCATCATTTAATTTACAGAACATGCCCACAACTTTGAAGATGTTTTTTTTATTATTTTTTTATTGTGAAGCAGACAACAAATAGGACAAAATAACAGGAAAAGTCAATGTGCATAACTATTCACCCCCTAAAGTCAATACTTTGTAGAGCCACCTTTAGCGGCAATCACAGCTCCAAGTCGCTTTGGATAAGTCTTTATGAGCTTGCCACATCTTACCACTGGGATTTTTGCCCATTCCTCCTTTTCAAAACTGCTCCAGCTCCTTCAAGTTGGATGGTTTGCGCTTGTGAACAGCAATCTTTAAGTCTGACCACAGATTTTCTTTTGGATTGAGGTCTGGGCTTTGACTAGGCAATTCCAACACATTTACATGTTTCCCCTTAAACCACTCAAGTGTTGCTTTAGCAGTGTGTTTGGGGTCATTGTCCTGATGGAAGGTGAACCTCCATCCTAGCCTCAAATCACACACAGAGTGGTACAGGTCTTGCTCAAGAATATCCCTGTATTTAGCACCATCCATCTTTCCCTCAACTCTGAACAGTTTCCCAGTCCCGGCTGCTGAAAAACATCCCCACAGCATGATGCTGCCACCACCATGTTTGACTGTGGGGATGGTGTTCTTTGGGTGATGTGATGGGTTTGCGCCAGACATTGCGTTTTCTTTGATGGCCAAAAAGTTAAATTTTAGTCTCATCAGACCAGAGCACCTTCCTCCATACATTTTGGGAGTCTCCCACATGCCTTTTCGCAAACTCAAAACTTGTCATTTTGTTTTTTTGCTGAAAGTAATGTCTTTCTTCTGGCCACTCTGCCATAAAGTCCAACTCTATGGAGCGTACGGCTTATTGTCGTCCTATGTACAGATACTCCAGTCTCTGCTGTGGAACTCTGCAGCTCCTCCAGGGTTACCTTAGGTCTCTGTGCTGCCTCTCTGATTATTGACCTCCTTGCCCGGTCCATGATTTTTGGTGGGTGGCCGCAGGTTTGCGGTTGTGCCATGTTCTTGGCCGCAGGTTTGCTGTTGTGCCATGTTCTTTTCATTTGGTTATGATAGATTTGATGGTGCTCCTGGGGATCATCAAAGATTTGGATATTTTTTTTTATAACCGGACCCTAACTTGTACTTCTCAACCACATTGTCCCTTACTTTGGAGAGTTCCTTGGTCTTCATGGCAGTGTTTGGTTAGTGGTTTCTCTTGCTTAGGTGTTGCAGCCTCTGGGGCCTTTCAAAAAAGGTGTGTATATGTAATGACATATCATGTGACACATAGATTGCACACAGGTGGACATCATTTCACTAATTATGTGACTTATGAAGGTAATTGGTTGCACCATAGCTTTTTATGGGCTTCATAACAAAGGGGGTGAATACGTATGCACATGCCAATTTTCTGTTTTCTATTTCTAAAATATAGTTTTATGTATATATTTTTCATATTTCACTTCACCAACTTAGACTATTTTGTTCTGATCCATCACATAAAATTCAGATTAACAAAAAACATTGAACTTAAGGCTGTAATGTAACAAAATGGGTAAAACGTCAAGGGGGGTAAACACTTTTGGAAGGCACTGTATATGCAGTAATGTGGACCACAATTGTTGGTGCTGAAACAGGAGAGGGACCTTGGGCACAGATAAGGACATCATAGCGTCAACTGAAAGCGGTTATTCCTTATAAGCATTAAATATTCCAACTACTCTATGAGCCTGGATGACAAAGACAACAATGACAGCCTACAATATCACCTATATTGTTGTCGTACTGCAAGTCGTCGTCATGCTTTGCGAGCCTCCCAGTTGAGACACACTGGACTTGGCTGGCGCTTACCCCGAGACACTAAGCATTAGCTGCAATAAGGCCTCATCGCAAAGCCCCTGGACTTTGTGACAGACGCAAAATTACGGCCAGTATGATTTAGGACACAAAAGTACGTAGATGGACTGCGAGGCTCGCAAAAATATGACTTGGCCAAACCACCTAACTGGAAAAGTCTTAAAAAACACACAAATATGCCTCAAATTAACTTAAACACTCACACGCAGCATAGGGTGGAGAGCTAGGGAGCCTGTGAGTGAGGTTGCAAGTTAATTTGAGGTATATTTTGTATTTTTTAACAATTGAAAATCCCCAAAGCAAGGAGAAAAATGGTGGACGAAAAAACTTAAAAATTCTGAAACAGGATGAAAACGAAGCTCAGCAAGGCCAGGCACGCAGAACTTAGAAAATACACAAACACAGTAACACACACGAACAACGACAGGCACGCAGGACTTTGAAAATAAAACCAACGGCAGTCAGCCTGCGCCACCCAAATGGTGCTTAGAGGAGCAAAAGGCTCACATTATGTGGAAAACAGCATTGACAGCCTTACAATTTTATTGCTGTCATTTTTGACGGGCAATTTCCTAGTATGTATATAATGCGGAGGACAACAAATATCAGAAAATTAGGACTATTTTGTTTTTTACTTTTAACATTTTGCACATTATCAAGACTAATTCCTGCACAAAGGGGATACAAATGAAGCCTCTAAACAAAGTACTGAAAATAAAATTGTAATTATTTCCTGGAAGATGTGACAAAAAAAACAAAAAACATAGAGTCATTAAACCCCATTAATGGTGACGAAAAATTTAACTCAAAATAGATTTCTTCCGTATCTCTTTTTTACATTGTTGTTTCATGCAACAGTTTGCAAATTCTTGTAACCAATCACCTAGCTTTTAGATATCATAGAATACTAGAGAGGTATTAGTTTTTAAAACAAAGGTGGGAAAACATATAAAGGACCACTGTACTGTAATTGTGTTTTAAATAACTAAACTGGGAAAAATAATTTTTTGAACTAAAACAATAAATGTAGCAAACATTTCATTTCTACATACAGTAATTCTTTACTGTGGGATTCCATTGTCCTTGTACAGCTATTTCTTTTAACAGACTGTAACTGTACAACAAACAAACTCGTTTTCCGTTAGTCCCGATGAAAGCACTGGCATTTTCAGCTGCCGATTTTCCATTACTTCCTCTGAATTCAGAGTTTTCTCAAACTTGTGGAGGTAAAAAATCGGCAAAAAAAATTGCTGTATTTTTTTACTTTCTAAAAATAATGAGCTCATTATGCTTTGAACAGTTTATGTTAGTTATAGAACTGCAGTAGTTGTTTAATGAGTCACAGTTCTTATGACTCAGATGCACGCATGAAGAAGGATTCAATTCAGAGGTGTACTTCAGTTATATGGTGTTTTAATAACACTTATATTGTGGCTATGTGTTCTCCTCCTGCTCTCTTCTTTCTCTTCGTCTTTTTATTATAATTCTTGTTCCGCTCTCATCTCTGATCTGTTTTACCTATACATTTTTTTCTGTGCACAAATGTCATCTGATGAAAACAATGTATCTGTAAAATTCCTATTATAATTATGAACAGACTTTATTATCACTTAATTGCTATTCAAATGTTTGTACGTGTTTGTTTTTATCACTTTACCTTGAGCTTTGAAGGACCATTGCGGTTTATGAAAAACTGCATGTTTGTGAAGTCTGGAACAAACTAACTACATTAGCAGAAGAAAAAGAAATAAGCATAAAAGCATCTATACAGAATTATCTTTTTTTTTATTTATTTTATGTATAGAAAGAGCGATATTATAGCACTTCCTTATAGCCTGTACAGTAGCTAACGTATCGATCAGTGTTGGGGTCAGAGAGAAGAGGAGAGGGGGATTATCAGTATGAAACTAACTTACCCTCAACACTTTTCCTTGGTACATGCTCCGAAGACATTCATAAAGAATAACCGGAGGGTCTGCACAGAAGCAAACCCCTTCTCATATATACAACCTTTACCAACGAATCATAGATGCCTCCATGTTACACAGAGGCATAAACTAGCTTTACGATATTTTCTAGTCTAATTATCCTCACATTTTCAAGCATATATTTTATGGTGCAGTGGTCTTTCAACAGATCAATCAAGAAATTGCACACAAAAAATGGAACATCAAGACTAACAACTATTTCATATGTGAGAAAATAAACTTTTGACTTGCAACAGAGCTGAAACTAGATAACAGCTTCCTACACCCAGGGGCCATTTAATGTATTTTCCATTTAAACGATTATATCAAGTTACAAATATCCTGAAGAGCTAGTCAGCACCATACTAAGTGATAATTGAAATTTTTACAGCTGGAGGAGAGAACAATTACCAAACCTGCTGTTTTCCTATAGAAGACTGTTTCATTAGTATGGGTGTTAAATCAGTAAACTAGTGAAAGGATACAGCATCCATAGATATCAAGTGAAATCTCCGATTTCTTGCTTCTTCCCTGTTCAAAAAAGAAACACATGTTAATTTCAATACAGAGGAAAAATATTGCTTAAAACTGAATAGAAAACAAAATGGCGTACCTGTCCCATTCATCAGCAGCCATTTGTTTGTGAGCCACTTTTCCATGTCTGTCTTTTTCAAATGGTTTTTTAAGTATTGGGTCATCTTTTTGGGATCTATAATATAGTGAAAGAAAAATGAATGGTATATACAGAATTTCATGGTATGTTGTCTGGTTAACTGCTCTTACAAGGCAAAAGTTAGTAGGCAACTCAGAGATGTTCAAATTCAATCCTTAATTGCTGCAATTACACCAGAATGTAAGTATCAGTATATGTTTGAGCACAGGTGAGTTAACAGTATATTCTTGTTGTTTAGTCGTTCAGTCGTGTCTGACCCTATGGACCACAGCATGCCCGGCACATCTGTCAGTTTTGGCCCCTCTGAGCTCATGTCCATGTAACAGTATATACACATACATACATTATTCTGAATCTTTAATATCCTGCTTTGTAATAACATATGCATCTATTATATTATACAATATTTGCCTCCTTTTTATCCAAGTCAAAGGAAATCCGTATTACATTGAGATATTGTGATGAAGTAAAATCTCAGAAAGCAGAGAGAGAAAACTAACCCATCCAAAGTATAAATAGAAACTCATTTTATTACCAAGTGAGCGCTTGCAAAAAAATAAACTATTAAAATCTGAAACTAGAGCTATAGGAACCCATATTCAGAGATATCATATACAAATTACTTAATTATAATATATATTTATGTATTCTAATTTGCATATGTATGTCTGTATTTTGCAGGCACAGAGTAGTTTCTTACACAGTATGATGATCAGATGTCCTAATTTTTAGGAGACAATCCCAATTGAAACTTTTGTCCCCTAATACATTTAGTCTCCAGAAACCTACTTGAACCGCTGATGGAAAATCACACTGAGGGAAAGTGACGATGAATTTTGAGCCGATACCTTTAGGAATTGTTATGTACAACTAAACACAAAATCACTGTAATATAATATTTTGGGATTACTGTGCCACTTTCCTCCCCCTATGAAGTCCAAATAGAGATAGTAAATATTTTACATACCGTATGTAAGACGAGCTTTTCAGCCTTTTTTTTAAGGGGGGTTGAGGATGAGGATGGGGGGGGTTGAGGATGGAGTTGAGGAGGGAGGTTGAGCATGAGGAGTGGGGTTCAGGAGGAAGGTTGAGAATGAGGAGTGGGGTTCAGGAGGGAGGTTGAGAATGAGGAGTGGGGTTGAGGAGGTTGAGAATGAGGAGTGGGGTTGAGGAGGGTGATAAGGGAGGGGGGAAGAGACACAGGAGAGAGAGGGGGGAACCCGGAGGACACAAGAGGGACACAGGGGGTAGCACATTTCCCACCCTCGGCTTATACTAGAGTCACTCATTTTACCCAGTATTTTGTGGTAAATTAGGTGCCTCGGCTTATACTCGAGTATATACAGTACATCCTTATGGATTGTGCAATTTAAGGTTGAAAAACACTGCAACATAATTATTTTCAAAAAGAAGGAGGGGGAGAGAAGGTGCACAGGCCCCTAGTGCAGGTAAGTACTCTTTAGGTGTATAAAAGTCACTGGTTCTTGATATGACCCTCACCTGGACAGACCTCAGACAATATGAGGTATGAATATCACATGGAAATCAACAAAACCTTTATTTGATCAAATCCAACTGCTTGTCTCTTCTACTGGCTTTTTACTCATCACTGGGAGTCTCGTAGGTACACTTGTCAATTGTTAGTATACGATGTATGTATTATCAAATTTGTACTGTTGAATACACAGTTTTCACATATCCCCGGTCCAATATATCGATTGTGTAAGAGACAGGGGTAGTGTGATAAAATGGGATAGAGTTGGGAACTGTATAAATTCCACTGGAGACTATATATCTCAAATAAGTATAAGATATTTAATGTCTTCGGTAATTACAAAACATATATACATATATATATATATATATATATATATATATATATATATATATATATATATATAAATAAAATAATGAGGATAAATATAGGTATGAATTTAAAAAAAAAACTAGTTTTGCTGATGATTCTGTGGCTTCATCAGTCAGATATCCTCTGTATACTTGTGTTCAGGTAGTATTCATACCTATATTTGTCCTTTTTGTTCTATGACTTTTATAAACCTAAAGAGTATCTATTGATCTGCACTAGGGGCTTGTGCTCCTTCTCTCCCCTATGTTTTGGTATAGTTCATTCTAGACACTGAAGTGAAGTGAACAGTGTACTTTGAGGAAGAGGCACAGCACCAGCAGAAGGAAAGAATGGATAAGATCCATATACAAACCATATTTTAATTTATTTGTAAATACGAACCAAGTTCAAGATTTATTACCGTTATTACCTATAAGGACAGGGACCCTTTATAGGCAAATAGAACTGAGAGCCCTTGCAGCTTTGAATATTACCTTGATTGTATTAAGCTAAGACCATTCCAGGGCGCAGACTGTTTTACTAAGTCCAACCAGTCTTAGTATCCATAAGATAATTATTTTCAGTCTACAATGTGCTGCATAGTATGCTTTCATTAGATCTGTAAATAAACCACACACATTCCACCTGTTTTTGCATCTAAAATGTTGTCCCTAGATTTCATATTAAGAATCTGGTCAAAGATAAAAATATATGTTTAAGAGAAAATCTTAATATTTCTGGGAAATTCAGTCCATTGATTATATTGCAAACATGTTTTCCAATGTATCTTTCCGATGTGTTTGCTTAGAGGAAAGGTTACTTTTCATACATAATAAAAAAAATAATTTTGAAGAAAAAAAAATCTTCTTCATTGACAAAACCATATTTGTTATGTGGTTTGCACATGCTACAATACTTACAGATGCATTACAAGCCACAAACCTCATCATCAAGTCTACAGAGATTTAAGTCCATGCAAGTGTATTTTACATCTCACATGCTTTGCGGTTCGCTCAATAAAGAATTCATGTTTATTTACTGCTCTGACACGCTTAATCAATGAAAGGCGCTTTTCAGATATATCTTGTATGTGTGAAAATGTTGTCCCTGCCTAAAAACAAAATTAAGCAGGGAAAAATTCATAAAGCCATTTTCTAATTAGAAAAAAAAATAAATGTTGATGTCTCTGCTTGACCCTGAAGGTCACCATGATAGTTCAATGGAAGTACCGTATGTGTTTAAGAGCATAACGTTTATATTTCTCGACAGCGGTTCATGCTTCTCGGCCTTTAAGATGGAAGTGGTGTAAAATCAATTTCAATATTATCGGATTATCTTAAAAAAGACCTCTGCCTGTTCTCTCCTCCCCCTTTCCTCCCAAAAGCACACACATTCATGATTCGGATCTCAGGAAGTGATGTGAATAACACAAATGGTTTCCTGCACTCATAAGGGTCTTCAAAAATTCAGATTTTCTCTAAAAATATTTTTATGCCCATGTCTTACATAGCTGCTAATGTTATTTTATTACAGAGTTTACAAAAAAATGCCAGTTTTCAATGGTCCTTTAATCAGGAGACAAATAGAAATGAATGAGGAATACAGTAATTATCCTGAAAGCAGAATGTTGAATAGATTGGTGTATACAATAACATGAGGGTATATTATTCAAAACAGGAGGATAACAATTGTAATATGAAAAAGTTCAAATATTTGTGGTGAATAAAATGAAATAAACCATTACCTCAAAACAATATGCAGTAACGACCGAAAATAAGGACTGGTGTGTTATTTTGCTGGGAAAGTACTCATTTGGCAAATATCATTCAGTGGATCCCAAAATTGACTTTGAATAAATTACAGAGGGGCTATGTGGGCCACTGGCACAAACATTCATTGTAATAATATATATATATATATATATATATATATATATATATATATATACACACACATGGAACATGGTTTCTCTCATCTTAAATATTCAGCTTCTTCCATCGTTCTTCTATCCCTAATCACGGCACGTACAACACGATAATATACACAATATCTGCTGCGGGCCAAATTAGATAAACATCATATCTTTTTATAGTAGTCCTACATACAGAAAATGGTACATTCCATTACTACCCTCTAGAAAATGATTCAGTCCACCAACACCCATTTCTAAGACAATAAACGATTATTTATATTAATAAGCCAATTTATAATCAGACAAGTACCAAACACGCATTAGCATGCATCAAAAGAATGCACTCACTGAGCAAATCACCTTATTTTTATAGTTCATGCGCAGTAAACAATTTGTTCTAGCCTTGAACGTTAGCCTTGCCTTGACTATTGTGGCTTCATAAATGTTATTATGGTCTCATAGTGAAACTGCTAAATTAGAGAAAAACATAATTAACTGTAAGGGTACTACGAAGGTAATATACATACATACAAACATACATACACATATACACACACACACACTAAATAATGTATGAATATTTGTATTTTTCTGCGACATCCGTTATTAAAAATCCAATCTAGCCTAGGCAGTTGATATTACCACACTGTGCTAATATTGACACAATCTGATACATTTACAGAAACTAGTCTAAAGAGGAGCAAAAGGTAAAATATGACATTTCTCTGTACTGCAATATATACTGAAAAGTTTTTCATCTTCCTTCTTGTCCAACATTAACCTTGAGGCAAATTACATTATCAAGAAATCCCTGACAGTAAAAGTGATTGATTCATATTCATTCGTACAAGAGTGTCTGAAAAATGTGTCCTGGATCAAGTCTTTAAATGGACATGGAAGGTTCTCTGTTTTTAATATTTGAAAAAAAGCTATCTTTGTTTGAGTTCCTAAACATAATTTTATTAACAAGACCTGAAACATTTCAAGTAATCCCAGTAAGGTCCGCCCCAAGCAGCTCATTTACACAGTGTTTCTATTGGTACTAGATGTACTAGCCACTTACAGAGTGCTATTCAACAGCATGTTTTGAAATGCAGCTGAGAGATAATTTGTGATTGGTTTGTACATCTGATAATACAGAGACACTGTGTGCATGAGCTACATGTGTAGGATATTTCGAAGGTTTCAGTGAGTAAAAACAGAACATGTAAGCACTTCTTTATAAAATGATGCTTAGTTATGCAAACATATACTTCAGTAGTTTTTTTTAATATTAAAAAGAGGGAAACTTCCATATCCCTTTAAGGGTTCATGTTGAAGTGCATGCTGTATATTATAGGATTTTATAGAGTCAGAACATTACATTTACCCAGTAAATACTGGATATGTTTACTCAGGTTATTTCTAATACCTGTAAGTGTTATATTTAGGCATTTTATATGTACTTATAAATCATAGCCTCCCATACATATGCCAATGGCGGGCAATAGGTGGCCCTCAGATACTTCCAATGTAGCCCACAACCTATTCTCTAGATTTGGAGAGCATGACCCTCTTCAACAACACAGTCCGTTTTATCCCTCCACAACTAGCAATTCATTCTCTCACCCTACAAAATTAATGTTCTCATATACACAGCTGTTCAAGTGAAATACGTAGCCTATTACTAATCTATGCTTCTTTATGACTTGTTATGGATTTGTATTGTTATTTTTTTTATTCTCCTTAGTTTTATCAGAGCCACCAAGAAGATCTGTGAATCATATTTTGGGAACATCTAATTTAGGGACAAATATTAAAAGCTTAGATTTTGCACACATTCAATTATTACTGCTTTCACATTGGTGTAAAAATCAGATACGGTATCTCATAATTAAAAAGATACCAGGATTCATCATGATGTTCTAACAACAATATACATTACATTTTGTAATTAACCTCTTGTGCAGTAAAGTATGTAACAAATATTAGAGCAGCAGATTACACAGAACGTATAACAACTTTGAGATTAACAAATACCAGTCATAAGAAAAATACAATCTTCAATGGTGAGCAAATATTTTATTTAGGTCTGGAACAGCTTACTTTTAATTGTTTGTGGCAGATATATTAGTGAAAAGGACATTGCCAAATGCTGGTATGGTGCCAGACTGTAAAATTAAATACAACCTGACTCATGCAATAACAGGAAATACTAAACTGGCATAAAAGACATAGGGTCGTATAAATGCTATAGATAGTAGTTTTAAGTAAATCTATAATTACTGTTTTGTAGCCTTTGCTCTTCAACCACATAACTCTTCAAAAATCATATATATAGTTGTGGATCTGCGGGGCTGTCCGGAACGCTTACGATGTTGGTCACGCACTTGCGGCTCATAGGGCCGCAAACGCGAGCCTTGCGAAGCGAGCTGTTGACGTGGGACTTAGGCTGCGCCGTTTGAGGCCCATAGGGCCGCAACTGCGAGCCATGCAAAGTGAGGTGAGCCGTCGACCAAGCAGGACTTAGGCTGCAATGAGTGCCAAAGGCGCTCACTGCACTGCGAGACTTGTGAAGCGAGGCGACCAGTTAAAGCACGCAGGACTTATGACCCCGTAGGACTTGGGACCAAAAAACGCACATACACTGTGCGCCTCGCAAAAATCAGACTTTAATGGCCGAACCAATGGAACTGAAAAACACCTAAGAAAAGAACAAATATGCCTTTGTTGTTTCTTCACAATCACCTAAGCGAGGAAAAAAACGGCTGCTGAAAAAACGCAACACAGTAACACTTCATCCAAGCCACTAACATTTAACACAAGGTAAAAACACTTAAACCAACCCAGTAACACTTAAACCAAGGCACTAACAGAACCAAACACACTAACGCATTGTGAGGCAAACAGCATTGCCAGCCTTACAATTTTAATCCTGTCATTTTTGACGGGCAATTTCCTGGTAAAGAAAATAAATTCTATGTTTATTCATAATATATAAGACAATGTTTACCTTTTTCTGTTTTCATTTCCATTATCACCATCTTCATCACTAAAATCAGAGTCATATCCTCCATAGCCATGTGCCTGAAAAAAAAAGCCACATTAAGAGTTTTAGTTCACGTCAAAAACTTTGATTCGAATAACACTATTTAATTTTCCAGAAAGTGTCTAGTACATGTAATCGCACTCTCTTGACTATTTTAGTCATTTTCACAAGCAGCATAGTCAATAAGTATGGCCAAACAACTTATGAGTTATTTCACAAATACTAAGCACCTGTATTTGAAGTCTTTAGCTGTAGTATGGCTGGCAGATGCTCTAACCACTGAAGTATCTGTGCAGATGGCTCATAGGTGGTGTTAATACTAAATGGCAACAAATGTATAACTTAAACCTGCAGGTTCTAACCCTAAAGTGCAAGCCTATTACTCCATATACCCTGCAGCAATTTAACAAAAAGGAAACAACTGTTCCACATACATTTCAACAATTTATCTCTTGGTACAGAGCATATCTGTTGACTTCTGTGGTTCTTTAACCATGTAAGTCTGTGTCAGTTATATAATTATTTAATTTTTTTCAGTTGCAAGTCCTATGAGGTCGTAGGCCTCATACAAATCAGACTAGCACATTAAACTCTTTGTTTATTATTGATGAACCCCATTTATACCCATTCGAGGTAATAAAGCCATCACTATTGGCAATCACATCATCAGCTCGATTTAAGCCAGTGTAGTAAATAGACCAAGAGAACAAAGCCTGTGTCTCTTATTTCATCAAGCCAAAGACTAGTCCAGCTAGGCTAACAATAGACCCCAGCAGGCATTGGGTTCTCATCTCTTTAAACAAATTATAAACTCCATTGTAGCCAGCCAAACTATCAATCGGACTAGCAGCATCCTTTATGTTCCTTTCCGCTTCTCTCATTCCAGAAAGCCATTAAGCAGCCAACTTGAAGCCAAACTATGCTAACAACAACAATTCTGCTTCTTTCGCCTCTGGAAGAACCTGATCAGAATTAATAGCAGTTTTCATGACAAAAATTATGTAAAGTCAAATTAAGTTTTGGACAGATTTAATGCACTGAGTGGTGGTCTTCGATACAATCGTCAATAGATTCTTGAGAGACCTTTGTATCCAAATGAGAATTGAATTTGTAGCTGGGGCCAATGCGGACGTATACAGAAGAATGAAGGGCATCAGATTCAGCTGACCCTTCTAGCAGCAAAATGAACTGTTCTCCCTAAAAGTATACTTTGAAAGACATCCATTTTCCGATGTCCACACCATGTTAGCCAGAAAGATTTGGAGAAGCCTGGCACGTAACCCCCCCCCCCCCCCCACACACACACACACACAAACACACAATACTGCTGCCATGTTTTGGATGTTGAGTTTACAGAATGGATTAGGAACATATAAACGACTTCTAATCTGTCTTAACTTCAATAGAGCCTATCCTACGGAGATATCATTATTATTATTGTTTATTTATAACGCAATAACATATTTCGTAGCGCTGATCATGATAGAGAAAACAGGTAGAGTGTGTTGTAAATCATCTGTAAACCCACTGTTACACTTGTTCCAGCGATTTTGTGAACGGTTAGTTTAAACTTTAATATCATGAAAAATAAAGTGATATTCCAAAACATACTTTAAACACTGTTTTGATTTTGAGATTTCTGTTTATGGAGAGGTATCATCATGTTATTAGGTTTATCAGATTATTGTTGTTTCATACACAATGTAATGCCATATTATGCCAGAAGCAACTTGTATGGACTTTGTATCTCTACAATCAGTTCCAACCAAACCAGACTTGTAAATAAGTGCAGAACATTTTTACTTCTATCATTTCAGCCAATAAGCAGTCCAACGAAGGCCAGGATAAGTCATACATTTTCAGCAACTTCCCATCGCTGCAAGTAATTTATTAGCAACATTGAAGTAAGCCAAACCATCAATCTCATCAGCATCAACATTTAGGTCACTTTCGGCTTCTCTTAGTCCAGCAAACCAATAAGCAGTCTAACTCAAGCCAACTCTCCTAGCAGGGTTTCTGTTCCTTTCATGTTTGCAAATACCTGATCAGCATCTGTAGTAGATCTGATCCCACAATCAAGAAAATAATTAACAAAATAAGCTGAATTGACTAACTGCCACAAATATATAATTCATTTGTAATTGGTCTATTTATGCCATTTAGAATCACTCAGAGGTTACCTACATAATCTTTCTGCACCTCAAGTGAATCCCTCCTACTCTACCCTATTCATCTCTGTTCCCACAATTGTTATTCTCCGTTTCTTCCCTAAGCCATCAACTCAGTCCCTTCCATCGCTAAAGTAAGTGATATATCCCATCAATTCAGACATCTATGCACACTGATCCTAACTACATACTTTAGGAAGTACAGCTGCACCTCACGGACAAGTCCCAACAGAGGCTGAAACATATGATTGGGGTTTGCTTTTTCTGCTGTTCAGGGAGAAATGCCTAGTATTCCTGGGCTGGATCACTCTTCTGAGTGAGACCAGACTGATAGGCTACCGGATACAAGAGGTTGCTTTCGAAGTAGGTAACCAGACCTTCAATGCCTTGCAAAAGTTTTCACCCCCCTTGACTTTTTACCTATTTTGTTACATTACAGCCTTAATTTCAATGTTTTGTTAATCTGAATTTTATGTGATGGATCAGAACAAAATAGTTGGTGAAGTGAAATTAGAAAAATGTATACATAAAACTATTTTTTAGAAACAGAAAATTGGCATGTGCATATGTATTCACCCCCTTTGTTATGAAGCCCATAAAAAGCTCTGGTGCAACCAATTACCTTCAGAAGTCACATAATTAATGAAATGATGTCCACCTGTGTGCAATCTAAGTGTCACATTATCTGTCATTACATATACACACCTTTTTTGAAAGGCCCCAGAGGCTGCAAAACCTAAGCAAGAGGCACAGCTAACCAAACCCTGCCATGAAGACCAAGGAACTCTCCAAACAAGTAAGGGACAATGTTGTTGAGAAGTACAAGTCAGGGTTAGGTTATAAAAAAATATCCAAATCTTTGATGATCCCCAGGAGCACCATCAAATCTATCATAACCAAATGGAAAGAACATGGCACAACAGCAAACCTGCCAAGAGACGGCCGCCCACCAAAACTCACGGACCGGGCAAGGAGGGCATTAATCAGAGAGGCAGCACAGAGACCTAAGGTAACCCTGGAGGAGCTGCAGAGTTCCACAGCAGAGACTGGAGTATCTGTACGTAGGACGACAATAAGCCGTACGCTCCATAGAGTTGGGCTTTATGGCAGAGTGGACAGAAGAAAGCCATTACTTTCAGCAAAAAACAAAATGGCACGTTTTGAGTTTGCGAAAAGGCGTGTGGGAAACTCCGAAAATGTATGGAGGAAGGTGGAAGGTACTCTAGCCTGATGAGACTAAAATTGAACTTTTCGGCCATCAAAACGCTACGTCTGGCGCAAACCCAACACATCACATCACCCAAAGAACACCATCCCCACAGTCAAACATGATGGTGGCAGCATCATGCTGTGGGGATGTTTTTAAGCAGCCAGGACTGAGAAACTGGTCAGAGTTGAGGGAAAGATAAATGGTGCAAAATACAGGGATATTCTTGAGCAAAACCTGTACCACTCTGTGTGTGATTTGAGGCTAGGACGGAGGTTCACCTTCCAGCAGGACAATGACCCCAAACACACTGTTAAAGCAACACTTGGGGGGTTTAAGGGGAAACATGTAAATGTGTTTGAATGGCCGAGTCACAGCCCAGACCTCAATCCAATAGAAAATCTGTGGTCAGACTTAAAGATTGCTGTTCACAAGCGCAATCATCCAACTTGAAGGAGCTGGAGCAGTTTTGCAAGGAGGAATGAACAAAAATCCCAGTGGTAATATGTGGCAAGCTCATAGAGACTTATCCAAAGCGACTTGGAGCTGTGATTACCGCAAAAGTTGGCTCTATAAAGTATTGACATTAGGGGGTGAATACTTCCTCACTTCTGTCTCATTTTCCCCCTCCTCTCCCTCTCCTGTGTCTCCTTTCCCTTTCATCTCACCCCCCTTGTGTCTCCTTCACCCCCTCCCTCATGTCTCCTTTCCTCCCTCCTCTCAATCTTGTCTCCTTTCCCCCTCCTTCTTTCCCTACGTTGTGTCTTCTTTCTTCATCACCTTCCCTGGCTTCGCCTCTGCAGCTCCCGTCCTCCGGCAGGAACTACTTTCCTAGATCAATCAACTCACGAGAGGATTGATCCGGGAAAGTAGTTTCGGCCGGAGGACGGGAGGCGCAGAATCAAAGCCAGGGAGCTGAATGTGGCACTGCTGGCAGGCTCGGAACCAGGTACATGGCTGGTCGCAGTGGCTGGGGCAGGGGGAGCTAGTAGCAGGGGGCCTGGGGAGCCATCCCACAGGCCTTGTAGTGCCTGGAGCAGGGGGCCTTGGGCAGGGGGAGCCGTCCCACGGGCCTCGCAGTGCCTGGGGCAGGGTGAGATGGTGGCAGGGATGCCTGAGCCTGGGGCGCTTATCGCTAGGCCCAAGGGCTTCTCGGTTTGCCTCGCTTTGCAAGGCTTGCAAAGCGTGACCAACGGCCCATATATCCACAACTTATATAGGTGATACACCACCAAAATGTCTGCTTTCTCTGTCAATATTATAATTTGCCAAGACTTCTCTCTGATGACCACCTTTACAAAATAAGTGTTGAGTAACTGTTTTATTTTTTATCATTTCAAACAGCCTATGCTTTCTCAATGCTATAATTCCTTCCTACAACACTGAACTTGCATCAGTCCTAGACATATGCTCTTAGGAGACCAAGGCATTCAAGCAAACCCACTAGCCCTAACCGGACACTAATTTTACATGATTATTTTGTAAGAAAATAACACAAAAACAGTTTTATATTTGCATATAATGGTTCCTTGCCGCAGTTACAGTACTTGTTCTCACTCATAATGATTATGTGCTCATTTTCTATTGGTTCCTAGAGCGGTTTCTCATTTGTAAAGCTTGTTTTGGGTACGCTTTACCGTGAAACATGTAATGTAGGGGAAAAACATCTCAGCAGCCGATTTACGGGTAAACCGCATAAACATTCAAAAATTGTATCTGGTACATTTTTTGTATACTGAACTGAATAGGGCTGATCAATTAATTTAACCCCTACAAATCCTAAAGAGATTATCTATAAAACATATGTATTTCACTATTTGTTTACAATAGGGCACAATAATATTTTTCATCTCATAGTAATACATAAACTGGTGCCATTGGAGCTCCCACTGTCATCCCTGACTTTTTAATAAAAGTTTTGTTTTTTAAATCTGAAAAAGTTATTAGTTAAACTTATCCATAAGAATCCACATATATATTCCACTGGTGGATCCTGTGCTGTCCCATATTCAACAAGCAATTTCCTCACTGTTTCAACTGCCTGTATATGAGAGATTGCTGTATCAGCTTTTTACATCAAGTTTTACTAACCAAATTTCTGATCTATATTTAAAGGCGCATAAATTAACAGAGCATTGTCTCATAGCTTATCACATATATAGTTGTGAGCGTACGAGTTGTTGCTAACGCTGCGGGCTCGCTACGCGAGCCGAGGCCCTCGCAAAGCGAGGGCACTGCTTGAGGGTCTCAGTTGCTGGCATGGAGCGCCGAAGGCGCTCCTTGCCAGCAACTGAGGACCCTCGCAAAGCGAGGGCCTCAGTTGCTGGCATGGGGCGCCGTAGGCGCTCCATGCCAGCACCTGAGGACCTCGCAAAGCGAGGGCCGCAGTTGCTGGCATACTGCGACCCTCGCAAACTTCACGTCGCAACCCAAACAGTACGACACACACATTACGACACTCGCAAACAACATACGACACACGTTCACACACATTACGGACTCGCAACACTCGGACGCAACTCGCGAACATTACAAAATGTAAAACACAATACATACACACACCACATACATAAAAAACTTACCTACACCAAGAGGGAGCACCCAGCACCTCAAAAATACAACTTACACCTCGATTTTACTCGAAATAAAACAGTTTAGAGACTAAAAAAAAATCGAAGCGAGAGAAAAAATGGCCGCCGAACAAAACGAAAACGAGGCTACAGCACTCTAAACTCGCAAAACACCACAAGAAACTCGCAAAACACCACAAAACACCTACGGATATTCCGATACAAACGTATACCACACATTACTCGCCATTTTACGCCAATGCGGAAGTACACGACAACGGTTTGGGCTCGCGCACGCACAGTGTTACACTGCACACATTCAGCACGCTTACACAGCAGATCCACACCACTAATGCTGCAGCAACATCAAAACACATTCACAGCTCTTCCACACAATGCTTTAAAATAGGTAAAGTATATTCATTTATTAATGTATTATATATTTCATTATTACACACTAAACAGCATTAGCTACCTTACAATTTCATTGCCGTCATTTTTTGACGGGCAATTCGCTAGTTCTTAATAATCCAAATAAGGTTGTGCTCAAAAGTTTGCATACCCTGGCCGAAATTGTGAAATGTGGCATTGATTTGGAAAATATGACTGCTCATGCAAAAATAAATGTCTTTTGTTGAAGGATAATGATCATATTTATTATCACATAGTTGTTTGGCTCCATTTTAAATCATAATTATAACAGAAATCACCCAAATGGCAAAAAGTTTACATAACCTTGAATGTTTGGCCTTGTTACAGACACACAAGGTGACATGGCTAAAATGGCAATTAAAGGTTAATTTCCCACACCTGTGGCTTTTTAAACTGTAATTAGTGTCTGTGTATAAATAGCCAATGAGTTTGTTAGCTCTCACATGGATGCACTGAGTAGGCTAGATACTGAGCCGCGGGGAGCAGAAAAGAACTGTCAAAAGATCTGCGTAACAAGGTAATGGAACTTCATAAAGATGGAAAAGGATATAAAAAGATATCTAAAGCCTTGAAAATGCCGGTCAGTGCGGTTCAATCACTTATTAAGAAGTGGAACATTTGGGGATCTCTTGATACCAAGCTAAGATCAGGTAGACCAAGAAAGATTTCTGCCACAACTGTCAGAAGAATTGTTCAGAATACAAAGAAAAACCCACAGGTAACCTCAGGAGAAATACAGGCTGCTCTAGAAAGATGGTGTGTTTGTTTCAGGTAGCACAATACGACGATACTTGAACAAAAATTAGCTGCATGGTTGAGTTGCCAGAAAGAAGCCTTTACTGCACCAATGCCACAAAAAAAGCCTGGAGACAATATACCTGACAAAACCTTGACATGCCCCACAGCTTCTGGTACACTGTAATTTGGAGTGACAAGACCAAAATATAGCTTAATGGTCACAACCATAAGCACTATGTTTGGAGAGGGGTCAACAAGGCCTATAGTGAAGCATAGTGGTGGCTCACTGATTTTTTTTTGGGGGTGAGTTCTAAAGGCACGAGGAATCTTGTGAAAATTGAGGCAAGATGAATGCAGCATATTATCAGAAAATACTGGCAGACAATTTGCATTCTTCTGCATGAAGGCTGCGAATGGGACGCTCTTTGACTTTCCAGCATGACAATGGCCCCAAGCACAAGGCCAAATTGACCCTCCAGTGGTTACAGCAGAAAAAGGTAAAGGTTGTGGAGTGGCCATTACAGTCTACTGACCTTAATATCATCAAGCTACTCTGGGGAGATCTCAAACGTGCAGTTCATGAAAGACTAACAAAGACTTTACATGACCTGGAAGCATTTTGCCAAACGAATGGGCAGCTATACCACCTGCAATAATTAAAATTAATTTCCGAAGCAGAGGTGTCCACTCCTGATATGACTGTACACACCTTCCATATGTGATGCATATAATTCAAGTACCCCTTCACCCTCAAACTCTCTCCTCATAAGACCTCTCCAATGCTTTTTTATCCCAGCAGTTCTTCAACAATACTATTACCTTATGCCGGTATAACACAATGATTAGTTTTTGATTATTTACACGTCCTCTCTAAACTAATAAGCAATACTGATGTTAGACAAACCTGTCTCTCCTCAACTGACATACCATTCAATTATGTAAATTAAGATATGTCTTCACCTGCTGAGTGCTCAAAGTCTGAGCTTACGGTTACACCACAAACCTCATATCCAATATCTTGTTTACAATCAACAACTCAAAATCCACTACTTGTGGGCTTTCTATGTTTTTTTTTTTGCTTCACATTTTACTTCTGAAATATTTATATTTATCTATAAAAGATTTTCAAATCTGCCCTTTTCTCAAAGAAACAATTAGGACAAAATCACTCTCATCAATTCACATTTTCACTAGTCCAATTAATTCATAAATGGCCTTCCCATCATTTAGCCAGCATATTTTGGCAAGAATGGAACAACATTAATTTTTATTTATCAGCCCCATACTTCCCTATATGCCCTAAAATCAAATGGAAAGCCCTGGTCCACACAAACTATTAACAGCACTTCATACTTGTATCTCAACAGTCACTACATACTCCCCAAACTTCCCAACCATGATCTAAGTCTTACTTTATTGTTCACCAACTTAAATGGCTTTTCCTAAAGTCCTTACCTCAAGATTTTACATTTTTATCTATCTATGAAAAAACATCTTTCATAAAAGCCTGCATGGACATAAAAAGTCTACACACCCCTGTTAAAATGTCAGGTTTCTGTGCAGTAAAAAACTGATACAAAGATAAATAATTTCAGAACTTTTTCCACCTTTAATGTGACCTATAAACTGTACAACTCAATTGAAAAAAAAATGAAATATTTTAGGTAGAGGGAAGGAAAAAAAAAAATGTGGTTGCATAAGTCTGCACACCCTCTTATAACGGGGGATGTAGCTGTGTTCAGAATTAAGCAATCAATCACATTCCAAATCGTGTTAAATAGGAGTCAGCATACACCTGCCATAATTTAAAGTGCCTCGGATTAACCCCAAATAAAGTTCAGCTGCTCTAGTTACATAGTTACATAGTATTTAAGGTTGAAATAAAGACTTTCAGTCCATCAAGTTCAACCTTTTAAGATCTCCTCTGATCTGCAATATGCGGATTAATTATTAATTAATTAGTTGTATATAAAAATAAAAAAGCTGCTGCATGGCTTTGAGCACTGTTACCTAGGTGGTTGTCCACAAGTACTCCCAAATCCCTTTCAATATCCGATACACCTAGATTTGCTCCATTAAGATTATAAATTGCATGGCTATTTTTCCTTCCCAGATGCATAACTTTACATTTATTTGTATTAAATCACATATGCCATTTAGATGCCCATTCCTCAATTTTATGTAAATCCCTTTGGAGGGAAAGCACATCACTATCTGATTTAATTACTTTGCACAACTTCGTGTCATTAGCGAAAATGGAGACCCCACACTCCAATCCTACCTCTAAGTCATTAATAAATATGTTAAAAAGGAGAGGACCTAATACTGAACCCTGAGGAATCCCACTTACCACATTAGTCCAATCGGAGTATGTTCCATTTACAACAACCCTTTGCTTCCTATCTTTTAGCCAGCTCTCAATCCATGAGCAGATATTTACTGCAACTCCTGTATCTCTTAGTTTGCCCAATAGTCTCCCATGTGGCACTGTATCAAAAGCCTTTGCAAAATCCAAAAAGACTAGATCCACTGAGTTGCCTTGATCAAGGTTCCTACTAACCTCCTCATAGAAACTAATTAGATTTGTTTGACATGACCTATCCCTCATAAATCCATGTTTACTCCTACTTATAATCCTGTTCAAATAGACATATTCTTGTATATTATCCCTTATTAACCCTTCTAAAAGCTTCCCCACTACAGAAGTGAGACTCACTGGTCTATAATTCCCCGGATTTGCTCTAGATCCCTTCTTAAATATAGGTATCACATCAGCTTTTCTCCAGTCATCTGGTAGAGACCCTGTTTTGAGTGAATCTTGAAAAATTAAAAACAATGGTTTGGCTATTACAGAACCCAGTTCCCTTAGTACCCTTGGATGTATTCCATCAGGACCCGGGGCTTTATTAACATTTATTTTTTCCAACCTCTTTTGGATTACTTCCTGTGTTAACCAATTATTTGGCAAAGGTGGTGTAGCCCCATTATGTTGCTGTGTCCCAACCACTGGTACCTCCCTTGTGTATACCGAAGAAAAGAACCTATTTAGCTCATCTGCCTTTTCTTGATCACTAATTATCAGACGGCCTGTGTCACATTGTAATGTTCCTATAGATTCCTTCCTCGCCTTCTTCCCATTAATATACTTAAAAAATATTTTAGGGTTAGTCTTACTCTCTTTTGCAATAAATTTTTCATTTTCTATTTTAGCCAGTCTAATCTCCCTTTTGCAAGCCTTGTTGATTTCCTTATATTCCTGTAAAGCAGACTCTGTCCCCTCTTGTTTGTATAATTTAAATGCCTGTTTTTTACTCCGTATCTTGATCTTTAAATCATTGTTAAGCCACATTGGATGGGATTTACTCCTTTTACTTTTATTCCCACACGGTATATGCCGATGTGTATGTATATTTAGTAAGGATTTAAATGTTGTCCACTTGTGGTCAGTGTTTTTACCTATCAGTTCTCTGTCCCAGTCTATATTTTGCATTGCTGCCCTTAGACCGTTAAAATCTGCCCTTTTAAAATTAAGAGTTTTTGTTGGCCCCTTAAAATTTTGTTTTTTTAATTCAATCTCAACCGAGACTGTGTTGTGATCACTGTTTCCCAAAGGTCGCCCTATTCCAACATTAGTTACTATATCAATATTATTTGTGATAACTAAATCTAAGATAGCTTCATTTCTAGTAGGCTCTTGTACAACCTGGGCCAGATAATGATCCCTGATTGTACTCAAGAACCTGCTCCCCTTAGCTGAACTGCTGGTCTCATTTATCCAGTTTATTTCAGGGTAATTCAAATCTCCCATTATTAGAACTTTACCATGCCTAGCTGCATTTTCAATTTGTAACAATAATTGTATTTCCTCACTTTCAGCTATATTTGGGGGTTTATAGCATACTCCTACTAATACTCTTTTGGAATTTGCTGCTCCGCTATTTAACTCTACCCACAAAGTTGGTCTTTCCTGAAATGTTCTTAGTCGCATCCCACAGCAAAAGCCATGGTCCACAGAGAGCTTCCAAAGCATCAGAGGGATCGCATTGTTAAAAGGTATCAGTCAGGGGAAGGGTACAAAAGAATTTGCAAGGCAATAGATATAACATGAAACACAGTGAAGACAGTCATCATCAAGTGGAGAAAATATGGCACAAAAGTGACATTACCAAGAACTGGAGCTCCCTCCAAAATTGATGAAAAGACAAGTAAACTGGTCTGGGAGGCTACCAAGAGGCCTACAGCAACATTAAAAGGAGCTGCAGGAATATCTGGCAAGTACTGGCTGTGTGGTACATATGACAACAATCTCCCGTATTCTTCATATGTCTGGGCTATGGGGTAGAGTGGCAAGACGAAAGCCTTTTCGTACAAAGAAAAACATCCAAGCCAGCCTACATTTTGCAAAAACACATCTGAAGTCTCCCAAAAGCATGTGGGAAGAGGTGTTATGGTCCGATGAAACCAAGGTTGAACTTTTTGGCCATAATTCCAAAAGATATGTTTGCCGCAAAAACAACACTGCACATCACCAAAAGAACACCATACCTACAGTGAAGCATGGTGGTGGCAGCATCATGCTTTGGGCTATTTTTCTTCAGCTGGAACTGGGGCCTTAGTTAAGATAGTGGGAATTATGAACAGTTCCAAATACCAGTCAATATTGGCACAAAATCTTCAGGCTTCTGCTAGAGAGCTGACCATGAAGAGGAACTTCATCTTTCAGCATGACAACGACCCAAAGCATACATCCAAATCAACAAAGGAATGGCTTTGCCAAGACCTGAATACGATTGAAAATATGTGGGGTGATCTGAAGAGGGCTGTGCACAGGAGATGCCCTCGCAATCTGACAGATTTGGAGTGTTTTTGCAAAGAAGAGTGGGCAAATCTTGTCAAGTCAAGATGTTCCATGCTGACAGACTCATACCCAAAAAGACTGAGTGCTGTAATAAAATCAAAAGGTGCTTCAACAAAGTATTAGTTTAATGGTGTGCATACTTATGCAACCATATTTTATTTTTATATTTTTCTTCCCTCTACCTAAAAATTTCAGTTTGTTTTTCAATTAAGTTGTACAGTTTATAAATCACATTAAAAGGTGGAAAAAGTTCTGAAATGATTTATCTGTCTAATTTTTTTACAGCACAGAAACCTGACATTTTAACAGGGGTGTGTAGACTTTTTTATATCTACTGTATCTCATTGACATCTGGCTCCCACTTTACACTGGGCCATCTATCACAACTGATTCATGCTTGAGACTGGTCCAGTCCAGTTATCTTTCACAGAGAGTATGCTTTCATATACAGGGCCAACAACTCTGTGTGGAGATAGTCCATTTAGAAAAGAAAAGATGAGATAATATCGTGCAAGTGTTTACACCTAAAAATCACACTCTGCAGTAGCATGCGCAAATAACCAAAATGCTGCCCTGCATATTAATCAAGATGTTAATGACTGCTAGCTATTTTCTAGCTATATTTTCAAGTAAATGCTACACAGATGGGGTTTTGCTAATGCTTAGAAAGGTAGGTTATTAGTGAAATGTATTGCAATATCAGTCATCAGTCACTCTAAACTTGGTGGGGATGTCTTTATAGATAAGAAATGCCCTGCTGAGTAAACATTTTTACACCAAGTGGCCTCTCAAGGTTTAATTGTGACAAATATTAATTTGAAAAAAAAAATGATACCACACTTGTGAGTACAATGTGGTATTTTTTGCCTTTAATTTTGTTGTTTATGACTGTTTCTTACTGATATTGCTGAGCATCCCTGTTCAACTTCAAATAAGTGTTGGATACAGCTACAAACAAAAACGTGTGTATGTTATATATATATATATATATATATATATATATATATATATATATATATATATATATATTTATATTTATATTTATACACACCTTTATACACTTATACATGTATGCATGCATACATACATACAAGGATTGAAAAATCCTGTGAGCCTGGATTCTAGATATTTTCCAAGGTAAAGTACATGTCTATGAAGGGCTTCCTGTCAGGCTCCTAAAACATCTTTCTGAGTTTTAGATAGTTTGGATCTTTCCTGTTAGCTGACCTGCACAGTGGCGGCCATTGAGCACTAAGTGACGCAGCCGAGATTTTAGCAAATTTCTTGTTAGTGTAAAGCTTATTATCTGCCAGTACCCTAACTCCTAGTCCTTAAACTTCTAACCTATAACCCCTACAGCTAGGATATTTCTGCTGCTCCTAGTGGTCAATGACCGCCACTGCGGGCGGTCAGCTAAAAGAAGGGTCCGATAGATTCAATATAGATCCGATTATATATATATATATATATATATATATATATATAGATATATATATATATATATATATATATATATTTATTTATGTGTATACAGTGAGAAAAATACCAAACACAGACAATGAACTACATGATACTGATTATACCACAGCAGATAGGTATATATTACAGATGCTACAAGATGTACACATTCAGGCATAATGTTATTCGGCAAAATACATATAAAGCCTCCAGTTTACATATAGACAGGGTATTAGGGTACTAGATCCTCTGCCAACTTACACACACAGGGACACAGAGCCATACATGTACAATATAATGGCACTAATCCCACTGCCAACTAACACATACACACACACAGGGACACAGAGCCAGACATGTACACTATAATGGCACTAATCCCACTGCCAACTAACACATACACACACAGGGACACAGAGCCAGACATGTACACTATAATGGCACTAATCCCACTGCCAACTAACACATACACACACAGGGACACAGAGCCAGACATGTACACTATAATGGCACTAATCCCACTGCCAACTACCACATATACACACAGGGACACAGAGCCAGACATGTACAATATAATGGTACTAATCCCACTGCCAACTAACACATACACATACACACACAGGGACACAGAGCCAGACATGTACAATATAATGGTACTAATCCCACTGCCAACTACCACATACACACACACAAAGCCAGACATGTACAATATAATGGCACTAATCCCACTGCCAACTACCACATACACACACAGGGACACAGAGCCAGACATGTACAATATAATGGTACTAATCCCACTGCCAACTACCACATACACACACAGGGACACAGAGCCAGACATGTACAATATAATGGTACTAATCCCACTGCCAACAAATACATACACACACAGGGACACAGAGCCAGACATGTACACTATAATGGCACTAATCCCACTGCCAACTACCACATACACACACAGGGACACAGAGCCAGACATGTACAATATAATGGTACTAATCCCACTGCCAACAAATACATACACACACAGGGACACAGAGCCAGACATGTACACTATAATGGCACTAATCCCACTGCCAACTACCACATACACATACACACACAGGGACACAGAGACAGACATGTACAATATAATGGTACTAATCCCACTGCCAACTACCACATACACACACAGGGACACAGAGCCAGACATGTACAATATAATGGCACTAATCCCACTGCCAACTACCACATACACACACACAGGGACACAGAGACAGACATGTACAATATAATAACACTAATCCCACTGCCAACTACCACATACACACACACAGGGACACAGAGCCAGACATGTACACTATAATGGCACTAATCCCACTGCCAACTACCACATACACACACACAGGGACACAGAGCCAGACATGTACACTATAATGGCACTAATCCCACTGCCAACTAACACATACACATACACACACAGGGACACAGAGCCAGACATGTACAATATAATGGCACTAATCCCACTGCCAACTACCACATACACACACACAGGGACACAGAGACAGACATGTACAATATAATAACACTAATCCCACTGCCAACTACCACATACACACACACAGGGACACAGAGCCAGACATGTACACTATAATGGCACTAATCCCACTGCCAACTACCACATACACACACACAGGGACACAGAGCCAGACATGTACAATATAATGGCACTAATCCCACTGCCAACTACCACATACACATACACACACAGGGACACAGAGCCAGACATGTACACTATAATGGCACTAATCCCACTGCCAACTACCACATACACATACACACACAGGGACACAGAGACAGACATGTACAATATAATGGCACTAATCCCACTGCCAACTACCACATACACATACACACACAGGGACACAGAGCCATACATGTACACTATAATGGCACTAATCCCACTGCCAACTAACACATACACACACAGGGACACAGAGCCAGACATGTACAATATAATGGCACTAATCCCACTGCCAACTAACACATACACACACAGGGACACAGAGCCAGACATGTACACTATAATGGCACTAATCCCACTGCCAACTACCACATACACATACACACACAGGGACACAGAGACAGACATGTACAATATAATGGCACTAATCCCACTGCCAACTACCACATACACATACACACACAGGGACACAGAGCCATACATGTACACTATAATGGCACTAATCCCACTGCCAACTAACACATACACACACAGGGACACAGAGCCAGACATGTACAATATAATGGCACTAATCCCACTGCCAACTAACACATACACACACAGGGACACAGAGCCAGACATGTACACTATAATGGAGCTAAACCCACTGCCAACTAACACATACACACACAGGGACACTGAGCCATACATGTACAATATAATGGAGCTAAACCCACTGCCAACAAATACACACACACACAGGGACACAGAGCCAGACATGTACAATATAATGGAGCTAAACCCACTGCCAACAAATACATACACACAAGGGACATGAAGCAGCAGCTAACATACACACACAGAGCATTGAGTCTACTCACATATTTGGCCATAATATCAATATTTCGGATCTTCTCACATACAAACACAAGGTGTTCACGGCAATATCCGTCCGCCCGAAAACATCACTGCAGCATTCAGTTCCGCCTGTTACCCCCTGAGCTGACACTAGAGGGCCAGGGCAATATACTAGCACATAATAATAATAATATGAAACTATGGAGGAAGGGGAAGTGAAACTATATGCACCAGGTATGAAAGGTTCTTATAGTTACAAATAATAAGACTAGATACAGTTCTCTCGGAACGTTGTTCAGATACTAAGTGTGAACGACAAAAGAAGTGACACAGCAGGACCCACATCTCAGGCGAGAGGCCTGCAGGTTGTCATGGCAACAGTTGATGGAGGAACTCCGCATATAATAGTGAGTTGAAACTGATATACATACATACATACAGACAGATATATACCTACTAGCGAATTGCCCGTCAAAAAATGACGGCAATGAAATTGTAAGGTAGCTAATGCTGTTTAGTGTGTAATAATGAAATATATAATACATGAATAAATGAATATACTTTACCTATTTTAAAGCATTGTGTGGAAGAGCTGTGAATGTGTTTTGATGTTGCTGCAGCATTAGTGGTGTGGATCTGCTGTGTAAGCGTCCTGAATGTGTGCAGTGTAACACTGTGCGTGCGCGAGCCCAAACCGTTGTCGTGTACTTCCGCATTGGCGTAAAATGGCGAGTAATGTGTGGTATACGTCTGTATCGGAATATCCGTAGGTGTTTTGTGGTGTTTTGCGAGTTTCTTGTGGTGTTTTGCGAGTTTAGAGTGCTGTAGCCTCGTTTTCGTTTTGTTCGGCGGCCATTTTTTCTCTCGCTTCGATTTTTTTTTAGTCTCTAAACTGTTTTATTTCGAGTAAAATCGAGGTGTAAGTTGTATTTTTGAGGTGCTGGGTGCTCCCTCTTGGTGTAGGTAAGTTTTTTATGTATGTGGTGTGTGTATGTATTGTGTTTTACATTTTGTAATGTTCGCGAGTTGCGTCCGAGTGTTGCGAGTCCGTAATGTGTGTGAACGTGTGTCGTATGTTGTTTGCGAGTGTCGTAATGTGTGTGTCGTACTGTTTGGGTTGCGACGTGAAGTTTGCGAGGGTCGCAGTTGCTGGCATGGAGCGCCTTCGGCGCTCCATGCCAGCAACTGCGGCCCTCGCTTTGCGAGGTCCTCAGGTGCTGGCATGGAGCGCCGTAGCCTCGGCTCGCTGCGCGAGCCCGCAGCGTTAGCAACAACTCGTACGCTCACAACTATATATGTGATGTGTGTGTAGTAATTTAGTAACGCCATTACTTCACTCACATAATATATACACTGCTGTTCATTAATACAAACACACACATATCTATTAAATCTAAATATATGTGCATTAATATTAGTTCTTTATATATCACAATAGCTAGAATGCCATGGCTCCTATAACATCTTCTTGGCTTCTGTTACCTATTTTGTCCACCTGTGTATGCAGACACAAGCGTATTTATATATATACTAGCGACTTGCCTGTCAAAAATGACGGGGCAATAAAAAAGCATTGAAATGCTGTTTGCCACACAATGTGAGTGTTCTGTGTGCCTCAACTATATAGACCCCTATAACACTGTAATGAACGCATGTAATAACACTATAAGTGCCATGAGGGTCATCCAGGACCCTCATGACCCAAAGTGTAACCACTACACCATTTAAACCCGGTCTCTTATGGGGGTCTATACAGACCCTCATAAGCCTCTATTTAACCCCATTAGTCCCATAAGGGTATTTAAAGACCCTCATGGGACAGTTAGAAGCCTAACATTACCCCGTAAGTGCTATTAGGGTTCTCCAGTACCCTCATGACACTAAGTACAAACACTACACTGCACTAAACCCCAATAAACTATTAAATCTAAACTAACATTCCTCTACACTAACCTATCAACACCTACACTACCTACCCCCTAATATCCCCCACACCACTGTAATTACAGAAAATAAAAAACCTAAGTCACAAAAAATTAAACATCTACATACCCCTATAAACATACAATAAATACTATCTAAAATACATACCCCTATCTAACATACAATAAATACTATATAATATACAATAAATCCTAACTATCTAAAATACATACCGCTATCTAACATACAATAAATACTATCTAAAATACATACCCCAATCTAACATACAATAAATACTATATAATATACAATAAATCCTAACTATCTAAAATACATACCGCTATCTAACATACAATAAATACTATCTAAAATACATACCCCTATCAAACATACAATAAATACTATATAATATACAATAAATCATAACTATCTAAAATAGAAAACCCCTATCTAACATACAATAAATACTATCTAAAATGCATACCCCTATAAAACATACAATAATTATTATATAATATGCAATAAATCCTAACTATCTAAAACATATACCCCTATCTGACATACAATAAATGCTATCTACATACAGAAACCCTAATTCTAACCTAAAATAAAATAATTAAGACCACTTACCTTTGCAGATGTCCCTTCAGATCACCAACCTAGGGAAAAAAAAAAAAAAAATTAGTACAGCACATTTACATAAAATAAACATTCTAAATATTCTACTCACCATTCCAGCATGTCCCCGTCCTTCTTCTTTTCTTCTCCGACGCGGCCCCTGTTAAAAAAAAAACATTACATTAGTACAACATACATATAAACATAAAATAAAATATCCTCTTCTGCCCCGGCTGGGCCCTGGAACAATCCGCACTCTATAAACAACAACAAAAAAACGAGATCCGCACTCGCAGACCTCCCCAACGCTAAAGAGCCTCCTACAGAGTTTTCCAGAAGAAAATTGTCAATGGCGGCTTCTGATTGGCTGAAAACGCTGTCTATCAAATTCAGCCAACGAGAAGGCTCCAATGTGGGAGCCAATCAGAATGGGATACACCCAAAAATCCCACGCTGATAGGATAATGCACCTGTCAATCTTTATTTAAACCAATCAGAAGGCTTTATTGCCATCAGCCAATCACAATAGGATACACCCCCATGGGGTGTTTGGCTGAAGACATCTGCGCATTTTCATTGGCTGTAATACTGATTGACATTGACAACAGCCAATCAGAAGGCGCAAATGCCTTCAGCCAATCACCCTGTGGGGGTGTATCCCATTGTTATTGGCTCAGGGCGTCTGCACCTTGTGATTGGTTTAAATAAAGATTGACAGGTGCATTAGCCAATCAGAGTAGGATTTTGGGGTGTATCCCATTCTGATTGGCTCACACATTGGCGCTTTCTGATTTTTTTTAGAGCGCATTTTCATCCAGGGTGGGGCAGAAGAGGAGGAGGCCGGGGAGATCACGGGGAGGTAAGTACAATGTATATTATGTTTATTTTATTTTGTTTTATGTTTGTATGTATGTTGTACTAATGTACAGAGGCCGCTCCTGAGAAGAAAAGAAGAAGGTGCTGGAAAGGTGAGTAGAATATTTAGAATGTTTATTTATTTTACGTAAATGTGTTGTACTAATTTTTTTTCACCCTAGGTTGGTGATCTGAAGGGACATCTGCAAAGGTAAGTGGTCTTAATTATTTTATTTTAGGTTATAATTAGGGTTTGTGTATGAAGATAGCATTTATTGTATGTTAGATAGGGGTATGTATTTTAGATAGGATTTATTGTATATGATATAGTATTTATTGTATGTTAGATAGGGGTATGTATTTTAGATAGTTAGGCTTTATTGTATACTAGCGAATTGCCCGTCAAAAAATGACGGCAATGAAATTGTAAGGTAGCTAAATTAGTAAATGAATATAGTGTACCTATTTTGAAGCATTGTGATGAAGAGCTGGCAATCTGTGTTGATGTTGCTGCAGCATTAGTGGTGTGGAGCTGCTGTATAAGCATGCTGAATGTGTGCAGTGTAACACTGTGCGTGCGCGAGACCAAACCGTTAGCGTAGTCGTGTACTTCCGCATTGGTGTAAAATGGCGAGTAATGTGTGGTATAGGTCTGTATCGGAATATCCGTAGGTGTTTTGTGGTGTTTTGCGAGTTTAGAGTGCTGTAGCCTCGTTTTCGTTTTGTTCGGCGGCCATTTTTTCTCTCGCTTAGCTTTTTTTTTAGTTTCTAAACTGTTTTATTTCGAGTAAAATCGAGGTGTAAGTTGCATTTTTGAGGTCCTGGGTGCTCCCTCTTGGTGTAGGTAAGTTTTTTATGTATGTGCTGTGTGTATGTATTGTGTTTTAAATGTTTGTATGTCGGCGTGTTGCGTCCGATGTTTGCGAGGTCGTAATGTGTGGTAACGTGTTTCGTACGTTGTTTGCGTGCCTCGTAAAATTTAGCGAGTGTCATAATTTGTGTGTCGTGTTTTTTGAGTAGCGACGTGAATTTTGCGAGGGTTTGAGGCCCTTGCCCAGTGACCTCGCCAGCAACTGAGTCCCTCGCTTCGCGAGGGGCCTCAGTTGCTGGCATGGAGCGCCTTCGGCGCTCCATGCCAGCAACTGAGGCCCTTGCCCAGTGACCTCGCCAGCAACTGAGTCCCTCGCTTCGCGAGGGGCCTCAGTTGCTGGCATGGAGCGCCTTCGGCGCTCCATGCCAGCAACTGAGACCCGTGCCCAGTGACCTCGCCAGCAACTGAGGCCCTCGCTTCGCGAGGGGCCTCAGTTGCTGGCATGGAGCGCCTTCGGCTCCATGCCAGCAACTGAGGCCCTTGCCCAGTGACCTCGCTACGCTTCGCGAGGGCCGCGGGCTCGCTACGCGAGCCCGCAAGCGTGAGCAACGACTCGTACGCTCACAACTATATATGTGATTATATAGTATTTATTGTATGTTAGATAGGGGTAAGTATTTTAGATAGATAGGGGTATGTATTTTAGATAGATAGGATTTATTGTATATTAGATAGATTGGGGGTTGTATTTTAGATATATAGGATTTATTGTATATTAGGATTGATGTTGGAAAGATAGGGGGTATTGTATTTTATTTTATTTGTATTATATTGTATGTATTCTATATTTATTTCCTTTTCCGGTGTGTATTTTTTTTTCTGTAGTGGCGGGGTTGTAATGTATTTTTTTTCTGTAATGTTCCTTTTTTTATGTTTTGACAGGTTTTTTTATTTTCTGTAATGTAGATTTTTTATTTTTTGTGACTTAAATTTTTTTATTTTCTGTAGTTAAGAGTAGTGGGGGGTTAATTAGGGGTTAGGTAGGTAGTGTAGGTGTTAATAGGTTAGTGTAGAGGGGGTTGAGATTAGATTTAATGGTTTATTGGAGGGTATAGTGCAGTGTGGTGTTTGTACTTAGTGTCATGAGGGTCCTTGAGGACCGTCATGTCACTTATGTCGTTAATGTTAGTGTTGTAACTGCCCCATAAGGGTCATAATATACCCTTATGGGACTGATGGGGTTAAATATAGGCTTATAAGGGTCTGTATTGACCCCCATGAGCGACAGGGTTATTTATTGGCTTATGGGGTTCTGTATTGACCTCCATGAGTGACAGGGTTAACTAAGGGTTTATGGGGGTCGTTATTGACCCCCATGAGTGACAGGGTTAATTAAGGGTTTATGGGGGTCTGTATTGACCCCCATGAGTGACAGAGTTAATTAATGAATTATGGGGGTCTGTAATGACCCCCATGAGTGCCAGGGTTATTTATTGGCTTATAGGGGTCTGTATTGACCACAATGAGTGACAGGGTTAATTATTGATTTATGGGGATCTGTATTGACCCCCATGAGTGACAGGGTTAATTAATGTATTATGGGGGCCTGCATTGACCCCCATGAGTGACAGGGTTAATTAGGGGTGTATGGGTGTCTGTATTGACCCCCATGAGTGAGGGGGTTAATTAAGTGCTTATGGGGGTCTGTATTGACCACCATGAGTGACAGGATTAATGAAGGGCTTATGGGGGTCTGTATTGACCCCCATGAGTGACAGGGTTAATTAGGGGCTTGTGGGGTCTGTATTGACCACCATGAGTGACAGGATTATTTATTAGCTTATGGGGGTTTGTATTGACCCCCATGAGTGATAGGGTTAATTAAGTGCTGATGGGGGTCTATATTGACCCACATGCGTGACAGGGTTAATTAAGTGCGTATGGGGGTCTGTCTTGACCCCCATGAGTGACAGGGTTAATTAAGTGCTTACAGGGGTTTGTATTGACCCCCGTGAGTGACAGGGTTAATTAGGGGTTTATGGGTGTCTGTATTGACCCCCATGAGTGACAGGGTTAATAAAGTGCTTATGGGGGTCTGTATTCACCGCCAGGCGTAACAGGGTTAATTAAGTGCTTATGGGGGTCTGTATTGACCCCCATGAGTGACGGGGTTAATTAGGGGTTCTGGGGGTCTGTATTGACCCCCATGCGTGACAGGATTAATTAAGTGCTTATGAGGCTGTGTATTGACCCCCATGAGTGACAGGGTTAATTAAGTGCTTATGGGGGTCTGTATTCACCGCCAGGCGTGACAGGGTTAATTAAGTGCTTATGGGGGTCTGTATTGACCCCCATGAGTGACAGGGTTAATTAAGTGCTTACAGGGGTTTGTATTGACCCCCATGAGTGACAGGGTTAATTAGGGGTTTATGGGTGTCTGTATTGACCCCCATGAGTGACAGGGTTAATTAAGTGCTTATGGGGGTCTGTATTCACCGCCAGGCGTAACAGGGTTAATTAAGTGCTTATGTGGGTCTCTATTGACCCCCATGAGTGACAGAGTTAATTAATGTATTATGGGGGTCTGTAATGACCCCCATGAGTGCCAGGGTTATTTATTGGCTTATAGGGGTCTGTATTGACCACAATGAGTGACAGGGTTAATTATTGATTTATGGGGATCTGTATTGACCCCCATGAGTGACAGGGTTAATTAATGTATTATGGGGGTCTGCATTGACCCCCATGAGTGACAGGGTTAATTAGGGGTGTATGGGTGTCTGTATTGACCCCCATGAGTGAGGGGGTTAATTAAGTGCTTATGGGGGTCTGTATTGACCACCATGAGTGACAGGATTAATGAAGGGCTTATGGGGGTCTGTATTGACCCCCATGAGTGACAGGGTTAATTAGGGGCTTGTGGGGTCAATTGTGACGGGGTTAATTAGAGGTTCTGGGGGTCTGTATTGACCCCCATGCGTGACAGGATTAATTAAGTGCTTATGAGGCTGTGTATTGACCCCCATGAGTGACAGGGTTAATTAAGTGCTTACAGGGGTTTGTATTGACCCCCATGAGTGACAGGGTTAATTAGGGGATTATGGGTGTCTGTATTGACCCCCATGAGTGACAGGGTTAATTAAGTGCTTATGGGGGTCTGTATTCACCGCCAGGCGTAACAGGGTTAATTAAGTGCTTATGTGGGTCTCTATTGACCCCCATGAGTGACAGAGTTAATTAATGTATTATGGGGGTCTGTAATGACCCCCATGAGTGCCAGGGTTATTTATTGGCTTATAGGGGTCTGTATTGACCACAATGAGTGACAGGATTAATTATTGATTTATGGGGATCTGTATTGACCCCCATGAGTGACAGGGTTAATTAATGTATTATGGGGGTCTGCATTGACCCCCATGAGTGACAGGGTTAATTAGGGGCTTGTGGGGTCTGTATTGACCACCATGAGTGACAGGAATATTTGTTTAGCTTATTGGGGTTTGTATTGACCCCCATGAGTGATAGGGTTAATTAAGTGCTGATGGGGGTCTATATTGACCCACATGAGTGACAGGGTTAATTAAGTGCGAATGGGGGTCTGTCTTGACCCCCATGAGTGACAGGGTTAATTAAGTGCTTACAGGGGTTTGTATTGACCCCCATGAGTGACAGGGTTAATTAGGGGTTTATGGCTGTCTGTATTGACCCCCATGAGTGACAGCGTTAATTAAGTGCTTATGGGGGTCTGTATTCACCGCCAGGCGTAACAGGGTTAATTAAGTGCTTATGGGGTTCTGTATTGACCCCCATGAGTGACGGGGTTAATTAGGGGTTCTGGGGGTCTGTATTGACCCCCATGCGTGACAGGATTAATTAAGTGCTTATGAGGCTGTGTATTGACCCCCATGAGTGACAGGGTTAATTAAGTGCTTATGGGGGTCTGTATTCACCGCCAGGCGTGACAGGGTTAATTAAGTGCTTATGGGCATCTGTATTGACCCCCATGAGTGACGGGGTTAATTAGGCTTTCTGGGGGTCTGTATTGACCCCCATGCGTGACAGGATTAATCAAGTGCTTTTTGAGGCTGTTTATTGACCCCCATGAGTGACAGAGTTAATTAGGGATTTATGGGGTCTGTATTGACCCCCATGAGTGAGGGTGTTAATTAAGTGCTTATGGGGGTCTGTGTTGACCCCCACGAGTGATGGGGTTAATTAAGTGCTTATGGGGGTCTGTATTGACCCCGATGAGTGACAGGGTTAATTAAGTGCTTATGGGGGTCTGTATTGACCCCCATGCGGGACAGGGTACATTAAGGGTTTATGGGGGTCTGTATTAACCCCCATGAGTGACAGGGTTAATTAATGTATTGTGGGGGTCTGTATTGACCCCCATGAGTGACAGGGTTAATTAGGGGTGTATGGGTGTCTGTATTGACCCCCATGAGTGAGGGGGTTAATTAAGTGCTTATGGGGGTCTGTATCGACCCCCATGAGTGACAGGGTTAATGAAGGGCTTATGGGGCTCTGTATTGACCCCCATGAGTGACAGTGTTATTTGGGGGTTGATGGGGCTCTGTATAGAGCCCCATGAGTGATAGGGTTAAAAAAAATTTTTATTACAGGTCCTTTACGGACCTTTACGATCCTTTAAGGACCTGTTAGGCGGGATTTTTGATTGCAGCGGGGGTCCCCGTTCGCGTACGATCGGGGGCCCCCACTGTGAGGATTAATGTGGGCTTAATGCGGGTTTCCAAGCTTATCTCGTACCCCTACTTGGGTAAGTTGTCTGTGGCTGTGCAGTCCGAGGTCGTGTAGCCTCGTTTTCATTTTTTGGGCAGCCATTTTTTTCCTCGCTTAGCCTTTTTCAAGTGCCAAAACGGTGGTATTTGGGGTTAAGTTCATGTAACCTCACTTCCAGATGTCCTGGCTGTCCCCCCGTGCTGTGGGTGTTTGAGTGTTTTTTTATAATTATTGGATTTATTAGTGGATTTTTGTGTTTGCGCGGTTCCGGGGGTTAGTGCAGTGTTTTGCGAGACACAGGGGAGGGAGAGGGGAAGGAGAGGACTAAGTGCTGCTAGTTTAGAGGTGTGTGGGGTTGTTTGGGGCACCGTAGGATTAAGTGCTGCGAGTTTAGAGGTGTGTGGGGTGGTGTTGTTCCAAAGTCATGCGCCGTAAAGCCTCCACCTTCTGCAAATGCGGCCCCTCGTTTTGCGGCCCGAATTGCATTCCTCGCTTCGCGAGGGTTGCAGTTCTTGCAAGCTCGCTTTGCGAGCTTGCAAAGCGTGACGACGTCTCGTAGTTTGACAACTATTGTATGTGTGCCACTGTGCTGGGGCTCTCTGTGTGTCAGGATCTGTGTGCCACTGTGCTGGGGATCTCTGGGTGCCAGGGTCTGTGTGCCACTGTGCTGGGGCTCACTAGGTGCCAGTCCCTGTGTGCCACTGTGCTGGGGTTCTCTGTGTGCCAGGCTCTGTGTGCCACTGTGCTATAGCTCTCTGAGTGCCAGGCTTTGTGTGCCACTGTGCTGGGGCTCTTTGGGTGCCAGGCCTTGTGATCCACTGTGCTGGGGCTCTCTTGGTGCCAGGCTCTGTGTGCCACTGTGCTGGGGCTCTCTGGGTGCCAGGCCTTGTGTGCCACTGTGCTGGGGCTCTCTGGGTGCCAGGCTCTGTGTGTCACTGTGCTCGGGCTCTCTGGGTGCCAGGCCCTGTGTGCCACTGTGCTGGGGCTCTCAGTCTCAGTCTCTCCGTGTCTTTAAGGAGACACTTCCACCAATAACAGGACCCCTGCGCTGTCTGCTCATCTGAGAGCCGTTTGCCACCGATTCTAGTGCGCCATTGATTCTAAAAAGGTGCGCATTAGAATTGCGTAAATACGGTATATATATAATCTGAAAATATTTCTGTTATATATTTACCCCTATTTAAATATATATAGTATCTGTAGGTTTTAGGGTTAGGGTTTGGCGTTAGGAGTTATGGTACCAGCAGATAATAAGCTTTATACTAACAAGAAATTCACTAAAATGTCGGTCCCGCCACCTAATGGCCGATGGCCGCCACTGCGGGCGTTCAGCAAACAGAAAAGATATAACTAATCACATATATTTGTATCTCGATATAAATCAGATACAGTGATGGAGGTACTGAAATAAACTACTTCACAATTGTTTAGGTTAGTTTCCAATATATTTGTAGCAATTACAGATTTTGTTTTGCATAAACAACACATACATGAGAGCTAAAACAAGGGAATATATTCATCTACAATATAAAGGAATTGCCAGCTGTAAAAAGATGATCTATAAAACATCCATAGAATAGATTTGTGGCAGTAGACACTACTGCAGGATATGCTTGCACTGGTCTTACGATACATTATTTGTCTACAACAAAATAACAGAGCTGGTAACTGACCAATTAGGCAAACAGTACCTATGTTACAATACATTATTTTTGTGATTTACTAATGGCTTTTTCCATTGTAGCAGCAAGCCCGAAGCCAGTTATTAACGTTGTGGTTAATGGGCGTACCATGAAAATCCAAGTTCTCCAAATTTACTAAACACAAACCTTGCTTTTAATTATCGACAATGCTCAGCCATTAGCATAGAACATAAGCAGCTAAATATAACTGGAAAAGTCTGTCAGCAAAACTCACTATATATATATATATATATATATATATATATATATATATGACAGTACATTTACTTTTTATTAGTTTTCTTTTTAATGATTTCATTATATAACAAAAGTTATTAATATCTGGTGCGGATGTCAATGCATGGCATAATCTTCCTTGGTCGCCAGTCATTATATCTTGCCAATTACTACTTGATGGAGCAAATGCGGAACCTAAACACATCTGAATTTAGCATTGCTTTTTTTACAAGCAATTTCGCCTGCACCAACATAAACAGCTATAAAAATATGCATGCATGACCCCTACAACACACATGTGCTACGTTCAATTTAAAAAGGGGTCGATTGAGGGTGGATACATAATGTGAGATCAGGCATTACCGCCCCACATCATGGTAGATCGCAACTTGAGATACACCCTCTTAGTAAATCCCCCTGTTGTGTTTTCACTAGCCATGAAGTTTCCATAGCTCTCTTACTCACAAGAGATTTGTAATGTGTTGGCTACCACCTCAATCAATACTACAATTAATGAACAAGGCTATCAAATTTTAATTATGCTTGAAAATGTGCCTTTTCAAATTTGCTGGAGGAAATGGGGGCAAATTAGTTTTTTCAAACATTGTTCTGGCAACCATTATGGAACTCAGTTCAGCCCTTTATTAAAAAAAATACAAGTATGCGCTTATCCCACCACCAGCTTACACTCTCTATCTGCCTAATGATGATGTTACCTGTCAAACTCATACATTAGTCACATTCAAAAAACTGTACCTTATAATAGGCAATAATACAACCTTTAAATGATTATCATTTGCTATTATGCTGTAGTGTGAGTTACCTTGCTTGTCTCTGATGATTTTCTTTTTTATATGTGGGAGGAGACCAAAGATTAAAGTCCCTACAATGGAAAACATACCAGTGCTTTCAACAGGAAAATGGAAATCTATTTAGTATGAAAGTAACAATTGCTGAGAGAACAACTCAGATCAGCAGCTGAACTAAGGCAATATCCACCCCTATTTATAGGTAACAAATGAAAGGCTGTATTTTGTTACAATATAAAAACATTTTGTCCATTATGAAATGTAATTAATCAAAATAGCTTGTAATAAAGGCATTATGAGCTTTGCTGCAATGGTCTGCTGATATAGAAAAAATAAAATATACTATTAAATTAATGCATATTATATAGCAATGGCAACTGGTAAAATAACTTTTATATTGGGTGTCAGCTTTCCTTTAAGTAGGCAGCAACATTTTTTTAGAGCCAGATGGGGATTATTCCTATAGATACATTATACCTTGAATAAATATTAAGGAGCCAGATGTAAAATTTTATTGGCCCAGGTAACCAATTTCCCACACCCTGGAAGCAGATGAAGTTGTGTGTGTAATTTAAGCATCACTAGTTCATCTGGGTTTTTTGACATGTGTTTATGTTTTATTGTACTTCAACTTGCTTTTTCTTACTTCATTATTAACATTTGTTTTCAAATGGAATCAATCAGATGTTTTTTTCATGTGTTTTTACTTTTGTCCAGATGTTCATACTTCACCTTTTAATGTTAAACACTTTTACAACATCATACACAAACTACTCTCTACATAAGTAGAAATATGATTTCTTGTCATGCCAAATGTTTTTGCAACTCCACCAAATTTCTTCATCCTTCATTATCTAAAGATCCAGCAGTCAATAGGCTGTATTTACAGTGGATATACAAAGTCTACACACCCCTGTTAAAATGTCAGGTTTCTGTGCTGTAAAAAAAAGAACTTTTTCCACCTTTAACTGTACAACTCAATTGAAAAACAAACTGAAATCTTTAAGGTGGAGGGAAGAAAAAAGAAAAATAATGTGGTTGCATAAGTCTGAACACGTCTTATAACTGGGGATGTAGCTGTGTTCAGAATTAAGGAATCACATTCCAAATCGTGTTAAATAGGAGTCAGCATACACCTGCCATCATTTAAGGTGCCTCTGATTAACCCCAAATAAAATTCAGCTGCTCTAGTTGGTCTTTCCTGAAATTTTCTTAGTCGCATCCCACAGCAAAAGCCATGGTCCACAGAGAGCTTCCAAAGCATCAGAGGGATCTCATTGTTAAAAGGTATCAGTCAGGAGAAGGGTACAAAATAATTCCCAAGGCATTAGATATACCATGAAACACAGTGAAGACAGTCATCATCAAGTGGGGGAAATATGGCACAACAGTGACATTACCAAGAACTGGAGCCCCCTCCAAAATTGATGAAAATACCAGAAAAAAAATGGTCTGGGAGGCTACCAAGAGGCCTTCAGGCACAAGTCCACAAGACCCTCTAGATTTTCAGGTACATTATTGCAGAGTAGCTCATGTTTAATTTTCTCAGACAGGCCTTGTTCAAAGACAGCAGACAAGGTCTCATCATTCTACTTTATTGCAGAAGGCAGAGTATAGTACTCCATACATGTATTGAGCAACTGTGCAAGTTCCCTGAGATACTTTGAGTAGGGCCTTAGCAGCAGAAGCCACTCCACCTGGAATATCAAACATTTTATGGAAGGCTTGAGAGAAAGTTTTGAAAGCCATAAAGTAGTGTAGACTTGTGACCCACAGAGGTGAGGCTCACAACAGAGCTTTTCCATCCAGTTGGGACATTACAAAAGCCACGTGTTGACAATCATTTTCAAGGATTCGAGAGTGCAGAGCAAACTGTATCTGACACTGGTTCAGAAAATGACAACAACTGGCAGGATTACCAGAGAAGCATCTTGGAGCTGGCATGCTAGGCTATATTAGAGAGGCTAAGCTGGGAGTCACAACAGGCTTTGGAGGTGCAGAAAGAGTTATAGTTCCTTGGGAAATCAAATAGACTGTGGGCCCTTTGCTATTAGAAGCCTGCAAATGCCTCCAACCCGAAATTTTTGTTTTTTTCTCTAAATGTTTAGATGTATTCAAATGACTCAAGCCCACAATTTACCTCCTTAAGCCTAAATCCTGCCTCGTAAACCTTGCCTTTTTAAGTAGAATTTCACAATATTTAAGCAAGCCCGTAATTTATTTCTTAGAAACAGGCAATATTAAAAAAGACTGTCAACATGACGTCAGTAAAGCAAGTTAGACGTAATCTGCAATCGGAGGCTACAAATTAATTTGTGCCAATAAGTAATATTTGGCGATAGGGCTCGCAATCAAGCACTCTATAAAATGCATTAGCTGCTAATGTATTTTAGTCCATGTGGGTTTCATGATATGTATTAACCCCTTGAGTCCCAGGATCAATATTACTCAGAAATAACATTTAAAAATATTTTTGAAATGCATATTTGTGGGTTTGCGACTTGTTTAATGAATTCTAATGTGTTTCCATGCCTTCCAGTGCTTTTATAGTACAGTATTGTGTGTTTAATTGCTGTTATAGCTTTAATAAGTGTTTGAAAAAGCCCTTTTTAGTACTATTTTTGACAGAAACATGATACTTTTTTTAGTTGCGGGTCAGACTTTATTTACGAACTAGACCTACGGGTCTAATAGAATATAAATTTTGTGTAACTTTAATTAGTTAGCGCTCGTAATATTTGAACTGCGGTAAAACCAATGGAGTTCTAAGCCCACATTTTCAACTTTGGCTGGCCCTTAGTGTGGGCAGGTAACTCATAATCGTATTGCGAGTAGTTAATAGAATATGTGGCAATATTAAGCCTGTGGCAGTTAATTGGAGAAGTCTCTCATCAGTATGAGCCAGCTAATTATCATGGGTTCAAAGTAATTTGATCTTGAAAGTTAATGTCTATCCTGCCCAGGTCCATCTTGGCAAGTTGTATTGTCAAAAGCCGGGTACTTGAAATCAAAAAAGAACAAACCATGAAAGGCAAAGTTTGAAGTTTGTTGCATTAAATAATAGATCCAGTGCTAGAATCAGTAGATGTGCTGAAGCAAGCAGCAGAAACCCAAACAGATACTCTGCTGAACCCCAGGGAGCAGAGTTATGGCACACAGGAGCACACCCATCTGAATTGGGCGTTTGATAATTTGCCAAAGTGTGTTTTTTGTTCAAATAAAGATATCAGAGCACAAAAACGTATTCAGAAGTTTAACTGCTCTTGGGGCTTGCCCTTAGTTTTAATGCATTTTAAACAGGTTTTACTTAATATTTTTTCATGCATGAAATAATCTTTGTAATGTTAAAAACATACTCTTTAAAAAACATTTCTGTTCCATGTGTTCCCTTTTAAAGAACAAATGGAGAACATGTTAGCATTATATCTATCACAGAAACACTTTACTGACAACCTTATTTTTTATAATTTTACATTCATTTTAATGCAACATTATTTATTCTAGGGAAAGTCTTGTCCTATAATACAATAATAGTAATGGCATCTGACATAATTTCTTGGACCTTTATACCTTATGAAACATTTTCAAACATCTGAAAGAAATTAGGAAAATGTGACATATTGCTATGATGAAAGTGCTGGCAGTGTTTAGTTACTCATTTGTTTTGGACAATGCCGTAAGTGCCCAGGGGATTGTTAGCAAGTGTCCAAGCTGCGCTTGTGTATTAAGCTATAGTTTCTCATCCAATGCTAAATTAAATTATGTTTTCTATTTTACAAGGGTTCTTAATTAAAGGAATATGTAAGCTTCCCGGATTATGAATGCATCTTATAGAGGAGAATTGATAGTATATGAAAAAAATGTTTGTATGAATAAATACCAAAATAATCATTTAAACACTTACCTTGAAGTTAGCAAAATCTATTGTAATTACTGACAGTTTAAAATTAAGGTTAACACCCCCTACATAATTTGTTTTGGCCAATCCGGTTAAATTAAATATTCCAGACCTAGCACTATGATAGTTGCTATGGCAGCAGCACACAGCATAGACAGAAAGCAGGGATGAGTCATATCCCAGCAGTGACTGGGAGGCTGACAACACTGCTCTAATATTGGCTGAGCAAGCAAGAGCAGGTAAATAGTGGGTTAATATTGCTCCCCGGATGCTGCATGCTGATTGGGTGGGGATCAGGAACTTGTGTAGACACCCCCTTGGAGTGTCAACATAATCATTAGAGTGATTTTTAGATATTAATAAAAAATAAAATGTTTTTTGAGACGTGCTGCGTACACATCGGCTGCTTTTTGCCTATAGAGTGCAGAAATGTATTAATCCAGCAAACTTAGATATCGCTTTAAAGAACTGCAAATAATAATTGGCAAACTGATTTTTAAAGTAAAAAAAACAATACAGCATTAGTTTATTATGTTTTATATGCACTTTGCTTTAGTGTAATCTGCCATTTTGTTTTATGATGATAAGCTTCTTGGAAGTAAGAGGAGACTTAGATTGAAGAGTACTTTTATTAGGTATAATGGAAATCTCATTTACAAGGACACTCTCCGGCAGCAGGAAAAAAGAGGCTAAACAAAGGAAACAAAAGGCTGTAGTCATGGCAGAATCTTCCATTAGGCAGGGTAGGCACTTCACGCTTGCAGCAGCAAGACAAACAGTGTGATCCACCAATTGGAGGTGGATACATATCTAAATGGATACACACAGAGCATGAGAAGAGATCACTGTAACACTGCAGCAGCTGCACGCCTCGTCCAGGAGCCAAGCAAATAGGTAATGTACACAGCGCCCGCACTAAACATTCTCTATTGTGTCTAGAATATTATATAAAAAAATACTTGCTTCATCAGTAGTGTGGGTCAGTTTATGATCATTGAATGTAATTAGTTTCTACATATTAATACATACACACATACATACAGAATAAGTGGATGTTTAAATCATGCTAAGTACTATTTAGTATAGCTGTATAATAATGTGTGTATATATTTGTCTATCTAACTATCTATCTACAGTGCCTTGCAAAAGTATTCACCCCCCTTGACTTTTTACCTATTTTGTTACATTACAGCCTTAAGTCCAATGCTTTGTTAATCGGAATTGTATGTGATAGATCAGAACACAATAGTCTAAGTTGGTGAAGTGATATGAGAAAAATATATACATAACATAAAAAAAAAAAATAGAAAACAGAACATTGGCATGTGCGTATCTATTCACCCCCTTTGTTATTAAGCCCATAAAAAGCTCTGGTGCAACCAATTACCTTCGGAAGTCACATAATTAGTGAAATGATGTCCACCAGTGTGCAATCTATGTGTCACATGATATGTCATTACATATACACAGCTTTTTTGAAAGGCCCCAGAGGCTGCAACACCTAAGCAATAGGCACCACTAACCAAACACTGCCATGAAGACCAAGGAACTCTCCAAACAAGTAAGGGACAATGTTGTTGAGAAGTACACGTTAGGGTTAGGTTATAAAAAAAATATCCAAATCTTTAATGATCCCCAGGAGCACCATCAAATGTATTGTAACCAAATGGAAAGAACAGGGCACAACAGCAAACCTGCCAAGAGACCAAAACTCACGGACTGGGCAAGGAGGTCATTAATAAGAGAGGCGGCACAGAGACCTAAGGTAACCCTGGAGGAGCTGCAGAGTTCCACAGCAGAGACTGGAGTATCTGTACATAGGACGACAATAAGCCGTACGCCAAAAGAAAGCCATTACTTTCAGCCAAAAACAACACTGAGTTTGCGAAACAAACGTGAGAGACTCCCAAAATGTATGGAGGAAGGTGCTCTGGTCTGATGAGACTAAAATGTAACTTTCGGCCATCAAAGAAAACGCTATGTCTGGCGCAAACCCATCACATCACCCAAAGAACACCATCCCCACAGTCAAACATGGTGGTGGCAGCATCATGCTGTGGGGATGTTTTTCAGCAGCTGGGACTGGGAAACTGGTCAGAGTTGAGGGAAAGATGGATGGTGCTAAATACAGGGATATTTTTGAGCAAAACCTGTACCACTCTGTGCGTGATTTGAAGCTAGGACAGAGGTTCACCTTCCGGAAGGACAATGACCCCAAACACACTGCTAAAGCAACACTTGAGTGGTTTAAGGGGAAACATGTAAATGTGTTGGAATGGCCTTGTCAAAGCCCAGATCTGAAAATCTGTGGTCAGACTTAAAGATTGCTGTTCACAAGCGAGCACCATCCAACTTGAAGGAGCTGGAGCAGTTTTGCAAGGAGGAATTGGCAAAAATCCCAGTGGTAAGATGTGGCAAGCTCATAGCGGTGACTCTACAAATTATTGACTTTAGGGGGGTGAATAGTTATGCACATTTACTTTTTCTGTTATTTTGTTGTTTGCATCACAATAAAAATAAAAAAAACATATTCAAAGTTGTGGGCATGTTCTGTAAATTAAATGATGCAAATCCTCAAACAATCTATGTTAATTCCAGGTTGTGAGGCATCAAAACACGAGAAATGCCAAGGGGGTGAATACTTTTGCAAGGCACTGTTTCTATCTGTCCCCTTTTCTAGTTCCTGGATCTTAGCTCATAAAGCCACCATAAAGGACAGACTGCTTGGCTCCAGCCACTATGTACATAAACACTTCTATAGTATTGTAATCTGTTTTATCCTATTGTTTGCCAGATAAAGTTAATGTACTCAATCTCCTGTGTGTCTGCCACTCCCTGTCATTATTGTGTTGTATACTCCCCCCCCCCCCCCATATCTAACCTCTATAAAACAGTTCACTGCTGAGACATATAGAAATGGTACGTTCCCTTATTTGCTCCTGGTGGCTGCGATACTGATCCTATCTCCACCTTGCAAGTAACTTGGCCTGGTCACTACCACAGGAAGGTTACTGAGACTCCTGGAAGCGCTGATACCTGATGGAGAGACTCTGACTGATGTAGAAGCCAGATATCAGGGTGCTGGTGCCGAGATTTCCAAGAACCCAAATGGTCCATGTGTTGTCTATAGCAGGTGGCCCTCAGCAGTAAGAGCCCCTACCCCTGGATTGTCACTCTATCTATCTATCTATCTATTTGAATGTACATGTTTTTTTATTTGTGTCTTAAGTTTAAAACATTAAATTTAGCCAATGTTTCTGTGAAGTACACATAAATTTAAACTAGCAATAAATTAGGTTACTGTGGCCTATAACACTCGCTCTATGAGTATAACATTTGCTGATGTAAAAACATATACAAAAAATATCTAACACTTAGAAGCCAGGATAATTTTGTAGAAGCCAGAAAGGCTGTTTCTAGAAAAGAAGCCTGACATAGAGATGCATTACACTTTGGAGCCAGAAGTACACATTTTCAGAGCCCTGGCTACCAGGATCCTAAGAAATGTCCTCCTTTGTTTATATGTATGTATGTATTTATATTTGGATATATTTTCAGGTAAAGTAGATTTAATATAGCACAATACAGGGGTAGTCAATAGGTAGACATGGGTCCCAATCAGAACCTCCATCTTCTTTCTTCTGGACCCAGGTCTACCTATTGAATATATCCAAATATAAAGAGTGAAATATATGATACATTTAGTAATGTATATTTTTAATCTGAAGCTTCTAATGCTTAAAAAGGTCTCAGTTACATGTTGTTATATCTCTATTTAAACTTCTTTCCAGTTTTCTTCTGAATACATTATATTCAATTATTTGTATTCAAAACCATAAACAAATATGGACTATGGACCTTGGCTCATTCTGAAACATTCAGACCTTAGGGAATATATATGAAGGGATTGACAAATGTATACCAAATTTAGGAGCCACGCTGCCTTTTCTTATAAGGCAGGGAATAGTGTATAGATGTACATATTGGTAGAATAACAAAAAAGTTAGAGCCAAAAATAAGTTGTTAGGAACTATGGCCCCTTGGCATCAACATTTATTTTTTCTAATTAAAATACTTTTTTATTCATTGTGCACTATGTATGATACAAGTGATCATGATATGTGTTTTTGTAACATGTGCTCACTGCCTATCCATGGAAAAATACATGATAGCCCACCATCAAATGCATTTAATAAACAAATAATTGCTCCATGGGTGTGAGCATCTATCTTGTTAAAATGGCTTAGTTATACAGAATAAACTATAGAAAATATTTACAGTAATGGTCCTTTAATGCCGTTTGCAGGTCCTTCTAAAATTAATTATTCTATGTGATAAAGAGTAATCCCATAAAGGTGATATGCAGGCAGCACTTCATGCCTTTAGGAGAAGGATATCAAGTTTAGGTTACACTTTTAGTGCATAGCTTACATGTTTTACATTCATTTGCAAATAAATTGCATACCATTTTCTGATGATTAAAATTAATGCGTTATATGGATGTACCTCTTGATATCTTATTGTATGTGTCTGTAAGACTTGTTTCTATGATAAAGCTTAAAATCACTTACCTTCACATTCATCTTGAAGGTATAGATAAGTTTCCCTGTTGTTACCCTTTTCTAATTTAACACATTCTGCTTATATCAGAAACACACATTACATTGAGTCATTTTATACATATTCAAACGTATTTTATTTAAAAATAAAACTTGTTTCCCACACCCAGAACTGTTTACATAGGCACAATGACCCTTCCAATAGAAACACTGCATTTTGATACATATATTAACCCTTTACTAACCTTCAAGCCAGCAGCAGGTCAATGCAGAGATCTACAGATCAGTGTCTGGCTCCTCCTGCTTCATTCTACAAGGGGACTACACATTCCATGATTCCTCCCTGCACAAACTGCTATCATTGATTGTTACATTGCATTAAAATGTATTAGCTGCCTGTGATTGACCAAAACAAATAATTAATTCTATCTTAATTTAAGCAGGGATGTATTGCTAACAATAAGGCTGCAGAAGAAGATGAAATCCCAATTGAACTATTCAAAATTTTACAGAAAGATGCTGTGAAAGTGCTGCTTGCCTTATGCCAACACATTTGGAAAACTCAGCAATGGCCAATAGACTGAAAAAGGTCAATCTACATCCCAATCCCCCAAAAAGGCAGTGCCAACGAGTGCTCCAATTATTTAACAATTGCACCAATTTCACATGCCAGTAAGGTAATGCTTAACATTCTACAAGCTCGACTCCAACAATATATGGACCGGGAACTACCAGATGTGCAAGCCTGGTTGCGCAGAGGAAGAGGCATAAGAGATCAAATTGCCAATGTCTGCTGGATAATAGAAAAAGCAAGAGAGTTCCAGAAAAGCTTTAGCTTCATAGACTATACTAAAGTCTTAGACTGTGTAGATCACAACAAAATGTGGCATGTTCTTAAAGCGATGGAAGTACCAGATCATCTCATCTACATCATGAGGAATCTGTATGCGGACCAAGAAGTCACAGTCAGAACCGAACATGGGACAACAGAATAGTTCAAGATCGGAAAAGGATTCCGACAAGGTTGTATATTGTCACCTTTTTATTCAACCTTTATGCAGAGTGCATCATGCATAAGGCCAGACTGGATGAATAAAAAAGCCGGAATCAATGTTGCTGAAAGAAATATCAACAACCTCAGATATGCTGTTGATACTACCTTGATGGCTGAAAGTGAGGAAGAACTGAAGGACCTATTGATGAGGGTAAAAGAAGAGAGTGCAAAATTTGGCCTGCTGCTCAACGTTAAAAAGACGAAGATCATGGCAAACAACAATCTCACTTCCTGACAAATAGACAGGGAAGGAGTGGAGGCAGCGGCAGAATTTATTTTCCTGGGATCCAAGATCTCTGCAGATGGCGACTGTAGTCATGAAATTAAAAAACGTTTGCTTCTGGGGAGGAAAGCTATTGCAAGTTTGGACAAGCTAGTAAAAAGTAAAGATATTAAACTATCAATAAAGGTCCGCATAGTTCGAACTATGGTATTCCCAGTAGTAACATACGGATGTGAGAGATGGACCATAAAGAAGTCCGAGTGCTGCAGAATTGACACCTTTGAATTGTGGTGTTGGAGAAGACTACTTAGAATCCCTTGGACTGCAAGAAGATCCAATAAATCCATACTACAGGAAATCAAGATGAACTGTTCACTAGAAGGTATGATCATGAAGCTGAAGATCAAATATTTTAGCCATATCATGAGACGGCAGGATTCCCTAGAAAAGACTCTGATGCTGGGAAAGATTGAAGGCACAAGAAGAAGGGGATGACAGAGGCAGGGATGGATAGATGAGGTCACGGAAGCAATGAACTTGATGGAGCTCAGAGGGTCAGTGACTGAGAGATGCACCTGACATGCTGCAGTCCATAGAGTTACAGAGAGTCTAACGACTAAACAACAACAAAATTCTTTAGCGCAGGATTCTGTTTCCTTTACAAGCTGCTCTTGTCTCAGGATGGTGAGTCCTCTTAAACTAATCTGCTTTCCATTAGTCCTGTTTAACAGGCAGTTTTAGAAGCCACGTTTTCAATGTATAGATAGAAGCTTCTTCCGCATTCAAAGTCTCCTCAAATTATTTGCATATTGTTTTTTTTTTTAACATTGTTATTCCATTGTATTTGTGAATATGCTTACTTTGTAGATTCCATTGCAGCATAATTGCATACAAACCTTAGTAAATTAAAAACTGTAATAGTTTTTCTTTAATTTCTTAAAATAATTTCCTTATTACCATGTGCAGTACTTCAAAAGATTATATGTATATACATGTATATATATATATATATATATATAAATATATATATATATATATATATATAAATAAAGCTACATTGAACCTTTAATACCTACAATCCAAGGACTCTGAGCACTAAGTATTGCAGTTGTATTGTTTTATCACAAAAATATAAAATGACTGACAAGTTGCATTGTTATTAAAAACAGAAACATCTCTTCTAACAAAGCACAGGCAAGAGTAATTTAAATCAATCCAAGAGAGATAATAGGCAGCAGAACTTTAGCTTTTTCCAGGAATTCATATTATGTTTGCATAAAAGACTGGATTATGCCCACAATCAGCTAATTCTGTTTTATATATACAGGGGTGGAAATTATCTGGGAGCCTCTGCCACAGAATAATGTATCTCTATGAAGGGTTTCATTCTAGGCTCCTAAGTTAGATATTTTTACCACCCCTGTATGTATTTAATAAAGTGAGCATATGCCTAAAAAGAACTGAGTGGTATTGGGTTAAAAGTGAAAATTAATTGTGGACTACTTTGCATGTCCCTGCCCAGTTTCACAATGTGCAGTGCAATAACTAAATTTCTTGGAAATTTATGCCGAAAATATGTGTTTCAGCTTATTTTTAGACATTCAAATGTGTACACAAATGTACTGTTTATTTACTTTACTCTGTATGTCGGAGGACTTCTATTCCCCTTTTGCCCACCAAAAGGTAAATTATGTTGTGGTATATATATATATATATATATATATATATATATATATATATATATATATATTGTAACAGTGCCCCCAGAGGTGAGAGCGATGAAGAGTTTTCTCCATGAAAGAGACGGTCAACTTACTGGAGAAGTGCTAAGCGACTAATCGAGGTAAGCCTGTTAAAAAGACACACACAGAGAGATGGGGGTGGTGCCTCTGCAATTAGGCTCTGTTTGGCCTAGCAGAGTGAGGCCAGGGCCTCACTACAAGCTCAGAAGGACACTTGTATGCATCTGCCAGTGAGAGGGAAGGCAGTGTTTTTTACTTTGTCTGCTGGAAGCATAAATTGAGAGCAAACAGAGAAATCTGCTACTAGGATTGGAGTAGCTGCAGAGAAAAAGGATTTGTGCCTCAAAGAGGATTTACAGAGGAGACTGTTTGCTGCAGAGGAGCTGCAGCAAGGATTTTGCCACAGCAGTATTTACAGAAATGACTGATTGGTGCTATTTCAGCGATTGGAGCAGAGGATCCATTACTACTGATAGACTGGATGTAAAAGATACAGGCCACTTTAAACTATTGAATAAGGACTGTTCAAAGACCATATGTTTTACCTGAAGGCCGAGAAGCGGCTTCAGGGCTAGCGAGGGTGTTCCTGATGTTAAGCCAGTACGTTTACGTAGATGTTTATTTCATGCTGAAACTACCAGCTTTTCTAAGAAACCAGTAGCCAAAAGCCACATTGCCACAATTGGTGGCAGTGGTGGGATAGCAGGTCTTGAAGTTAAAGACAGCCCACATTTTCAGCATGGAGGAGGCTTTGAAAGCCTTATTGCAAGCCACAGAGAAATGGCAGATACAAGTGGAAATGGACAGAGTCCACATGAGAGAATCTTGGGAAGCACAGAAAGCTCAGCTGCAGCAAATGAGGTGTGGAAAAAACACTGTGGCTTCAAAGCGGGATTATGAATCCGAACCTCTTCCTAAAGATGACCAGTAAGGATGATGTAGAACATACCTCCTGAATTTTAAAAAGATTGCTACTAGGGAAGGTTGGCCTAAACAGCACTGGGCAACAGTCCTTGGTCCCTATCTGTGTGGAGAAGCTCAGAGAGCATATTGTGATCTGCTTGAAGAAAAGGCAACAAATTATTGTACCCTGAAGGAAGAGATCCTTTTCAGACTGGGAGTGAAAACAGTACAGAGATTGCACCACTGGCATTTTTTTGACAGACACGCTTATTGCTATCCAACGGACATGCTTGTCTGCCCAAGTTTAAAAAGCAGTTTCCCTGTTAAGGGAAGGCAAACCGAGCCTGATGCAGGAGGAAATCAGGAGTTAGAGACCTGGTGGATGGCAGAGAGAGTGCCACAAGCCACCAAGAGAGCATCAAAAAAGACTGCAGAGAGCGCAAGAGAGACTGCAAGGAGCACAAAAGAGACTGCAGAGAGCACAAGAGAGACTGCAGAGAGCACAAGAGAGACTGCAGAGAACACTAGAGAGACTGCAGAGCAGGCCAGAGAGACTGCAGACCGATGAGACGGCGAGAGAGAACGCTGAGACGACGAGAGAGACTGCTGAGATGGCGAGAGAGACCGCTGAGATTGCAAAAGAAACTGCTGAGATGACAAAAGAGACTGCTGACATGGCAAAAGAGACTGCTGACATGGCAAAAGAGACTGCAGAGAGAGCAAGTGAGTCTACTGAGAAAGTGGAGATCAAACAGATGATTGCAGCCAGTATTCTTAGTAAGGATGAATGTCCTAATTTTGAGGAAAAAACTGGAATCCTTACTAAAGGGAAAGTTGTAAAAGATAAGAATCTGGAGACTGAATTGGTGAAGAAGGAACCACTGTCAGGACATATGAAGCAGAGCATAGAGATGTGTCCTACTAAAATTGTAAAGTATCCAGAGAGATCTCTGTCTCAGGTGCCAATAAAACAAATTGATATGGACAAGGAGAGGCAAGAAAGGAAACCAGTCCAGCAAGAGGTAAAGATGAGCAATATTTCAGTAAGACTGAAAAAGCCTGAAATGGAAGACAGGCAAATTGTTACTAATATGAGGGGTGTCAGGATGATGCCAGATTACATTCCTAAATGGAGGAGGGAGCCTGCATTTGAGAACTACAGAGTGTATTACAGGAATAAGATACAGATGCCTTTTTGGGAGCAGAGGAAGAGTCCTCCCAAGTATAAGCTGAAAGAGTCCGTTGTGCGGGAACCGCAGCACAAGGGTAAACAGGAGAAACAAGATTTCCTCACTAACCATGCGTCTCAGAGAGAAGGAGAGATTGAAGAATACCTTAAGCACACTCCCTGCTATTGAGGCACAGTTTAAGCAGAGTGGAGTTTGTTCAGAAGAGACTAACACTGATCTTCAGGAACTGTGTGCACAAGTTGATACATTGAATGCAGAGCGATACTTGCAGAAAGCTCATATGCAAGGCATAGCGAAGGAGCTTGTACAGGAAAGACAGAATGGTCAAGAAAGCATGGCTGAGCAGCCAAAGATATTCAGGGAGGACCTGATAGAAGAGTCAGAGGAGGTTCCTCTGTTGAACATGCAGCAAAAGATCCAGTACAAGCAAAGTGAGCTGGATTTGCAACAAGCTAATTAGGAGAAATTGTGGCTGAAGGAAGCCGAGGACGATGAAAAGCTGATCGCCTTGGAGGCAAAGCAAGTGGAGAAGCCACAAAAAGATGAAATAATACGGATGAAGGCTGAGGATGCCGGAAATAAAAGTGTTTTCCAGGAATCTAGGATTCAAGAGGCCACTAAGAAGTGTACTGGCCTATCTGCTGAGTGTCAGCCTGGAGTTGCTGAACAGCTGGAAATATTCCAGCAAAACCCAACATCTGAGAGATCCTTCCTGGCAGAGATAGAGAGTCACAGACCTTGCAGGAGTGAAAGCACAGTGGTAACGAGTAGGCCTGCTGTGAACCGAAAGAAAGAGGAGGTGCGGACCCAGGCTCAAGAAGCAGCCCTGAGAGAGGTCATGCTTCTGGAGCCTCTTATGGATGCTGTACCAGAAAAGAAGCAAGAGGGCCATATGAAACTGATACCGTTTGGTGAAACTTCTGAGCCAGACACCAGCCTATTGGAGCTACTTAGTGCTGTGGAAGCGTTGGTGAAAGAGAAAGAAGCCCAACTTCATAAGATGGACAGGGTCCTCGGCAGTGTGAGGCAGAAGCTTCAACAGCTGCAAGGGAACATTCACGGCCTCTCGGCTCAGGTCGCTCAACCCGATGTTGTTGAGCTGGGGGGAAGGATGTGTAACAGTGCCCCCAGAGGTGAGAGCGATGAAGAGTTTTCTCCAGGAAAGAGAGAGTTAACTTACTGGAGAAGTGCTAAGCGACTAATTGAGGTAAGCCTGTTAAAAAGGCACACACAGAGAGATGGGGGTGGTGCCTCTGCAATTAGGCTCTGTTTGGCCTAGCAGAGTTAGGCCAGGGCCTCACTACAAACTCGGAAGGACACTTGTATGCATCTGCCAGTGAGAGAGAGGGAAGGCAGTGTTTTTGACTTTGTCTGCTGGAAGCATAAATTGAGAGCAAATGGAGAAATCTCCTACTAGGATTGGAGTAGCTGCAGAGAAAAAGGATTTGTGCCTCCAAGAGGATTTACAGAGGAGACTGTTTGCTGCAGAGGAGCTGCAGCAAGGATTTTGCCACAGCAGTATTTACAGAGGTGACTGATTGGTGCTATCCCAGCGATTGGAGCAGAGGATCCATTACTACTGATAGAGAGACTGGATGTAAAAGGTACAGGCCACTTTAAACTTGAGTTGAAACTTATTGAATAAGGACTGTTCAAAGACCATGGGCCTCATTAAAATCTCCCTCGTAGTTCTCTCGGTGCTCGCAAAAGGCAGTTTTTTGCTGTTTGCGAGTACCGAATCTCTCGCAGCCTGCTTTGCGATACGAAAAAATGGCCGAGAATAGGCTCCGAGAGAGCTACGTAGTCACATGCAGCCTTAAATCTACGAGTGATTCTCGCATTTCAGAAGAGTGCCCCCCATGAGTGACAGGGTTAATTGGGGTCTGTATTGACCCCCATGAGTTATAGGGTTAATTAAGTGCTTATGGGGGTCTGTATTGACCCCCATGAATTATAGGGTTAATTAAGGCCTTATGGGGGTCTGTATTGAACCCCATGAATTATAGGGTTAATTAAGTGCTTATGGGGGTCTGTATTGACCCCCATGAGTGACAGGGTTAATTAAGGCCTTATGGGGGTCTGCATTGACCCCCATGAGTGACAGGGTTAATTAAGTGCTTATGGGGGTCTGTATTGACCCCCATGAGTTATAGGGTTAATTTTAGTCGCCTGGGGTTAATATTTTTAGTGCGAGTCCTTTCAGGACCTTTACGGTCCTTTAAGGACCCGCGAAGCGGGAAATGTAAAAATTGAAATGCAGCGGGGTCACGATCGGTGCCGATTGGGGACCCCCGCTGCAAGGGGTTAATGTGTGGGGGCTGCGGGGGTCCCTATGGACCCCTGCAGCAAGGTGTTAATGTGAGGACACTTCGGGGGTCCCGATGGGGACCCTCGCATAGAGGGGGGTTAATTTTAGGTGCCGGGGGGGATCGTTGGAGTACCCCCCACGGCATGGCTTATGTAGGGGACTGCCGCGGAGGTCCCATTTAGGACCCCTGCACTACTTGTTGAGGTGCGGGAGCCTGCGATATCATCTCACAGGCTGTCACTTCTCATGTACATTTTCGCAGTGTTGATACTTACGGCCCTGCTGCGTAGCTCATACGTTTCTCGCAGCAGGGCGATTGTAATAGCATTGTAACTTAGAGAAATTTTGCAGTACATAGGGCTTAAGTAGAAGCCTCTTATTTACGAGGCTGGAATTTAATAGGGCCCCATATGTTTTACCTGAAGGCCGAGAAGCTGCTTCAGGGCTAGCGAGGGTGTTCCTGATGTTAAGCCAGTACGTTTACGTAGATGTTTATTTCATGCTGAAACTACCAGCTTTTCTAAGAAACCAGTAGCCAAAGGCCACATTGCCACAATATATATATATATATATATATATATATATATATATATATATATATATATATATAAATATACAGTTGTGCTCAAAGGTTTGCATACCCTTATAGAAATTGTGAAATTTTGGCATTTATTTTGAAAATATAACTGATCCTTCAAACAAAATGTCTTTTATTGAAGCATAGTGATCATATTAAGCCATTTATTATCACATAGTTGATTGACTCCTTTTTAAATCGTAATGATAACAGAAATCGCCCAAATGGTCCAGATCAAAAGTTTACATACCCTTGAATATTTGGCCTTGTTACAGATACACAAGGAGACACACACAGGTTAAAATGGCAATTAAAGGTTATTTTCCCACACCTGTGCCTTTTTACATTGCAATAAGTGTCTGTGTATAAATAGTCAATGAGTTTGTAAGCTCTCACTTGGATGCACTGCGCAGGCTAGATACTGTGCCATGGGGAGCAGAAAAGTAGCGTTAAAAGACCTGCATACTAAGGTATTGGAACTTTAAAAAGATGGAAGAGGATATAAAAAGATATCCAAAGCCTTGAAAATGCCAGTCAGTACTGTTCACTTATTAATAAGTTGAAAATTCAGGGATCTCTTGCTACCAAGCCAATGTCAGGTAGACCAAGAAAAATGTCAGCACAACTGCCAGAAGAATTGGTCGAAATACAAAGAAAAACCCACAGGTAACCTCAGGAGAAATTACAGGCTGCTCTGGAAAAAACATTGTGGTTGTCTCAAGGAGCACAATACGAAGATACTTGAACAAAAATTAACTGTATGGTCGAGTGGCCAGAAAGAAGCCTTTACTGTGCCAATACTGTGCTTACAATATGTCCGACAACACCTTGACATACCTCACAGCTTCCGGCACACTGTAATTTGGAGTGACAAGACAAAAATGTAAGGCGCTATGTTTGGAGAGGGGTCAACAAGGCCTATAGTTAAAAGAATACCACCCCCACTGTGAAGCATGGTGTGGGCTCTAAAAGCACAGGAAATCTTGTGAAAATTGATGGCAAGATGAATGCAACATGTTATCAGAAAATACTGGCTGACAATTTGCATTCTTCTGCATGAAGGCTGCACATAGGACGCTCTTGGACTTTTCAGCATGACAATGACCCTAAGCACAAGGCCAAGTTGACCCTCCAGTGGTTACAGCAGAAAAGGGGAAGGTTGTGGGTGGCTATCAAAGTCTCCTGACCTTAATATCATGGAGCCACTCTGGGGACATCTCAAACTTGCGGTTCATGCAAGACGACCAAAGACTTTGCATGACCTGGAGGCATTTTGCCAAGACGAATGGGCAGCTCTACCATCTGCAAGAATTTGGGGCCTCATGGACAACTAGTACTAAAGACTGCACGCTGTCATTGATGCTTAAGGGGGCAATACACAGTATTAAGAATAAAGGGTATGCAAACTTTTGAAAACAGTAATTTCATTTTTTTATTTGTTGCCATGTTTTGTTTTATGATTGTGCCATTCTGTTATAACCTACAGTCCAATATGAATCCCATAAGAAATAAAAGAAATGTGTTTTGCCTGCTCACTCATTTTCTTTAAAAATGGTACATATATTACCAATTCTTCAGGGGTATCTAACTTTTGAGCACAACTGTATATATATTGTGACAGAGTCATACAAGGTGTTTATGTGAGTCAAAGACCCTGTAAAGCTCTGTTCCCTTAGGAGGACTGCAGTGGTTAACTTTTCTGCTCAGAAGATTAGCTACAGTTGGAGAAACTTTTGTCCGTTTGGAGCAGTGTGGAGACCTGGAAATCTGAAGAATACAGGCCACTGATTTTTTTAAAAATGTTGGCTTGTTTCTTTTTGTTCCACCCAGGTTTATCTGTATATATAGAATTATCTTTTCAAAAAATATAATAGTTAAATCCAATGTTTGGGGCAGAAGATCATGCTACATTGCTTGCTATACATTTTTTATAATCTTTTACTAAAATGTACTTTAAAAAAAGAAGAATTATGTAGTTTCAGTGGCATATATGATTAGTTATCAGATTGTATTTATACAGTTCCAGCTACAGAACATACAAAATACATTCCATCATTAGAATATGCAGTATTCCATATCCATAATAATATGATTATCTTTGTCTCTTTATTGTTTGAACTTATGAACATGTGCTCAGGAAGGAAAGCAATTACCTGTGACTTCATTATGTTTCTGAAGTTGATGAGAGAAAAATTGTGACAGACAGAAAGCGAGGCAAAAGGCATCCAAACAGTTACAGTAGATGGAGAGACAAAATAAATTAGCAAAAATAGAGAAGCAGATGTATGTTCAAAGTCAGATGGACTTCCAAAGAAAGTGGCATGGAAATTCATACTTGGATTGCCAATAAGTAGCTTTGTGTGACAGACCATCAATGGGAGACCACGTATAAGTGTAATACTGTAGTTACAAGCTACCTTTTAAAGTGCTCTGTTAAAGCTACAGACACAACCTCTTTTGGTAGTGAATTCTACAACATACTTTTTCTTTTTTGGGTAAGGTAACATTTTCTTTAACATGAAGAGTTTACATTATTAAAATTTAAATTTTCATATTTACAGGCTATTGCAAGCAAGCAAAGCATAGTTTTTCAACTTAATTTTAAATATTTGTAGACAGCAGGTGAATTGTGCACATTTTTTAAAGCAATCAAAGGTATAAAAAAATATTTTGAAATATGAAGCAGTCAAGGTAGTAGGATGAACTTGACAGTCCACCCATGGTATATAACACTGGAAAAGATCACACGGACGCAACTACATCCACGGTTTACAATGCAGCTTAGTGAATTCAGAGAGGGGACTCACTGATTCTGTTTACTTTAAAACAGATTGAGCACCTTTTTTGTTGTTGCTTATGCAAATGATGCTTGGAGCTTAGTTTTCCTAATAGAGATAAGGGGCTCCAGATGTGGACTCCTTGCTCACTGTGCCTTAGGGAGCTCAGCTACCTACTGACTAGGCCCAACTAAGGCCAAAATGTAAGTCTTGGGTTTTCTGTTTCTTCTTTTCAGGGTAGAATTGCCTGGTATTTCGGGGCTGTATCACTCGGCCATGTGAGACCAGACTGATATATTACAGGATATTTCTCCCTGTGAAGGGATCAAGTGAGCTAAAAGGGTGGTGTGACCTCTTGGTTCCCTGACTGGAATCGAACTCAGGTCACAGCGGTGAAAGTACTGAATCCTAACCCCTGGACCATCAGGTAGCCCTACCAAAAGATTTACCTTTAGTTAAATGGGACCACTACCCTACAAATAATATGTATTTGTGATTTTTTCTACTGTTGTATCCACGTCTGAGTTTGCTTGTGGAAGTTCCTGGCATTTCAAAAACTGTATTTGCAAGGGCATTAAAAAGTATTTTTTGTAATATTTGCAGCACTAATCGTTCATAGCAAACTTGTGTGAAGTCCTCTTGTCTCCCAGCTGAGGACTTTGTCAACCAGTTTAAAGATAAAGAGAACATGCCAAAATGATGGAGACACAAAATGTTGGCATAAATTTGAAACAGAATTTGAGTGTATCAGAGAGGAAAGCTCTCAAAGAACTAAGTAATAGTAACATCATTATCAAACCGGCTGATAAGGGCGGCAATGTTGTACTCATGAATGATACAGATTAACTTAAAATGTGTAACAAGGTTCTAGAAGATAAGACAACATATAAAGTATTAAAAGAAAATCCAACACAGAAATTCAGAAAAGAACTACAAGAAATATTGTGCTATGCAAAAGATAGAAAATTGATTGATCAAGCCACCTATGATTTTTTTATTACCAAAATATGTTACAACATCTACTTTTTACACCCTCACAAACAAATAATTCCAGTCCCCGGTCGTCCCATCGTTTCCAGCAACAACTGTCTTACAGAAAAAATAAGTAAATGTGTAGATGAACATCTGAAAGAAATAGTTAAAACATTACCTTCATATCTACAGGATACCTTGGATGTTTTAAAACAACTGAATGATATTACAGTACCTAAAGAAACAATCCTGATCACAACTGATGTTGAACAGTTATATTCATCGATACCACATGATAAAGGTATTGCGGCAGTTGAATATTTCCTATGTATGCAAAGCAATGTAGATGTGGAATTCAATGAATTAATTATCAGATTACTTAGGTTTACACTCACTAAGAATTATTTCCTATTCAATAATTGTTGGTATCAGCAAAGTAAGGGGACAGCCATGGGCACGTCCTGTGGCCCAAGTTACGCCAATTTATACTTGGGGCACTGGGAGAAAACAGTATTTGGAGAAGCCTTAAAGAAATATACAGAAAATGTTATACTCTGGCAACGCTTCATTGACGACATATTACTCTTTTGGATAGGCACTAAGAATGAATTTTTTGAATTTATTGATATTTTGAATCAGAACAACTTAGGTTTAAAATTTACATACTCGATTGACAACAGAGAAGCTGAATTTTTGGATTTGATTCTTACAAAAGACAATGATGAAAATATACATACATCAGTCTTCCGTAAACCTACAGCTTCAAACGCACTTCTTCATTGGTCAAATCAGGAATACCTACTGGATAGTACCTTAGGTTGAAAAGGAATTGTGACAATGAGACTGACTTCAAGATAAAGGCCAAAGATTTACGGTTAAGATTCAAACAACGTGGTTATCCAAATTGTGTTTTCAAAAGAGCATATAAAAGAGCATTAACAAATAAACGTGAGGAATTACTTTATAAGACAGATGAAAGGGAAAATGTTGAACCGGATGAAAAAATATGTTGTATAATGAAATATGGTAATGACTGGCTATCAATCAAACAGATTCTAAAAAAACACTGGTATATCCTAAGAGAGGACACAGCTCTGAAAGAATTTCTAACGATAGAACCTTCAATAACATACAGGAGAAATAGAAATGTAAATGATGTTCTGGTCAAAAGTTGTTACAACCCTCTACAAAGAACATCTAATTGGTTAACCTCCACGATAGGTTTATTTAAATGTGTTCATTGTAAAGCCTGTAATTATATTCAACCAAGTATGGAGTTTATGGACTCCAACACAGGGAAAAAAATCTGGTTAGGAGTTTTATAAATTGTGAAACCACTCACGTTGTATACGTAATGACATGTCCATGTCAAAAATACTACGTTGATAAAACGTTTCGACAATTGCGAAGAAGAATACTTGAACATGTATATTCAGTAACTAAACAACTGGATACTCCGGTATCTAGACACATAAATAATTTTCACAAAAATCAGCCGGAGATTTCAAGTCTTAGAGAGATTATGTATAGGACCAAGAGGAGGAAATATTGACCAGATTTTACTTCAAAAAGAAAGTAAATGGATATTTACCTTGGATAGTAAATATGCTAAAGGCCTGAATGAAGGCTACTCATACTCTGCCTTTCTTAAAGACCGTGTTAAATGGCACTTAAAAGCAAATTATTTTAGTTTTAGATTATTAGTATTCATCTTTGTCTTTTATATTATTTTCAGATTCTTTTAAAACACATTTAACAAACATATACATGTTTTTTCTTTAGTAAACGGATCCCACACATACTAAAAAAGCGATTATCTATAGTCAAGCCATCCGATACCACCGCATATGTTCTAACAATGAGGACCGCGATAAACATTTAAAAACCCTGTCTGACTCCTTCAGGAGAAAGGGCTACAAACCTAATGTCATAACACAGAAAGTAAACTCTGCCATTAAAACACCCCGGGAACACCTGCTGCAATACAAAACTAAAGAAACAACCTCACGTACACCTCTGGTAACCACATACCATCCGGATCTAGAAGGAATCCGCAAAATATTTAAGGATCTACAACCACTGCTAACAGAGGACACTGAATTAAAACATATATTCCCCAAACCCCCCATTCTTGCATTTAGGCAGCCACCAAATCTCAGACAAACATTGGTGAACAGTAGATTGGCCAATGAAGAGCTTAACATAGAAAACGGCACAAAACCTTGCAATAAAAATCGGTGTAAATTGTGTCAACACATCTGCAAAGAGGACACAGCCACGCACAACAAGAAGACCTATAACATCAGAGGATCATATTCTTGTACGTCATCCAATGTAGTCTACATGATACAATGTACTGCATGTGAGAGAGGCTGCTACATTGGAGAAACCAGCCAGAAATTACATATGAGGATGAATCTACACAGACATTCCATCAATAAGCACAATGAGGAGACTTACTGTACTCCAGTTGGACACCATTTCACCCAGAATAACCACTCCATGAAAAATCTCAAAATCAAAATACTCAAAGGTTTTTTTAAAAACACTAAGGAAAGAAAGACATTTGAAATTAAAATGATTATGTTCTTCAACAGTAATAAGTCAGGACTTAATATCGACATTGAATTCTTATCTCATTATCAAAATTTCTTATAACCTCCAACATTCATGCTTGGAAATATATATGTGTGTTTATTGATTTTTTTTTTTTTTTTTGACTTTTTTGACTTTTTGTTCTTTGCCTTCATCCTGAGTTTGGTTACAGCCCTATGGTACCTTAGATGTAAAACTATTTACGACCCCAATTTACTTACTCTGGTCTGCACCCCCACACACTTGCACGGCTGGCTGATCAGAACATTATTTGTTAATTCTGGAATTTTTTTGCTGTATTTGTGATTCTATAATCAGTATTGACTCTGACTCGACAAAGAGAGGAACGCTCTCGAAAGCTCGTCATGAAACCTATGAATATGTTTGTCCAATAAAAAAGGTATCACTATATACTGCAATACTCTGATTATTCATCTGGATTACTGGACATTCACGGCTACCTCACTCTTCATATATATATATATATATATATATATATATATATAACTGTTTGTATTGTATTTTTGACCCTTGTTTCAATCCTGTGATTATCAGTATATCCTGTATCAACAGGAAAATCAGTATATTCTGATTTATGAGGATTGTTTATTGCAAGGAATTTCATTTTGAGGTGATACAAGTGTTTTTAAACCTCATACATATTCCATTACTGACAGCACCTTTACATATTTTTATATATTTGAAGCGGCGTAGTTTTCGGATCTACACTATCCAATTAAGGATTTTTTTTTTTGTTTGTTTTAGCAAAAAGTGGTGTGAAGCACCCAGGATACTAGTAATATAGATCAGATACATTTTTGTTACAGTCTAAAGATAAGATTGAAAACATTCCTAACAAATTCTCCTCTCAACCCATCTCACACACTTCTTCCTTTCAACTAAGCAATAACACCCAGCCTTCATCCTTCCACATTCCCACAAACACTATGGACTCCTTTAACACTGTAAACGAGAATGAAGTCTCCAAACTATTATCAACCTGTCCTCAAGATCCTATTCCAACACAGTTACTCACTCACCACTCTACCACACTACTCTCACACATATATTCAACCTTCCGTAATTACTGGGCATTTTCCATCATCTCTAAAACATGCTATAATTACACCCATTCTTAAAAACTCCTCCACCCTCCCCCTCCTTTCTGCTAATGATCTCCTCCTTACTCCTCTCACCTCCTCTTATTCCTGCCTTCAGAACTTTTCTTGTGTTGCCCCAATTAATTGGAAATTTCTTACCTTGCTCCACTAGTCTTTCTGCCTGTCTCAAGTCCTTCAAAACCTCACTAAAATATTTTAATATTTATATCACCTTCATATTTATTATGCCCAATTTATTTATCACCTTCCAAATCCCTTGGATTGTAAGTTTTTAATCGTATAGGATGCTTGAAAAAGTTCTCTATGTGCAAGATTATAAATCAAAAACAGGGTTCTCTTCGTTTAATCCGTATTTATATTGTTTTTTTAAAGTGAAATCAATAACAGCCTTGTTAAAATCTCTAGATTATTTTTGACCTAGATCATGATACACACAGTTTTAAAGAAACACTGTGGTCAGATCTTTTCTGTATGATAATGGGCATAATGTTTTTAGAAAGCAAAACAAAAACACAATTTATACATTTTGCAAGTTTTTTTATGCAACTATTCTTCACTTTCATATTGTTTTCATGCCTGTTGTCTTCTATTACAGTGTCAGGAAAGTGTTTCCATGTAAACTAACAAGCATTTTTTTGTCCTGCTGAGAGCACTGGAAGTCTCATTCCCAACATGCAATCAGAAACTTCCTGTATATTCAAAGTCTCCATCCACTTAAGGAAGTTGATCAGCTTAAACCAAAATGGTAGATACCGCAGCAACCTAATTGCATATAAAAGGTAATAAATTAGAATCTATATTATTTTTTTACATTATAAATATTTATGTTGTTTATTTTCTAAAATAGTTATTCAACAGTTTAAATTTTACAAATGTAACTACATTGTTCTTTTATTTGTCAAATGTAAAATACCTAGCTTCTTCTATCAGTCATTAAAATCATACTTTTGAAACCAAACCATTTCAGCTAAATCTTTGAGCCTAACCTCTTATTATCTGCCTCACCAGTCAAGCCTTCCATATTAGTTTGCATGTACACTATTCCCATGAGCCAAATGATAAGGAATGCAGATTACCAAGTTGTCATTCTGTTTACGTTGATGCATAAGACAGCACCATTTTTTTGATTCTTCTGACCACAAAATTGAGTGATTGTCAGAGAGTCTTTATTATGTTGCATATTGTTTGCCAGGAGACCCCATGAGCCTTTATTTGTCCTGACTAGATCTTTCTATAGGTTCATCTTAGTCTTATCTTCCTTCCATTACTATCAATCTCAGAAATCTTTACACCTTTGGATGCAAGCTGTTGCAGCTTCATGCTATCATATCACAACAGTAGATCCCATGCTGAAAATGTTAAAGTGGTAAGAATTACATTAAAAAAAATAGCATATTAGCGCACATGCTTGAGACCTTAGTGGTCATACCATTTTTAGCTTTCCATCTTGTCCCGATGCCCCAAAGTACATAAGTAAGTGGTTGCTCAGGTTAGATTTAAAGGAGATGAATGTTAAATGGAAAGCATTTTAGAAATGCGTGCAACAGTAGTGAAAAGGAGAGCTTGAGCAGTGACCTAGGTTCATGACTTTCCACTAATAAGTGACGGAAAAGTCAAGTATAGAATTATTCCACTACTAAGAATGGAGGATCTGCTTTTGGAGTGTTCCACCTGATACTGGCTGATGCCTATTTCTAATAAGAGGCTACATCCTGCTTCTACTAAAATTAACACTACACACTGCAAGGTTAAAGGCCATGTCAAAGCTCATAAGCTAGGATTTAATAGGCCATAAAAAGTAAACTGAGATTAAAGGTCGTTGGCTACTACTCAATCAAAGTGGTGCCTGAATATACCAACAGTAAAGGTATATGTCATATTGAAATAATTCAGAAATATTCCTAAACACAGAATAGCTTTCACTTGAAATATGGAAAATAATACTGTATATACAATATAAAATGATTTGAACAGAAATTTTGATTAGACATTTATGATTAAATATTAATCATAACAGATAAATAATAACAGATAATTAAATTAAATTAATAGTCTAAACATTTTCCATGACATTAGTGATTTTATATCTGCTGATTTCTTTTATGCCACCAGTCCCTAGTGTTACAATTAAATAATCAAGCACGACTATAGTAATTGATTTGCAGAACAATGGTTAATATGTAACCATGGAAACATTGACAAGGCTACTGAGAGATTAAACATCATTTTGATGGAGTTTTCCTGATTACTTATGTTCATATTAAGGATATACATTGTTGTACATTATGTACTAAAATATTTTGAGTTAAATTATTTTATTAGTGATTTCTGACTATGGTAATGATTTAATTATAACAAGACAAGTAGTTAACCTCTGAATACTAAATAACGTGGTTAATATAATGGTAATGAGACCAATCAATGATTTAAATTAGTAATGTATACTACGTGTACTTATATTCATATTCTGATTTAAGTAAATTACCATCTTATCCCTGATTGTGATGACTGTGAAATCATTCCCAGTTTGAAGTCAGCAAAAAAATCAAGAAAATAGTTTTCTTCAGTAGTGAAATATTCAAGTATAGTTCTTAAAGGTCATATTGATAAAATTCCATCGGAAACACTAAACAAAAGTTATAAAAAAAATTACAGGAATCAACACTTAACGGAAAGTATAAAATGGACAGTCTAGTTGGTTCCAAATCTTCCTATATGTCACCTATGTTTTTAAATTAATTATTGATATACATAAAATGTTAAAAGTAAATTACTTTTATTACTGCAAAAATACATTTTGTGGTCAAGTTATGTGCCAAAGAGCATAATGGCATTCACTGATCCAATATCAGCATTATAATGTCAATTTTTATGGTATATTCATTATACAGAATACCCAGTGTATAATGCCACATTGTGCAGGGCTACTCATCTACAATTTCATACATTTTCAGTTTCGTAAAATCAGGAATTGAGATATTTCTCATTTGCACAGACCCATGATGCATGCATTTTGCCCAGTACTACAACATTTGATGTTGCCACCCATGATGATTGGTTCGGTAATAATTGCTCCCAATAAGACTCTAGGGGCCTCATTCTATTATCGGCCGTAAATCGGCCGTAAGGCTGCGATTCCTTGCAGGGGTTCTGTTACCTCGCAATTCTATTATACGGCCCCGCAAGGATCTCCCCTTACGGCCGGCCGCATATCTTGGAACCGGCCGTAAGCTCCCAAATATTTAAAGTCAAATATAAATTGAAGACTGCACTGTAAATCTTTGTAAATGCTAGGGATCATATTGGGGGACATGAGGATTAATAGCAACCCCCTCTCAAGCTTGCACATCAGCCCAAATCCGAGTTTACATTAACTGTTTATTTTCCGGCCTCAGCGTGGGCGGGTCTGAGGTGCTCCAAGCACTCTGGACTTTTTCCATGGATATTTGACATATTTAATAAAAAATTGTTTTTACGGTGTAACGGATCTCCTGGCACCCCGACCGGGTACCTCCGTTGATAGACTCGTCCTAGTTTGCGCCGAGGCCTACAAGCACCGCACGAGACACCTCAACCACCACAGACTCCACAACCGCCGTAGTTTAGCTGGAGCTGCGCCGTCTTCCTTCCACCCTGTATGAATCTCCAGCATCCAGGACCGTGTGGGGAAGACCTGTCCTCCAAGGAGGACACATCAGGAACAAGCGTTCAGTAGTTACAGCTCAAGGGAGTATGCAAAAGCATAGCAATCCCCAGTAGGATATAGCGATCCCCTCTAAGAACGAGATGAGACTACGTTTTGAAGGGTCAAGTAGAACTATAACTTTAATGACAGGGGATCTCCTTTTATGCAATGGTGCCCTCTGAAGGGCTACACCCACATAATTATCACAGCCAATTATATACATGGTTCAACCCCCACGTCTCCTCCCCTCAGATAACAGGTAACACAATTAAAACAGACACAATTTTAACCACATTCTGGATGTACCCCAAAAACAGGATTTACACCTTTAAGTCCAGCACCGTTCAATATCTCTCACCCAGGGGAACAACATATTAAAAAAATGGCATGAATCAGACCAGGGGTTCAAAAGTTAGTAAAAGTATGTTTTTCACATAACACACAGACATGTCACATATCCCCCACACAATACACATATAGGACAATAGGTGTGGTCACCCCTCCCTGAAGCAACTTGATATAATCAGACAATGATTAAATCAGCCTTCTTTGTTCTTATCTGAGAATGAAAACAGTTTATACAATCGACTTTTCTTATCTGTAACAGGATTATCTATTAGCCTAGTAGCTTTGATATTCTGAGCCAATATATTCTGTAGAACATAAAACAACATATCTACAGTACAGCAAAGTGATCATATTTTAACCAAGAATTAAATAATCATAAAACAGGGTAAAACAGTGATGGGTTCCGTTACAGCTGGGGTTTGAGCGCATAAAACTACCGAATAGCGCTCAGATCCTCTTCACACAGTTCAATTGCCATGTAGCTAAAGTCTTTCCCATAGTCTTTCATTATATGAATGGGCTCCATGGCATAGCTTTCTGTGGTATCATGGTTCACACAGGGCAAGTACCGAATGACCCCCCTGTATGTAAAGGGCCAGAATGAGTGACATACACTCTGGTATGGCCGAATACTGTGTTTGAAGAGCAATATGTACCAGGGCCATAGTCGCAGGGCAGGAGGCTGGCAAACAGTCCTCTCCAAGACAAAGTGGCGAAGGGCACTTCGTCACACATCTCCCCTTTGGGGGGAAGTCTAACCAGGCACCTGATCTTCTGCCGGTCAGTGCCTCCGTTAGACAATCCACCAACCCACAATAAATCAGTGCTAGAGCCGCCCCCCCACAACAACAAAGTGCAAGAGCAGCCCACCCTCAACAAACAGTTACGGCACCTGGATATTTCGCTGTGGTGATGGGGCAACACGCTGAGGGGACTTGAGGGGCAGAGGCCAGCGGCACTCTGCCCTGATGCCAGCTCTTCTGCTGGTATAACCTGCAGGACATCCTGCTCTGTACAAGGAACAAAGGGAGGGCAGAGGCCGACTGCACTCTGCCCCGCTGTCAGCTCATTTGCTGGGGTACTTGGGACATATTCCGGCTCAGTAGCCAGGGAAAGGTGGGGGTCAGTGGGGGTTAACATTTCCTCTGTTAACCCTGGGGCCACATTAGAAGTTAGCTGGGGAGGGGAATTTGTACTTACCCCCTCCTCCGGTTGTCCCAGTGACGGTAGTTGGGGATCTGGACAGGCTGTGGGTGCAGAGACCACGGTCCCATCTGCGCCGTCTGGGAGATTGGTGTCTCCCCTGGTTAGGGTAAACTGTCGCTGGGGAGGAAGGACTACACCTTCTGCCCCCGGTGGGTCACACTGCCGCTGGGGGGAAGGACGACACCTTCTGCCCCCTGGGGTTCACACTGCTTCTGGGGGGGAAGGACGACACCTTCTGCCCCCTGGGGTTCACACTGCTTCTGGGGGGGAAGTACGACACCTTCTGCCCCCTGTGGTTCACACTGCCACTGGGGGGAAAGGACAACACCTTCTGCCCCCTGGGGTTCACACTGCCGCTGGGGGGAAGGACGACACCTTCTGCCTCCTGGGGTTCACACTGCCGCTGGGGGGGAAGGACGACACCTTCTGCCCAATGGGGTTCACACTGCCGCTGGGGGGGAAGGACGACACCTTCTGCCCCCTGGGGTTCACACTGCCGCTGGGGGGGAAGGATGACACCTTCTGCCCCCTGGGGTTCACACTGCCGCTGGGGGGAAAGGACGGCACCTTCTGCCCCCTGTAGGGCCGGTAGAGAGACCTCGGTCCCATCTCTACCTGCCATCTGGAGGTCATCCCAGGACCAGTCAATGAAGTCTGGTTCCGCTTGTCGAGTAGGTTGGGGCTGCACGAAGCTGAGCAGGTATTGGTAGTCCTGCTCCAGCTCCCACTCTCTTGTTACCAGGTGGGTCATGTCTTTGCTCACCTCGCCTTCGTCATCCCAGACATACATGCCCATCCGGTAGTCGTAGATGTCCCAAAACCTAGACTCCTCCATGCTGCCAAGATCAATGTCGTCCTCCAAGGCATCCCATAATAAACCCGGGCCATCATAATCATCTCCCTCCGGTAAGTCGTGTTCAGCCGTCCAGGGGGTAAGTCGAACGGTATGCCACCAGAGGGCCTGGTATGCGTTGTCTAGCCAGATCTCTCGCCGTACCAGGGTCTCTAGTCTTGTCACCCACTCATCCAGGGGCTGCTCTCCCAATAGATACATCCGCATCGCCACACGCTTCTGTAGCCGCTGCTCATCACTGGGGAGACTCTCACCTCGCCGCCATTGGGCATCTTCCAGGGCATCATACCAGAGTTCCTTTCTGTCTGCATCCCTGTAGTCCGCGGCCTCCTCCTCATCCTCATCATGGAACGCTGTCCGAAAACTATCCGGTTCCATCCTGCTGTAGCCAGGGGCGCTGTACGGATACTAGCGTTGCCCTCAATTTGTAACTCCAAACGTTACCGGTGTCTCCGTGCTGCTTTTCCTCTTACTAGGACGCCATCCCACCGCTGCCAGCCAATGTAACGGATCTCCTGGCACCCCGACCGGGTACCTCCGTTGATAGACTCGTCCTAGTTTGCGCCGAGGCCTACAAGCACTGCACGAGACACCTCAACCACCACAGACTCCACAACCGCCGTAGTTTAGCTGGAGCTGCGCCGTCTTCCTTCCACCCTGTATGAATCTCCAGCATCCAGGACCGTGTGGGGAAGACCTCTCCTCCAAGGAGGACACATCAGGAACAAGCGTTCAGTAGTTACAGCTCAAGGGAGTATGCAAAAGCATAGCAATCCCCAGTAGGATATAGCGATCCCCTCTAAGAACGAGATGAGACTACGTTTTGAAGGGTCAAGTAGAACTATAAATTTAATGACAGGGGATCTCCTTTTATGCAATGGTGCCCTCTGAAGGGCTACACCCACATAATTATCACAGCCAATTATATACATGGTTCAACCTACACGTCTCCTCCCCTCAGATAACAGGTAACACAATTAAAACAGACACAATTTTAACCACATTCTGGATGTACCCCAAAAACAGGGGTTACACCTTTAAGTCCAGCACCGTTCAATATCTCTCACCCAGGGGAACAACATATTAAAAAAATGGCATGAATCAGACCAGGGGTTCAAAATTTAGTAAAAGTATGTTTTTCACATAACACACAGACATGTCACATATCCCCCACACAATACACATATAGGACAATAGGTGTGGTCACCCCTCCCTGAGGCAACTTGATATAATCAGACAATGATTAAATCAGCCTTCTTTGTTCTTATCTGAGAATGAAAACAGTTTATACAATCGACTTTTCTTATCTGTAACAGGATTATCTATTAGCCTAGTAGCTTTGATATTCTGAGCCAATATATTCTGTAGAACATAAAACAACATATCTACAGTACAGCAAAGTGATCATATTTTAACCAAGAATTAAATAATCATAAAACAGGGTAAAACAGTGATGGGTTCCGTTACAGCTGGGGTCTGAGCGCATAAAACTACTGAATAGCGCTCAGATCCTCTTCACACAGTTCAATTGCCATGTAGCTAAAGTCTTTCCCATAGTCTTTTATTATATGAATGGGCTCCATGGCATAGCTTTCTGTGGTATCATGGTTCACACAGGGCAAGTACCGAATGACCCCCCTGTATGTAAAGGGCCAGAATGAGTGACATACACTCTGGTATGGCCGAATACTGTGTTTGAAGGGCAATATGTACCAGGGCCATAGTCGCAGGGCAGGAGTCTGGCAAACAGTCCTCTCCAAGACAAAGTGGCGAAGGGCACTTCGTCACATACGGATTTGAGTATAGGGGAATGTTGTGCTATTTTTGCTAACACCTACAATCTCTTTATAGTCTCCTCAAGGTGCAGGATGGCTTTATTTGGGCTGTTTTATGTGCTTAATTGGTGCTAGCGGGACCTTTTTCCTGCAAGTAAGCTGCGGCTCGCTTTTAGCCTTGCAGAGAGGGTTCCCGGAGCAATAGAATAGCAACCGGGGCTTTCTTGCGGCCGAAACTCTTGCGGCCGTTTTAGATCAAAGGCTTTCCTCCGGCGCGTGCGGCCGCAAGGGATAACAAGGCGCCGGCCGCAAGCCTGCCGGAATCCCCGGCCGGAGGGGAATAGAATAGCAGAATAGCTTGCGGCCGGTCCTTGCGGCCCTGCAGCGCCTACGGCCGATAATAGAATGAGGCCCTAGGTAAATACTGACAGCCATTAAATACACAATTTGACCATTTAATTGCCCTAGTTGCACGTTGTAGTGACTGCACACTTATCAAAAGCATTTTGTAGAGATTCTTATGATAGGATGTTTCAAGTTCAAACTTCTACATCAGTCTTTAATAGTATACCTGATAAAAAACACACTTACAGTATGTAGTAATGTCATTTTTTTCAGATACTAAATGTAATCAGTGGTTGACTAAAATCACCAAATTAAAATCACCAAAAATATGTAGGAAAGTAACAACTGCTTTGACGAACTTAATGTAAATGAGTCTATCAATATGCACTTTCCATGCTTTGTTTAAAAAAAACAACAACTATTTTTGTAATGTTTCAAAAACTAATAATGCCTAAAAAGTTATTTTGGGTCTTCAGTGTGCCTGCGAATGCTTTCATAATATAACGATATCTGTAATTCTCTCATGTAACAAATGCTGCTAAAATATATTCCTGGGGGCAATGGATCCTACAAAGGATGGATTTTAGAGTGCATAGCTAAGGGGTCAATCCTGATCAAATATTTATTGAAATACATTTTTAATCTATTAAGAAAAGTAATGATGTAAAATGTCTGCCAACTCTGTGCTAGAAAGCTTTTTGTTCATGTTTTTACACTAATGTTCCTTTCATTGCAAGATGACTTCTTCCAAGGGAGTGTGATATATGCTTTTGTTTATTTAGCTATAGATTACATGCATTTATTATATTAGCACATAAAATCTTTTTTTTTCAAAGGTCATTGTCGCTTGGATAGTGGCACCACATACCTACAAACAATTACTGATCATAGCACTAACTAAAATAGTTTAGTATGTTAACAGACACACATATATATTTTCAGGCAGTTGACAGGTCTGTATAAACTGCATATGTGGTGTCTAGTGTTTCACTTAAATAACAAACTACTAGATTCATGTTTTACTTTATCTTTATCACCTTCTATAGTGAAGATGACATTCTATGGTTAAACTAGAATGGAAAATATTGTCATCAGGTCCAACACCAAAAGTGGAAACACATCGTTGATTAGGCCTGAAACAGCAAAAGAGACTTAGGTATGGTATCTGTTGTTTAGATGTGATTATATGTCTGAAATGATGTTCGCTAGAGTGTTCTTTGCGACAATGGTATTCTTTCAACCCAAGTTATTGAACCTTGTGTGACCCGATTTTCCCAGGGTTTGCATGAATTAAGTATTTTGTCATGGTTTACTTTTTGTAAGAGCTGATTTCCATGTTACAATGGGGAGTCTTATTGGCTCATGTAAAATTAAAAAGTGAGACTATGATGTAGAACAGTGGTAGGCACCATTGGTACTGAACACAAGCCTTGAGTCATTCATAGATTAAGCAGTCAAGTAGTGATCTACTCACCTATTTACAGTAACAGAAATAGAGAAATCTTGGCCTTTATGGAAGTTGCCTACTTCTGCTTTGATATAAAGCATCACAGGAAAACATGCCAATGTGTAAAGGGACACTAAATATTCAATATTTTACCATAATATTAAAAATGAACCCCATAAATTCAGATGATGGTGAATAAAAACAGTTTATTAAACGTGTATATAAATTCTGTAAAAATAATTTGAGTATGACCAAATTACTAGTTTTAGACTATCTGTATCAGAAGAATAGGCAGGGAATGATTGATATTTTTTAGCAGGGGTCACACTGTTTTTGGTGTGGGGTTAAATTAAGAAAATAATATGTTAAACAGTGTAAGACTATCAACGTAGTACCTTAAAAAAGTTATTTCTCGACTTGCTTAGCTATTTAACATTTATTTGTTTGTTATATTATATTCTATAAGGTACATATAATGTTGAAAATGTATAGAATATTGCCCAGTATGTCACTGAAGTTGACAGTAGCCATTAAACTTCAATGCTAAAATTGTTTATATGTTAAGGATTGCAAATACGTCACTTTACTGAACTTGTTTTCTTCTTAGCAGTCATTGATGTGTGGTAATTACAGTTAAGGGATGTCTGCTGAGCTGTGCCTGAGCATGCCCGACTGTATCATGTGTATGATAATGCAAAACCTTGTTCTTGCTTTGTTTCAGGTGCTGTTTTTTCTTTTATGTAATTATTTATTAAATAATTTGCTTACTGCAGGCAATGGTTTAAAATTTCAGATGAAACCTGACTAAATTTGCCATTTTCTATGTAAAGATATTTTGATTTGGTTAAGCAACCGCTATTGACTTGCAAGGAATCTTTCAGTACTTAACACTATTAACACAATATTTATTATATAGATAAATAAGAATTTGAGCACTAAAGACTCATTCAGGATTCTGTCTCAAATCAAAATTGTATGTAAAACTGTGCTTCTAGTCCAAGAATTTTTGGAAATCAAATAGAAATGAGAAACACCTATAATAGCTCAATTTCTATGCAAATGACCATATGTCTGCTATATGACAAAACTAGAAACCAGGACCTGGAACATTATTTAAAAATGTTCCTTCCAGGGTAAGAAATGTCTAAAAAGGTGAGCTATTGCTATCTTTTAGTTTTATGTCTGTTGTGCATGCAAAATACACAAGCAGCAAGGAGAAGTTTAAGAACACTTTGTCTAACTCACTTCTTTGCCATAAAATGGACATGTCAATTACATGGAACCTTCTTTCCAACCAGAGGGAACTTAGGTTTCTATCCATTTATCCATCCGCTAGTCAATTGGGAAGGGAAGTAACAGTAGAAAAAAAGAATGGGAATCTCATTGAAGAGGATTCCCCTAAGATCCCCCCAACATGTTTACCTTCTTGTTAATGCAAGTATCTAATCAACCAATCATATGCTGGCTACCCAACGCATGAAAGCCTGCAGACATGGCCATGAGGTTCAGTTATTGTTCAGACCAAACATCAGAATGGGGAAGAAATGTGATCTAAGTGACTTTGACCATGGAATGATTCTGTGATTTTCATGAGCAAAGGCCTCTAGAGTTTACAGAGAATAGGGCGAAAAAAACATAAACATGCAGTGAGTGGCAGTTCTGTGTCTGAAAATGCCTTGTTAATGAGTGAGGTCAGAGGAGATAGCCAGACTGGTCCAAGCTAACAGAAAGGCGACAATAGCTCAAATATACATGTGTTACAACAGTGGTATGCAGAAGAGCATCTCTGAAGTCACTACATGTCAAAACTTGAAGTGGATGGGCAGCAGGAGACCACACTGGGTTTCACTCCTGTTAGCTTAGAACAGGAAACTGAGACTACAGTGCACATATGCTGACCAAAATTAGACGGCTAAAGATTGGAAAGCGTTGCTTGGTCTGAATAATCTTGATTTCTGCTGCAACATGCAGATGGTAGGGTGAGAATTTGTCCATTAAATTCGCCCTATTAAATTTGCCAAATTGTAGTTACTAAAAGCCCGTAAAGGATCCCGCAAAAGTTACGGCTATTAAATTGGACTCTCTTAGCTACCCGCAAGCTATCTGCGGGTTACAGGCTGAAAAAACAACTGCGGTTGCCAAAATCGTAACTCCGACCCAGCTAAGCCTTTGATCTTTCAAGCCCGTAAATGTTACAAACGCAAATCGCTATTAAATTGCTACAATTCCCTGAAGACGCACTTGCGTTCAAGCCGGTAAACGGCAAATGTAGCCAAAACATGAATTCATAGATCCATTCTGCATTGTATCAACGGTTCTGGCTGGTGCTTGGGGTATTATTTTGTGGTGAATGTTTTCTTGGCACAGAATATGCCCCTTAATACCAATTGAGCATCATTTAGATGTTACAGCCTATGTAAATATTGTTGCTGACCATGTGCATCCCTTTACGGCCACAGTCTATGCATATTCTAATGGCTACTTTCAGTAGGATAATGTTACATATAAAAAGGTATCAGAAACATGACAGCAAGTCTAATGTGAAGTCATGTTAAAGAAAAAAACAGTTTTTAGCAAGTGTTTTTACCTCACTACACTTGCAGCTAATGTAATTGAGCCTTCAAACGGCTATCCTGTTGTTCTACACGTTTTATTCCAGCAAGAGATCTGCTTTTTGTCCAGTGTGAAATTAGCAATTGGCTACCATGGTCACAGCACAGCATGTCTTATAATGCATTCACATAATCACTTTCAAGAGGTCAAATGATCACAGTTTCTAAGTACAGAACATTATTTAACTATTATCTCTAATATGGGATAAATAATTAAAACAAATATTAAAAAATTACACAAATTTATAAGTCAGATTTCCTATTGGGAGGCCAGATGTACAAAAAGGAGAATTCTTGGAGAATCTCTTCATTCCTGTGTTATTGTATTGTGAAAATGTACTAAGATTTAACTTCAAAAATGTAATCTTCAAAAATGATCACTTCTCAATGTGTCATCCTTTAATACGTATGACTCAACCAGACAAGAGGAACACAAGTAGAGCTGGTGTCACAATAATGAATGGAAATGAATACAAATATTTTCAGAAGTGTCACAATAATAGATTGTATTGTTCACAAGTGGATATTCTATTTTCCAGTATAGAATAGCTCTTCACAATTGATAAACAAGACTAGGAAATCTCCTCAAAGACCCTCATGAATCATAAGTGGTTCACCAAGAGCATCAATAGCTTTTAGAGGTTCTTAAAAAAGGCTGGGGGACTATTTGGGTAAAGTATTTGTAATATACATCAGAGCCCATTTGCAGGCTTAAGTGGGAAAGATATTGATAGAGATAGCTGTCCTAACTTCATTTTTACTATCTAATCCTGGCTTTGACTGTTAGGCCTTATACAATGTCCAAGGCAGCTATAGTCCCTACATGCCACTTCTGCTTTTTTGATTCCTGTACCCACTGTGCAAAGAGAGTAATATCACTTGTACATTAAATATTAGAGAACAAAATTATACAAAAGCATATTTTAAGCACTCATAAATATTCATTTTACATATTCAGCTAGTTCCAGATGGTGCAGGATTGTAAATAATGTTCTGTTCAGAACAAGAGATCCTTGGCACTTCCCTTGCAATCTGCCTTACACTCAACTATTTTGAAAGCAAGAACAACATTTCACCAAATGTCTTACCAGAAGGCTTCTAAAGATTGCACACATTTTAAAATTAACCTGCTGTTATATTTCCATCTTCATAACTTGATTTACTGATTAAAGATAGGGTGAATTTGAGTTTTTTAGCCAGAGATTAAAATCTGCTTCCTGTTTAAATAGAGATATCAAGATATTGACAAACGTGCAGACCAACAACACACATATGAACTGACCTATAGGTACTAACATATGTACAAATGCACGCATACACTAAGTTGAATACAACTTATTAAGAATTGACATATAAACACATACAGCATCTATATGCTGATACACTGATAACGATAATGACATAAGGCCTTTGGAACACATAGACCTGTCATACTATAAACATAGATTCACATATAAAAACATGTATACAACTACAAACACATATGCTAGCATAGCTTCATACAATCACATACATTGGGAAATTGTTTGATATATGGAATCCTAGAGGAGGGAGTAAGTTTGAGGTAGGATTTAAAACAAGCAGAGCCTACAATCAAGAAAGGGCTTGAAAAGTGATTGTGGTTTAATTAGACGGCACATTTAGCCTGAATGACAGAAGTGTCAATAATTGGCATAATCAGTCTGAAATGTTTGTATTCCAATATAACATACAATATGGAAAGACCAGTTTTTACAACAATTAAGGTGAAGTCTCTTGTTGCAGTACTGCTGTATTTGTCAGTGAAGCAACTTTATTGATTTATGGATGACCCATTCACCATCATATATACCTCGTTTTGCCAATAAGTAATATCTTACAGAGCACCTACTCACCTGTTCCATTGTTCAAATACAAAATAATTAGTTTTCCTTTGGGACAATGAGTTTAAATACATTTAGATCTGTCATTGTTGGCATTTCTCCATACCAAAATAGCCACACAAACAAATGTATTTGCCTGTTCAAAATATGCATATGCTCCCTAGATGCTATTAGCAAATACGTTAAAAGAAAAAATACTAACAAAAGAATACAATAATTAATAGATAATGATGGAACAACTTATGCAAATCCAAAGGAGATAGGGAAGTTTTCTATTGATATTACAACTCACTATATAACTTGAAAAAAAATGCCTCATTTTGTATAACCTATTAAAGAAGATATTATAGAATTGCTTCAGCAAATCAATTTACCTAGAACAATTACTTGAATCAGAAAGTGATATAACTATTAAAGAGGTAGAACAAGAAATTCTAAATTTAAAGCTTAATAAAGCCCCGGGTCCAGAGGGTGTTTCAAATATATATTATTTGAAACACCCTCCATCAGATGTGTTGGAAACTACAATCATCATTATTCTTAAAAAAGGAAAAGACAAATCAAATTACAAAAATTATAGACTAATTTAATTGGTGAACACTGATATAAAAATATACGCAAAAATATTAGCCACAAGATTAAACCCATTCCTAACTAAATTGATCAATCCAGAACAAACAGGTTTTATTAAGACCCGTCAAGGAACAGAAAACACTAGAAGACTTATTGATATTCTAGCATATGCTAGACAGATGAATACTCCTTTTTTGGTTTTATCTTTAGACGCAGAAAAGATATAGTCAATTTGGAGTTTATTGATATTGTATTAGATAAATATGGACCTAAAGCTATTAAACTGTTATACACTTATGCAAACACTAATGTTTCTGGATTGAGCTTTCAGTCAAGACATTTCAAAAACCATAATGGTATGAGACAGGGTTGACCCCTCTCCCCTCTTGTCTTTGCTCTTATCATAGAGCCTTTAGCGCAATCAATAAGGACAAAGCAGCAGATAGAAGGAGTTAATATAGGAAATATTAATAACACAATATAGTAATTACAGTGTCTAGACCTTTTGGATCACTACAATTTTTGCACAAACTAATAGAAACATGTGGAAAATATCCTTATTATAAATTAAAAGTGGCAAAATCTGAAGTATTAATGCTAAATCTTGGCTTCAAAACACAAAATAAAATTAGGGAAAATTATGATTTTAATAGTAATTTAAGAGTAATAATGGTACATTTAGGTATAGACTTTACTCCTAATATAAAAACTTTAGTCAGTGTTAACTTTGATAAATTATTTACCCACAAAGAAACATTTTAATATGTTGGACAAAATTTAATCTCTCATGGTTTGGAAGAATTGTTGCTACTAAAAATCACTATATTACCTACAATCGCTTACCTTTTTAGGTGTATTCCATGAAAGATTCCTAGATATATCCTACTTAAGTTTCACATTCGTATTCATTAATTTATTTATAAAAATAAAAGACCACAAATTAAACAAGGAATTGCAGAAAGACACTTTAGTAAAGGTGGTCTAGCCTCTCTAAAAATAATATAAAGCAATTTCCATTTCACATATATTAAAGTGGTTTAACATAAACCCAGATGCTAAATATTTACAAATAGAGAACATTTTGGCTAAAAGACATCAATTAGAATATACATATTGTGGTATAAGTAATTAGATAATAAAAAAATAAAGAAACCTCTGACTAGTTTCTTAAAATTTGAAAAATTGGTATAAGCTTAATAAAAAAATAAAAAAAACAGATTCCTATTAGTAAATGGTTATAATACAATTAGTTTGTAGAAGCATTGAGAAAATCCACATATGGTTTACAAAGCTCCAGGAAGTTAATCACTTTTGAAAATATATTTTTGATGGATTTTAATTTCAAATTGTTATAAAATTATAAATGATGACAATGAATTTTGTAAAACTAACAGAGTGGTCAAATGGGAAGAGCTTTGAGTAACCTGGGACAATGAAACTTGGCTGAAAGCTATTCAGACATTGATGAGAATTATAAAATGTGCTAATTTGAGGGAGATCCAATTCAAATATATTCAAAGATGGTATATAGTTCCACCCATATTAGTCAAAATAGATTCAAAGGAAATCTCAGAAAACTGTTGGAGAGGCTGTAAAGAAAATGGCACTTATACACAGATGTTTTGGCAATGCAGACAAAATAAATTATTTTGATCTTTTTGTGGCAATACATTTGCTGAAATATCTCAAGTTCTTTTAATGCCTTATCCAGATTGAATGTTGTTCCACAACTTTGCAGATAAGACCATTTTTTTTGCTAAATTTATTATAATTCAAATTCTTATGGCAGCTAAAAGATTAATAGTTCTTAATTGGAAATCAAGAATAAATCCTTCTTGGGATGATGTGAGAGAGCTGGTTGATTGTATTTATAATATTGAAACAGAGTTTTGGAATTTACGAAATGGAACAAGCATACTTATAGGTAAGTAACTTTATTCTTATAAAATGATGTTGTTTTATGATTACTTCCACTTTATAATTATGTATTCTTCGCATGTTTTGTTTTTTTATCTGTATATATGACTGAATTTTGTATTTGTAAATAAAAAAAAAATATAATAAAAATAAAAAATAAAATATATATATATATATATATATATACACATACACATATTCTGTTGTAATTCCATTAGCCCAATTCATTCTCTTTACTGAAGACAGTAAGAGTCATTTGCTCATGGACAAGAGACAGATACTACTAGAGAGGAAAAATATCCTTGCACAGGAGTAAAATCACTGTGGTTGAAGGAATAAAAAGATTCCTGTACATGAGAATTTTCAGACATAAAACTTCCCTTTTCAAGCCCCTGAAGACCAAGGACTTGCTCCAAAATTATAAGTTACTAGCGAATTGCCCGTCAAAAAAGTGAGCTAATGCTATTTGGTGTATAATAATAAAATAACTAATAGATTAATAAAGTAATATACTTTACCTATTTTGAAGTAATAAATGCAGGAAGCATTGTGTTGAAGAGCTGGCAATCTGTTTTGATGTTGCTGCAGCATCAGTGCTGTGGAGCTGCTGTGTAAGCGTGATGAATGTGTGCAGTGTAATAGTGTGCGTGCGCGAGAAGAAACCGTTAGCGTAGTTGTGTACTTCTGCATTGTTCTAAAATGGCGGGTAATGTGTGGTATGCGCCTGTAGCAGAATATCCGTAGGTGTTTTGTGGTGTTTTGCGTGTTTCTTGTGGTGTTTTGCATGTTTAGAGTGCTGTAGCCTCGTTTTCGTTTTGTTTGGCGGCCATTTTTTCTCTCGCTTAGAGAATTTTTGAGTGTCTAAACTCTTTTATTTTGAGTTAAATTAAGGTGTAACTTCATTTTTTTAGGTCCTGGATGCTCCCTCTTGCTGTAGGTAAGATTTTTATGTATGTGTTGTGTGTATTTATTGTGCTTTTCATTTTTTCCTGTCTGCGGGTTGCGGCCGATTTTTGCGAGGTCGTAATGTGTGGTAACGTGTCTCATATGTTGTTTGAGTTATGACGCGAAGTTTGCAAGGGTCGCAGTTGCTGGCAAGGAGCGCCCGCAAGCGAGCCCGCAAGCGAGCCCGCAAGCGTTGGCAACAACTCGTATGCTCACAACTATATATGTGACTAGAGAATTGCCCGTCAAAAAATGACGGCAATGAAATTGTAAGTGAGCTAATGCTGTTTGGTGTGTAATAATGAAATACATTAATACATTAATAAATGAATATACTTTACCTATTTTGAAGCATTGTGTTGAAGAGCTGGCAATCTGTTTTGATGTTGCTGCAGCATTAGTGGTGTGGAGCTGCTGTGTAAGCGTGGTGAATGTGTGTAGTGTAATACTGTGCGTGCGCGAGACGAAACCATTAGCGTAGTGGTGTACTTCCGCATTGGTGTAAAATGGCGGGTAATGTGTGGTATGCGTCTTCGCAGATTATCCGTAGGTCTTTTGTGGTGTTTTGCGAGTTTGTTGTGGTGTTTTCCGTGTTTAGAGTGCTGTAGCGTCGTTTTCGTTTGGTTCGTCGGCCATTTTTTCTCTCGCTTAGCGATTTTATTAGTCTCTAAACTCTTTTATTTTTATTTAAATGAAGGTGTAACTTGCTTTTTTTGAGGTCCTGGATGGTCCCTCTTGCTGTAGGTAAGCTTTTTATGTGTGTGTGTATTTATTGTGTTTGAAATGTTTTTATGTTCGATTTTTGCGAGGTCGTAATGTGTGCTAACGTGCCTCATATGGTGTTTGCATGTGTAGCCTCGTTTTCGTTTTGTCCGGCGGCCATTTTTTCTGTCGCTTAGCAAATTTTTTAGTGTGTAAACTCTTTTATTTTGAGTAAAATCAAGGTGTAAGTTGCTTTTTTGGGGTCCTGGATGCTCCCTTTTGCTGTAGGTAAGCTTTTTATGTATGTGCTGTGTGTATGTATTGTGTTTTGAATTTTGTAATGTTCGCGAGTTGCATCCGAGTGTTGCGAGGTCGTAATGTGTGTTAACGTGTGTCGTATGTTGTTTGCTTTGCGAGGTAACGTTTGCAAGGGTCGTAATTGGTGTGTCGTGTTCTTTGCGTTGCGACGTAAAGTTTGCGAGGGTCGCAGTTGCTGGCATGGCGCGCCTTCGGCTATGCGAGCCCACAAGTGTTAGCAACAACTCGCATGCTCACAACTATATATGTGACTAGCGACTTGCCCGTCAAAAAATGACGGCAATGTTATTGTAAGTGAGCTAATGTTGTTTTGTGTGTAATAGTAAACATGTAATCAATTAATAAATGAATATACTTTACCTATTTTGAAGCATTGTGTTGAAGAGCTGTGAACCTTGTTTGATGTTGGTGCAGCATTAGTGTTGTGGAGCTGCTCTATAAGCGTGGTGAATGTGTGCAGTGTAATACTGTGCGTGCGCGAGGCTAAACCGTTAGCGTAGTGGTGTACTTCCGCGTTTACGTAAAATGGCGGTTTCTATATGTTGTCCGTCTTAGCGGATTTTCCGTTCGTGCCTCGTAGTGGTTTTCGATTTCCGTGTGGTGTTTTACGTGTGGAGAGTGCTGTAGCCTCGTTTTCGTTTTGTCCGTCGGCCATTTTTTTTCTCGCTTAGCGATTTTCTTTGTGTGTAAAGTGTTTTATTTGTATTTAAATGAAGGTGTAACTTGTTTTTTGGAGGTGCTGGATGGTTCCTCTTGCTGTAGGTAAGCTTTTTATGTGTGTGTTGTGTGTATTTATTGTGTTGTAAATGTTTGTATGTCGGCGTGTTGAGTCCGATGTTTGCGAGGTCGAAATGTGTCGTAACGTGTCTCGTATGGTGTTTGCGTGTGTAGCCTCGTTTTCGTTTTGTTCGGCGGCCATTGTTTCTCTTGCTTAGCAATTTTTTTCGTGTGTAAACGCTTTTATTTTGAGTGAAATGAATGTGTAAGTTGCATTTTTGAGGTCCTGGATGCTCCCTGTTGCTGTAGGTAAGTTTTGTATGTATGTGGTGTGTGTATGTATTGCGTTTTTAATTTTGTAATGTTCGCAAGTAGCGTCCGAGTGTTGCGAGGTCGTAATGTGTGTGAACGTGTGTCGTATGTTGTTTGCGAGTGTCGTAATGTGTGTGATGTGCTCTTTGGGTTGCGACTTGAACTTTGCGAGGGTCGCAGTTGCTGGCATGGAGCGCCTTCAGCGCTTAATGCCAGCAACTGCGGCCCTCGCTTTGCGAGGTCCTCAGGTGCGCTCCATGCCAGCAACTGAGACCCTCGCCCAGTGCCCTCGCTACGCGAGCCCGCAGCGTTAGCAACAACTCGTACGCTCACAACTATATATGTGATAAGTAGTCCTGAATGAAAGATATGACCAAAGAAAACTCATTAGCTTTACCTTTGTAGTAAAGGACATGTTTTTCTTTACGGCTGGTCTAATAGCGAGTGCCACGCTGGTGTGGGTGCACGCATTTGTAGCTGCGCACATGACGTTGCGCACGTCTCGTGCTTTAGAAATGTTATCTTTTTACTACCATGTTATTTTTCTCTTTGCAGAAGACATTTTTACATTCAGTTAGAATTTCTTTGGATATGGGACACATATGACATGTCTCCAAGTGTCTCCCATCAGTGTGCCACTGAGGATAATTTAAAAAAATGACTCGGGACTCTCTACATTATATGATGATATTATTGCAATGCTGGGCTCTGCTAAGAGAGTCCCGGCTGATTTGCTTTCTTTGCACTTTCAGGGGGAATGACAGATACTAGAGGAGAAAAATAAAGCCTGAGTTAGGGTCAAAAATGATTTTAGTTAAAATGGGAAAATTATTGCAGGTGGGAGATGCTGCAATAAAACCATTTGGGGTTGGAGAGAAATTGTTGTAAATATATGTAGCCATTAGCTAATTAACTAATTAATGTGGGTTTAATATCTTTGATTTGTTCTTTCAGCATGAGTACATATCTTATTTTGAATTATAGTTAATCAGTTTGGTCATGCAAAATCATTTTCCATACAATGGAGCCATTTTTGGAAAATCAAGTATTGACTTTGTTTTGCAATATATACATTTAAAATGTAAGAGCATACACATAAAGTCTATGCCTGTGTAAGAATTAAACCAATGGATAAATAAGCCAAAATATCTAGGCACTTAAAAATATAAGATAGATGGATTCAGTTCCTACCTAAGGTCCTCAATTACTATTTGTAGCAGTAGATGTCCTTCTCCGATTGAGGGGCACTTTCTGCTTAAGATTTATATTATAATGGTTATTATCTAAATGCATTACCAGTTCTTCTGGCTTTGTCACTGTATTACATTTGTTTTGTTTTATTTTTTGTACATTCTTCCCTTTTTACATTTCTATTTTAAAATATATAATATTTTCCATCATCAGCATTATAAAAATGTGAGTTACAAAAGACTCTCACCTTATTACATTTGTCTCGTTTTATATACGTAAAAAATTTTTTTTTCTTTTCTGATATTGACAACATCTTATATTACATTGTTAAAAACATTAGAAGCAAAAGCGCAATATTTCCTGTTATATATAAGGCAAAATAATATTTACATAGCTGTGAATTATCATTTTAAATATAGTCTGTATATTGAATGCTAAGTATTTTATATGTAGACTACAGAAACTAGCATGTGCATACTCCTACATTCATAAAGATCAATGGAGCACTTCCAGATCATTAATTCCTAATATGTAACATGGATGATATTAGACAGTGTTTTATTGCCACTGAAGACAAAAGACAGATAATAAAGGCTTTTATTGCTGTTGGGCATTAAGAGCCATATTTATGAAGTAGCTATAAATCATAGTACAGTGTATGACATGCTAAAGTGAGTTATCCTTAAAGGGACAAGAAATACAATCCATTTTTCTTGCATTTAAAAGAGCATGTTTTAAACATTGCCAAAACACATTTAATTGGCAGACAAGTATAAATCATATATCTACATTACTGCTCATTGGCTGGCAGAGCAAGCACTCAAATCCGTTAAATGTTTGAATCAATTTTTTTAATTACAAAAAAAGAAAACACACAATATCAAATACCCTGTATCATATAAACAAATAGAAAATTATATTAATATCCATTTAATGGTTCTTTCAGCTCAGTACATAGCAATCATAGCCCAAAATCATGGGAATATTGAGGACTATTGAGAGTGCTTCTTAAGTTCAGACATTTGGATGAAGATCACTTTTAAGTTTCAAGTCTGTTGTAATATGTATGAGTTGTTCTTTAATTTTGTTTTTAGTTGTCTGGAGAAAGATGATTCATATGCAAGTTAGAAAGATAACATAAACATTAGACTTTGGGGGCTTTTTGGGTGAAGTAATGAAATCTGGCAGTCAACATATATGAAATGAAGGAACTTCAGTATGTTCAGCTATATTTTTCCAGTATGAGTAGGTAAGGAAGAACGAGAGGATTTACTAACAGTACGCTTGTAAAGTCGCTCTCTCCTGATGTACATGGCTCATTAGATCTACTCAGGTCTACATGTGACTTACTAAAACTTAAGTATCATAATTAGATCTGCATTGAGGTGTGGTAATGCCCATTGTAGCATTATGTATTCACCCCTATCTACCTCTTTGAACAGAGTAGGGGTCAAGCATGTGCAGTTTCCATTGATGCAAGTGCAATTGCATGTAAAAAATGCAATGCCGAATTCAGATGTGTTTAGATTCTATGCGTGTCCTATCAAAGCCGCAATTCTGTTTGCCAAACCCGGCAAAAATGATCAGCAGGGCAAATGAATCACTTTTGTTAATGTCAGTAAAAGCATCACGTTTGTGGATGCAATTTTACTGTTATATTTATCAGCATTTTAATGGCTGAATACTGATAATATATTGTTATTTAAATATGAAATATGTTGCTTACTTGGGGTTGAAAGCATGATGCTGAATATCAGCATCTCTGGTAGTTAATAGCAATATTTGTGTTTAGTAAATTCGGAGAACTTACATTTTCATGCTATGCCGCACTTGACATGCCCATGACACGCCTTAACCCAACAAATACCCTGATTTTGATAACCTGCGTACGACTTGCTGTTACTATGGAACAAGCCTTTAGTAAATCGCACAATGATCTGAGATGCTGGATCTCAGGTTCCTGCGGGCTCCTGCGATCCTTTAGTAAATCTCCCCCCAGAAATCGATCAGTTTAAAATTAGAATACTATGAAGTACAGAAAGAATTACTCATTGTTATACAACCATATACTTAGTCATACAATGTCTAATAATCTTTAACAATGTAAAAGCAGCACAAAGAAATATTGGTATGCAATTACATCCTTGTTTGTAAAAACATGGGCCCCTATTCAGTTGAGAAAATTGTAGTTTCGGGAGCCTGTAAAGTAATTTGCTATTCAATTGCTATCTTTTCGCTAGCAGCAAACAATTTGCGGGTTACGGGCTGAAAATGCCTGTGATTGTTAAAATCATATCTCTGACCCAGCTATGGCTTTGTTCTTTCAAGCCCGTAAATGTTACAATCCCAAATTGCTATTCAATTGCTACAATTCTTCAAGTCCGCAAATGTTCTCACACCTGTAAATGGCAAATGTAGAAGAAAATTCTACCGGTACTAGATAGGACTCAAAAGGGGGTTAAATACCTGATTGTAGCACTGTAAATGCAAATAAATGGGAAAGTGACGAAAGACATTAGAATTAATTGCACAACAGTCTCAAGCTCGCAAATATGAAATAACATTTTTTTTTAATGTTTCATTTCCGTGTCATATCAATCTCGGTAATCTAGGAGTTAATACATATCAGGCCACCCACATGGACTAGAACAGTATTTTCATTCATTTTTATTATTTTGTATATTGCTAGATTGAGAGTCCGATCGCATATCAGACTTCTAAACGCTAATTGATTGACGTTTAACCTCCATGTTTTACTGATGTAATGATGACGGTCTCATTTACTATTGACTATTTTTATTGAATAAAGGGAAAAAGACATTGGGCCACACATATTATAACATTTATTTTGATGTACAGTATAATATTGTGCTTTTCAGAGGCAATATTTGTGTGTAATCAATTAACTCCACTTTATATATATTGTACTGTAATGCATCGTATTTTCATTCCCCCGCATCAGTAAATATACACGTCTTCTGCTAAGAGACATTTAAATATGATGAGTAAAAAGTAAAATGCTGGATCGTATTCTGTTAATGGCAGGTCAGTGAAAGCATTTGTTGTTATGCAGTCAATACAATATCTACTTTACTCCAAAGGTACCTGCATGAATAGTGATGAGCTAGACATAAAGATGATGGCTTTTGCAGTAATGCCTTAGATGACTTTACATTGATTTCTTATTTCATGGATTATACATTTTAATCCTGATTGCCTTTTCTATGCGCTGCAATATGTGAAACGGTATTCCCAGTGGGTTTAAGGCTGGAGGGAACCAGTGAAAAATGACAGATTCCCTCCTCTCCATGAAACCCCAGCAAAACATAATGCTGTACTATTTTTGGTTCCTTGGAAAGGGCCTCCCTTTGAAAGCAGCAAGCTGTGCATTTTCTAAATGACATCACTTTGCATTCTGCTGCTGTGTGCTTGATGTTTACATGGCAGTGCATGTATTCCCCCCTATGCTTTCTTATTGTATATTCCCATCACACAGCACCTCTCTAGTCCTCTAGCTGCACATTGGATATGTAACAGCTCAGATCAGCTGCAGGTTCTCAGTATAGCACAGAGGTTCAGAAGAGGAAGGCGGCACATAGGAGAGAGACACAGAATTCATTAATTTGGCTTAAAAAAGAACATTACATCTGAATAAAGAAATTCTGTTCATGGTTTGGGATATCCTTCTCACTGACTGGAATCAGAGAAGATCCAGAGGATGGGGATTGGCAGCAGATCCTATCGAAGAATTGCTTCTATTTTATGCTTTTCATTTTTGCTTCTACTGATTAATGGGATTGATGGAAAGAGAGCACCTAAATCAAAATGCCCTGTTTGGTGTACCTGTACCAAAGATAATGCTTTATGTGAAAATGCCAAATCAATTCCTCAAACCTTCCATCCTGACGTTATCTCACTGTAAGGGCTGTAAGCATTTCATTACTTTATTGTATTTTATCATGTTTTATTTTATCATGTTAGAAATATAAAGTGTGTTTAAAAGCAATATGGTACAAAGGGATTATATGAGAATATGGTTTGGATGTTTAAACCATGATACTATAACTGCTTGTTTAAATTAATGAAGATGTGATTTTCTGCACAAAAAAAGAAGCTTTGACGTTACATTAATTTCTAATGTCTGATTATTCTTTTTTTTTTTTACAGATCCTTTGTAAGATCTGAATTTACCAAAATCCCAGAGGAGAGTTTTTTACGCATACCGTCTCTGCAGCTCCTGTAAGAAACCCTTCTTTCTGTCTGTATTGTACAATGTGGATGTATTGTTCTGAATATAGACTGTCTTTCTAGAATGATGAAATCTGATATGGATTAATACAATTATATTTAATATAATTAATTTGTGTGCAGATACATTCTGCATCTTTCTTCATGATGGAGAGGTGTCTGGACTGTGATTTTCAGTATTTAGCTGGTGTTACAAGAGGGGTCTGTTCATTGCAGCAACTGTGCATATGCATTGCTGCTATCTGCATTTAATTTCTTTGTTGCTTTGTAATATGCTCCAGGCAAAAGCTCTTAATGACCTTTGCAGCATCTGCTCTTTAATAACAATATATCTGGATTTGCCTATATGTGTAAGAGTTTAAAGCAATATCTAGAGCCCAACCTATTAGAGACTAGTTGTACAGTAGCAAGGGGGCTGCACAGACCAGACAAACCTATCATCTCTTAAATGGTGATTCAAAGGCTTGACTCATAACATCTACAACCAGTTATATGTGACACATCTTGGATAAAACAGACACACACACACATATCTATACATATATATATAAATATATATATATATATATATATATTTTTTTTTTATATATATATATATATATATATATATATATATTTATATATTACACACAGTCCCAAAATCCTTAAGATTCAAGCAATACAAATCATTCACAATATATTCCCTTAAACAACATTTGATGTGAAAATTTCTCCTTTCCAGATACACAGCACTAATACAGCAAAACATTATTTCCTTGATTACTGTTTGAATCTATGAAATAGTCAATTTTCTCTGGAATTAATTGAAAATTAGAATAGTTCCTCAAAAGATTAAACTATAGTATTGACCCTGGTGGCCGTGATAATATTGAAGAGTACTAATAGGACCAAGTGAACAACTACAATGAAATCCCTTGGGGGATAAGAGTTTCCAGCCTCTGCTATACTATATAGCGACTGCTGCTATAGTGACTCTTTGACCTGTGTCTCTGATAGATGGAATGACAATCTCCAAGGTCACTGCTTAGTATCTTTGCTTGCATTCTCCTTCTAAATTAGCTAGGCATTGTAAAGAAATGTTTATTGAAGTCAAGAAACCAGTGGTTTTCCTTTTCCATTTTTAAACTTTTTGAAAATGGTGAATTGCATTTTATATTTTTAAAGGATGATGTATCCATATGTTAAAAGAGTAATTGAAGATCCTGTTTAACTAGGTTTTTTTTCCGTTTATTGTCATCCATTAGTCATACTAAATTAAAACATTACGACCTATAAAACAGCCCTATAGTAATAGCTGGTTTTCTTTCATTTGTGGAGGGGAGCAGATGCTATCTCAAAAGCCTGGAAAATTATCCTCTTAATCACTCTTTTCCACAGCTAAATATAATCACTATTTTACATCTGAACCAAAGCCCAGTTGTGCTGTTTGGAAGAAACTTTACATGTCTTTGTATTTGTAGATTAACATGTGACCAATGGGATTTCACATCGGTTAGATTACTAATGTGAGGTTCTAATTAAAAGCAGAAACATACAAAGTAAAGTCAAGGTTAAGTTGCACCTCCTAATTTATGAAGATGCTGTACATTTATTTTCAGGAAATTAAAGTAGTGAACAAAGTTGTATATCAGATTAGTGGAAGAATACACAATATATATATATTTTAAATTATAATCATTACTATCCTTTGTTTATAAATCTACATATCTAAACATCTAAAGCATTTATTGCATTATAATTATAATTATGTTGTATTTATTAATTAGTTAAAATATTTCTTAAAAGAGAGATTTAGAAATAACAGTAAGTTTGACAATGCTCTTGTTTTCAGAAACAATTACTTCCTATCCCCTTTAATTAGATTATTTCCTTTCATACTTTGCCTGAAAGCTCACATGTTGTCATTTAATTGCAAAGCTGCTCAGCACAAGGTCTCATTTATGTCTTATCCTACAATTAATGTGCTGCTTGCATTTTTTGGACTGTTATCCTGTTTTTTTCATTTGCAAAAATGTGTAAACTGTGCTCTATGCAAATGCTATTGTTATTTACTTAATTCTTGAACAATTTATTAGGATCTACCTAATGTGTTACTTATGTATTATTTTGTGAAATCCATAGTAGTAGATTGTATTGTATATTTCCAAAATTATTAAATATTTTCATGCATCCAGATAAAACAATAGTTTTTATACACAATATTTAACTCTTCTTTTTTTATATTTTACTTGTGTCAAATAAAACACCACTAATCTAATTATTGATAACAATTACATATGTTGTATATCGTGTTATGGTTTGTGTGGAGCATAAGATCAAATTATTGCCCCTGCGCCCTCCCCCCCCCCTCTCCCCCCCAACCTTATGGCTGATGCTTTAAAAGAGTTTTCTAAAGCAGCAATTGTATTTGACAATAGCACTCCCTTTTTTACAATAAAAAAACAATTTATTATACAAAAAAAAATTTTTTTTTAAAGGGTCACTAAAGTTATCAGTTGTATTCTTCATTATCAGATACTTGGTTGAAAGGCATGTGGAAATGTGTTTTCTTTTTTTAAATTACTACTGAACTGATGTTGCTAAATATTTTTTCGGTGTTGCCAAGTGCTTGAATACCTTCATGATCTATTTTTATATATAATGAGGCTGCACCTACCAAGGCATTGTGCATTGATGAGTGATACATTTATTGTTGTATATCGTTTGACCCACCTAGTCATGTGTACATATAGCTTAGCTCTAGAGTATTTGCCAACAATGCTAGGGTTTCAAATCCAGGTGCCATCTCTATATTTGTTTGCTTTTGTAATGTTTTTTATTGAGTTCATAGGATAAGATAGAAAACTATGGGTTCTCAATTGCATTACCAGTCACTTATTCCCCTGCTACACACCTTCCGTGTCTTACTTTTTCCACTCCTTGCAAAACATTATAGAACATCACTTCTCCTCTAAATCATAAATAATTTCAGAGCATCATAGCTGATGAGAGAGCTCTAATCGTTGTTTCACTGGAGCTTGCAGCTACTTGTCTCTTTTAGGAGATAGCAACACAGCTCCATTCACTTTATTGACTTGCCACATGAAGCAGCTCATTGTGTGGCCTTGTCTCCATCCGCATTATCAATGCAGCTTCCTATGAAAGAAATTGAACAAGAATATCTATGGCTAAGTAAATTCTTAATCAGTATTTTAAATGAAAACAGCCATCCCACACAATTTTAAAGCGGCTCTATTGACTATATAACATTTTCCTTTAATGTACATGTGTTTAGAGATTACATAATTCAAAGCTGATTACTTTCAGAGACCAAATACAAAATGATAAGCAGTTGGTGATTTTTGTAATAAATACACTAGTTTTCAGCTTTTTTCATTTATCTTATGCATGACTCATTTTTTTATGAGTAGGGCAATCCCAGATCTCCAATAATTAAATCAAAAGTAATGGTATAACGATATTGTTTAAATGTAATAAAATAAAAGTTGCACCATAAAGCAAGCAGTCTGTGGTCATACTACTTACTGAACAAATATATTGAAAATGTAATCATTTCCAGGCATAGTGTAAGTACTTCTATCTAGAAAGACAACCCATTCATTATCTCAAATGGAAAAATGAGATTGTTTAGTGCATGAAGAAAAGCATCTTTGTTGTGGTAGATGAAACCTTTTAAAAAACTAACTGACAAATCAATCAGATATGATGTACAGAGCTTTTAAACCGAGCTAGTGAATGGAGGGCAACTGCAAAATATAATTTGAGGGGCTCCCTCACAACATCTCTATACATGGTAGGTGACCCTATAGGTCAATAACAAGCAAAGAATATATACATATGTATTCATATCACTCCTGGGGAATTTGGCGTTTTGATTTATAGAGAAGGAGAGTACCCTATACCTGGCATTACTGTAGCCTACTGCCCCCTGTTTCCCCTATTGTGGGGACTCAGTATTTTCATTATTTACAGGCAAATTCCCATCACTCCAGTCAGCCATAGTGAGAATCACTAGATTAGGCTATCATTATTTTGTGTACATAATAGTTTTAGACTTAAGCCATCTCTCTGTGAGACTGAAAGGTTTATATACCAGAAAATCTTGTAAGATTTATGTTATTAATTAAAAAGCTGTTGTGGTTTTCTTTTGCCAACTCCCTCTAGTGAAAACAAAGTAATATAACCCTGATTTTGTAAGAACTAAATTACATTTAATAGAATTGTTTTCAAAGATAGAGTGGTGATGCTTAGTACATATTTTACAAAATAAGTGTTTCTTTTGATTTTAATTGCTAGATAAAAACAAGTCATAGTACTTGGAAACTAATCTACAGCACAACAATATATTCACTTGTGGAGAAAACGTGAGAAAAAAATCCATTGTAGAGGGTGGAATGAGCTCTGATCATCCTCCTTTGTAAGAGGCACTTGGGAAGAACAGGTCAGCTTTTAAAAGATTTAGAAAACTTAAAATAAAGATAAATTAAACTTATAAACCATGATGTGTTGCAATAAACAAACTATAATGAGATAATAGTAATTTACAATAGGAGTATAATACACAGCAATAGCATTGAAAAATAACTAATATTAATAAATCTATCAACAAACAAAACATTATACAATTTTTCCTAATTGGATTAAAGTTTAGTTTTATATCTACCTAGCAACAAAATGAATCCCTCTTCTCTTCCACCTTCCAAATTTCAATCCTGCTCATTTACCCCCAAAACAGGTGATGGCAACCCTGTAGTTCATCTCAAAATTTGATCTGAAAACGTGCCTCGTTCCATTCCTAAAACCCCAAATCAGAACAATAACAAAGGTGTGACTCGGGTTGATTTCCTCTTTTCATTAACAACAATTCACATAAAGAAGCTTTGAGCTCAGTCCCTATAGATGCTTTCACTCCGGAGATTTTACTATTGCCTGACTCTTAATTTTATGCCTATCGCTATAAATAAAGATCTACTATTAATGTAGGCTTTTTTGGCTAACATATATTTCTATTTACTGCCAAGAGTTTCCCATGCTATGCTAAATTTAAATCAGCGATAAATAGATCCACTCTCTCATTACACTTCATTATCATCCTATTTTGTCTTTTCAATATATTCCGTTAAGGTCAACTAATATCATCAGCATTTGTACTAGTGATAGGCAAAATGTAATACGCTATTACTTTGATGTAATTGTTCAGAAAATCATAAATAAATATGTCCATTTACAGGTTTTATACATTTAATGTGTCAACAACTTATTTTACCTTATTTTACCCCACGGTTATTTCAATTTTTTTCCTCATATTTGTATGCTAGTGTTTCATTCACTTAAAACCTCTTAATGATCCATTACAACACATAAAATGCTGGTTACTTTTTTTAACAGTAGTTGTAAAGACACAGTGTAACTGGTGTGTAAACACTGTGAGCCTCATTCAATTAGACGGCTGCATCTCTCGGTATGCAAGCCGTATGTCTGCTGCGGGCTTGCGGTCTGCTACAATTCTGGTGCTATTTAATTGAACAAGCCCGCAAGTTACGGGCCGAAAGCCAAAACCGTAAACTATGCACTCGTACGTAGCAATTCAGGGCGGGAACATGATCAATTAACTACCGATTTTGAAACAGCCAATAGAAAATGAGAGCAGCAGTATAAGATGGAGGTTACATCTCAATCAATTAGGGTTTAGAGGTCCGATATGCGATCTGACTCGCAAAACCACAAAATACTAAATTATATAAATGAATGCAATACTGTTCTAGTCCATGTGGGTGGCCTGATATGTATTAAGTCATTGATTCCAGAGATCGATATAATCCCAAATTGAAACATTAAAAATATATTTTTTTCATTGCCGATTTGCAGCTTGAGACTGTTGTGCAATTAATTCTAATGTCTTTTCTCGCTTTTCCCGTCATTTTTGTGCATTATTGAATTTTTATTTCCATTTTCAGTGCTACGGACATGTCTTTAACCCCTTTGCGAGTCCTATACATGATTTTCCTTCACTTAATATTTGTTTATTTTTCCATAATTTCATTTACTTATACACTATGGGTTTTTGAAATGGTTCATCTTCATGTATATGCCTTTTCAATACCTCTGTGTCACGTTTCCAAGCACACATGGTGTTTTAGTACACATAGGTCACTTCCAGTCTCATTAAATGGGGGCTTCATTGTAAAACGTAGCCCGTAACTCGAGATTTACGTGTTACGGCTATTAAATTACCGTAACGTTGCTCACAGCGAACTTACGTGTTACGGCTATTAAATTACCGTAACGTTGCTCACAGCGAACTTGCGTGTTAACGTCCGAAATTGACTACGATTTGAGCTACGTTGAACTTCGTGCACGTATATCCTTTGATCTGTCATGCCCGTAACCGCTACTTGTTCAATTCAGCTATTAAATTGCAACGTGGTAACTCATGAGCAAGAGCGTAACACACAAATGGAGCCTAAAGGCCTACGTGTGCTTGAGAGCACCCGCAAGGGGGTAAAGTCCAATATGTAGCACTTTGTAGGCAAATTAAAACACACTACTGTACATTTATTATAAGGGAAAGTGATGTTAGGTCCTAGAATTAATAGCACAACATTCTCAAGCACGCAAATCGGCCCTGAAAGTACTTTATTTCATGTTCATTTTCAGTGTTATATCGATCCCTGCAATCAAAGTGTTACGACATATACTGTACCTTGCATGTAATAGAATATCATATTTACTGCTTTATTATTATTGCATTATATCTGGCCTGTGGGTCCAATCGCAAACTGGAATTGAAGCACGTAGGACTTCCAAATCTACCCTCCCCTTTTTCAGTGACGTAATGCTAACATTCTCTTTTTCTATTGGCTCCATCTGAACCGTGACTACGTAATTGCTTAATTGTTTGCATTCGAGCACGCAACCCCGACAGCCGCAAACTGGTTTACGAAATAGCCTCTTTAGCTCGTAGCTCGCAGCCCTTTCTAATTTAATAGCAACGTAAGTAAGGCACATTTCGACCCTGCAGCCGTTACCTGCTTCACGTTGAACTTACCAGGCTGGGATTTAATATGGCTGTTGGTGACTTCATCAGTCTGATTTATTTACCTGTGTTCAAACAGCAATAGGAAACAGCATCCAGTGACTTCAGCTCTTGAGTGCTGAAGTTGGGTCTGATTTATATCCTTCTCTATATGTAGTCTACACCAGTGTAAAGCCTAGCAACATATCTGCTCCCCCCTATTGCTGGGCATTACCTGTCACCATTAAATCATATAAATTAATGAATTCTTTCCACTGTTAATGTTGTTGCCAGTACACTACCATTAAAATTCTGACTTTTGCTTGCTCCAAGATTAATTGTGTTAGGTTTATTGAAATTAAACAGTGAATGCTTATCCGTTCCTTCAATAAATCTAAAACGTTAATATATTGGAAATCCCCCTGGAATGTGTACCGTATAGTAGGTCTTAAGAGAACATCCACACAATATAGATTTTCATTTTTCTTTTGCACAAATAATGATATATTTGTACTGCAAAAAGAACAAACAAGATTTTTGGTCGAAGTAACATTTTCATAAAGAACTAAATAGCATTTTGTAACCAAAATATCCTTTGTTGGTACATTATTTGTTCAGTTATGTGTAGTTTTATTTCTGTTTCATTGTTTTTTGATTGCTTTACAAATGACCAGGGACATATTATCTAATAAAACTAATCTAGTCTCTTTAAACCTGATAAACTTGACAGATATGAGCAGTTGAAATGAAAAATATATTATTTTAGTCTGTAACTTGTTTATTTCAGGAGGTAGCAGAGAGAGAAACATAATAATTCAGAGCTGGTACTGTTTAACTTACCAAATAAACTTTGGAAAATACTGTTGCTAATGCATTTTAATCTGAGGGATATTTTTAAAGAATGAAACCTTATTTATGCAAATTTGTTTATTGATTTCTTTTTTCTGAAATGTTTAATACCTTTTCTCACTTTAGGTATATTTCATAAGTAATTAACAAAAAATGCCATCAAAGCTTCAGTGAAGCTCAATTTAGCAAGATTTGGGGCTTCAGTTATTGAGCCTTCCAGGCAGGAAGACCCTTTGAGATCATAGGCCTGCTCTCCATTCTATCACTTTGTTGCTTGTTCTATGGAATAATTTTGACATACAAATGGTAGATCTATATCCATCCCAATATTAGTATCTTACAAATTGGATTTCCTTCTGGTCATCTTTATACTCAAAATAGGACATTACATGTTTTTTTTAGTGATGTAGTTTAATTAAAGTACATTTTTCATTTATCTACCATAAGGCATTGTAGCATTTATCTACCATAAGGCATTCATCTTAATACTTTATCTATTTTTTTAATTAAACTAATAAAAGCTAAAAAATCTAAAGTTTTAAATGTATGTTTACATACAAGTCTGTCCTGCCCACTCCCTGTTGCATGAGTAATAATAGATTGCATGTGTGTATGTTGAAATATTGAAGGCTGTTATTGATAGGAGCATCATGTAGACGCGGATTACACTGCACTGACCAATTAAACCATAGCTGACCTCTTTAGGTGAGTCCAGCATTCCATGCCTGCACATATAGATATGTTAAGGGGTATTTTTTTCTTTTGATCTCTACACAGCCTTCACAAGAACAAGTAAAGCACTAGTCGAATATGTCTGCGTGTTATAAATAAACAATAACAACAATAGTCCTCAGAAACCTGAACGTTCTGCCAACTACAAAAATTACAAATGTTATTCCCTTCAAACTGCAAATGTAAGCAGTCTTACCACTGATTTGAATGGGACACACAGCTTGTAACCTTATTGGCTGCCTTAATGTAACAACATGTGGGCAGTCTTTTTCAATTGTAAACACAAATTCTATTTGATTTGATTTCTCAGTGAAAATGTACATATTTCAAAAATTCAAAAAGTATTTCAACATGCTTTTTTAGGAGATCTGTACTGTGATGTGGTCCAAATTGCGGTGAATTAAATGGCCCTTTATAGTTATTTGGTATAATTTTATTTTGGATGGAGACAGATGGTATTCCTGTTTCCCATCTTATTTTTAACTGAGAACTTGTTCTGGTAATATTGCATTTTATTTAAACGTGATTAAAATTGTTAAAATCTTTTTTTTCCAGGCTTTATTTGTAGTCTCTAAGTGAGTCTATTTCAGGATATGCCCATGTAGCTTTATATATTTACTTTTTTATGGAATTACATTCTCTTTTTAGGAATGGGATATATATGTTTTGGTTAAACTATAACTAAATTGGTGACAGGATATTTTCTTATTATACATTTTATCTGGTGAATGAGTTTTATCACATAACATATTATCAAATGACTACTGTGGTCATATATTTAAAAATATACTTGTACTAGACTCAAAATGTTTTTAGAACGGTCAATGAAATGACAAAGCCTCTAATATATTACCTTTTATATGAAATGGTGCTGTTGTGAGATTTACCACTCTTGTGAATGAAGGAGACTTTTTCAACCTGAACAGGGGGTTTGTGGCATCTAAAACTACCAGAGGGTTTAGCAGCCATAGTGGAAAGCTCATTAGTGTACAAAGATTCACCATTCCGAGGAAGTAAAAGAATTCGCTGAAAAAGGGAAATAATTGATATAAAAGTAAAAAATGCAAATACTGTGTTTTTGTTTTTTTTACTTTCTAAAGATATTTTCCCTGTTATCAAGTTTAATTATTGAAATAAACCAATGGCCAAAGTGATCCTTTCACTTGACAAGCAATCATTTTATAATGTGGACATATAATGCACTGATACAATTAGTTTGTGTGTTACATGTTGGTACATAGCTTTCTCTTAGTGAATTTAGATGATTTTGCATTGCATTAAAGCCTTTTTTTTCCCACAACAGTGTATGGAGTTTCAGTGTTTTTTATTAATTTCTTTGCTGTCGTGTGGGTGGAAATCAGCAGCGATGAAAGCCGCTTTTGTGGAGAGATGAATTGAATGCCATAATCCCAAAGTGCTAGGCTGCATTTGTACAGTTCTTGTAGCAACGTAAGAAGGAACAACATGCTCTTATTAAAGAGATACTTTTCCATCTTGCATTTTAAACTAGCAAATGTTAAGTCTAGATTTCATATTTTTTATCATGATGAAAACACATGAATTTCAGTGCATGAATGTAGTAAATTAAAAGCAATTTATACATTTAAAGGTTATGGAAGCCTCATGAATTATGAATGCATCTGATAGAGGAGAATCAGTAGTTTATGCAAACAGTTTTTTTGCATGAAACCCCTCCAAAATAAACATTAATACATTTACCCTAGAGTTTGCAACATTTCTTCAGTTTTCAGGCAGTTGATTTTTGAGAAGGAATGCCCCTGAAAATCCAAGCTAAATTAGAATAAATTCATAATTCGTTTGTGGCCAATCTGAGGCAGCTGCAACATTGTAGCGGTATGGGGATTCAGTCTCTGCAGCAAAGCATCATGGGATTTGTCATCTTTTATTCCCACCAAACATTGCTCTCTCCTCCCTTGTGTGATACAACTCAGGCAATGCTGCTCTGTAATTCTGCACTGTTCTGCGACAGGTTAATATAGGGTTAAATAAATAACTTGAATGCAGTTTTTTTATTGGTTAGTTCGGGGTGCCTATGTAAGCAGATCTCGGGTGTGGAAATTAATTTTCTTTTAAATAAAATAAATCTGTATGTGTATAGAATGTACCAATGCAATGTGTGTTTCCAATATAAGCAGCTTGAGTTAGATTAGACAAAGCTAAAAACAGGGAAATGTATTTTTTTTAGAAACCAGTATTGTCACAGTATTGTCCGTAATGCTCTCAGTTCCTTTGCTTAATTCCTGACTGACAAGAAAAAAATATACCTTTGTCAGCATGAATGGAAGCACTAAGATATATTTAGGCTTCAAGGTATGGTGATTGGACCTGATTGAAATTAACATCACATTGCCCCTCACGGGCCTAGAAGCAGGCTGCATGTAGCAACTGATGTAAGCACAGCTCTGTACAAATGTAAATTCCCCTCTCATACACAATTTCCTTTAAGTATTAGGAATGCCTCCAAGGTCCTACAGAGGCCTCAACAATTATTTTTTTTATTTTATTTTTTTTGTAATTAAAGACAAGCTTTATGACATATATTCCTTGCTTAATTATGCTCAAAGTCAGACTCAAAGTACCCAAACAAATCCACTATAATAGTTGTGAGTAACGTCTGCGAGATGTGTTCTGCATAGGCGTTACTCACAAGCTGCAAGCCTTAAATCGGGGGGAATTGAGCATGTGCAGTTGCTTTATCTTCTCGTATGCGCAGCAGTGGGTGGGAGGCGGAGAGAGAGAGGCAGGGAGGCAGAGGGGGGGGATATAGACAGAGGGGGAGAGAGAGAGTCAGAGAGAAGGAGAGAGGGGGAGGGGGAGACAGAGAAAGAGGGGGAATAGGGAGAGAGAGAGGAGTGGAAGAGAAAGGAGTGGAGGAGAAAGGGAGGGAGACAGAGGAAGAGGGAGAGAGAGAGAAAAGGAGGGAGAGAGATGGAAGGGAGAGAGACAGAGCATGCAGAGCGCAGAGAGGTGGCACAGAGAGAGACAGGGCACAGAGAGAGATAGAGATCACACACAAAGAGAGGGCGCGCACAGAGAGAGACAGATACAGCGCAGAGAGAGGGAGAATAAAGAGAGGGCGCACTGAGAGGGCACATAGTGAGAGACAGAGGGCACACAAAGAGAGACAACACAGAGAGATACAGAACAGACAATTGATCATAAAATATGATACCGTCATTTTTAACAGGCAAGTTACTAGTATATACTAGCGAATTGCCGTCAAAAAATGACGGCAATGAAATTGTAAGTAAGCTAATGCTGTTGGGTGTATAATAATCAAATAAATAATACATTAATAAATTAATATACTTTACCTATTTCCAAGTAATATATGCAGGAAGCATTCTGCTGAAGAGCTGACAATCTGTTTTGATGTTGCTGGAGTGGTGTGGAGCTGCTGTGTAAGCGTGATGAATGTGTGCAGTGTAATAGTGTGCTTGCGCGAGACCAAACCGTTAGCGGCTAATGGCGGCTAATGTGTGGTATCCGTCTGTAGCGGAATATCCGTAGGTGTTCTGTGGTGTTTTGCGTGTTTCTTGTGGTGTTTTGCTTGTTTAGAGTGCTGTAGCCTCGTTTTCGTTTTGTTCGGCGGCCATTTTTTCTCTCGCTTAGAGAATTTTTTAGTGTCTAAACTCTTTTATTTTCAGTTCAATTAAGATGTAACTTAATTTTTTGAGGTGCTGGGTGCTCCCTCTTGCTGTAGGTAAGCTTTTTATGTATGTGTTATGTGTATTTATTGTGTTTTTAATTTTTTGATGTCCGCGGGTTGCGGCTGATTTTTGCGAGGTCGTAATGGGTTGTAACATGTCTCGTATGTTGTTTGCGCTACGACGTAAAGTTTGCGAGGTTCGCAGTTTCTGGCCAGGAGCGACAAACACAGCCGACGTTGGAGCCTCCACCTTCCGCTTCGCAAGGGATGCAGTTCTTGCGGCCTCGCTACGTGAGCCCGCAAGCGTTAGCAACAACTCGTATGCTCACAACTATATATGTGATATACAGTGGATATAAAAAGTCTACACACCCCTGTTAAAATGTCAGGTTTCTGTGCTGTAAAAAAATGAGACAAAGATAAATCATTTCAGAACTTTTTCCACCTTTAATGTGACCTATAAACTGTACAACTCAATTGAAAAACAAACTGAAATCTTTTTGGTGGAGGAAAAAAAAAAAAAAAAAAAATAATGTGGTTGCATAAGTCTGCACACCCTCTTATAACTGGGGATGTAGCTGTGTTCAGAATTAAGCAATCACATTCCAATCGTGTTAAATAGGAGTCAGCATACACCTGCCATCATTTGAAGTGCCTCTGATTAACCCCAAATAAAGTTCAGCTGCTCTAGTTGGTCTTTCCTGAAATTTTCTTAGTCGCATCCCATAGCAAAAGCCATGGTCCACAGAGAGCTTCCAAAGCATCAGAGGGATCTCATGTTTAAAAGATATCAGTCAGGAGAAGGGTACAAAATAATTTCCAAGGCATTAGATATACCTTGGAACACAGTGAAGACAGTCATCATCAAGTGGAGAAAATATGGCACAACAGTGACATTACCAAGAACTGGAGCTCCCTCCAAAATTGATGAAAAGACGAGAAGAAAACTGGTCTGGGAGGCTACCAGGAGGCCTACAGCAACATTAAAGGAGCTGCAGGAATATCTGGCAAGTACTGGCTGTGTGGTACATGTGACAACAATCTCCCGTATTCTTCATAGGTCTGGGCTATGGGGTAGAGTGGCAAGACGAAAGCCTTTTCTTACTAAGAAAAACATCCAAGCCAGGCTACATTTTGCAAAAACACATCTGAATTCTCCCAAAAGCATGTGGGTAAAGGTGTTATGGTCTGATAAAACCAAGGTTTAACTTTTTGGCCATAATTCCAAAAGATATGTTTGGTGCAAAAACAACACTGTACATCACCAAAAGAACACCATACCCACAGTAAAGCATGGTGGTGGCAGCATCATGCTTTGGGTCTGTTTTTCTTCAGTTGGAACTGGGGCCTTAGTTAAGATAGAGGGAATTATGAACAGTTCCAAATACCAGTCAATATTGGCACAAGACCTTCAGGCTTCTGCTAGAAAGCTGAACATGAAGAGGAACTTCATCTTTCAGCATGACAACAACCCAAAGCATCCATCCAAATCAACAAAGGAATGGCTTCACCAGAAGAAGATTAAAGTTTTGGAATGGCCCAGCCAGAGCTCAGACCTTAAACCGATTGAAAATCTGTGGGGTGATCTGAAGAGGGCTGTACACAGAAGATGCCCTCACAATCTGACAGATTTGGAGTGCTTTTGCAAATCTTGCCAAGTCAAAATGTGCCATGCTGATAGACTCATACCCAAAAAGACTGAGTGCTGTAATAAAATCAAAAGGTGCTTCAACAAAGTATTAGTTTAAGGGTGTGCATACTTATGCAACCAAAAATATTTTATTTTTATATTTTTTCTTCCCTCTACCTAAAAGATTTAAAAGACAGTTTATAGGTCAAATTAAAAGGTGGAAAAAGTTCTGAAATGATTTATCATTGTCTCATTTTTTTACAAAACAGAAACCTGACATTTTAACAGGGGTGTGTAGACTTTTTATATCCACAGTATGTATATATATTGTTCAGTGGCCCTTTCATCTGACATCCTGGAACTTTTATAAAATAATTATCCTGTGGTTCATTACAAAAGAGTACATGGGATTTGGACATATAGAGAATTTTTTGATTTTATATCTTTATATCTTTAACACATATTTAATGAAGTTTTGTCTGTTAATTGTTACTAAATGTATAATTAGATTACCATTAAATGGATTCCACAACTCTCCACAATAGGTAGGTAGAGGGTGTGTAAGCTTATATAGTGAGTGCAAGATTCCAAATTTGTTTAAAATCCTATACATTATTTACATGCCAGTTGCAGCAATTAAAACAGCTTGGACAGTTCTGTTGGATAATTTTAAATCCAGCATTTTGTCATCCAATGAGACCTAGCTGCTTGGTCCCTGCTGCATTAATGGTGACTTAAGAATGTATACAGAGAAAAGATACGTGACAGAGGAGAACAAGTAAGCCATCCTGCTTTACCATAGCCATATTGCATTTGATTGAGAAGATGTAAGTTATCTAAATGATGTAAAGCTGGATCTGTAGCAATTATATATCCATTTACAAAAGACAATATATAATTGAATACAATGTTTAGAGAGTTGCAAAATGTCTGTATTAGTAATCCTATAGATCTCATGCCCAAAATACCTTACAGTGATTCAAGTTTTAAATGAAGAACCTCAATATAAGGACTTGAAATTTAAATCTCACCTACTCTGGGCTGGAGGGGTGCTGTGTTTGTCATTGTTTGTAGAATACTAGAGTTATCTTGATGGGAGTTTACCAACCAGGTACTGGAAACCTATGGATCAATCTACTTTGACATCTATTTGTGTGTAGGAGTCTGAAGCTTGTTGAGCTGTCTATTATTTCCTTTTAAGTTTACAAAAATAGGAGTGTGAAGTTCACACATAGCATTGTGGGTAATGTAGTGTTCTGTAACTACAGTGCATCGAAGCAAAACTAAACATTTTAAAAAATATCCAATTTTTATAAAATTATGCAAAACTGAGGTTTTTAACAAACATACATAGTCTAAAATAACATAGTCAGTTTTGTATATGCAAATTACCTTTAGGTTTTAGTCTCCCTAAGCTCACTATGCCTTAGGGAGTTCAGCTGCACCTCACTGACGAAGCCCATAAAGGCCGAAACGCATCTGGGGTTTGCTGTTTCTCCTGTTCGGGGCTGGGCCACTCTTTTGAGTGGGACCAGACTGATATACTACAGGATATTTCTACCTGTGAAGGGCACAAGTGAGCTAAAAGAAGTTGCTCTCAGAGTGGCTTATCATGGCCATAGAACTAACCTATTAAGGTTGGTTCGTTCTCTGATGAGCGCCTCTGACTTGTTTTGTATATACATAGTCTAGGATCAAAAGTAAAACTCGTCTTTATCTTGGTGCATAGTAAATTAAGATTGAAATAAAATTAAAGACATGTGTATATAACATCATAAAGTAACTTGTGTTGAAGACAACAAAGCTGATCTCTGGTACCTAAACAAGGTAATTCTAAATATGTAGGGTCGGTGACAATAAAATTACCTCTTTCTAAGTTGTTAAAGCTTTTGAGCACACTCCTATTGTAAGGTATCTGAATGCAAGTAGAAAGCTTTCTGTTTAATATGATATAAGACTGGCTTTGATTTAATCACACTTGAGAAACACCAGTGTCTTGTGAAGAACTGATCAGCTTTCCTATCTTTCGCACACTTAAATTATCAAACAGAAAACCTGAGACAGACCAGATTTCAGAATAATTCAATATTTCTAGTCTACTTCCTATGCTACCCACTATTATACAACTGATTATTCAATTGAGTGTTTACTGTCTGCAGTAAAGCACTAATGAATGACACAGTTTTTTTGAGCATGTGCGATATTTCACATCTATATATAATTATCAAGAGACTGCCTTAAAGGTACTGTATATATATGTAAGTGAGCTGTATTATGAATGCATCTGATAGAGGAGAATTAGTAGTGTAATAAAACGTGTTATTTAGAAAAGTTCAGTTTACTTACAAAGTTATTTGTACAAAAGTCAAATCCAGCTGTTCACACCCACAGGACGCTTACATAAGCCGGGTACACAAAGGAAATACAGCAGGGTACATATTTTGACCTTTCTGGTACAGAGCACAGGAAGTAACTGTTGCAGTTCTTGTGCTGAGCACATGCCAGAAGACACTGAGGTGAAGAATGATACAATGTAATAGCCTGATTCTGAATTTTAATGTTATGCTAATTAAGGTGGGATTTTCTAGGGGCGTACACGATCAAATGCCAAAAGACCAAGGAGATTTGCTAACTTCAAGGTAAGCTAATTAATGTTTATTTTGGGATATTTTCATGCAAACAAATATTTGCATATACTACTAATTCTCCCCTATCAGATGTATTCATAATCCAGCTCACTTACATATCCATTTAACAAGTATAACACTGGATGTGACAACTTTTACTGTTGCAATACCGCATCGCTTATAATCCTTTGGGAGATGTGTTTAGTTCACCCAACACCATATCTCAACTTTAGATTGTAAGTAGCAAGTTTCCAATCTTGAAGGGTGCTTTGGAAAAAAGCAATTTTTTGCAAAGATTCTAAGCTCAAAACAGGGCGCATACATTTCTGAATTTGTTAGTATTGTATTTCCCTTGTTCTTATCCTCTGTACAGCGCTACAGAATATGTTGGCACGATACAAATAAAAGTGAATAATAATAATAATATCCCAGCCTAAAAACCACCCTGAAACTGAATAAGCATTATATGGCTTAAACTGGAATATAAATCTTCATTTAACAGAATGTGACCAGGGTATTGTTGTTGATGTAGAGTAGGGTTTGTCAATCTTTTATTACCTACGCCCATTTTTAAAGGTAAAATTTCCTTACCACCCACCGGTGCCACAGTAACTAAATTGTATCTAATTTCTGGTTACATAAATCATATGACCCTAAGTATGTATCACCCTGTGCTTACTAGATAGAAATCCGGTCCTGACTGCCATCCCCAGGTTTTCTCACCAGCTCTCCAACCAGCTAATCATGGTGCTGCGGGTCTCATCAGCAAGCAATATAGATGTATGAGTCATAAGTGTCTGCCAATGGGATTTAAAGTCAAGCATATTCTCTGCTCACAGTGGCATTTCTTGTAAATTTCCAATACGTTTAATCACATTTTACTATATATTTTTTTAATGAAAAATGAATCTTTTGTAATAAATACAATATATATATATATATATATATATATATATATATATATAGACACATATATAAATAATAAAAATGCACTTTGCTAAATGTATGATAGAGAAAATGTAATTCTATCTACCTTTAAATAACAATCCATGATATTTATTTACATCAATGATGTATTTCTGCCTAGGCCCCCAAGGCCCTGCTCTAGGGCAGCACATTTTGGGGGGACAGCAGGCTATATATACATATATAAAAACACAAATAAACAAGATTTTGATATATAGAAAGAGGAAAAGAGGAACAGCAAGTGGGTCGTGGGGTGGGGTGCACAAATCTCATTGACCTAGTTTAGCATAAAATCTAAATACGCCCATGTTATTGTATGATGTTTTGTGGCATAAAACCAATCAAATATTTGCTATTCCCATTGCTTGTGGGGTTTTAGAAAATATACTTCTGAAATATTTTTCACAATGAAACAGCATTATGTGTGCTAATGTAGATGTGACTATATTTCAGTCCTGACCTATATTACATCTGTGTGGGAATTGTCCAACAATACTTGTCTACTATTGTTCTGAAAGCATTATACTCTGTAATGCTTCCTTCCTCAATTATAGATGTTTAATTATTTATTTTACTTTAAAATTTGGCAGAGTTAAAACAAAATGGTCTTAGGACTCCTCTGCTTATTAAATGCACATTTAAACTTTTTACTGAACATGTATTAAATCAAAAGTGACAAGCTTTCAGGAGACGTATATAATAAGAAATATTGGTACATAATGAGAAATATTGGCACATAATAATACTTTCTAGTGTGATAGTATGGAGGGGTGATAAACAAGATCATAGAGGGATAAAGAGGTACTATAATCTTCTATATGCGGTATCCCCCCCAGATTTTCCTTGGCTCCTACACACATACCTATATATGTACATATTCACACATGCATTTTATGTGAAATATATGCATGTACTCATATATAAACATGCATATTTATGTAACCATGCACAAACCCATATACATCTAAATGTGCCGGAAATGTGCCAGAAATTCCAAATTTATGTTAAAGAGACTCTAAAGTAATCAAACGTCTTTGAAATATGATGTGGAGTGGAAATGCATGTTGGAAACGTGTTCTTCTTCCCTGCATCACAGAATACATAATAATCTGCACCAGCCTGTAGCACTAATTATAAACAGGGAGAATAAGTAAGTGTTATCTTCTATCTCTTTACATCGCTCAATGTAGAATTTCTCTTTGTCTTTTCTTGCCATCCTCTGGAATTTTGCACTCAGTTGGACAATCCTTTAGATTTAAAGTCTGCAAGTTTTCAATCTTGCACGGTGCTTTTAGTGAAAGTTCTTTGGACACTGGATTCGAAGCTCAAAGACAGGGCCCTCCATCCTTTGCAACATGTTAATACTGCTATTGTTTTTGCTTTGATCATAACCAGTTTATATGTTGAATTTTGCAATAAAAAGCTCATGGTCTGAGCCGCAGTCAGCTCCAGATTTTGCTTTTGTGGATTGTATAGAGTGCATCCATCTCTGGATACAAAGTTTTACAATACAAAGTATATAGCCAATATGATTTTTCATTTTCCATCTGGTGATGTCCATGTGTAGTGTTATCTCAAAGGCTGTTGGAAGAGGGTGTTTGCTATGACCAGAGAATTATCTTGACAGAATTCTACTAATCTCTGACCTGCTTCATTTTATTTACTCCAAGGCCAAATGTGCCCGTAATACCAGGTATCATTTGGTTCCCTACTTTAGCATTCCAATCTCCTATGATGACGGTAACATCTTTTCTTGTTGCGATATCTATGAAGTGTTGAATATCTTCGTAGAATTGGACATTTTCAACGTCTTCACCATCCGTGGTTGGAGCGTACGTTTGGATCACTAAACAACTAAAAATGACAAAATCTAAGTCAATTCTTGATCAAAATAAAAATGTAACAACTTTTCTACGTGATTTTCCACTTTTAATCTAATGGCTCAGAGCGCAAATGGAGACTTGTGAATTTGAGTGTCCCTTCAAATCCTGTAACATTGGTATTGAAAATATCATCAAATGTGTTTTTTTTTTTTCCTGTGTGTTTTTGAAATTCCATTTGAGCCTCTTTGTGTTAAGTATGTAGTGATCTTCCTGGATGAAATAGTCCAACTGGTGTACGGCAATGGTTTTGAGATACAGTTTTTGATGGCTAGTTTCATAACATTTGAGCAGTAAATATCAATATAAACATCTGTTCAACTTTTTGTGAAGATGTATGTTTTACCCTGATATTTCAGCTGGAGCTCATCCACAAACTATGTCTGATTGCACAGCTCATTTACCTGGACTCTGCCACAATATAAAACAGATAAGAGGAGCTCCAGTCCAAAGATGGGAGAGACAGGACAAACCCACATGGAGCTGCACAGTTAATGAGCATAGAGGCTTGTCCATACAGCCAGTGAGCTGCTTCATGTGGCCTGTAAATCAAGTGAACGGGGTTGTACTGGGACAGCTCTTTCAAGGGACAAGCTGCTGCCGTTTGTAGCAATAAGACCTTTCTTTGTGTCTATCATCAATTTTAGTGTGTGATGCAGACACATTGGATGATTTATCCTGTGCTAAGTCTGTAGGGGGAAAATGATATTTTGCACTGCTACTGTTTTGCAATGGGATACTCTTAATGGATATAGCTGGGACATTAGTGACTGTCAGCCCATAGTTGTCATATACCTGTGGGCTCAATAAACAGCAAAACAGAGAGAGCAAACACTTTGATTTGAACAAAGAATTGCTATACTATACATATATATATATATATAGTTGCTGTACTCATTATCTGTGTAGCTCTTGTGCCATGTTTAATAGTAATAAATATGACCCCCATCACTGCACAGCAGGTGCAGCCTCATTATATATCAGGGACAGCAGCACTAACGAAAATGCCTGTAACTCAAACAGTATAAACTAAATAACTAAGTCAGAGGCGCTCATCAGAGAACAAACCAACCTTAATAGGTTAGTTCTATGGTCATGATAAGCCACTCTGAAAGCAACCTCTTTTAGCTCACTTGTGCCCTTCACAGGGAGAAATATCCTGAAGTAAATCAGTCTGGTCTCACTCAAAAGAGTGACCCAGCCCCGAAATACCAGGCAATTCTACCCTGAACAGGAGAAACAGCAAACCCCAGACACGTTTCGGCCATTATGGGCCTCGTCAGTGAGGTGCAGCTGAACTCCCTAACTCAAACAGTTCAGCAATAATTTTACAAACACTTATTCCAAATGCCTTTGAACCTCCTGCACAATTGGTGACTTCTATGGAACTTTAATTAACTTTTGTTAGTTAAGCAAAAGCAAGGAGAGGATACTGTAGTGAAGATGATGTGTTTCTAAAAGGTATTGAAAGTAATGATGACATAAGTGAAGGAGTGAAAGCAATAGCCTCTTGCTTTGTCATTTACTGATGAGCAAAGCTTTTAGTATGGTATATAATACCTAGGGAGCTTGTGCAAGATGTTTACTATGGTAATTAACACACAAATAACTGAGTCACTTGGCTCCATGGACTTAAATTTTTAAAACCTCTATTTAACATTATTTTGTTCTACATAATACTTAAAAAAATGTTTATTAATAAAAGCATTTAAAATAATGCTACGCAGCATTGTATTAATATTTAGACATGTATTTCCTAAATAACAGCTAATGTTATGTTGACAGTTGACAGCATTAGCTTGATAACTGAATATTAAAATCAAATTTGTTTAACTACACTAATTCATTAATTGACCAATTCAGTTATTTTGCTTTTTTCTTCATTGTCCTAATTTTTATATGTTATACTTATGCAGACTGTTCACTTCAAACGCTTTTGATGCTATTAGTGATGATGCTTTTACTGGTCTTCCTCACCTAGAGTACTTGTAAGTATATTCACATTATCATCATTGCAGCTCATATATACAACACTATTACTAATGTAAGTGAGATACTTGCTCTTTAGATCAACACCTCGCCTTCTTCATTTTATTTTATTTTATTTTATTTTTTTGCACATTTGACCTATTTGTGAATCACAAATTCATTTAAAAATAATGTTGAAAGTTAAGCTATGTGACTAACATGTATTTTCCCGACATTTTTAAAGACACCGCCATACCACTTCATTGTAATCATTGCAGTGTTTTTTCATGATACATGCACTTGATATAGTAAAACTGCCATAAAAATGATTTGCATGGCCCCAGGTTCTTTGCATGCATTTCCATTCATTCATTGTGTTTGGGTAACTCAATACTGTTTTTTATAAAATGGTAGCTTGAACATAAAATATTGGAGTTATTAAAAAATATAATTAAAATACAAAATAAGATGAGATATTAATTATATTTGGTTTTAAAACCCAGAAATATCCATTGGGTATCCCCTTTTGCTAATAGTGTATAATTCAGTGCATTAACACATATAGAGATACTTTTACAAAGCAGGGATAAAAGTAGGGTAATGAAAGTGGGGGTAACTATGCCTATTTCCTGTGTTTTCTATAGGAGCTATTTATCAAACAGTTAATTGTATTCCTGCTTAATAAATAAGCTCCATAGAAAACAGGAGGTGGGAATATATTATAGAAATGGGTGTCCGGTCAGGTCCAGTAAACCCAAATGGGTTGCTGGGTTCCTGATCGGCTCAAGACTCTACTTTTTTATTTTGTAGCAACAAAATGTATTATTTAATGAACAAATAATAACACGATCACCAAAATGTGAAAAATAAGAGGAAAAAAATAAATATATATATATATACATATATTACAGGAGGCTGCTATAGGTATGCAGGGTGACTGCTATAAACTACCCCAAGGTCAAAAGTGTGACAGATGGACAATAAGCATTAATTTATTTGTATAGATAAATGGCAGCATGTATCCAGTTGAAAAAAACAGATGCCCAAAGATGTTGCTATTTGATAGTGAACTCTTTAATACATCCAATACCAAAGTGTAATCTTCGGTACCTAATATCCTGAAACTTGTAATGGTTTGGATAGGGTACTTGATATAGACCTGGCATATTGTCACAGATACATTTAGCCAGCAATGTAGACTCATTTAACTTCCCTCTCCTAGGGATGGGCATATAGCCATGTCACACTGACCTTTATAATCATATTCCTGTGGAAGAGATGTCCTGTGCAGCCCCCGATGCCTGACGTGTGTTTCCCCTCAAAATCTGCCCTTCTTTTTCTGCACAAGATAAATATTCTCTATTAGAGCAATCCATACATTACTCACCAAAAGTAATGGCAATAAGAGTAGCCTAGCATGTGATTCTTCATCGTTTAAACCCCAAGAGACCTAAAGCTTTGGATCCTGTATTTTTTAGCTCATATACTTTTTAGAAGGCCACTGAAATTTTAGAGATTCTTCACTTTTTGATGTAATAACAAACTAGTAACATTAACATTTATGTAAGCCACGAGCATAAAAGCATATAAGAGAAAAATGTACATTCCATAGACTCTGATTGTGTCTAGGAACTACAAGTGGTCTCATTTCCATACTGTCTCCTGGCTTAGAGTCCGAGGGCACTGCATTTTTTCAATACAGCTACTGGGGTCCACTTTTTAGTGTTTAACAGCTATTGCCCTGACCCCACATGCTCAGAAGCAGGCAGTTGCTATACAAACTGCAAATCCTGCTCTTTATCCACCCCTAATGCACTGATCAATAAGAAAATCAAAGTAAGTCAACCTCCAGAGCAGAATATGATACAATTTAGATTGTTTTTTTCAAAAATTGCTTTTATACTCTTGACTCTTATTTTTCTATTTCATCCCTGACCCCCCTTGTATTATTACTCAACCCCTCCTCGAGTTTTGCACTGGATCTTAGTTAAATCTGTGATTGAACAAATTTATGGACATGTTGTGTGATATTCTGGCATCTTATGGGCCATGGAAACTTATATTGAGCACTTTGGTGATAATGTTAACTGTGCATGAGGAAGTAGAAAATACTGAAAGTATCAAATACCTCACTTTTTAAAATCTCCTTGAATGCAAAGTTTGTTATATAACATGTTAATAATTACAACAAATGAATATTGTACATGTATATAGTATCCTTTATATAACACACCTGCCTTTGTATCAGTTGTTTTTATGTAACCATTCTTCTTCCTTCATTTTCAGATTTATAGAGAACAACAAAATAAAGTCAATTTCAAGAAATGCTTTCCGAGGACTGAAGTCTTTGATCCACCTGTAAGTATTAAACGATGATACTCATAAAATCCTGTTATATGGTAATCCAGCACCTACGTGTACAGTGGATATAAAAAGTCTACACACCCCTGTTAAAATGTCAGGTTTCTGTGCTGTATAAAAATGAGACAAAGATAAATCATTTCAGAACTTTTTCCACCTTTAATCTCATTGTTAAAAGGTATTAGTCAGGAGAAGGGTACAAAATAATTTCAAAGGCATTAGATATACCATGGAACACAGTGAAGTCATCATCAAGTGGAGAAAATATGGCACAACAGTGATATTACCAAGAACTGGAGCTCCCTCCAAAATTGATGAAAAGACGAGAAGAAAACTGGTCTGGGAGGCTACCAGGACGCCTACAGCAACATTAAAGGAGCTACAGGAATATCTGGCAAGTACTGGCTGTGTGGTACATGTGACAACAATCTCCCGTATTCTTCATAGGTCTGGGCTATGGGGTAGAGTGGCAAGACGAAAGCCTTTTCTTACTAAGAAAAACATCCAAGCCAGGCTACATTTTGCAAAAACACATCTGAAGTCTCCCAAAAGCATGTGGGTAAAGGTGTTATGGTCTCATAAAACCAAGGTTGAACTTTTTGGCCATAATTCCAAAATATATGTTTGGCACAAAAACAACACTGCACATCACCAAAAGAACACCATACCCACAATGAAGCATGGGGGTGGCAGCATCATGCTTTGGGGCTGTTTTTCTTCGGCTGGAACTGGGGCCTTAGTTAAGATAGAGGGAATTATGAACAGTTCCAAATACCAGTCAATATTGGCACAAAACCTTCAGGCTTTTGCTAGAAAGCTTCATCTTCATCTTTCAGCATGACAACGACCCAAAGCATACATCCAAATCAGCAAAGGAATGGCTTCACCAGAAGAAGATTAAAGTTTTGGAATGGCCCAGCCAGAGCCCAGACCTGAATCTGATTGAAAATCTGTGGGGTGATCTGAAGAGGGCTGTGCACAGGAGATGCCCTCGCAATCTGACAGATTTGGAGTGTTTTTGCAAAGAAGAGTGGGCAAATCTTGCCATGTCAAAATGTGTCATGCTGATAGACTCATACCCAAAAAGACTGAGTGCTGTAAAAAAAACAAAAGGGGCTTCAACAAAGTATTAGTTTAAGGGTGTGCATACTTATGCAACCATATTATTTTATTTTTATATTTTTTCTTCCCTCTACCGTAAAGATTTCAGTTTGTTTATCAATTGAGTTGTACAATTTATAGGTCACATTAAAGGTGGAAAAAGTTCTGAAATGATTTATCTTTGTCTAATTTTTTTAGAGCACAGAAACCTGACATTTTAACAGGGGTGTGTAGACTTTTTATATCCCCTGTATCTCAGACATAGTATTTCACCATTTGAAAATATTTAGAGGTGTATTTGTGTCCCTGACCCTATGATTCTAATATCCATGGCCTCAATTCCAGAATCCATAACAGCTATTACTGAAGCTACCTATGATATAGACTAAGTTATAGTCCATAAGGGAGAGAGGTGACACATTAAAAAACTTCAAATATATCAAAAGATATCATAGTGTTCAGTAGTGAGGAATCCTTTAGAAAAAAGGAATGCAAAAACAAGACGTCTTGATTCGAAGCTGGAGGGTTTAACATTTAGGAGTAATCTGAGCAAGTACTATTTTACACAAAGCGTAGTAAGTTAGTGGACAGTCCTCCAAGAGAAGTGGTGAAGGAATTCAACCATTCCTGGAATAAGTATAAGACTGCTTAAGCCAACCTTATTAGGTACAATAAAATGGACTGATTATATGGTACTACTGGTCTTGTCTGCCCTCAGTGCCCTGTTTCTATTTACGTGAGATTTTCCAGAGGGAGCAAAATATTCATGTGGGTGAATATAACAGCTTCAATGTTACAATAAGCACAATAACTTCTTAATAAGATTCTGTGGTTAAGAACCCACAATTATCTTTATGTACAGAGTTTATTGTTTCTGTTTATTTGGCTTGACAATGGTTTATTTGTTGAAAATATAAACCCACAGGCATCTCTGGAATAGGCGACAAGGTAGGCAATATCCTATAGCAAAATACTGGGCACACACAGAGAAAATCTGAACAACATCGCGTCACTCAGGGCAATATGAAACATCACATTGCTTTATATGAATAATGTCAAATATTTTGAATTGGTTAAGGGAATCTGTCTACACTAAAACCTCATAAGCTTTCTTTCTTTGACACCTAACATGCTGTAACAAGGGGTGGGCCATGAGAACCTTCCTCATTCAGTTTATTTTTTTATATATACCGTATATACTCGAGTATAAGCCGAGTTTTTCAGCCCTTTTTAAATGCTGAAAAAGCCCCCCTCAGCTTATACTCGAGTCACCCTGCTCCTGCTACTCTCTCCTTTCCCTGTGCCCCCCCGTGTCTCTCCCCCCCTATCCCTCCCCTGTATCTCCCTCCCCCTCCCACCCCTGTGTCTCCCCCCTCCCTCCCTCGTGTCTCTTTCCCTCCCTCTCCCTCGTGTCTCTTTTTCTCCCCCTCCCTTATTATCCTCCTCATCTTCCCTCCTCATCCTCCCTCCTCATCTTCCCTCCTCTCTAATTAGCCCCCCCCCCCCCCTTTCCCCTCTCTTACCTTCCATCAGCTGCTTCTCTGCGCGTCTTCCGGCTATGTGGGAACCTGGCATATGCTAATGACGTGACGTCACATGCGCGTCACATCATTAGCATATCCTGGGTCCCAAAACAGCCAGAAGACGCGCGGAGGAGCAGATGATGGGAGGTAAGAGAGGGGAAGGGGGTAATTAGAGAGGGGGGTAGTGAGGAGGAGGGAGGATGAGGAGGATGATAAGGGAGGGGGAGGGAAACACACACGAGGGAGAGGGAGGGTTAGGGCCTTGGGGTGTACTACCTATTTTTGACAGCTACATGGGGACGCGAGCGCAGCCTTATCCCTAGAGTTGGTGGTGGTGCGCTTCCAGCGCATTCAGAAATGCGCACATAAAACAGGATAGATCCTAAATGTATACTTGCATAACTATATATGTCATCTTCTAATTAGAGCAGTATTTGTAATTCACTTCTCTTTGAAAATTAGATAGATTCCAAATATAGTATAATTTAAAATGATAGAATAACATGTACTTTGTCAATTGTATGTTTGTTTTTTTAAATTGCAGTCATCCTGGTAACTCACTGTGGTCCAAGTTGTTGGCAATAATCACTCCATTGGTGGGTGAATCAGAAAGGCCAATTGATAGATAAAATATTCAAACTTTAGTGTGCGTTTAGCATTCAATTGATAAAGTACTCTTCATGACCTATACATTTAACTTATACAACATTTGTAAATTCTTCTGTGTCCCTTTAACTGGAATGAATTGCTTTCTTTTCCATGTTTCTATTTTTCCTCTATAGTGCAAAAAAACATTTATACTGAAGACTTTTAGTGAGCACTGGCTCCCTCTAATGGTGACTTAAAGATACATGCCTGTATTCAATACTTTATGAATACTAAACATGTTAGTCTTGGAGAGACACAAATAGGCTGGGATATCGGATCATTTGGAATATTATGCATCACTTCTAGATCTACAATACAGTATAAACGGCCAAAAAACTTATCAGCTCAAACAAACTGGATGGTCTGATATTTTAAAGCCTTACAGTGCAGTCTTTCGGTTGCACATTATTGGTACACTTTATGTATATCATGCTTTTATACTTTTGTATACATCAAATCAATCAGTGAAATATGTGTTATTTCTGATATAACTAAGCTGTATATTTTCCTGTTAATTTTAGCTTATTTTTCATGTGCATATTAGACATTCCATTAGTATAATACTTGGAGTTATTTCCTGGCTCCAATACAGTACCATGGTTGTAGTCTAAAACTCTGGTTTAATCCCTGCATCTATAGCAATTATGCTGTGTTACTAGGTAAACATAATTAGTTAGTTGTATACTTTCATTAAATATCTAGGAGGATTTTGAACTTTCCAAAATATCTAATTAATAGCTTGCAATGTTAATATGTTGTCAAGAAAATTGTGTATTATTTTTTATTATGTTTATTTATGGATAACATATTTGCATATAATTATCAGGTATGGTTTTATTTTTTAAATGGTCCTTTGTGTTATACAAGTATATATTTTTGTTGACATAACTCTAAATTGCAGGAATGTCCAATTCACGTAATGTTGAGAGCCCCATTCTCATGGTGTTCCTGAAATTGACCACGGTTATTACTGTTGATGTATAACACTGCTGCTCTAAACATTTTAATACATATGAAAACAATTTAACATATTTTGTTCAACTTGGTTATTAGTATGATAAATTATACAAATGTTACCAAATAGTCTTGTCGCTCTACCTGATCCTTACTGTTTACCATATCCAGTGCCGTATCTACCTATTTAGAGCCCCTAGGCATTGAAGAGGAGGAGGCGCCCCTGCAAGTGCCTGCGCAAGTGTCTGTGCACCCATCTTTCCCTTTTTTGTGCATGTACACCTTTCTCTTGCTGTGTGAGCAAGTCACAGATATTTCCCCATAACAGCCATGTTAACAACATAGCTACTCATACATTTTGTTTTTGAGGCAAAAAAATATATTTTTAGTGGTATTTAAGCTAAAAAACCAGGCGCCCCTCACAGGGAGGCACCCCTAAACGGCTGCATAGTTTGCCTAATGGGTAATCTGGCCATGACCATATCCCAGTATTTTGTCCTACACCAACTCAAACCTCTGCTTTCCACCTCACCAAGCTTGTATTAGGTTTATTGTTATCTGGCTGACATATACACACACCAAACCTTTAAACTTGCTGGTGAAATATATTTATATGTCCAGTGGTTCAATTCCAGTCATGGAACCAAGAGGTCACACCACCCTGAAGCCGAGCAGGGTTGGACCTGGTCATTACTTGGATAGGAGACAACCTAGGAATACCAGGAGCTGTATGCTGTGGCCAATTGGAGAATGAACTGGCAACCCACTCCAGTATCTCTGCCATGAATACTAAGTGGATCAGCATGACCATGGACATAAATATGTACTTGGTGTGTTAAAGTCCATGAGGTCACGGAGAGTTGGAAGCAACTGAACAACACACAAAAAAATTGTGAATAAGGACAAATGTGTGAACCAGCAAAACCACAGAAAAGGACTACAAATGCAACTTTGAAGTACAGGCTGCAAGAACTTTAAAGCAGCATATTTTTCCTTGATGGAGGGCATAGAGAAGCTTTATTTTTAGATTGCTATAAAGGTTTTAGTAAAGTGCAGAAAATTAGATTATTGTAATGTAATAAACAGTACACCTCTACCTTGTAATCCTGGAGTTATAAATCTAGTCTTAACTAGGGATGAGTAATGAGTTGGTGAAGTGAATAAAAGCAAAGTATTTTCTTTGCCAGTTAAAGAATATGCATGTTTTGATGGGTTATCTTGAGTCTTGTATATAGGATGACCCCAGCCAACATCTTGAAAAAATTGAAGCATTTTAAAAAGTATTGTTGAAACTCTTGTTTGAAGGGTGGTGTAACTACTATAAGGTGATTAATCCCATATGGACTAGATATAATAGATTTCTAGTACAGTGAGGTGGTCTTAACGATTTCAAAATCCTTCAGTTGTATTTACTATATGTAGAAAATATAAAGAGTCATTTTTTGAATCAAAAAAATTTACTTAGGTCCCTTATTAACATGATAACCCAAAAAGAAAAGTAGAAATAATGTATTTAATCCTCTTGGCATTAATGATGAGTTGAGCTCTTTTTAATTTGCTGAAAACATAAGAGTTTTAAAGCTCAAATGCTAAAATATGTTTATCAGTTAACTTTATGAATCATTGACAATTTGTATTGTCTTTCCGCAAATTAAACATTTTTTGAAATTTAATTTGCCACAGCATTGCAACTTTTTTAAAGGTTAATTTTATAGAAAAAAAGTCAATGATTTACAGAAAAAAGAACACATTATTATATATAGGGTCAGTAGCTCTTTGGATAATTAGTATGGGCATTGCAAAAGCTATCCCACAGTCAGGGTCAGATCAACCTTTTTGGAGCTCCTAGGCAGTAAAGTGGAGGAGCCCCTTTGAGTGAGTATCAAGGTATGCTCACACCTATTTTTGCCTTTTCGGTTCAGTTCCTTTTCCTGTTGTAACTGTCTTGTCTAGGTGGTTAGCCCCTAGTAGCCAGACTATAAACTGCCGCATTTTGTTTTTTTAAGCCAGGAACCATTTTTTTTAGGAAGTGGCTCCCCTTACAGGGAAGCGCCCTAGGCGGCTGCTTACTTGTCCTAATAGGTAAACTGGCCATGCCCACAGTTTATTGTTTTAAAAAAGTAAAACTAAAATGCAGAAAACAAACAAAATATGAATGTATTATGACACTAATCTAACATTGGTTTATGGATTATTAAGTACTATCATCAATACAATTAGTACTTATTATTAGTTGTTAAGCACACTAGGGTTTGTTTTATACTAGCAGTGTGTTATGGTTTATTGAAATGAATTTAATATTTTGCATTTTGGTTTACCTTTTAAAAAAAAAAAATTCTTATTAAGGTACTTTATAAAGCATCTACATTTATAGTAGCACTAGGTTTATATGCTTGTTGATTTGTAGAAGAAATCAAACAAAGTATTCTATAGAACATTTTAGTAATTGGACTTCAAATATAGTTTATTCTACATATTATATATCTTCTACTGCCTCTGCTACCATTTAATTTGGATTTTGGTTCTTTACATTCCCTTACCGGTAAAAGGTAGCAGAGTCCGTAGGAGAAACTTAATGTCTGTCTTAAACCATCACCATATAGCTTTAAAGTGTGACCTCCCTAATGAAAAAATATTGCATAGAATGTTTCATGTTCTGAACTGCTTACTTATTCAATAAATCTCTTGTAATTTACTAATTATAAGCAGTGATGCTCCACAGAAAATGCTGACATCTGTAGTATATGTACATTTATAATCAAAAACGAGCAGGTTTGGTGTAATTGAATATATTGATATAGGTATGGCATTTATGAGCGAAATTATAGAATTATCAGCATTGTGTGAGTTATTCATGTTATATATATTGTGGTGTGGTGCCACCAGAGGTCAAAAGAGAGCTCTTCAAGACTTCTCCCCAGGAGTGAGAGAGTTAACAACCTGCTCAAAAGGCAGGGGTGTGGCTGCAATCTAGGCCTGCTGCTACCTCCTGTTGGAAAATTGTTTGGAAGTGTGGAGCCTGTGCAGAGCAAACCTGGGACAGCTCTGTGTGGCCAGAGAGAGGTCAGGGAGACCTGGAAAGCCAGTGAGGCTGTCTTAAGTGTACAGCCAGCACAATTGAGAAACACTGAGAAGAGTGTCCAGTGTGACCAGAGAGGTGAAAGAGACACAGCTCCTCTGCAGATGGATTGCAGACCCTAAAAGGAGTGGACTCTACAGGCCTGTGTTGCTGTATGATTCGCCTGTATTTCATATTACTGCAGCGCAGTGATGGAACTGCATCTAATGTGTAGTGAGTGCTTCAAAGAAGCTAGGTGTTATTTTTGTTTCGTTTATTTTTGTAAGCTGACAATATACATTAAAGCCTTTTCAAGCGTGTCAAAGCTTCCAGAGTCCTCCATTTTGCAGAAAACTAAGGCACAGATCCCCATCGTGACAGTGAATCTATCACAATATATATATATATATATTTTATTCATTCCTTCCTTGATTAATTATTCTGATCTTTAAATAATCTCTTTTTTTATTTTCTTTACAGAAGCCTGGCAAATAATAACCTTCAGGCACTTCCGAAAGATGTCTTCAAAGGACTGGATTCACTTACAAACGTGTAAGAAATAATTTTCATCTGTAAAATCTTATAAACAAAACCCCTATATAAACAGGGATATAGTAAGACATGTTTTCAATGGTGCATACAGTTGTGCTCAAAAGTTTGCATACCCTGGCAGAAATTGTGAAATTTGGGCATTTATTTTGAAAATGACTGATCATGCAAAAAAATGTCTTTTATTGAAGGATAGTGATCATATGATGCCATTTATTATCACATAGTTGTTTGGATCCTTTTTAAATCATAATAATAACATAAATCAGCTTTTTAAATTGCAATTAGTGTTTGTGTTTAAATAGTCAATGAGTTTGTTAGCTCTCAGATGGATGCACTGCACTAAACTATAGCAGGGTCTGCAGAGAGATGTGCTGGGCTGTGATGGCAATTTCCCAGGGAATAAATCTTACATGCAAAATGCAGCCAATGTTATTGTTAGTGAATCTTCCTTAGTGTATTGCATTGGTAATTTGTAAAGAGTATCTTAGAACTGCTCACAAAGCTTCTACATAATTAAAGCTATATTTGCATCTACGAATACAAATGACACAATAATTAATTTGTATTTTTTTTCCTTCAGAGACCTAAGGGGCAATTCATTTCATTGTGACTGCAAATTGAAATGGCTAGTAGAATGGCTGACTAAAACTAATGCAACAGTGGAACAGATTTACTGTGAGAGTCCCCCAGAGTACAAAGGGCGTAAAATTAACAGTCTAACTTCTAAAGATTTTGACTGTATAACCACAGGTAATAATTATATACTATTATTTGTAAAGCTATTATAGGTTTGGATTGCATGCATTTTTCAAATATTATTCAGTGAAATCATTTTAGAGCTGCTTTTTTCAAATCATGTTTTTAAAATACATTCATTTACTACATATACAGTAAGTTACTTAAAGTATTTGCAGAAATAAATACATAAATAAGAATACTCTGTTATCCCTTAATAATGTGGCTTATTTAGAAATAATTCTATATTCATCCTCATCCTCATCCATCCCTCAGGAACGAAATAACCGCCTTAGCGGTAATATCGAGCATGGCTCTGGGCTAATTGTCAGAACCTAAAGCGGCAACCCCGAGCCACGCTCAGGATCACACGCATCCGTCTTCCGGGTTCCCTTCCCTTTGTACCTAGGCGACGCGGGGGGGTGGAACAACGTGGTCTGGCCTCTTTAGCACCACTGAGTGTATCGCTTTAACACTCTGTGGCACTGACACGGCCAGACCACCTGGGAGGTTAATGATGCATATAGATGTCCCACTGTACTGAATTTGTAGGAAAATTGATCAAACATTATTTCATTTAAAAAAAAAAATAAAGGTGAATTGTAGGTGACAGAAGTATTTTCTCCCAAGAAGGAGATAGTGAGTGAAAGTTGCCCCAGTTTGAATAGAAGGAGCAGAACACATCTTATCACTATAATAGTTGTCAGTGTTGGGAACGCTTACGATGTTGGTCACACTTTGCTAGCCTCGCCCACGCGGGACTTAGGCTGCAATAAGCGCCGAAGGCGCTCATTGCACTGCTCGCCTTGCAAAGCTAGGAGAGCAGTTGAGGCACGCAGAACTTAGGTGGCGAGCAGTTGAGGCACACGACTGCGAAGGGTCCCAACTGCAAGCCAAGAGCTTAACTCTAAAAACACGAAAAACAAACAAAATAATTTAACACAAATAATAACACACACATCACAGGGGGAGCCAGGAAGCCTGGAACTGAGGTTGCGAGTTAATTTGAGCCATATTTGGGGGTTTTCGTCAATACAATTTCGGCTAAGCGAGGAAAAAAATGGTGGACAAAAAGCGTAAAAATTCGGAAACTGGATAAAAAACGAGGCTGAGTAAAGCCAGGCACACGGGACTTTGAAAATAAAACCAATGGCAGTCAGCATGTAATATGCAAACATTCAGTAGACACACAGAGGACAAACACATGGGGAAGGGACGGGGGTGATGGTGGAAAGAGGCACATAGCATTCCGAAGGACAAAACTTGCAGGTTAACGAAACCTGCAATGAGCGGAACGAACAGTAGGCCGGAGGAAAGGGTCGTAATGAGCGCGGATGAGCACCCGAGTGGGAGAGGCTTGCAATGAGTGCCAAAGGTGCTCATTGAGAGCCCCGCGATGAGTGCAAAAGGCGCTCAGCGTGGGGTTTGTGATGAGCACCAAAGGTGCTCAGAGGAGCAAAAGCCTCACATTGTGTGGCAAACAGCATTGCCAGACTTACCATTTTAATCCCGTCATTTTTGACAGGCACTTTACTAGTATAATATATTCAGCTTAAAAATGCATAAGGAGGCAGACTGTTTTGGTGTAACAGACTCCATCAGTTCAAAAATGGATGTTTGTGAGGAGCAATGGATAATGTTATAATTATTTGAACTTCATTTTAAAATAATGAAACTCAGTTAACCATATCACACGCTGCTAACCAAGCCTGCATGACACATACAGTTCAGTAAATAAAAGGCTCCAGGCACTCACATGATTACAGTTATGGTGTAATCTTACTTACACAAGGAGATGAAGACTGTGAACCAGAGGTCTAGAATTGTTCTCCTAAAATAAGCATAAACACTTTAACCACTATGGTTTAGCAAAATGGAAAAATGTGCAGCATCACATGTAGGGGTAGGATTAAAACATTATAGTCTGTATATATCATTGGCTAGCAGAAGGCACAAAGAGCAGTGTCCATGTATAATCTATATTACCTGCTCTGTGTAATGCTAACAAATGTGAATTGACATATATCTTGTATGACATACATTTTATAGTGGTGTGGCTTTTCTCAGTCACTATTCTTATACAACTGAAGGCAATCAGCTCTAAATAAGAATATTTTCCCAGAATGTCAGATCTAATCTAAAGTGTAAGTTTGTGTTAAAGACATCAAGGATATTGTGTAAAGCAGGAGCTCCAAAACTGGTCTGCAGACCACCAGCGGTCCATGAGCTTCATTCAAGTGATTCATGGTAACAAATAGTTTTTAAACACAAATAAAACAAAATAATAAAATGCATAAAAGGCAGTACAGAAGTGCCTAGAGAATGGATTGTATGTTCTTGTACACAGCCTATTTTCCAATAGTGCACAGTACAATGTAATTGTCAAGCAAGCACACAAATCATCAGGTGGTCTCCAGTGAATGACTGCCCGGGCACACCAAGGCTATGCTAGTTTTTTTAAGTGGTCCATTGAAAAAATAAAGTATGTGAACCTTTGGAATTTAAGCAGGCCCTGTGTATTCTTAGAGCAGTCTATGAATCAATGTTCAAAAGATAGGTCAGTGAAATAGAAATATGTCTTACCCTGGGACATACCAACTCAGTTTAAAGTGGAAAAATAATAACCATTCATTAATGGTTTTCCTTAGCACATTGCTCAGCCTTAAACATTTTTGTTTAATGTTATTTTTAAATAATTGGGAATTTCTCATGACATCCTAGCTTCCAAGAGCTGCAAATAACTGCAGTAAGCCTTCAAACACAATCAATATCAGTAGAGGATAGTGCTGACGTTACATTCCCCATCCTAATGACAACCCGGAAAGCTGATGTACACAAGGAGCATGGCTGCTGTCCATCATAATAACGGATAAGCAGAGTTTGCAATTAGCTGGATTAAAAGTTATCGTTATAGACCTTCAAGTTCCTTGACTAATAAATCACAGTCCTTGTTTCAATTTCAACACTGTTTACTCTCAGCAAATATAACTGCTATTTAGAAGATTAAAAAAATAGTGATTGAGTTTGTGCAAAAGGTCATGTCCTGAACTACACTACAGTAGTGGAGCTGAATATTGCATTTTTCCTGCATGAACATTTGCAAGATTAAGGTGAATATAGCAGTGAAGCCATAAACAACCAGAATACACAAATAGTTAGCAGCAGGGAAAAGGCACAGAATATAAAAGTTGAGTAACTACACTAGGTTGTACCTATAAATTCCCTAATATCCTATATTTTATTCACCTATCATACCCTTGCACACAGCCATGTGCCCACAAGTCTGCTTCTTCCAGATTGCTATCTGTTCTCTTAAGGTCAACTCTCTTCATTGCTGCAGCTATTGGTTATGTCCCCAAGAATCTCATTAGACTCCCTTAGCCATTTATCTTGAGATGCCCTTTGGTAGAAAAGGTTCTCTCCCCCGAGAGTGAATAGTTCAGTTTGCTCTTCTTTTGTTGTTTCCTAACATCGGTTAATATATCCATGTTTGCAAATGTATATCTAGTCCTTTAAAGTACCACTGTAGTTAGGTAGACACTTCACATGCTTGTAAAGTAACAAAATAACATCATTAGTTATGCAAGATAGGAACATAAAAGCATTTTTAGGGAAACATTTTACATTTACATGATTCTGATTGTGTAATAGGGAATTTCGTCTTACACTGCTTGTGGCTTTGGGTGGGGGGACCGGGTTATCCAATGGGACTTTATTCTGCCACTGATTCTATTGTCAAATGTGCTATGTGGAGAGGACATTTTCAACAGAAGTGATTATGATCATATCTGAATCCGCGCTACTCTCAGGTTTCTAATCCTTTTAGGAACAAAGACAAAATGTCCATCATTATCAAAATGGAGTACAACTGTTCAAAATGAAAGACTGTATTATTTATTGGTGCTATAAATCAGAAACATATCCATACATGGAGATTATTGTAGTTGTCAGGTGTTGCTATGGCCAGAATATTACACAGCTGAGTAACATAAAGAGAATAGAAGGACAAGCAACATACAAAATAGTTATTATTATAACCTGCCTGTTATGCCATACATACATATTTATATTCCCTCATTATACTGTCCCTTTAAGACAGCTGTGAGTCCTGGCCCATATGTGAACTAATATTCCCTCTCCTTTATTTGCCTTACCTTTGACCATACATCATAACAACCACAGAATGACACCCTATGGTTAGAAAAGTGCTTATTACACAAACTTATCTACGTACGTATGAGCCAAAAATATGATATCCAGAAATATTTTCAATTCCTGTAACTATAGCTTTGAAAATACTATGAAAATATTCCTTTGAACAACTCAACCAGCAGACTTGAGACTGCCTACTGCTAATGCATAATGAAAATAAGAAATGATTACATAGATTATTTATACTGTATAATGAAAACACTATTCATAGTAACCAAAAGACTAACAGCCTTATTAAATTGCGATTCGGTAAATTTAAAAGGGCTCTATATAAGCACAGAGCATATTTTATTTACAGAAGTTTTTAGTTAGTGAAGACCTTGCTTTTGGATAGACAAAACTAACTAAAAACTTCTGTAAAAAAATATGCTGTGTGCTTATATAGAGCACTTTTACATTTACAGAATCGCAATTTAATAAGGCTGTTATTAGTGATGAAAATAGTTGTAGGTTTTATGTGAACAAACAGATTTTATTTCAACAAAAAGTAACCTGCTTACATTTCTAGTGTAAGATTGGTTTTATAAGTCATTTTTAAAAAACTGCATTACAATTGTTATACGTTGCTGGTGACTTTATTATACTGTGTCTCGATTTCCTATGCCAGTTTGTAACACAGTGGTCTTATTTGTTTTTGTGGTGGCAAAATAGGCTGGGTTATCATACTGTCTGATCACCTATGCTAGTCAAGCACGCAAATGCCAGGAATTACAATATTAGAGCTAATGCTGTATATCTCAAAACTGATTTACTAAAGAAACAATGTCTAGTATGTGTTTAACCTTGTTTAAATAATCTTTACAAACAACCAAAGTTATTGTTGAGGTGACAGTGTCCCTTTTATTTCCAGACATACTCATAGCATTGAATGGGGAAATGAAAATGTAAATACAATAACAAATGTTAATACAAATACAGGCACACTTTTTTTTTTTTTTTGCTTTGTTCTATTATGGCAAATGTTAGTCGCCAGAGGGTAGGTTGGTTTGTGTCTGCAAGATCTATTTCTAAAATAGAAGGTGAGACTAGGCTCTTATAAAAATTATCTTCACTGGGTACTCTTGCAGCATGATCATGAGTTATTTTAATGAAATTAATGTGGTGTTTAAATTACCTCAGACTCTTACCTTAGTAGATCTCACATTTTGTGCCTTAAGGCCAAAGTATGTAAAAGTATAATAGTATAATTAAATATCCATGGAACAAAAACTGATTATGATATGCCAAAAGGAAATGGTTTAATAACTTTATATAACCGAGTACTATGAAAACAAAATTCAGCAGAATGTAGTAATTATTGTGGGTCTTTTTTGGGTCATTGTAAATATGTCTTAAATAAGAGGTAGTGTATTAAGATCAAGCTGTGCACTATGAATGGTTTTGCTAATATGCAAATTGCCTTATGAGAGCATGTTGGTCCTTACCAGCCACTTGAGTATGAGGGAGCAGGTCTGAGGAGGGTCCCTAACACCGCTTCTGCAACTACATCAAAAATCAGTATCCACTTTAGCTAGGAAATCATTAAAGCATTCTGCATCCTTTTAAAATATACATACTAATGAGCAGAGAGTATTTTGTAAACTATTTTAGTGTGTTATTGGGTCACATCCACCTCCTCCATGTCCACAGATACCACTTTTACATAGAAAATAGCAATCTCGGTCTCAGAGAGTTCCATCACAGACTCTAAGAATACATTTAAAATACTGTACATAATTTAGTTATTTTCGAAACTTGTTTTTCAAGTGATAGTGTATTTTTAATGTTTCATCAATATAATTAAAGAACCCAGCTTTTTCAGCAATTGCGTCCTAGTTTCTTGAGCTCGGCATGGACTGATATTTCCCTATCCACCCTTAATGGAGTCTCTAATTGAAAATCCAGAGTTCAAGTTGATTGATTTTGTCTCTATACTCATTTACTGTGTGATTAATGTGATTTAGTGTGTAATAATTGTATGTATCTGTTTTGCAGAGTTTGCAGCATATAAGTCCTTACCATATCAGTCTCTGTCAGTTGATACTTTCACCTTCAGGAATGATGAGTATGTTGTGATTGCTCAGCCTTTTACTGGAAAATGTATCTTCTTGGAATGGGACCATGTAGAGATGTCCTTCAGGAACTATGACAACATCACAGGTAGGAATTAATCATACTAATGATAACATGCATTGTACATAATGTATTAGCACATAAAGTAATGCTAGTTGTGATTCCTTGCAGGCACTTCCACTGTGGTCTGCAAACCCATAGTTATCGAGAAGCAGTTGTATGTTATAGTGGCACAGCTCTTTGGTGGGTCTCATATCTACAAAAGAGACATGTATGCAAACAAGTTTATCAAGATCCAAGATATTGAGATCCTCAAAATCAGAAAACCAAATGATATTGAGACTTTTAGAATCGAAGACAACTGGTATTTTGTGGTTGCTGACAGTTCAAAGGCTGGCTTTACTACAATCTACAAATGGAATGGGAATGGATTTTATTCCCACCAGTCTCTTCATGCATGGTATCGTGATACTGATGTGGAATACCTGGAACAAGTCAATAAACCGTACTTGATTCTCTCTAGTAGTTCACAACGTCCAATTATTTACCAATGGAACAAAAAATCCAATGAGTTTTCAACACCAACAGAGATTCCAGACACAGAGGATGTATATGCAGTGAAACATTTCACTGTCAAAGATGATGTATATCTGTGTCTGACCAGATTCATTGGAGACTCCAGAGTAATTAAATGGGAAGGTGGCTCTGTGTTTATGGACATACAAAGGATGCCATCTCGAGGATCAATGGTATTCCAACCTCTCGAAATCAACAACCATAAATATGCCATACTTGGGAGTGATTATTCTTTCACTCAAGTCTTTCACTGGGATGCTGAGAAAGGAAAGTTTGTAAAATTCCAAGAGTTAAACATCCAAGCGCCAAGATCTTTCACTCACGTTTCCATAGAAAAGCGCGATTTCCTCTTTGCTTCGAGTTTTAAGGGAACTACACAAATATATGAACATGTTATAATTGACCTGAGCGCATGACCATTCACATTTTAATTGTGACATAAGAGACAATATATAAAAAGGACATGATGAACGAAGTGCATGGTAACTCTTTCTCTTATCATACTTCTGGATGACTGGCCTGAAAAGCTGGAATTACTAGAACAAAGCATTGCTCGTATCTCCATCCTTTATTGTCATGTCTAGTGGTTTGGGAGTTCAACTTTTTAAAACTTCAATAGTTCACTGATCTTTGCATTAACAGTTTGTAAATATTTGTGCAATTACATAACAATCATCTGAAAAGAGAAATATAAATATATGTACTTTTCCATTTATTTATTCACCTGTTTGAAAGAAAACTGCCAAATAAAATGTTTACATTTTCTGTCTTCCTTGTTACAATTGTGTTCTTTCAAAAGTTGCTATTTTTTTTTTTTACATTTCTTTTATATATCCAAAATTTTATAGAATGTATCTAAACAACAGATACAGACAGCGGTCCGGTCCAAAAACTGTGAAGGAATTTGGTCAATTAAATAATCATTAATAAGTAGTAAGCAATCAAACCTGCCTACACTTCTATTTACCTAAAAAAAAGTCTGGGCAGCTATAATAGTCTAATATTACTACCTAGTAGAGATCAGTATACATAAGCCTTCAATTTATTGGGATTATGAAAGCTGATTTTATGCAAGAAAAGTAACACTGAAAACAGCTTGTTTTCTGCACTTCTTGGCAGTGTTACAAATTGCGCTACCATTTCCAGCTACCTCGTTGCTGTACAGTGCAGGACAGTGGCAGAGCTAGAGAATGGAGGGGACCTGGTGCAAAAAAGTTTTGGGCCCCACTCTAGGAGGTTGTAAAAACTAGTTGTGGCTAGGCTCCGCCGGAACCAAATCACTCAGTGCTCCTCCCCAGACCCCTTCCCATGACTGCTCCCCTCATGAAGAGCTCTTTGCCTAACAGCAAACCTTCTCAAAACCCTTACCCATTGCTGCTTGACCCCAAGACCCCTTTCCAATATGTGTATATATATATATATATATATATATATATATATATATATATATATACAGTGGATATAAAAAGTCTACACACCCCTTTTAAAATGTCAGGTTTCTGTGCTGTAAAAAAATGAGACCAAGATAAATCATTTCAGAACTTTTTCCACCTTTAATGTGTCCTATAAACTGTACAACTCAATTGAAAAACAAACTGAAATTTTTTAGGTGGAGGGAAGAAAAATAAAAAATAAAAATAAGTCTGCACACACTCTTATAACTGGGGATGTAGCTGTGTTCAGAATTAAGCAATCACATTCCAAATCCTGTTAAATAGGAGTCAGCATACACCTGCCATCATTTAAAGGGCCTCTTATTAACCCCAAATAAAGTTCAGCTGCTCTAGTTGGTCTTTCCTGAAATTTTCTTAGTCGCATCCCACAGCAAAAGCCATGGTCCACAGAGAGCTTCCAAAGCATCAGAGGGATCTCATAGTTAAAAGGTATCAGTCAGGAGAAGGGTACAAAAAAATTCCAAGGCATTAGATATATTATGGAACACAGTGAAGAGTCATCATGAAGTGGTGAAAATATTGCACAACAGTGACATTATCAAGAACTGGAGCTTTCTCCAAAATTGATGAAAAGACAAGAAGAAAACTGTTCTGGGAGGCTACCAAGAGGCCTACAGCAACATTAAAGGAGCTGCAGGAATATCTGGCAAGTACTGGCTCTGTGGTACATGTGACAACAATCTCCCGTATTCGTCATATGTCTGGGCTATGGGGTAGAGTGGCAAGACGAAAGCCTTTTCATATGAAGAAAAACATCCAAGCCAGGCTACATTTTGCAAAAACACATCTGAAGTCTCCCAAAAGCATGTAGGAAAAGGTGTTATGGTCTGATGAAACCAAGGTTGAACTTTTTGGCCATAATTCCAAAAGATATGTTTGGCTCAAAAACAACACTGCACATCACCAAAAGAACACCATACCCACAGTGAAGCATGGTGGTGGCAGCATCAGGCTTTGGGGCTGTTTTTCTTCACCTGAACTGGGGCCTTAGTTAAGATAGAGGGAATTATGAACAGTTCCAAATACCAGTCGATATTGGCACAAAACCTTCAGGCTTCTGCTAGAAAGCTGAACATGAGGAGGAACTTCATCTTTCGGCATGACAACGACTCAAAGCATACATCCAAATCAACAAAGGAATGGCTTCACCAGAAGAAGATTAAAGTTTTGGAATGGCCCAGCCAGAGCCCAGACCTTAATCCAATTGAAAATCTGTGGGGTGATCTGAAGAGGGCTGTGCACAGGAGATGCCCTCGCAATCTGACAGATTTGGAGTGTTTTTGCAAAGAAGAGTGGGCAAATCTTGCCAAGTCAAAATGTGCCATGTTGATAGACTCCTACCCAAAAAGACTGAGTGCTGTAATAAAATCAAAAGGTGCTTCAACAAAGTATTAGTTTAAGGCTGTGCATACTTATGCAACCATATTATTTTATTTTTATATTTTTTCTTCCCTCTACCAAAAAGATTTCAGTTTGTTTTTCAATTGAGTTGTACAGTTTATAGGTCACATTAAAGGTGGAAAAAGTTCTGAAATGATTTATCTTTGTCTAATTTTTTACAGCACAGAAACCTAACATTTTAACAGGGGTGTGTAGACTTTTTATATCCACTGTATATATATATATATATATATATATATATATATATATATATATATACACACATACACATCACCCCCATGCCGTACACCACTCTTAGCATCCATCTCCACCCAGTCCTTGTCAGCTGCCATCCCTTCTCAGCATCCATCCCCGCACAGCACCCAACCCCTCTCAGCCCCCACCTCACATAGCACCCATCCTTATCTCCTTTCTTCCTTCCACACAGAACCCATCCCCCCTGTACTTTGCTGCTACTTTGCAGCCCTTGCTCTTTTACCTTCTTCCCTAATACACATCGCCAGAGTGCTGAACTGCTCTTGGAGCCTCAGTAAAAATTATCTTATTTAAATATGCACACAGCAATTTCAAACCAATGGGTGGGGGTTGTGCAGCCAAGGAGGCACCGGTGGCCCAGGGGGGCCGTGGCATATTGGGCCCTACACTACAGAAAAAAAGATCTGTGCCTGGTGCAGAACAACTAAAGTGCAATTGTCATTAAATTCTGCAATAGTAGATTAGTTTGAACTTTATAACAAATTAGTCTCTGAGATAAAAAAAAAAACTTTCCTTTGTAAAAGATCTGTGTCATTTACTTATGACAAGTAATTGATAGGTGTTATAGAAAAACCATTAAAATTAAATACCTGCTGATGCTGTCAACTCTATTATTCATATCTATATTGAATTACAGTATGTGACAGTTAAGTCCATTATTAATTTGCAGTTAATATACAGAATCAGCTTTTTTCCAAAATGACTAGTAGAAGTTATATAGAATGTAGTACCTGAATATTTACTTGCGCAGCAACATCTAATCAGTTGAGTACTTTGAAGGTTATTGCATCAGGCACATGGAATTATATTTTAGATTCAAAGTTGTTTCCACAATTTCTATGTCTGTGAATTTAACAACAGTAAACCATGAAAATGTTCTATGCTCTACATCTAAAGGACATCATATACTTCTATTAGAAAAAATAAGTATTGATGCCTCTGGTGGTCTTTGAGGCATCATTGATTCTTTGGTGCTTTTATTAGAGGAGCGTGGACTTTTCTGCAGTAGCTGGCATTGCAGTTATTCTTATCATTGCCTGCTTCTGAGCATGTGGGGGAAAGAGGGTTGGTGTCAAATACTAAATGCTTGAATTATAACATATCCCCCATCCCTCTACCTTGTGACTTATTCCCCACCGAAAGATCCAAGCCAACAAGAAGGTTTGAAGCCAGAAAAAATGAAAAATTCTGTACACAAAACAGTTTTCTTGTACTACAGTGGTCCTTTAACAGGCAATCAGCTTGCCTTCTTTAGGTTTTTACGCTGAAGGCAGTCACATCAGCATGTGTCAATGTGATGCTGCAAAACGTGGAAATACTGGTACAATGCATTAGCCTTCTCAGGGTCTGCAAAGAACTAAGGCTACATTTTGGTCACTTTGTGCTGCCAACTTAAAAACTATTTCATATTCTCCACTAATTATGCATCCTCTACACAGGTTAAAAAAAAAGCATTTTAATGAAGGTTACAGACTAATCACCAGTGAGCAATACAAGTTACTGTTCAGCGTGGCCACAAGCCTATTATATTCTCAGGAGTAGGAGAGCCAGAAACTTTCTGATGAGACACAATGTTAATTACAAATGCAAAGATTAAGCTAATGGAAAACCAAGTTGTATGGGATGTCCGAAACCTTTTTTTTGTTCATCAAGGCCATCTATACCTACAATTGGCTCAGGAACTGGAAATGGTCCCAGGACGGACTGTCAAGAATCACTAATCTGTCCGTTCTCAAGAACTGTATATATATTTTTGCCTTTGCTTCCCATTGCTTAATATCAATTGGATTATAGTGAATTTTTCAAAAATAGAAAACTACCATATATAATTCAATCACAGCGCCACACTTAAAAGCACTGTTGCAACACCCTTAGGATTCAAAGAGAATAGTATAGGTAGAGACATGCCTGTGATCCCCAATGGGATGCCTCATACCTGGAGGGCTCAGCTAATCTGATGTCCAAATCTGGCTAGAACTCAAGAACGAACACAGATGAGTACAGTCTAACATTGTAAACATACCACTACCATGAGTCACATTTCTAGATAGACTATTTCAGGGCCTTATTCTGTCAGAACAGTGTGGTTGAGCGCTGTGCAAAAAATGTACTGCGGGCAAATAACTATTTCCACATTCAACGTTGCGCAACTCGAACAGTGCTGAGTCGACAGCGAGGCCATCACTATGTTCGGCGCAAACACTCAGCCCCCAGGGCCTCGGGCGCGCCTCTCATAGCTCAAGGCCTCTTCTGTCGGCAAGCCTTATGAGCCAGATCGAAGGTGGGAATAGTTCTCTGCCTGCATTTTTGCACCACAAGGTGGTGCTGTGGCACAGCGCTCAACCCCACTGTTCTGACAGGATGCCGCCCCGAAATAGAAAAGGACCAATTATTTATAATCTTACCTCTGAGTAAAATGTATTATAATAAAAACAGTATAAACAGTTGTTCTCAACCCTCTCCTCAGGACCCCACAGACATGCCAGGATTTCAATTTAACAGTGTGTGAATAGTATTCAACAGGCCATGGAGCCTATAATTACCTCACCTGTGTTCACACACTGTTAAATTGAAATCCTGGCATGTCTGTGGGGTTCTGAGGAGAGGGTTGAGAACCAATGGTTATAAACCCAAATGAAAATGTAGAGTGACACTTATATGTATCAACCAGTTTAATATGGTCTGGATCTCAAAGGCAGTTCCCATGAATATTGGATGGTAACAAGTCAGAAAAGGTTGTGAACACACTATATTATATACTATTATATTTATTATAACATGTTCAGCAGGATTTCCTACAAGAAGACTAGTTATCAGTGGTGAAGGAGTTAAATGAAGCAATGCCCATTGTTACATAGGGCTCTGAGGGGTGTTGAACAGCATGTCATGTAAGTAGCACATCACCTAGCAACCAACTGACTGCATAGCAACCGCACCTGCTGCACAGATATATAATGGCAATCAGACATCTCAAGCGCATGTGGAAATTTACTGAAATTAATAGAAACAGATAGTGCTTTTAAACATGCCGTTATATTCCATATATAATGCTTTCAGCTATGGTTGGTTATGACTTCATAGCATACAAATACGGTAATAAGATAGCATACAGGGCCGGTAATGGTCTGATCCTACTCTACTACAATAGTTACATTTTTAATTTTGTGTTAACTACTGGGTTTCGACAGGTGTTCAGGAAGGAAAATATAAGGTCAAAGGTCAGAGAGACAGCTGATCCACAGGGGGAGGAGTCTTTCTACACTATAATACATCATATACACTGGTCGTGCTACGGAATATGTTGGCGCGTTACAAACAATGGATAATAATAATAATCAGATTAACTCCCTGTTATAACTTTCTTCTTAACACCTACTGGAATTCCTCAAGTTGCGTCAGAACAAACAACACATACATTACAATATGTCCCTCCTATCCTTCAAGGCTATTCACTCTTTCTTATGATTACCTGTCTCACTATACCATTAAATGCCCTTTGTGTTACGCACTCCACTCAGCCCTCTCATCATGACTGAAACCTTTATACAAAATTTTGCATGCACAGCCTCTGATGAAGCAGGAGTGAAACGCGTTAGACGTGCCAGTTGCTTTCTCTGATGTCAGCTCTTTGTTGCCGTAGAAGGTCACAATTTTAAGCACCAAATATAACTGGTGATACATCAGTATTCCTTATGGATAGGGAGTAGAATTGCCAATATGTCTTGAAAGAATATCCTCTTAACCTAACTGTTATTTAGAGAATACATTTAATGTAGTTTGATAGTACAGAGAGTTCTCAGAACAAGATACTAGTAAATGAATGAATGAATTAAATAAAATTCAGGGACTGTAAGTCCAACGTGAAGCCCGTACCAACTGCTGGCTTGACATTTGGCAGAGTTACGTTGCTATTAAATTAGAAAGGGCTGCAAGCTACGGGTTTGAGATGCAAATCGTAGATTGTTCATAGAACGTTGGATTTGAGGCCGTGTGGACAATAAATTAGTATAGACCGTAGGACAGAGCCAATGGAAGAAGAGATCGTCAGCGTTACGTCACTGAAAAAGGGGAGGTTATTTTTTAAAATCCTAGGGGCTAAAATTACAGTTTGCGATCGGACCCACATTCAAGATGTAATGCAGTATTTATAAAGCTGTAAATATGATATTCTGTCACATGCAAGTTACAGTATATGTATTAACACATTGATTGCCGGGATCAATATAACACAAAATATAAGCATGAAATAAAGTTGTTTTTGGGGCCGATTTGTGGGCTTGAGAATGTTGTGCTATTAATTCTAAGACCTAACATCACTTTCCCTTTTAATAAATGTACTAAAGGACTAAAGACTCTGGCACCAAACTCTTGGTACATTTAGCTGTGATGCACTTGTTGATCACAGTGGGTGGTTCTCTAGGTGTCCAACAGTCCCTGGAGTCCCATCCATACATGACATAAGGGGTTTGCTTTATGCACCCTACAACTGAATCTAAAATTGAACAGATACAAGGCCCCTCTTCACGTCATGCTAGTTTTTTCTTCTTTGTAATTTGACGTGTTCTCTAAACAAAACGTCTGGTGTACACGGCCTTCCCTTTTACAGTTTACAACCTAATTTCTTGTGGGATATAAAAGTAAAACGTTGCCTACAAAGCTCCCTAGTGTTTCATATTGTGGTTATTGTGGCTTCTGAATTCAGAACGTGCTTTGGCAGCTGCCAGGCTCAGCTGTAATTTAATACCACCGGTCTTCATGAAGCGTATTAAAACAGAATTGTATAACCATTAATTACATGTATAGTAAATCAACTAAAAACTGTAGCACAGATGGAAATTTTGTTTTAAGAATTATAACAATCTAATTTGATTTCTCTAAAAAAAAGTTTTTCATATTTTGGAATTAGGTCTGTATAAAGACAGTAAACTGCTTCAGTCAGTAGATAATTATTTTTTTTAAAAATAAATCCTCTGCCTAGGTAATTTACGGTAATACAATGGGTGGTTTTGCTAGATATTATCATTATGGGATTTGTGCATTGTTGATGTTATAGAATCCCTGAGTTTCTTTTTTTTATTTTCAGAAACTGTGTGATGTGCAGAGGAAATCCAATGGGAAATGATTGCACATTATTGTAATTTAATTCTGAAACTCTATTACTATTATCTATCTATCATTTTAACACTATGTATATGTGTATATAAACTAAGTTTAAAAAAAAGGAAAATATTTAAAAAAAAATTAAAAAAATAAAAGTAGAAAATTATGACTTTAATTTAAAGGATCGCTGTGGTAACATGTTTTCCATATAGTTCCTTAAATAAATAATCTTGATAAGGGGCAAGATGTTTTGGGGAAGTAAGAAAACATAGACTTTAATTTTTAACTATTTATTGACAATAATTATTTACTACAGGCTTCTGTTTCTTGTTTCCTTTTCTGGGCTTTTTCTTGTAGGTTCTTTATCATGAAAATGTATTCTTGTATTTGTGTAAACTAAACAAGCTTTTGTTGTGGAAATAATACAAATATCCTTACATTATTTAATATATATATATATATATCTATATATATATATATATATATACAGTCAGGTCCATAAATATTGGGACATGGACACAATTCTAACCTTTTTGGCTCTATACACCACCACAATGGATTTGAAATGAAACGAACAGGATGTGCTTTAACTGCAGACTTTCAGCTTGAATTTGAGGGTATTTACATCCAAATCAGGTGAACGGTGTAGGAATTACAACAGTTTGTATATGTGCCTCCCACTTTTTAAGGGACCAAAAGTAATGGGACAATTGGCTGCTCAGCTGTTCCATGGTCAGATGTGTGTTATTCCCTCATTATCCCATTTACAAGGAGCAGATAAAAGGTCCAGAGTTAATTTCAAGTGTGCTATTTGCTATTTGCATTTAGAATCTGTTGCTGTCAACCCTCAATATGAGATCCAAAGAGCTGTCACTATCAGTGAAGCAAGCCATCATTAGGCTGAAAAAACAAAACAAACCCATCAGAGAGATAGCAAAAACATTAGGTGTGACCAAATCAACTGTTTGGAACATCCTTAAAAAGAAAGAATGCACCAAGGAGCTCAGCAACACCAAAAGACCCGGAAGACCACAGAAAACAACTGTGGTGGATGACCGAATAATTATTTCCCTGGTGAAGAAAACACCCTTCACAACAGTTGGCCAGATCAAGAACACTCCCCAGGAGGAAGGTGTATGTGTGTCAAAGTCAACAATCAAGAGAAGACTTCACCAGAGTGATTACAGAGGGTTCACCACAAGATGTAAATCATTGGTGAGCCTCAAAAACAGGAAGGCCAGATTAGAGTTTGCCAAACAACATCTAAAAAAGCCTTCACAGTTCTGGAATAACATCCTATGGACAGATAAGACCAAGATCAACTTATACCAGAGTGATGGGAAGAGAAGAGTATGGAGAAGGAAAGGAACTGCTCATGATCCAAGGCATACCACCTCATCAGTAAAGCATGGTGGTGGTAGTGTCATGGCGTGGGCATGTATGGCTGCCAATGGAACTGGTTCTCTATTATTTATTGATGATGTGACTGCTGACAAAAGCAGCAGGATGAATTCTGAAGTGTTTCGGGCAATATTATCTGCTCATATTCAGCCGTCATTGGACGGTGCTTCACAGTGCAGATGGACAATGACCCGAAGCATACTGCAAAAGCAACCAAAGAGTTTTTTAAGGGAAAGAAGTGGAATGTTATGCAATGGCCAAGTCAATCACCTGACCTGAATCCGATTGAGCATGCATTTCACTTGCTGAAGACAAAACTGAAGGGAAAATGCCCCAAGAACAAGCAGGAACTGAAGACAGTTGCAGTAGAGGCCTGGCAGAGCATCACCAGGGATGAAACCCAGCGTCTAGTGATGTCTATGCGTTCCAGACTTCAGGCTGCAATTGACTGCAAAGGATTTGCAACCAAGTATTAAAAAGTGAAAGTTTGATTTATGACTGTAAATCTGTCCCATTACTTTTGGTCCCTTAAAAAGTGGGAGGCACATATACAAACTGTTGTAATTCCTACACCGTTCACCTGATTTGGATGTAAATACCCTCAAATTAAAGCTGAAAGTCTGCAGTTAAAGCACATCTTGTTCGTTTAATTTTAAATCCATTGTGGTGGTGTATAGAGCCAAAAAGATTAGAATGATGTTGATGTCCCAATATTTATGGACCTGACTGTATATATATCATTCATCACTTTTGTAACACTTGTGAACTTTAGCTCTGAAACAGTACTCAGTCCATTACAGGCCATGAGGTCTGCCAACAGTTATAAATTCATTGTTTTTTATTTTATAAGTGTAAACAAGTCCCTATTTCTCATAATTAATCTCTTCTAGAGACAGTAAACAACTTTTTAGCATAAACAAAGTACGGTAAGTATTTCAGTAGTACAAGGGCATAGCTCAAAGATAATTAGGATGTCATATCTGACAATGTGTTATGCGCATCTAGGGGCATGCTTTCAGTGCATAACCTGCACATGCATCTTATTGATTGGATATACTAATATCAATAATCATTCATTGGTCTAAACAATGGGGTGTGGATGCAATGTCCCATTCTTCTAGAAGTGATGATGGGCTATACCATTGTCTTTATGTAAACTAGTATAAAAAGCTATGTTTCTATTTCTGTCAGTCAGTGAGCAGTAGCTGCCATTTTGGATGTTTTGCTGCTGACCCACGTTTTTTGTCTAAATAAACTCTAATAATAAGAAAATGATCAGGACTCTGTGTTTTGGTATCATGATTGGGTTTCGGAGTAAAAAGTGGTATGTGAGTATGTTTTTTTCCAAAACACTTTTCAACTTTTATGTGATGCTAATACATACTTAGTATAAAGTTACAAAGAGTGTATTCTTTCAGTGATCCCTTAACTTTGCTTCCAGACTTGTACATTAGAGTTGCTTTGGTTTTAAAAAATGATAGGTTACGAGAACTGTGCTATTTTCACTGTGCCTATTGCTTGCATTCATGTTCTGCATGGATTGAGAGAATTATTCTATTATTTTCAATCAATGCACATGAATAGTGTATTATATAGAAGACACAAGAACAATATCTCCATCTTATTGCCTATATTTGCATTTTTGTGTCAGCACACAACCCTACTGTAAAAAAAGAGCTGCCATAGATACTCGAATATGGTGCCACCCAAATATACTGCAAGGGTTATGAATTTGGTAGGTGAATGGGTAAAAAGTGCAAGATGCAAATATAACGAAAGGGTTTAAATTTATGGAATTGTAGAAAAATTTGAATCTTGTTCCAAAAGCATTCCAAATGGTGCATAAATGCTTCAATATTCAATATAACTACTATATATGATAATCAAAACTGTATTTCTATAAGGATTTTATATATTATAATAGAACTTAATTGGCCAAGTCCTTTGATTGACTTAAAATATGTAATGTATGCTTGAAACCTCCACTACCATTCCCAACCGCTCCCGCCCCCCGCAGGATTCACAACACAATGGCCGAGGCCTGTGGTAAACGCAGCACTTGGTGCACTGGCTGCAGCAGCAGGATGCACTCTAATGAAGATATGACAGCGAGGAGCCGTTTGTTCCTGCATCGGCTGTTATATGTGTGGATAATGTTTCCTATTATTTTTATAAATTGTACATATTATTTTATTTTTCAAATTGTAAAACATTTTTAATAGTAAGGTCTTCACAAAGGCTCACTGATATATCATGTAAGAATACCAGGTTTAATCAGAGAATGGTACACATATTCTTACACACAACGGGACATATTTCCTCACATACACAACAATGGCACACAGAATTACATACTCACTGGTGAATGTACCCCATGAAAGGCACCCTCACTCACTCACTGCAAGCACATGGAAAAGAAGATGGAATCATGGATGGAAACCCAGATTAATTAATTTGTTTGGCAGCTGAATGATACATTCTGAAGAGTCGGTGCAAGAGTGGGGTGTGATGAGTCATGGGATGGGGTCTTTGTGGGAGTCATTAAAGGGGAGGTTGAGATAAATGCCCATGGGGTCTCTATTGTGGAATCTGAGAGAAGAAGCCCATTGTTGTAGGGTGATAGTTATTGGCAAAATATTCCACCCAACTGCATTCTCAAGCTTCAGGATGGAATTGTGTGTAAATAGTGAACCTGAATGTCTGTCTGTGCAGACTATCTTTCTCTACTCCTACCCTTCTCTAAACCAAGGCGTCATTTAAGAATGTCCCTCCACTATCTTTCCCCATACCCATATTAATCCACCCTATATTATATGCAAGTAACAGAATACAAATGCAATGTTTTGGTTTTCTGCAGGGAATATATAAAATATATTTAATGGCAGCAGAATCATATTATGCCAAAGATCATTACAAGGGCAGATGAAAATACTTATACATACACCTACAGTGGATATAAAAAGTCTACACACCCCTGTTAAAATGTCAGGTTTCTGTGCTGTAAAAAAATGAGACAAAGACAAATCATTTCAGAACTTTTTCCACCTTTAATGTGACCTATAAACTGTACAACTCAATTGAAAAACAAACTGAAATCTTTTAGGTAGAGGGAAGAAAAGATATAAAAATAAAATAATATGGTTGCATAAGTAATTATTTTGTTGTAGCACCTTTTGATTTTATTACAGCACTCAGTCTTTTTGGGTATGAGTCTATCAGCATGGCACATTTTGACTTGGCAAGATTTGCCCACTCTTCTTTGCAAAAACACTCCAGATCTGTCAGATTGCGAGGGCATCTCCTGTGCACAACCCTCCTCAGAACACCCCACAGATTTTCAATCAGATTCAGGTCTGGGCCATTCCAAAACTTTAATCTTCTTCTGGTGAAGACATTCCTTTGTTGATTTGGATGTATGCTTTGGGTCGTTGTCATGCTGAAAGATGAAGTTCCTCTTCATGTTCAGCTTTCTAGCAGAAGCCTGAAGGTTTTGTGCCAATATTGACTGGTATTTGGTACTGTTCATAATTCCCTCTATCTTAACTAAGGCCCCAGTTCTAGCTGAGGTATGGTGGGTGTTCTTTTGGTGATGTGCAGTGTTGTTTTTGTGCCAAACATATCTTTTGGAATTATGGCCAAAAAGTTCAACCTTGGTTTCATCAGACCAGAACACCTTTTCCCACATGCTTTTGGGAGACTTCAAATGTGTTTTTGCAAAATGTAGCCTGGTTTGGATGTTTTTCTTCGTAAGAAAAGGCTTTCGTCTTTCCACTCTACCACATAGCCCAGACATATGAAGAATACGGGAGATTGTTGTCACAAGTACCACACAGCCAGTACTTGCCAGATATTCCTGCAGCTCCTTTAATGTTGCTGTAGGCCTCTTGGTAGCCTCCCAGACCAGTTTTCTTCTAGTCTTTTCATCAATTTTGGAGGGAGCTCCAGTTCTTGGAAATGTCACTGTTGTGCCATATTTTCTGCACTTGATGGCTGTCTTCACTGTGTATGGTATATGGTATATCTAATGCCTTGGAAATTCTTTTGTATCTTTCTACTGACTGATACCTTTTAACAATGAGATCCCTCTGATGCTTTGGAAGCTCTCTGTTTTTCAATTGAGTTGTACAGTTTATAGGTCACATTAAAGGTGGAAAAAGTTCTGAAATAATTTATCTTTGTCTCATTTTTTACAGCACAGAAACCTGACATTTTAACAGGGGTGTGTAGACTTTTTATATCCACTGTATATTCCAACATCACTTATACCTCTTTGCTTCAGCCATATCCTAAATCTGCAACCCTAACACTACAGGTTTGTACTGTAACAGGAAATGATCCATCACAGAATAAATATATTTGTAGTCAGGGCTTTCTCTCGTGTGAAAGTAGCTTGTGGTGTGGCATTTTTAGCTATGTCGTCCTAGCCTGATTAGAGGGCTAGGGAGAGTAAAATGTAGCTAGAGAGAAGGGTGAGGTGGGTGGGTAGATTGACACCACGTGGGGGTTAGATTAGGGTAGGAGGTATTTATAGGGTGAGGGGGAGTTCCAGCCACTCACACAACTTCAGGTTACTTTTTAACCTACTAATTGTAGCAACTGGCAACAGGAGGAGCGGAGCGTGAGGAGCCACCAGTAGCAGCAGGAGGAGCGGAGCAAAATGAGCCATCAAGAACAGCAGGAGGTGTGGAGAGCGAGATGCAGAAGGAGGAGTGGAGTGTGAGGAGCTGCAGGAGGTGCAGTGAGGCTGCCGGGAGGATCAGAGCGTGAGGAGCAGTAGGAAAAGCGAAGCGTGAGGAGCTGCTGGAGCAGCAGGAGTGGGGAGCATGAGGCCACCAGGAGGCGCCACGGAGCGTAAGGAGTTGCCAGGAGCAGCAGGAATAGAGGAGCATGAGGAGCCGCAGGAGGAGCAGTGAGGCTGCCAGGAGGAGTGGAGTGTGAGGAGCTGCCAGGAGCGGAGCGTGAAGAGCTGCTAGGAGCAGCAAGAGAGGGGAGTGTGAGGCCGGCAAGAGCAGCGGGAGGCGCAGCTGAGTGTAAGGAGCCGCGGATTGTGAGGAACCACAAGGAGCAGAGAAGCGTAAGGAGCTGCCAGGAGCAGCAGGAGGAACCGTGCATGAGGAGCAGTGAGGCTGCCAGGAGGAGCAGCATGAGGAAGGCAGGAGGAGCGGCAGCGAGGCCGCCAGGAGCGGCAGAACATGCGAAGCCGCCAGGAGCAGTAGTGGAGCATGAGGAGGAGTGAGGTGTTAGGAACAGCGGGAGGAGCAGTGGGCCGCCAGGAGCAGCAGAGAGTGAGGAGCTGCCGGGAGCAGCAGAGCATGAGGAGCTAAGAGGAGGAGCAGTAGGAAGCAGCAGGAGGAGGCAGTCAGGAGCAGCAGTAGGAAGCAGCCAGGAGGAGTGGCAGGAGGCTGCCAGGAGCGGTGGGGTGTGAGGAGCAGAGCGCGAGGAGCAGCAGGGGGAGGGCAGTGAGGCTGCCATGAGCAGCAGGAGGAGCAGCAAAGTGTGATGAGCCACCAGGAGGAGCGGACCGTGAGGTGCCGCCAGGAGGAGTAGATCAAGAGGAATTACGAGGCTGCCAGGAGGAGCACTGAGGTTGCCAGGAGTGACAGGAGAAGGGGAGCGTGATGAGCTGCTAGGAAAAGCAGGAGGAGCAGTGAGGCTGCCAGGAGCATCAGAGCATGAGGAGGCTGCCAGGAGCAGCAGGAGGAACCTACTAGAAGCAGCAGGAGGAACAGGAGGAGTGAGGCTGCCAGGAGCAGTAGGAGGAGTTAGGCTGCCATGAGGCTGCCAGGAGCAGCTGGAGGAGTGGAGCGTGAGGAGCAGCGAGGCTGCCAGGAGGAGCGGCAGGAGGCAGCCAAGAGGGACAGTGAGGCCGCCAGGAGCAGCAGTGCATGAGGAGCTGCCAGAAGTAGCATGAGGAGCGGCAGAGCGCGAGGACCCGCCAGGAGAAGCTGGAGTACCAGAGCGCGAGGACCCGCCAGGAGGAGCCGGAGTACCAGAGCGCGAGGAGCAGAAGGAGAAGCAGAGCGCGAGGAGCAGCCAGGAGAAGCAAAGCTTGAGGAGCAGCCAGGAGCGGCAGGAGAAGCAAAGCTTGAGGAGCAGCCAGGAGCGGCAGGAGAAGCAAAGCTTGAGGAGCAGCCAGGAGAAGCAAAGCTTGAGGAGCAGCCAGGAGCGGCAGGAGAAGCAAAGCTTAAGGAGCAGCCAGGAGCGGCAGGAGAAGCAAAGCTTAAGGAGCAGCCAGGAGCGGCAGGAGAAGCAAAGCTTAAGGAGCAGCCAGGAGCGGCAGGAGAAGCAAAGCTTAAGGAGCAGCCAGGAGCGGCAGGAGAAGCAAAGCTTAAGGAGCAGCCAGGAGCGGCAGGAGAAGCAAAGCTTAAGGAGCAGCCAGGAGCGGCAGGAGAAGCAAAGCTTAAGGAGCAGCCAGGAGCGGCAGGAGAAGCAAAGCTTGAGGAGCAGCCAGGAGCGGCAGGAGAAACAGTGAGGCTGCCAGGAGCAGCAGGAGAAACAGTGAGGCTGCCAGGAGCAGCAGGAGAAACAGTGAGGCTGCCAGGAGCAGCAAAGCGTGTAGTGCCGATGGGAGCAGCAAAGCGGGAGGAGCTACCAGGAGGAGCAGGATGAGGCTGTCAGGAACAGCAGGGGGAAAGTAGGAGGCAGCCAGGAGCAGTAGACCATGAGGATCAGCAAGGAGTGATGCAGGAAGCAGCGAGAAGGAGCGGCAGGAGGCCGTCAGCAGCGAAGCAGGCAGGAGCAACGGAGCATGAGAATCTGCCAGGGAGGGCAGTGAGCAGCAGGAGGAGCTGCGGAGCATCAGGAGCCACCAGGGGCAGCAGGAGTAGAGGAGCGTGAGGAGCCACCAGGAGCAGTAGGAGGCTGCCAGGAGCAGCAGGAGGAGCAGCAGGAGGAGCGAGGCTGCGGTGAGGCCACCAGGAGCAGCAGGAAAAAGCGAGGCCGTCATGAGGCCAGCAGGAAAAAGCGAGGCCGCCATGAGGCCACCAGGAGCAGCAGGAAAAAGCGAAGCCGCCATGAGGCCACCAGGAGCAGCAGGAAAAAGCGAGGCCGCCATGAGGCCACCAGGAGGAGCAGCAGAGAGTGAGGAGCCACCAGGAGCGGTAAAAGATGAGCAGGTCCAGCAGGAGGAGCGAGGCCGTCAGGAGCATCAGGAGCAGCGAGGCCGTCAGGAGCAGCGAGGCCGTCAGGAGCAGCGAGGCCGTCAGGAGCAGCGAGGCCGTCAGGAGCAGCGAGGCCGTCAGGAGCAGCGAGGCCGTCAGGAGCAGGCAGGAGGAGTGAGGCTGCAAGGAGCAGGCAGGAGAAGTGAGGCTGCAAGGAGCAGGCAGGAGAAGTGAGGCTGCAAGGAGCAGGCAGGAGAAGTGAGGCTGCAAGGAGCAGGCAGGAGAAGTGAGGCTGCAAGGAGCAGGCAGGAGAAGTGAGGCTGCAAGGAGCAGGCAGGAGAAGTGAGGCTGCAAGGAGCAGGCAGGAGAAGTGAGGCTGCAAGGAGCAGGCAGGAGAAGTGAGGCTGCAAGGAGCAGGCAGGAGAAGTGAGGCTGCAAGGAGCAGGCAGGAGAAGTGAGGCTGCAAGGAGCAGGCAGGAGAAGTGAGGCTGCAAGGAGCAGGCAGGAGAAGTGAGGCTGCAAGGAGCAGGCAGGAGAAGTGAGGCTGCAAGGAGCAGGCAGGAGAAGTGAGGCTGCAAGGAGCAGGCAGGAGAAGTGAGGCTGCAAGGAGCAGGCAGGAGAAGTGAGGCTGCAAGGAGCAGGCAGGAGAAGTGAGGCTGCAAGGAGCAGCAGGAGGATCGAGGCTGCCATGAGGCCGCCAGGAGGAGTGAGGCTGCCATGTGCAGCAGTGATGTGGAGTGTGAGCAACAGAGTGGAAGAGCAAGGATGGTGGCTGGTGATGGAGTCCCAGAGACAGGAGAACAGACAGGGGAGTTGAGACAGGTCTCACCAGGAGGCAGGAACAGCACAGGGGCCCAGCATGAGATAGATTGATGCCAGCTGGAGGTTAGATTAGGGTAGGAGGTATTTATAGGGTGAGGGCGAGTACCAGCCCCTCCCACAACTTCAGGTTACCTTTAACCTGTTATTTGTCTATTCTGTGCCGTGACCTGGATGTTTCGGTTTAATGTCACAGCCTATGTCAATTGAATATGGATTTCAAGTAATATATAGTAGAGGGGGTGTGATAATGTAGTCCTCTTTTTTAACTTCTTTAAGGCCCACAGCAATTTTAAATAGACACTGCCAACAGAACAATAAGTTTCTTTGTTCCTAAAGATGAAAAAAACCTATCTACACATTATATTAGTAATTTTTCTTGACAATACATTTCTGTGATATTAAGTGTTGTTCGTGCTGTATTAATATGCAGATGAGCAGTTCAATATACAAATTTGAGGCTTAATGAGTTTGGTAAGTGTGGGGGACAGGGAAACAAACTGCATAATAACACCAATGTAAATCATGCTTATTTGTTTGTTTATGTGTTTGCAAAGCAGGTAAATAGTGTTTGTGAGTTTCACATTAGCATAAGAGTGCGGCATAATCACTGCTGAATATCTCAACAAGCACTTATACTGTTAACTAGTAAATTGAACTACTGTATAAGCTGAAGTATTTAAATGCAGTGTATTTATTAGCATATATATGCACTAAAGTGATGGAACGCAAACTTACTGTGTTTACAGTACTATTCAATTAGTTGTGGTTCTGATTTTGCAGATGTACAGCCTTATTAAATTGCAATTCCGCCAATTGAATAGGGCTCTATTTAAGCACAGAGCTTATTTTTTTACAGAAGTTTTTAGTTAGTGAACTTCTATCCAAAAGCAAGGTCTTCGCTAACTAAAAACTTGTGTAAAAACTATATGCTCTGTGCTTAGAGCCCTATTCAATTGGCCGAATCGCAATTTAATAAGGCTGGTAGACGGCACTGCATCTTTTCTGATTTTTAGACGTATATGAAGTCTTATACTCCCTTTAACGTTGCTTTTGTAGTATGCACAACCAACAAATACAATTCTTAAAGGAGTTTTACAGCACACATATAATATGTAAGTCTGAATTTTTTGGTGATTGCACCAAAGATATGTGGCAAATGTAATATACTCTAGGCAATTTTGGCATGATCACTAAGCATCATGGAGAGTGGGATGTGCTTGCTTCAATGTGCTTCATTTCCAGGGGGAAAATTACCATTGAAGCTATTAAATCCTTTTACACCATTGTTTCTCATCACCAATCCCCATACACCACTAATAGACCATACTATAAGAATCAAAGACTTGGGGTCTCATTCAAATGCGATTTGGCCAATTGAATAGGGCTCTATATAAGCACAGAGCATATTTTTTTACAGACATTTTTAGTTAGTGAACTAGATCCGAAAGCAAGGTCATCACTAACTAAATACTTATGTTAAAAAATATGCTTTGTGCTTATATAGAGCCCTATTCAATTGGCCAAATCCCATTTGAATGAGGCCCTGGTTCTTGTAAGAGTTTACAATCTAAGCAGGTTAGGGGTACAAAAGAAAAAATGAGGTGATTTCTTGTTGGTGGTTCAGTGTGGCACCAGGATCCAAGCAGAGGAACAATTCACTGCTTTATTTTGAATCCTAGATATTAGAGAATATGTTGGCAGGCTTCAGAAAGTCTTTAAAAATGTGTAGTGTAGGAGAGCATCTGTCGTAGTGTTAGGGACCAGGGCTACGGGCTGCACAAAAGAAATCTTGGAGACGATAGTGTGAGTAGGTGATGACAGGTGAAGAGAGCCATATGTCATGGGCAGAGCAGAGGGCACAATTAGGGGAATATGTGGATATGTAGAGATTCGATCTGATAAGTAGGAGGGTGCAGTTAGGGGAGGACACATGGGAGTATCTGGAGATCTAATATGGGCACCACTGAAGTGAATGATAAAGTGGGGCAGCAGACGAGAAAGGTTTAGTTGGAATAAAATATTTATAAGTATCTGTGACACATGCATTTTTGATTTATTATATTTAAATCACTGCTATGCACAACTGATAGCATAATGCAGGAAGCATAATAATATATAATAAATTTGGAAACTTTATTTGATACTATTTGAAATAATAGAGCACAATCACATATATAGTTGTGAGCATGCGAGCTGTTGCGGACGCTTGCGGGCTTGCAAAGCGAGGGCCTCAGTTGCTGGCATGGAGCGCCAAAGGCGCTCCTTTCCAGCAACTGCGACCCTTGCAATATTTATGTTGTTACGCAAGGAAAAAACGAGACACGTTACAACTCATTACGACCTTGCAAAAATCGTCCGCAACACGCGCACATGAAAACATGAAAAATACAACAAATACACACAACAAATACATAAAAAGCTTACTTACAGGAAGAGGGGGCATCCAGGACGTTGAAAACTAAAGTTACACCTCAATTTAACTCAAAATAAAAGAGTTTAGACACTGAAAAATTCTCTAAGCGAGAGAAAAAATGGCCGCCGAAAAAACAGCAGTCTAAAGACAAAAAACACCACCAAACACCTACGTATTTGCGGAAAACCACCTACGAGATTAAAAAACAAGGATGCAACCCGCGCGACCCCAAAAACATTACAAACACAATAAATACAAACAACAAACACATAAAAAGTTTACTCACAGCAAGGTGGTGCACCCAGGACCTCTGCAAGTGAAGGTACACCTCGATTTAAGTACAAATTTCGTAGTTTGGATACACGAAATTCACCTAAGCGAGAGAAAAAATGCACGCCGAACAAAACGAAAACGTGGCTAAAGGTCCCTAAACACGCAAAACACCACCATAAACACGCAAAACACCACCAAGCAGCTATGGATATTCCGAAAAAGTCGCACGACATAGAAAACGAAGGACGCTAAATCAGCCACAGCCGCATACCACACATTAGCCGCCATTTTAGAACAATAGCTTATACAATGCGTAAGTACACAGCTACGCTAACGGATTTGTCTCGCGCACGTACACTATTAGACTCCACACATTCATCACACTTACACAGCAGCTCCACACCACTAATGCTGCAGCAACATCAAAACAGATTGCCAGCTCTTCAACACAATGCTTCCTGCGTATATTACTTCAAAATAGGTAAAGTATATTACTTTATTAATCTATTATTTATTTTATTATTATATACACCAAACACCATTAGCTCACTTACAATTTCATTGCCGTCATTTTTTGACAGGCAATTCGCTAGTCACTAATATAGTTTCCGTAGTGTTTAACGCTGTTTTAGTGAATGTGCACTATGGAAACTATATTAACAGCAATGCGCATCGGGTGTATTTTGCTGAGGGCGCGGTTTGCACGCCCACACGTGGTGCTAGCAGTGCAGGGTGGGAGAGAGACAGGGGAAGGAAAGGGTGGGAGAGAGACAGGGGAGGGAAAGGGTGGGAGAGAGACATGGGAGGACAAGGGTGGGAGAGAGATGGGAGAGAAAGGGTGGGAGAGAGACAGGGGAGGGAAAGGGTGGGAGAGAGACATGGGAGGGAAAGGGTGGGAGAGAGACATGGGAGGGAAAGGGTGGGAGAGAGACAGGGAAGGGAAAGGGTGGGAGAGAGACAGGGGAGGGAAAGGGTGGGAGAGAGACAGGGGAGGGAAAGGGTGGGAGAGAGACAGGGGAGGGAAAGGGTGGGAGAGAGACATGGAAGGGAAAGGGTGGGAGAGAGACAGGGATGGGAAAGGGGGGAGAGAGACGGGAGGGAAAGGGTGGGAGAGAGACAGGGGAGGGAAAGGGTGGGAGAGAGACATGGGAGGGAAAGGGTGGGAGAGAGAAAGGGAAGGGAAAGAGGGGGAGAGAGACAGGGGAGGGAAAGGGTGGGAGAGAGACACGGGAGGGAAAGGGTGGGAGAGAGACAGGGAAGGGAAAGGGGGGGAGAGAGACAGGGGAGGGAAAGGGTGGGAAAGAGACAGGGGAGGGAAAGGGTGGGAGAGAGACATGGGAGGGAAAGGGTGGGAGAGAGACACGGGGAGGGAAAGGGTGGAAGAAATACATGAGAGGAAAAGGGTGGGAGAGAGACACAGGGGAAAGACACAGGGGGGGTTATGGACCTAGGTTAACAGTTCTTGCGTAATACATAGATTGCTAATTAAACTGGGGCTCATAAGGGATCCATTTTTGGGATTTTGTTGTGTACAAAAGCAACTGCTCTTACAATGGTGTAAACTCATCTTAAAACTCTCCCACACGGAGGTCTTTTCAACGCTAACTCCACTCCGGCTTGCTCTCCTTTACAGTGATATTCACATCCTGCCATCAAGGTACGTGACTCTAAATTAGATGGGCTGGGATTCTCATAGAATTTCCATTGTAAAGGAATGGATCAATCAAAGTGTTTTACCCGACCTACCCTTATTTATTTCTTATTAAAGCCTGGGTGATGAAGGAGCCTTCTTTTCATAAACTGTTAATTAAATCAAGGTAGCCTCCAATGGCACCCTGCATGCCACCAGACATGTTGGGATTTTGCTCCTTTGCACATCCAAAACATTTTAATTTGGATACTACTGTCATGAGAGGTGTTGAGACTTTAAACAAAAGCAGTTTATCACAAGGAGGTAATGCGGTACCTGGTAGGATTACAAAGTCTTTTATACCAAGCATTGTTACCAAGCTTCAAAAGTTGTGTTAAATCAATAGGAATATGCCCAGAGGCTCCAAATTAAGATTTTACATTCATGGAATATGTATTTTGAGAACTTGCGGTATATAATTTCTGATGAACTTTGGCACGTAGTGGCACTCACAAGGCAGCGACAAACATATATTTTATGACAAAGTACATAAGTATTGTAGAAAGGTATTTACAGAATCATTGGCAGAAGCTTGGAACAGATTTACTAATATGCTTATTTATGTTACCTTTTATAATGTCTTGCCTTCAAAAGAATATACCATAAATATGAAACTACATTACCCACTGAATTGCCTGCCTAATTGCAGCTGTATCAGTGTAGTGGTGTCATGCCCTTGTCTACCTGCCTATACATTATGTCACACCCCTATCACTCTTCCCCTTCCTATCATCCTCTGTAGCTCCCCTGTCTCTCTCTGTACCTCTCCTCACTCTGTCCCTCCTCATAATTTCTATGTCCCTAACCGTCACTTGCTGTCTTTCCCCTATCACTCCCCAAATCTCTCTATTTCTCCCTCTTATGACTCTCCTACTTCCCACTCTCTGCTCCAGTCTGTCTCTGTCCCTCCCTAACATTCTCTCTCCTCAGTCTTTCTGTCCTCTCCAGTCTCTCTCTGTCCCTCCCTATGACTCTCTCTCTCTCTCTCTCTGTCCCTCACCTATCACTCTAACATTTCTCTTTCACCCTCTATACCTCCCCTATCACTGTCTCTCTCCACCCCCACTGTCACTCTCCCCCTTCCCCAGTCTCTCTCCATCCATATCACTCTGTCCAGTCTCTCTCTGTCACTTTCCTATCACTCTCCCCTATAACTCCGTCCCACCTCAATCACCCTTCCCAGTCTCTCTTTCTGTCACTCTCCCTCTCTTTCTTTCCCTCCCTCTGCCCCTCCCCTTCCTCACCCTTTCCTGTCCCCCCATGTCTCTCTGTGCCCTATGACTCTCCCCTATATCCCTCTGTCCCTCCCTAGTCCCTCTCTCTGTCCATCCACTATATCTCTCTCTGTCCGTCCCTAGTCCCTTTCCTGTCCCTCCACTCCCCAGTCTCCCTGTACCTCCCCTCTTCCTCTCTGTCCCTCCACTATCTCTCTGTCCCTCCACAGGCTCTCTCTGTCCCTCCCCAGCCCCTTCGCTGTCCCCCTCTCTGTCCATACCCAGTCCTTCTATCTGTCCCTCCCTTGCCCCTCTCTGTCCCTCCCTAGTCCCTCTCTCTGCCCCTCCACTATCTCTCTCTCTGTACCTCCCCAGTCCTCTCTCTATGGCCGTCCCCAGTCCCTATCTCTGTCCCTTTCCACTGTTCATTTCTCTCCATCCCAGCCTCTCTGTCCCGGTCCTATCTCTCCCTCTCTGTCCCTTCCCTATCTCTCTCTCTATCCCTCCTCATTCTAACTCTGTCCCGGCCATCTATCTGTTCCTCCCCTTTCTCTCCCTCTCTGTGTCTCCCCTATGTCTCTCTCTGTCCCCACTCTCTGTCCCTCTCCACTCTCCCTCTTTGTCCCTCCCCAGTGTCTCTCTATCCCTCCCCAGTCCATCTCTTTCTCTGTCCCTCTTTTTCTCTGTCCCTCCCAAGCCTCTCTCTCTGTCCCTCCCAACTCTCCCTCTCTGTCCCACCCCAGTCTCTCTCTCTCTGTCTGTCCATACCCAGTCCCTCTGTCTGTCCCTCCCCGCCCCTCTCTGTCCCTCCCCAGTACTCTCTCTCTCTGTCCCTCCCCAGGCTCCTTTCTGTCCCTCTGCAGTCCCCTCTCTGTTCCTCCCCAGTCCCCTCTCTCTCTGTCCCTCCCCAGTCCCCTCTCTCTCTGTTCCTCCCCAGTCTCTCTGTCTATCCCTTTCCACTGTTCATTTCTGTCCCCGTCCCCTGCCTCTCTATATCCCTCCCCAGTCTCTCTCTATCCCTATCCTATTTCTCCCTCTCTGTCCCTTACCTATCTCTCTCTATCCCTCCTCATTCCATCTCTGTCCCCCAGGCCCTCAATCTGTCCTTCCCCTATGTCTCTCTCTGTCCCTCCCCTTTCTCTCCCTCTCTGTCCTTCCCATATCTCTCTCTCTGTCCCTCCCAACTCTCTGCCCCTCCCCAGCTCCCCTCTCTGTCTCTCCCAACTTCCCTCTCTGTCCCTCCCTACCTTCTCTGTCCCTCCTCAGTTCACTTCCCTCCCCACTCTCTCTCTCTCTCTGTTCCTCCCCAGTCCCTCTCTGTCCTTCCCCACTCTCTCTCTTTTCCAGCCCAAGTCTCCCACTCTGTCCTTCCCCACTCACCTCTCTGTCCCTCTCCACTCCCCTCTCTGTTCCTCCCTCCCCTCTCTGTCCCTCCTCAGTCCTTTTCACTCCCTCTCTGTACATCCCCAGTCCCTCTCTGTCCTTCCCCACTCTCTCTGTCCCTCCCCAGTCTCGGTCCCTACCCAGTCTCCCTCTCTGTCCCTCCCCACTTTCTTTGTCCCTCCCCAGTCCCCTCTCAGTCTCACTGTCCCTCCCCACTCCCCTCTCTGTCCCTCCCCACTTTCTCTGCCCCTCCTTGTTCTCTCTCTGTTCCTCCCCAGTCCCTCTCTGTCCTTCCCCACTCTCTCTCTTTTCCAGCCCAAGTCTCCCACTCTGTCCTTCCCCACTCACCTCTCTGTCCCTCTCCACTCCCCTCTCTGTCCCTCCCTCCCCTCTCTGTCCCTCCTCAGTCCTTTTCACTCCCTCTCTGTTCATCCCCAGTCCCTCTCTGTCCTTCCCCACTCTCTCTGTCCCTCCCCAGTCTCGGTCCCTACCCAGTCTCCCTCTCTGTCCCTCCCCACTTTCTTTGTCCCTCCCCAGTCCCCTCTCAGTCTCACTGTCCCTCCCCACTCCCCTCTCTGTCCCTCCCCACTTTCTCTGCCCCTCCTTGTTCCCTCTCTGTCCATCCCCAGTCCCCTCTCTGTCCCTCCCCAATCCACTCTCTGTCCTTCCCCACTCTCGCTGTCCCTCCCCAGTATCTGTCCCTACCCAGTCTCCCTCTCAGTCCCTCCCCACTCCACTCTCTGTCCCACCCACTTTCTTTGTCCCTCCTCAGTCTGTCTGTCCCTCCTCAGTCCTTTTCCCTCCCCACTCTCTCTCTCTCTCTGTTCCTCCCCAGTCTGTCTGTCCCTCCTCTCTGTCCCTCCCTCCCCAGTCTCTGCCCATACCCAGTCTCCCTCTCTGCCCCTCCTTGTTCCCTCTCTGTCCATCCCCAGTCTCCCTCTCTGTCCCTCCCCTGTCCCCTCTCTGTTCCTCCACAGTCTCTCTGTCCCTCCCCAGTCCCCTCTCAGTCTCTCTGTCCATCCCCACTCTCCCTCTTTATCCCTTTCCCCTATCACTGTCTCTCTCCACCCCCTCTGTCACTCTCCCCCTTCCCCAGTCTCTCTCCATCCATATCACTCTGTCCAGTCTCTCTCTGTCACTTTCCTATCACTCTCCCCTGTAACTCCGTCCCACCTCAATCACCCTCCCCAGTCTCTCTTTCTGTCACTCTCCCTCTCTTTCTTTCTTTCCCTCCCTCTGCCCCTCCCCTTCCTCACCCTCTCCTGCCCCTCCATGTCTCTCTGTCCCTTCCCGATCTCTCTCTGTCCCTTCCTCCCCAGTCTCTTTCTATCCACCCCCTCGCTTGCTCCATACTCTCTCTCTCCCTGTCCCTCCCCTATGACTCTCCCCTATATCCCTATGTCCCTCCCTAGTCCCTCTCTCTGTCCCTCCACTATATCTCTCTCTATCCGTCCCCAGTCCCTTTCCTGTCCCTCCACTTCCCAGTCTCTCTGTACCTCCCCCTCTTCCTCTCTGTCCCTCCCCTATCTCTCTGTTCCTCTTTATTCTCCCTCTCTGTCCCTCCACAGGCTCTCTCTGTCCCTCCCCAGGGACTTCGCTGTCCCCCTCTCTGTCCACACCCAGTTCTTCTATCTGTCCCTCCCTTGCCCCTCTCTGTCCCTCCCTAATCCCTATCTCTGTCCCTCCACTATCTCTCTCTCTCTGTCCCTCCCCAGTCCCTCCCCTCCACTCCCCAGTCTCTCTCTGTCCCTCCCCTATCTCTGTCCCCACTCTCTGTCCCTCTCCACTCTCCCTCTCTGTCCCTCCCCAGTGTCTCTCTGTCCCTCCCCTCCACTCCTCAGTCTCTCTCTGTCCCTCCCCTCCACTCCCCAGTCTTTCTCTGTCCCTCCCCTATCTCTGTCTCCACTCTCTGTCCCTCTCCACTCTCCCTCTCTGTCCCTCCCCAGTGTCTCTCTGTCCCTCCCCAGCCCATCTCTTTCTCTGTCCCTCTTTTTCTCTGTCCCTCCCAACTCTCCCTCTCTGTCCCACCCCAGTCTCTCTCTCTGTCTGTCCATACCCAGTCCCTCTGTTTCTTTGTCTCTCCTCAGTCCTTTTTCCTCCCCACTCTCCCTCTCTGTTCCTCCCCAGTCTGTCTGTCCCTCCTCTCTGTCCCTCCCTCCCCAGTCTCTGCCCATACCCAGTCTCCCTCTCTGCCCCTCCTTGTTCCCTCTCTGTCCATCCCCAGTCCCCTCTCTGTCCCTCCCCAGTCCCCTCTCTGTTCCTCCAGTCTCTCTGTCCATCCCCAGTCCCTCTCTCTGTCCCTCCACTATATCTCTATCTGTCCATCCCCAGTCCCTCTCTCTGTCCCTCCACTCCCCAGTCTCTCAGTACCTCCCCCTCTTCCTCTCTGTCCCTCCCCTATCTCTCTGTTCCTCTTTACTCTCCCTCTCTGTCCCTCCCCAGCCCCTTCACTGTCCCCCTCTCTGTCCATACCCAGTCCTTCTATCTGTCCCTCCATTGCCCCTCTCTGTCCCTCCCTAGTCCCTCTCTCTGTCCCTCCCCTCCACTCCCCATTCTCTCTCTGTCCCTCCCCAATCTCTCTATCCCACCCCAGTCCTCTCTCTGTCCCTCTCCACTATCCATCCCTCCACAGTCTCTCTCTGTCCATCCTCAGCCCCTTCTCTGTCCATACTCAGTCCCTCTATCTGTCCCTCCCCTGCCCCACTCTGTACCTCCCCAGTCCTCTCTCTATGGCCGTCCCCAGTCCCCTCTCTCCCAGTCCCTCCCCAGTCCCTATCTCTGTCCCTTTACACTGTTCATTTCTGTCCATCCCAGCCTCTCTCTGTCCCGGTCCTATCTCTCCCTCTCTGTCCCTTCCCTATCTCTCTCTCTATCCCTCCTCATTCTAACTGTCCCTCCCCAGGCCATCTATCTGATCCTCCCCTTTCTCTCCCTCTCTGTGTCTCCCCTATGTCTCTCTCTGTCCCTCTCCACTCTCCGTCCCTCCCTCCCCAGTTCCCTCTCTGTCCATACCCATTCCCCTCTCTGTCCCTCCCCAGTCCCCTCTCTGTTCCTCCAGTCTCTATGTCCCTCCCCAGTCCCCTTTCTGTCCCTCCTCAGTCTCTCTGTCCATCCCCACTCTCCCTCTTTATCCCTTTCCACTGTTCATTTCTGTCCCTCCCAGTCTCTCTATATCACTCCCCAGTCTCTCTCTGTCCCTATCCTATCTCTCCCTCTCTGTCCCTTCCATATCTCTTTCTCTATCCCTCCTCACTCTATCTCTGTCCCTCCCCAGGCCCTCAATCTGTCCCTCCCCATTCCCCTCTCTGTCCCTCCCCACCCTCTTTGTCCCTCCTCAGTCCTTTTCCCTCCCAACACTTCCTCTCTGTTCCTCCCCAGTCTGTCTGTCCCTCCCCATCCTCCTCGGTCCTTTTCCATCCCCACTCTCCCTCTCTGTTCCTCCCCAGTCCCTCACTGTCCTTCCCCACTCTCTCTCTGTCCCTCCACAGTCTCCCCTCTGTCCCTCCCCACTCCCCTCTCTGTCCCTCCTCAGTCCCTTTCCCTCCCCACTCTCCCTCTCTGTTCCTCCCCAGTCCCTCACTGTCCTTCCCCACTCTCTCTCTGTCCCTCCACAGTCTCCCCTCTGTCCCTCCCCACTCCCCTCTCTGTCCCTCCTCAGTCCCTTTCCCTCCCCACTCTCCCTCTCTGTTCCTCCCCAGTCTGTCTGTCCCTCCTTTCTGTCCCTCCCTCCCCAGTCTCTGCCCTACCCAGCCTCCCTCTTTGTCCCTCCATGTTTCCCTATGTCCCTTCCCATTCTTCCTCTCTGTCCCTCCCCACTTTCTTTGTCCCTCCTCAGTCATTTTCCCTCCCCACTCTCCCTCTCTGTTCCTCTGCAGTCCCCTCTCTGTCCCTCCCCACTTTCTTTGTCCCTCCTCAGTCTCCCCTCAGTCATTTTCCCTCCCCAATCCCTATCTGTCCCTCCCCAGTCTCCCTCTCTGTCCTTCCCCACTCTCTCTCTCTCTATGTCCCTCCCCAGTCTCCCCCTCTGCCCCCCTCTCTGTCCCTCCTCAGTCCTTTTTCCTCCCCACTCTCCCACTCTGTTCCTCCCCAGTATGTATGTCCCTCCTCTCTGTCCCTCCCTCCCCAGTGTCTCTCTCTGTCCCTCCCCATTCTCCCTCTCTGTCCCTCCCCAATTTCTTTGTCCCTCCTCAGTCCTTTTCCCTCCCCACTCTCCCTCTCTGTTCCTCCCCAGTCCCCTCTCTGTCCCTCCCCACTTTCTTTGTCCCTCCTCAGTCTCCCCTCAGTCCTTTTCCCTCCCCAGTCCCTCTCTGTCCTTCCCCACTCTCTCTCTGTCCCTCCCCACTCTCCCTCTCTGTTCCTCCCCAGTCCCTCTCTGTCCTTCCCCACTCTCTCTCTCTGTCCCTCCCCAGTCTCCCCCTCTGTCCCTCCCCAGTCCCTCTCTGTCCTTCCCCACTCTCTCTCTGTCCCTCCCCACTCTCCCTCTCTGTCCCTCCCCACTCTCCCTCTCTGTTCCTCCCCAGTCCCTCTCTGTCCTTCCCCACTCTCTCTCTCTGTCCCTCCCCAGTCTCCCCCTCTGTCCCTCCCCAGTCTCCCCCTCTGTCCCTCCCCAGTCTCCCTCTGTCCCGCCCCAGTCTCCCTCTGCCCCTCCCCTGTCTCCCTCTGCCCCTCCCCTGGCTCTCCCCGCCTCCCAGTGATGATCACACCGTGTCCCCACACACAGCACAGTGACCGGTGCCGCCATGGGTTGTGAGGATCGGGATGTGAGTGAGGAGGACCCGGAGCTGGCCTCCCGTGAGCCTCCGGGCCGGGCCCTCCAGCAGGAGGAGAGCAGCTTCCTGGAGGAGGTCTGGTGGGACAAGGAGCAGCCTGCAGCCCCCGGGGACCCGCAGGAGCCAGGTGTCACCCCCCTCACCTCTGAGTGTCCCCCGCACAGGACCTGCTGCCAGCACCTGGCCTGGGACCGGGTCATAGTGACAGAGGAGAAGACGGGTGAGAGACACCAGAGACAGGGTGACCTGCATGTGGTTATACCCACTCACTGTGGGATCATGTATCTAATAGAGCAGAGTGGGGCTACAACTTATTATTGGCAATTATTGGTAACATGTACAGTATGTTATTATATTGAGCATAAGTACTGGAGATTACTGATATTATATGGGCACCCCAGAAAACAGGACCAAGCCCACAGTATCTACAATGTGTTATACTGGTAAAAGGTGCCCAGGGTATTATGCCAGCATCACTGGGGATGGCACTGGGTATGTCACTGGGGATGGCACTTGGTATGTCACTGGGAATGGCACTGGGTATGTCACTGGGAATGTCACTGGGGATGGCACTGGGTATGTCACTGGGAATGTCACTGGGGATGGCACTTGGTATGTCACTAGGCATGTCATTGGGCATGACACTGGGTATGTCATATGGCTGGAAACTCCAGAGAAGTAAACTCCAGGACCATGACCAGTTGTGCAACTTCCATCTATATCATGGGTGAAACAGCACTATATATATATATATATATATATATATATATATATATATATATATATATATATATATATATATATAGAGGCTTTTTGTATATTAGGTTTTTTTTGTTTGGTTTGTTTAAATTAAAAGAGCACAATAGTTTCTGTAACCTATTAAAGTACAGGGATATTATTATTACAGTATGATACTATTATTTTATCAGTATATATGTATGTAGATCTATATATATATATATATATATATATATAATTCTGGGTGGAAAGTTCTGAAGCTCCTAAATATCTTTCCAAAGTATAATACATCTATATGAAGGGCTTTATATTCAAAACAATTACCAAATAGAAACCTATAATTGATGTCAATGGTTATGAATTATAAGACAAATGAGCACCAGAGCCATGCTGTGTATTTCCCCAGCTTGATGCTGTATTGCTGGTGAATGTCATCATCTCAGGACTAGAGGCTACTAACCTGCCTGCAGCTGGAACTATTGGCATCATGGTGACTTGGCATAATACTGTCCTTATGCAATATTAATACAACCCAGAGGGAGCTTACCTAAGATACTAGTTCCTTGTTCAGCAAAGCATGTGTCTCCCTTTATGTAATTGTAATCCTCCTTTCATTATGTAAATGAAACCTTGTGTGTCCGTATACATTATCAGCCTTATTAAATTGCGATTTGGCCAATTGAATAGGGCTCTATATAAGCACACAGCATATTTTTTTACAGAAGTTTTTTTTAGTTTGTGAAGACCTTGCTTTTGGATAGAAGTTCACCAACTAAAAACTGTAAAAAAAATGTGCTCTGTGCTTATATAGAGCCCTATTCAATTGGCAAAATCACAATTTAATAAGGCTGTATATCTTTAGCACCAACATTTTGAAGTTTCATACTTTGATACGCTGATAGTTTATGGCAAAAGACAGATATTTTTTTTTTTTGTAATTATGCCCTTTAGTTTATGTTTTAGTGGTCCTTTTTTAGATATTTTAACTATACTGCTCCCTGACCAGGTCCTTTCAGTTTAAGATAGCAGATTATCATGTTAAGACGCAATGGGTAAGGTCTCAGGCTGTCATTACAATGAAATAAACAGCTTTCTATCATTAAATGAGAGGGGTATTCCTGTTCTGTCCAGTGGCCTTTTCACTATTGCTGACTTTTCTTAACTGGTAAATAATCTTAATATTTGTAATATAGTGTTATTCACAGTTGTGTTATTGGCTTCTGAAGGTACATTGCATCTGCTAGGACTATCATACGGTACAATACACCCGAGGTCACTGTAAGACACAGTGATAATCCTTTTCAAACAAGTATTATCCAGAAGAGATTATAATGGGACTTAAAGGTATATCTAAGTTTCCCTGTTTTCCCCTTTTTCTAATCTAACACCTGTTCCTTTATCAGAAACACACATGATATCTATAGAGATAGATTTATTTTATTTAAAAATAAAACTTATTTTCCACACCCCAGAGCTGCCTACATAGGCGCAGTGTACCTACCAATAGAAACACTGCATTTGAGTACAGGTTTAACCCTTTACTAAACTTCAAGCCATCAGCAGCTCAATGCCAAGATCTATAGATCAGTGTCTGACTCCTCCTACTTCCTTCTACAAGGGACTACACATCCCATCATTGATTGTTACATTGTATTAAAATGTATTAGCTGCCTGTGATTGGCCAAAACAAATTAGGAATTTATGCTAATTTTAGCAGGGATTTTCAGAGGTGTCAACTCACAAAAATTGCTGCTTGCAAACTCACGAGATTTAGCGAATATCAGGGTGAGTTTATTTTGGTATTTGTTTCATGCAAAAATGATTTCATACGCTACTGATTGTCCTCTATCGGATGCATTCATAATCCTGAAAATTTAGATATGTCTCTAAGATTAGTTATTGTTTTATATGCAGCAGGGGTTGACAAATGTATTTGAAATGTATAATCCAGCCAAACAATTTAGGAGCCACGTTATGGAATATATATGTATGTATAATATCTAAAAACTTAGGAGGCAGGAGTAATATAATAGGATTTCTGGCTCCCTGGATTTGTCAAGCCCTGATATACAGGTATTTATTATTAATAGAGATGGAGAATTAACATACATCGGAATACTCTGCAATTAATATTGAAATAAATAAGTAGCAGTAGCAAGCTAATTTTCCCTCAGTTAACTCGAGCAACCAGAAACAAAATTTGAATCCTGTACTTTAAATAAAAAAATCATATTACAGGGCTCAACAAATGCCAGGAGCCAGGTTGTCATGCCACATAATGCTTACAGGCTCCTAGATTTCTTCCACTGTAGTCTCTGTAATTCAGTGTTACCTGAAAGCAGACGGGCATGAGTGACTGAGCCAGTGCAGTGTTGGGGATACATTCCCCGGTTTCAGCACTGCACCCTCCAGCCAATGTACCTGTGTGTAAGTGAGGAGTGAAAGCTGCTGCTGCTAGAACAGCCATCACTGGCAAATATACTTAGCAGAGCATCCTATGTGCAGCTAATCTAGGCCTCTTTTAATAGTAACTCTCAAGCAACCAGAAACTACATTTATCCGGCATCTACCAATCCCCATGGGTGCCGGATAACTGAGAGTCCACTGTATTCCCATTTGATATACAGTCTCCAAAGTATGACATAGATATTGTAGTTTTTAAGTCTGTTTTCAAGGACCACTTTGTCACATGTTTTCTATACGGTTCTTTGAGGAACTAACTGGATATAAAGTTCTTTTAAAGTAATAACTAAACAGCCTTTAAATACAACCACTCTTTACTCTGTTGTTCTATTTCTGTATCAGAGCGTCTTCTTTCTTGTGATATAGAGAGAGGCAGTGGTGTCCTTTTAAACTTATGAATTTTCCTATAGTCCTGTCGAAAGCACTGGCAGTTGTAGCTGTCACTTTTTTGTTCACATAGAAGTTTCCTCTGCATTCAAACTCTTCTCCCGCCTTAGGAAGTTAATAATCAGAATCCAAAATGACGGATTCAGCAACAGCATAATTGTATGTAAAAGGTAATAACCTTTTACAGTTGTCTATCATCATATGCATTCTTACAAAACAGTATATCTTAAACATACTACAGCAATCTTAAATATTGGTTTTATTGGGGTTATATATTGTAAATAAAACATTCCAATGTTTAGGTTGATGTGCATTTTTTTTTTAAATAACATTACATTTTTATTACCTAGAGTGTTTAATTATACCATATTTGGAACCTCACTCTAAGCTGAAACAGATTTATTCTGGAAGCAATCTTCCCTGTACCTCTACAGTAATTATAATGTTCATTTATTTTTACAGGTCAGATCTTATTTATTGTTGTTCAGTCATGTCCGACTCTCTGTGACCGAATGTGGCAGCATGCCAGGTAATGTCTCTGGTTGAGCTTACCCATAAGGTTTTCTTGGCAAAGATACTGGAGTGGGTTGCCAGTTCTTTCTCCAGTGGCCCACAACTTGTCTGCCCTCTCTGCTATAACCTGGGTGACCCTACATGGTATAGCTCACAGCTTCATTGAAGTACACAAGCCCCTTCACCGCGACAAGGTAGCGATCCAGAAGCGGCCATTATTCGTAGATACATTGAAACCTGTTGAAGTTGGAAGAAATCATTTAAGTTCAATTTCCTTGTAAGAATTTGAACAGTAAACGTGTGGCTTATTGGTATCTTACCTACCTGTAAATGCCTGTATGTCAACCTGTACAAGGAAGCGTCCACTGGTGATTGTTTTGTACACAATCTGTTGAAACTATTTCTCAATTGAGATAATTATTGTTGTAATGTAGTAACAATACTTCTTGGAATGTTTTTCTGCACCCTGAGACGTTTCAGTTGTATTGTTCTACAAGGTCTGGGTAAAAGTTGAAATTACTGAAGGTCAGATCAGTGAAACTCCATAATAAAGATATGAAGCCTTGGAGGAGATAACAGCTGGAAGGAATCGAAGGAAAGGGCAAAATAATAGATTAAGATAATAGTAATAGAAATAAATCTGATATACTGAAGGCAGTGTACAGTATATCAAGACAGTTGATGGAAAATGAAGGTCATTAAAAATTCTTGTGACAGAGATAGTGCTATATAAAACAGTTTAGTACCTTGCCACCAATAAATTTAAGCCACATCTATTATGATTATGAATATGTCTGATAGAGGGGAATTAGTAGTGTACGAAAACATTTATTTTTTGCATAAAAAAATACCAAACTAAAAATCATACTTAAAGTTTGCTTAATCTCTTTAGTTTGCAAGCAGTTGATTTTGAGAGTTAACACCCACGAAAATTCATAGTTTGTTTTGGCTAATACATTGTTTCAAGCAGTTTGTGCAGCAAGGCATCATGTAATGTGTAATACCCTGCACAAGGAAGCAAGGAGGAGCCCAGACATTGCTCTGTGGATTTCTGCACTGTGTTGTGGTTGGCTTGAAGGTTAGCATAGGGTTAAAAACCGTACCCAATTTCAGTGTTTCTATTGGATAGTACCTGGTGCCTATGGAAGCAGCTCTGAGGGTGTGGAAAACAAGTTTTGTTTTTAAATAAATCTGTATATAATGACTCAATGTAATGTGTGTTTATGATATAAGCAGCATGTGTTAGATTAGAATATAGGGAAACTTAGATATACCTTTAAAGGACAGTTGTAATAACAAACTAAAAGCATTAGCCACTATGAAAGCCATGAACATGAAATCATTTTCAGAGAAACATTTAACAGTCTCTGATTGTTCCATGGGCACCTCCATCTTGGATTGCTTCTTGGCCTTTAACCTGTGGATGAAAGTTATCCTACTGTGACTTGCTGACTTGTTTAGGTTTATTGGCATGTGGCTATTCAGATTGGCGGTCTTTCAACAGAAACGTGCAGTAAATAAATAGTATTTTTGTGTTCACGTTTTAATGTCTAAAACACGTTAAAAAAACTTGTTCCGAGAAATACGGTTTTTACAATGCACTCTGGGAATCTTGGCAGGGACATGCAAATGTGCCCACAAAGGCTTTGCTTTTGTAATCCATTACCATTTTAAACATGGCTTCCTTTAAGCATGTACCTGCTGTATTACACAGCTCAGGATAGATTATACACAAGCTTGGAAACCTTCAGGTTACTGCCTCTGTATAGATATGATTTGATTCCTGCAAAACTAAATGTTGCTGTCATGATAAGCAAAATTAAAAATAATAAATACTGAACATTTTGCACATTATCCGGTTGTGTTCTATAAAACAGCAATCTACAAATCTGACATTTAAGTGCTCCTTTAATTATTTAGAGCCTCATTCAATTGCGAGTTGGCCAATTGAATAGGGCTCTATATAAGCACATAACATATTTTTTATACAGAACTTTTTAGTTACTGAACTTCTATCCACAATCAAGGTCTTCAATAACTAAAAACTTCCGTCAAAAAATATGTTATGTGCTTATATAGAGCCCTCTTCAATTGGCAAAATTGCAATTGAATGAGGACCTTATTGTTTGTTTTCAAGACATGTTTTTTTTTTTTTTTTGCTCTGGTCCCCTTTTCCATCCATGAAAATACTTGGCTCCCTGTTTTGCGACCTATTATACTCCTTCACCCAAATTATTAAGTGGCTATACCCAAGGATGGGGGTGGTCCAGTGGCTAGGATTAGGTGCTTTCACCACTGCAACCTGGGTTTGATTTCAGTCAGGGAATCAAGAGGTCACATCACCCTGAAGCCATGCAGGGTTGGGCCTGGTCAGTACTTGGATGGGAGACCACCTAGGAATAACAGGAGCTGTATACTGTGGCCCACTGTAAAAGGAACTGACAGCCCACTCCAGTATATTTGCCATTAATACCAAGTGGATCAGCATGGTGTGTTGTCATGGGGAGTCGGACAAGACTGAGTGACGCCAACAACAACTAAACCACAGGACCAAATAGCTATTTCCCTCTTCCTCTATCCCATTTGCTTGTTCTCTCCTACTTCTCCACATTTCCATCTGCTATGTAGATGGTTGGCTCACACCCTGTCTTTTCAGTTGAAGTCCACATGTCTCTTACAGATGGGCCCATCCCCACCCTGTAACCCCGTCTGTTAGACCAACCATTCTTCTAGCTCAGGAGAACACTAAAAAAACCAAATGGCAACACTGATCTGTAGATATGTCTACTAGGAGTAACATAAGCTATTGATACTTAATAATACTTGAAACTAAAAATAGGGTGATGATCAAAGGAAAATTAAACAAGTAAATGTATCGATTTGGTCATTCAGTTAGTGGCTGGGGTAGGTGGCCATTTATGTACTAAACAATATATTTTTTTTTTAATGCACAAATTAACACACAATCTGATGAATTACTTGTCTTTTGGTTTGGATAGAGAGGTAAAACTCATGTATGTTATAAAGCATCAAATAGATTAGTATCGGTGGGAAAAATATAATCTTACCTACAGTGGGAAAGGAGAGGCTGTGGGAAAATGAAACCGGTCAAAAGGCTACTGGAGAATATGAGAAGCAACATCTCTAAGGAAAAGGGGTTTGGGGACGTGCAAGAATATAGGAAGGATTCCGGATGGTGGAGAAGAACAAGTGAGCTACAAGCTAAGCAAAATAGGCACTTGGATTTATATCCGTTGGGGAGAGAATTAGCATCCTGAGAAGGAGTGACACATTTCATTTGAATAGGGACTTACCTTGAAATCTCAAGAAGGAATCCCATAATGTACAATCCTTACAACCCTATGTAGAAAGTTTATTACATTAATGATGATCCAATAAAAACATACAAATGTGAACTATTTTATTAAATCTTCAGATCTTCAGAGTTTTCAGTCTTGCAAGGTGCTTTGGGGAAAGCTCTATGGACACTGGATTCTAAGCTCAAAGACAGGGCCCTCCATCTTTGTAATGTGTTATTATTGTTTTGCATTGATCACAACTTATGTATAGTGCTACGGAATATATTGGCGCATTACAATTAAACAATAATAATAATTAAACATATATATGTTACATGTTTCGTAATTTTTTTACTGTGGTAACTGAAGAACTTTTTCTCCTTTCAATTAAAGTCAATAGATCTTCCAATCACATTGAGATACTGGAATGCATAAAACAAGCTTTAACTCATCTGTATTTCTTGTTTATAACACATAAATTCTAATGATTAATGAGTGAAACAGGCACACAGTGTTTTCTCTGCTGATTTGTTTCCCAGAAATTAATATGGATTTTATATAGTGGATTACACAATTCCCTAGTGTAAAAATGAACTTGCTCCAATATTATATTTTGTTTTTCTTAAGTGACATTGACCTACCAGTAAAACACTATTGCTCCAAAGTCCATTTTCATGTCTGCTTCTATATATACAAATAAAGTCTATATACTTAAACATATACATCTTCCACATTTTCTGAAATATATTTAAAATAACATTTTTAAACATTACAAAAAGGCTTACTTTTTTTTCTGACTTCTTGCAGTTTTTGATGCATTTATTATTTACTTCTGATCCCATTATCTGTGCTGAAAATGTTATGTCTGCTACTTTCTCTGGAGTGTGTATTCTTGTAACCAAGTCCTAATGTGTACATAATTGCATATAATATATAGAGGTTATAATATTTTTTTTCCGTTAAAAAAATACATTTTACCTCTATTCAAGTGTTATTCTTCAGAAGAGAATTATAGATTATATATTAGCCAAATTGCTGCTGAGACACAGCTTGTCCTTGGCTAGTAGATCTAGTATTATAGACTCATTGTATGCCTGAGCAGGGACTGTTTGGAAGGTTTCAGTATATGCTACGTATTGTTCCACATTAGTTACAAGGCTGCTACTTTTAATATGGAGAAGTTTTTTTGGTACATTGTTGAGCTGCTATATATGTTATGATCTGGTTTACTTTTCTAATATCATGGACCCCTAAATTATTATACATCCTCACAGAGCAATGGTAGGTAACCTAATTCACCATGAGGACCCCCATGGTATAGGGGTTTATGTTAGGTGTCATGCAGGTCCATGAGAACCCCCCCATGAAGCCCAGACGCGGACCCATTTCATCATTCACTGCAACAATAACTCTCCATACAACTTTCGCCAATTTCTCATGGATCTCTCCAGGCCATGCAGAGGCATCAACATTTTTCTAATTAATAACTAGATGTATGATTTTTTTTCCTACTTATAATATATTTTTTCATTATGCAATGGTCCACAACCATAAGTCACATAGAAGCATTATTTAGGAACTAGTAATTGCCCGTTTAATATTGAGGCGATAATATTTGATTTGTGTCCCCCTCCCTTCCCCTGTATCTCTCCCCCAACTCCCCTGTGTCTCTTCCCCACCTCCCCTGTGTCTCTTCCCCACCTCCCCTGTGTCTCTTCCCCACCTCCCCTGTGTCTCTTCCCCACCTCCCCTGTGTCTCTTCCCCACCTCCTCTGTGTGTCTTCCCTCTCCCCTGTGTCTCTTTGCCCCCTCCCCTGTGTCTCTTTCCCTCTCCCCTGTGTCTCTTTCCCTCTCCCCTGTGTCTCTTTCCCTCTCCCCTGTGTCTCTTTCCCTCTCCCCTGTGTCTCTTTCCCTCTCTACTGTGTCTCTTTCCCTCTCTACTGTGTCTCTTTCCCTCTCTACTGTGTCTCTTTCCCTCTCTACTGTGTCTCTTTCCCTCTCTACTGTGTCTCTTTCCCTCTCCCCTGTGTCTCTTTCCCTCTCCCCTGTGTCTCTTTCCCTCTCCCCTGTGTCTCTTTCCCTCTCCCCTGTGTCTCTTTCCCTCTCTACTGTGTCTCTTTCCCTCTCTACTGTGTCTCTTTCCCTCTCTACTGTGTCTCTTTCCCTCTCCCCTGTGTCTCTTTCCCTCTCCCCTGTGTCTCTTTCCCTCTCCCCTGTGTCTCTTTCCCTCTCCCCTGTGTCTCTTTCCCTCTCCCCTGTGTCTCTTTGCCCCTTCCCCTGTGTCTCTTTGCCCCTTCCCCTGTGGCACTTTCTCCTCGTGTGTCTTTCACCCCTCTCCTGTGTCTCTTTTCCCCCTTCCTCCTCTCCTGTGTCTCTTTTCCCCCTTCCTCCTCTCCTGTGTCTCTTTTCCCCCTTCCTCCTCTCCTGTGTCTCTTTCCCCCCTTCCTCCTCCCCTTTTGTCTCTTTTCCCCTGTGTCTCTTTTCCCCTCTCCCTCCCGTTTCTCTTTGCCCCCTCTTCCCTGTGACTTTCTTTCCCCTCCTCCATCCCCTGCGTCTTCCTCCCTCCCCTGCGTCTTCCTCCTCCCTCCCTGCGTCTTCCTCCTCCCTCCCTGCATCTTCCTCCGCCTCCTCCCTCCCTGCGTCTTCCTCCGCCTCCTCCCTCCCTGCGTCTTCCTCCGCCTCCTCCCTCCCTGCGTCTTGCTCCTCCCTCCCTGCGTCTTGCTCCTCCCTCCCTGCGTCTCAAGCAACCAGAAACTACATTTATCCGGCATCTACCAATCCCTGTGGGTGCCGGTAACTGAGAGTCTACTGTGTGTGTGTATATGTGTATATGTGTGTGTGTGTGTGTGTATGTATATATGTATATGTATATATATATATATATATATATATATATATATAAATTACAGTTATACCCTGCTTAAAGCTTCCCCGTTTAGAGCTGTTTCGCTATAGAGCTAGTTTTCCTGACCGATCCCTTTTAATGATAAACCCCTTTTAACGCTCTGATTCCCTATAACACTGTTCTTTCTCTCCAAAGAAAACAGAATCCAGGATGACCCAGAAGCTTCAACATTAATCATTTAAAGTTTATACTTCTGATAATGTTCAGTTTGTGTTAGTGATATGTTTGCTGTTTGTTTGAAGTTCATATAAAACCAAATATGCCAGTATTTGTGTCCCCTTAATTGTAAAAGCTTGTGGATAGTTTTGAGGTTTTTATTTTGCCTGTGCTTGCAGGAAGATGGAAATTAAGAGGGATTAGCGTTTCGTACTTGTCTACTTCTTACATCTTTTCTAATCCTTCCTGGTTCCCTAAAATGTTTAATAAGTGCTCTTGCCATCAAAGTCTCTGAAATAAAATAAGAAGAAATACAGGGTCACCAAGAAGAAAAGGAAACACAAATACAAATACTTAACAGATGAGTTTCTGTTTTGATAAATTAAATATTCCACCTACAAACAACTTGTACTTGTATAAAAGAGTTGACTTGTAGAAGTTTAACTATATATGTAAAAAATAGCACTTGCCTTTTATTGCCACAAGACAGTTCTCATGGAGTAGAATATATAGGGGTATGGGAGTCTATAGTGACCTCCATAGGCGATAGAGATCCAGTGGGTGTCTGCAGGCAGCCCCCGGGGGATAAAGACTATGGGGGTCGGTTGGGATTCTCATGGGGCATTTAGTATATATTTATGGTAGGTGAGGTAATTGTGTTTCCCCATCATTAAGCACAAGGGGGGATCTTGGTGGACACCCAAGCTCATTTTGGGGAAAATTGAGTAGCGGGCATGGGTGGAAGGGTCATAAACCCCTTGTTCAACTTTTTAATACATTTTAACCCATTTCCTGATGTGATCTTGGCAAGGAAGATTATGGCTTTAATAGAAGTGATGGGAATATATCACACATAATGATTACAACATACATAGGACTTTTACACTCAACATTTAGTGTGGGAGTCCTTTAATCTAAAGGACACCACCCATGATCATACAGAACAGCCTGTCTGGCTCCTATAAAGTCCTCCTGGATCCTAAGTTGAAGATATTTTGTCCACCTCTGTATGTGTCAGTAAAAGTGTCCCATAGCATAACCGTGAGTAGGAAGGGTAATGAGCTAAAGGTCATTTCTAAGCAGTAGCACGTTCTTATCAGCAGTTCAACCCTTATCCAAAGTGCAGCAAGATAAGAAGAAGAGCTTGAGGTTACAAACCTTTCATTGAAATCTGTGTAATCATTATACTAGTGGGATAGAGAACTTTCATCTACAAGTTGTTGTCCGTGGCCTCATAACACAATGTTATGGATTTGTATAGGGTGTTTACAAAAGTATGTATATAAAAAACATAGAGAATGTGTCCTGAAGACGTCATGAACAAAGCATGAGGTGTTTTCACTTCTCTAATTTTATACATTCAATTAGATTTTCTGTATATATGGATTTTTTATTATTAATGATGTTGATAAAACTAAACTCGTGATAGAAATGGAAGTCTAGGGTGTACTTTGTGTGATGAAAGAATATATCTAAAAATGGAGATATAACTATGAGCATAATTACTTTGGGCAAAGTCATAAAACTTGGTTTTAGGTAGTAACAAAATGTGATGCCTGTACTGGTCCCTGAAGGCAACCATGATACTTTGGCAAAGGTTGTATATGAGAGACCTGTTTATATTACTGCAGGTGCAGAGCTTGCAGTTAACTTTGTGAGTGTCTGCTTTTGAGCATAAGTTGAGAAAGGAGGAAGGTGTCAAAATTGTACAAACTCATCTACCCCTCCCTCCCTGATAGATAACAACTACAGCCCCTAAGGCTCTAAACTATTAGAAACTTTTGAAGCCAGACAAGATGGAACATTCCATACAAAGACTTCAAACACTCATCTAAAACAACTAGAATTAGTTTGTTCCATACTTCACAAACAGTAGTTCTTTAAATTGTTAGTTTACTTGCATAATAGAAACAAGTCTTTACATATTTTAATAGTACACATAATTAGGAATATTTGGAATCAGTTGTTACACTACCCAAGGTTGTTTTTCCATTGCTATTAAAGAACCACTATAGATTGGGATAAACTTCAGATGTTTGGGAATTTTGTAACAAATTGGCAATCTTAGCAGCTGTGTTAGTTGTGGGCGTGAAATAATTTTTAGGTAACATTTTAGTAGGTATTGCTTGTGTTTGAATGGTGCCATGTTTGTGTCTTCAGCACTTATTGCTGGCTTGGAGACAGATTGGAGGTGTTCTGCTATTTGTATCATCTAAGAGGGTGGGGGGGGGAGCATTAAGGTGGATTTGTTGACTGATCGGTGGATTCAGATAAGATTTCAGCATTGGACACCTTCACCCTCTCTCCTTTTGACTCAGTAGAGGCAAATTGTGAGTGTGTGCGGAAAAAATTGCTTACCATGTTCTGTAACTGCCCCCCTTATGCCTGAAAAAGGAAGTATGACCATCATGGCAGCTTCCTTGCACTAGCATAATCTGCTAAAATTATATTTTCTCTGGAAATTCTAATAAACCCATGACTTACAAAGCTGCTAATGTTGTTAATCTATTCTCAAACAAGTGCTGCTGTGACACTAAATCCATGTGTATTAATTAGAAGGACTCCTTTTTTGAGTTCTGTAAAGTTTAAAAACCTTTTTAATTCACAATGAAGCTTTTGGGAATATTATGAACACTTTTTGTAGCTTGTCATAACAGGGGCGTGACAGATGAAACCGGCATCACAGGGGCTAGGGAACCATGGCTCCTAAAATATTGCTTGTGGCTCCTTTTTTAAATAATATATATGTATAATACGTGTTTGATTATAAAGAGGAATTCATTTTAATTTGGATGTCTTGTTTCAGGGAAGAAGAAGTGTGTTTGCCCCGGCCTGGGCCTCTTCTACACCATCCTATCTGCGCTCTTCTTTTCGTCCAGCTCTTTACTGGTGAAGAAAATTGAAGATTTACACTCGGTGCAAATTAGTGCAATCCGGTGTGTGTTCCAAATGCTGTTTGTTCTTCCTGGTTTAATTTATTACAAGTGAGTAACATATAATACAGTGATTTACCTAACATTTCATTGCATGCTACTGTATTTAAATATTTCTTGTTCTTTCATTTGTTCCTTTATTTTTTTTATGCAGACTTTGCACCAAAACGCATGAGAAAGAGAATTTAAAAGGATGCAGGAGAACGTTAATTGTACTAATCTAATGTTTATTTAAATTTAAAAACGAATTATAAGTATCTTTAATAACTTAATACTTTGACCATATTAGTCATGCAAAGGGACAACATATTTAGCTTCTATAAAAAATATTTTTATTTACAGTTGTGTAACTTAATTATGATCTTAATTAGGGAATGCTTGATAGATACCTTAACTCACATTATAAAAACCTCCTGCCAATAGCTATTACCTTTGTACCACTAGCAAAACTCATTGTCCTGTTAGAAACTTTACATCTGATGGAACGCTTGATTTCTTGATAAATCTGGTCCATAATTAGACTTACTAATACCTTCTAATAACCGAATTGACCACCAAAAGGTGTAACCATCTGATTTGATCACTTGGATAATTGTTGTGCGTTGAATAAAACAAAAATCCCCCTGAGGTTACATTTTTTCATCGAGATGATGAAGAGTGGTCCGAGATCGCTTAAAGTTACCCACCTATTGGCCTCACCATTGGATAAAGGTCATACATTTTTTTACAGATAGTCATCAAGCATATATGTCAGCATATGTAATGGAGCTTTACAATTGGCCTCTATATTTAGTTGTATTACCGCAAATATAAAAGTGATTGGAAGGGAAAGATAATGTTTGATATTGTGGCCGACAAACAATATATTTCTTTGCCATTCATCCTTGTCTAGTACATTATTTAATTCACTCTCCCATGTATTGCAGGCCTCTGTGTGAGGTGTGTTGCAGTGGCTGTATATAATGCTAGTACTCCATATATGAGATGTGATAATGAAAACTAGCAGCCATATTAAATTCCATTCCCTAGCGGCACAGGCACAACCGCAAAGCCTGCGGGCTTAAAATTCTGCTGCGTTTTAGAGTTATTACATTCAACCATGCCGCGACCAACAGGCCGGAGACTCAAATCTGTAAACCATTCTTGCGCACGTTGCATGTCCGCCCGTGAACATGATCAGTTAGTCAAACACGTAGGTGCCAATGGTAAAAGAGATCGTCATCATTACGTGACTTAAAAATGGAGGTTAGATTTTAAACCCTTACTGGTTTCAATTATGAGTTACGATCGGACCCGCATTCCAGAAATAACGCAATATTAATAAACAGTAAATATGCTATTCTAGTCCATGTGAGTTCCATTATATGTATTAACACATTGATTGCGGGGATCGATATAGCACAGAAATTAAACATTACAAAAATTATTTTATATTGCAGATTTTCGAGCTTGAGAATGTTGTGCTATTTATTTTAATGCCTAACATCACATTCCCTTTAATTTTAAGTACAGTAGTGTGTGCATATTTGCATCTACAGTGCTACAGATAGGACTTTAACCCCCTTGTGGGTCCTCTCTAGTACCCGTTAGCTTTTTGGCGCTACTTGCGGGTTACGTGGTTGAACGCCAGTGAATTTGTAGCAATTTAATAGTGATTTGCTAACTTAACATTTACGGGATTGACAGATCAAAGGATTTGCGGCAACAGAGTTCAGATTTCAACAGCCCGTAGAGATTTTCTGCATGTAGCCCGCAGATCAGTAGCGGGTAGCTGTAAGAGGCCAATTTAATAGCCGTAAGTCTAGCGGGCTCCATTACGGGCTACGGGTTTTCATATTGGGGGAATTTAATAGGGCTTTAGGTCTCTTGTAACAGCTTTTTTTAATTTAATTTTTTAGTATTGTTCAATAAGAACATGGCAACTATTTGCATTATTTGGAAATACAATTGTAGCCCTCAAATCGAGTGTTACAATCAAAGTAATAATTTGTTACATGGAAATAAACATTTGTTGTGCAGAACAATCTCTCTTTTTTTTTCTCAAATGGGGGGACGAGTACGTGGGGAGGGGGAACCTGGTAGTCATTCCTTAACGGAGCCAATAGTTTATATCAAGAGAGGTTGGAGATGTTGGAATCAGTTTAGGCAAATTTTAAGAGTCCTAATGTGTTTTGTGAATGGAGCCTAGGTGTCCATTTTTGTGTTTTGTGTGACCCTCAAGTGTGTAGGTCACGTTTTCAGAAATGCCCTTCACTTTACTTTTAGCTTTAATATGGGTTGTGAGCGTATGGGCAAATTCTAGTGCACTGCAATATGAAGTTTAGCTATTCAATAAATTGTGGTAACCAATTTCTTGCTGTATAATTTTGTGTGTGGGGGGGGGAAATACCCCAGAGGCAAATATATGGGGGCCAGGAATATAGGGAGTTGGTCATAACATTAAGAGCTTAGGGCATGCCACCAGTTATGCCACTGAGTACCTATTTGCACACATCCTCTGAAGGACTGAGTTGGATAGGGTGGATAGCATTTATTTAATGGCTCTTGGATGTAATACATTCTGTGATGCACCTTCAGGTTGGTCTTCAAGACCGTATAAATCCTGCTGCTCGAGGCAAGCTGTTACAGACCAATTTCCAGATTAGCAGCATTTTTATTGGCCATTATTTCCATTAAAGGAACAGTTTAACGGGCACGCTTTAAAGTGATGTGTAGCCACAATTAATTGTGAGAGGTTTACCATGAGTTCATTATTCATATAATGCCTAAAAGGTCCACTGAGGTGTCATGTTTATAGCATGACCTTATGAAGAATTTTGTTTATCTGGAAAGATTGTGTGTTTTTTGTTTTTTTTAGCTTTCTTTTCAACTGATGTGAGATACTTAAAGGCATATCTAAGTGAGCTGGGTTAATACATTTCTGCAATCCTTGGGCAAAAAGCAGCTTATATGTATGCAGCACATCTCATAAAACAATTATGTTGACACCTCCAGGGGTGCAATATTAACCAACTATTTGCTTGCTGTTGCTTGCTCAGACAATCTCCTTGCAGCTTCCTCTCTGTATGCAATACATAGCACATCACTGGTACACTACATATCCTAAGCTGCTTTAAGCACAAACAGGAACCCAGAGTTAATTCAAAAGTTTCAGCTAACCTGATTGGCCAAAACAAATCAATTTTAAATTTGATGCTAATTTAGCCTGGCTTTGGAGGATGCTGTCAGAAATTACAAGAGATTGTGCTGACTTCAATGTAAGTGTTTAAATGTTTATTTTGTGGGATGTTTTTCATGCAAAAAAAAATATTTTTGCATGCACTAATAATTCTCCTCTATCAGATGCATTCATAATCCAGCTCACTTAGATAGGCCTTTAAGTGCACATTTTTGATATGTGTAAAGTAATCTTAAATGAGATTAGTGAAATAAATGCTGAAGTCATCTCTGGCAACTACACTATGGAAGGAAACACTTTCCTGTGTAGCAGGAAAGTTTAGCAGATAACTATAGTGTCCTAAGATGCCTTCCACCAAACTTGCAACAATTTATCAATTACTTTTATGTTTCTATCTTTAGGTTTGCAGCTACTTATATATTGGAAATTAATAATCCACTGCCTAATGTAAGAACTAACTTTGTTGTTCTATTAATGATTCCCCTTAAGACCACCAGATGGAGATAGAGAGCAGCTGTTTTGAGTAGGTAGGGTTCAGCTGTGATGCTGTCTTCCTCCAGTTGTATTACGGTAGTTACAAAATTAAATCTGTTGCAATTAAATAGATTGCATATAAAAGGACCACTGTACAAATATAAAATCTAATAAATATAACAAAACAGTATTATACTTTTATTTACCTGAAACATTTTATCTAATAATGATTGAATGCTAATTCTACATTAACAATAATAAAACAAGCCACCTGGGTCCATATTGTTTATTTCCTTTTATGTTTTTATCTAACTAGCCACATATACACAAACCGTTGTCATTATCTAACATTTAAGATGCACTTAAAATTATGAATATGGTGTAAACCAAAGAAAAAGCACCCAGCTGTCATATTTTACAGACAAATTATTGTGTTTGTAGGTAATTTAATTGGCAAAAACACAAATACTTTTTGCGAATTAATTTTCCTAATGTGCGTGCAGTACTTGGTATTAAGACGTGTATGTCTGAAAGGACCACAAATAACAAGCTCCCTGTAAATGGTCATGCACTCCTCTTTGCCACAACAAAAAAAAAGTTTTTTCTAAGTTTTCTCCAGACACCGTAAACCTGAGTGAAAAAAGTGAATGTTTATCATTGCAATATATACAGTATGCGATCATACAATCGTTTAGAGAGGGGGCTTGTGATAAGACTTGGGAGCTTCCATTTTGTTCTCTCTTAAGCTCAATATATCAATTGGTACAACTGAACTAGGGATAAGATCCAAGGTTATCAAGGGCTTTGTTTAGCAGCATTAGCACAATTATAAAATATTTACATCTTTTATAGCTGCTCCATTTGATTTTGACTGCTTTACTTGTACACATTATTATGTGTAATTTAATGTTGCCCTTTACTGGTTTGGTTTCTCTCTAATGGAAGAGTTCTGAACTTGAGCTCACTTGTGCAAAAATGTTTTATAATTGAGGCCAAATGTACTAAAGCATGAGTATTGAGGAATCCTTTGAGGTTTTTAAATCTTGTGTGTCTATATATTTGTAGGCACATTTGCATGTCCCAGCTCAGCTTCCCAGAATGCAGTGTAATAACTGTTTTTCTCGGAATTCTGAGCTGGAAGCAGGTTTTTAACTTGCTTAAGACGTTCAAATGTGAACACAGATGTACTATTTATTAACTATATATATATATATATATATATATATATATATATATATATATATATATATATATATATATATATATAATCATAGTATAAGATAGATATGGATTTTTGTTTAAGACGTCTTTATAAATTCATCCTTTAGTACATCCAGTGTTCTTCTTAATGCATTTTTATATCACTTTCATTTATGGACATGTTCATTCAATAATTTGTTTCTCTTTTAATTCACAGGGTTGGGTTTTTGGGACCCAAAGATCAACGAATTTACCTTTTCCTGAGAGGGTTTCTGGGCTCCAGCGCTATGATCCTGCTGTATTACGCTGTCCAGTCTATGCCTCTCGCGGACGCCACTGTGATCACATTCAGTAGCCCAGCATTCACATGTATATTTGCCTGCATATTCCTCAAGGAGAAGTGCAGCATTTGGGATATTATTTTTATGCTTTTTACTATAACGGGAGTTGTTCTTATAGCAAGACCGCCATTTATATTTGGCTCACGCTTTGATGGGCTTGAAGAGGATTACACAGGCCGCCTGAAAGGGACAATAGCGGCCGTGGGATGCGCAGTAGGTGCTGCGTTGACTATAGTAGTACTGAGAAAGATGGGAAAGTCCGTCCATTATTTTCTCTCTATTTGGTATTATGCTATCATTGGGCTCATAGAGTGTGTGATTGCCCTCTCTGTACTGGGTGAATGGAATTTACCTTCTTGTGGCAAAGACAGATGGCTTCTAGTATGTATAGGTTTGCTGGGGTTGGGAGGACAAACTTTTCTCGTCAAAGCTTTACAGATTGAGAAGGCCGGGCCTGTATCTATCATGAGAACAATGGATGTGGTTTTTGCATTCATATTCCAGGCTTTGTTTCTCAACCACACTCCAACATGGTGGACAGTGGGCGGGGCACTATGTATTGTGGCTAGTACAGCTGGCACTGTAATCATTAAGTGGTATACCAGTTCAAAAAAGGCAAAACAGAGTGAATTATAATTTAAACCCAAGGAGAAAAGGTAAATACTTACGTTCAATATAACCTACAGAATGGATTACCCAGTAAAATATTTCTTTCTGAAATCAAATTAGAATAGGGTATGAAAATTGTATTTTTGGCGTGCCAAACACAGGCTAGGATTTTATAATCTCCCTGCAGAGCACAGCTGAGTTAATCAAAATGGCTAAAGTAGTAACTGACTACATGCACCAGAAGGGACTTCCAGGCCTGAGTTTGACACCCCTGTTGTCAACGCAGATCTAGAAGTATAGATTGGATATTTACAAGTAATAATTAATTATACTGAACTCAAACATCATCTGCATTTATTATTATCACATATCCCAAATGTGGTATCACTTCCAGATGTGATACCAGTTCAAACCATTATTTTGTATTCTATCTTCATTCTAACCCTACAACATGGAGCATCACATGGTGCAGTAACCTGGGCTACTGCAAGTCATTTGGTAATAGATTGCTTTTCCTGGCTATTTCTTTTTATGATCACAGAATAATGCCAGTTCTGTTACACTTTCAAAAATTCCAGTATAGGACATGGCATTGCATTGAAGTTAGTTGTCATTTCTTCAGTGTTCGGTGGCCCATTGGCTCTGCACAGTGAAACTTCAGTATAATTCTCTTAAAGCAATTCTTCAACTTTTTGAAAAGATAAGGGGTTTTGCTGGTTGTTGTTCTGTATTATTTAGTAAATCTAGTTTAAGATGCTTAAATTTTTCCAGCAACACTTCGCCCACAGTGTCACGCTGATGCAACTACATTGCTGTTTTCCATTTAAAAGACAAGGTTTTAACATTAGATTTAAAAAAAAGACTTTTTTAAATTGTTGTGAAAACTGCTTTTGGAACAAAGGCAGGACCTCCCTTTGACAGTTTTGTCCGGTTCAGCGAGAGGACGGAGTAATTGATTTTTCCCATAGACCTCCATAACGTGACTGGTGTGATGCTCTGAAACAACCTAATTAGGCCCTGACATAAGCAATTAGTGCAGGTATTCAGATCACTTTTTTTTTTCTCTGCACTATTGTTGCACATCATTTTCGCACCTTGTTTTTAAAATACATGATAACGGTTACTTTCATGTCCCTTTAAGCTTTGATGCAGACAACAAAAGTTAATAGTGACAGCTTAGAAAGAAGAAATCAGCTTAGACTGGCTAAAAACTGCAAACAAAATATACTCTATTTATAGGGCTGCTGAATTAATCACACAACAGGGTTTACTTTGTTTAGTTACTATTAAGCAATAACATTTGTATCTTAAAATAAATCCCTGCAGCTTTTAAAACGTACTTTTGAAATTAGCGTTGGTGCTACCAGCAGATTTACTTCTCTCCACCCCCATTAGATGATCGGGAGGTGGAAGAGGATCTGCTTAGGGGGCTGTCCTAAACAATGTAGGGTTTCCTGCGATAGCCACTACATAATTTACTGTACTGTATATTATGTGCATTGTATAACACTATGTACTGTACTCTTATGTTTATGAAATAGTTATTTACATTTTATTTTTGTTGTATTTTCTTCAGTTTTCCAGATTTATTTAAATATTGTGCAACTATACAATTTAGTTCTTTTAAATATTTTAATTTGAGGGCCGACTAATCCCTTTAATGGCTTTTATAGCTGTACCGCATATGTCAAAGCAAAACAAGGAAAAATAATATAACTTAGGTGTAAGATGGAAAAACGCACATATGATTTCCAATCAGTGATTCATTGTTTGCTTTGTAGGTGTGAGTGGTGGAAATACAGTGTTACCAGGCGCCCTCGGCTCTGACTCAACAGTTTTACAGTGTAGTCGTAATTCTGGGAACCCATAATAGCCATGCTTCATACTCTGCTAAGATATATGTACAGGGAGATAGCTCTGACCCTAAGCACTTATAACCAGATATGGAAATATCCAAGTCCAGAGAGAAGTAATTAGTGGATTTATATTGTACGCATTAGACATTTGCTTAATGCAATCTAGAGATCTACTACAGCAACAGCCTTTACCGAGTTCATGTATTATTATTTTCTTTTATATGTGAGACTCTAATATGAATTTGAGGTTTTACAGACAAAAAGCTACACGTGTAGTTTACTTGTTATTATTTAAGGCAGATTAGCGTATTTTTAGCACTTGTTGATTTAATGTGAGAACATATAGGTGTCTCTTTTAAGATGATTTTTGTTTATGGGCTATAAGCACACCTGGGCATTGTTGGGATTTGACCTTGAGGCTCAGGGTTTGAGCTGAAATCTCAGGAGTTTTTCCTAAATAATCAGGGTTTAATTGGCTATGCATACAGCAAGCATTCTCATTTGTATATTTTACAGTAACCAATTAGTAAAAAAAAAGTGTGTGTGTGTGTATATATATATATATATATATATATATATATATATATATATATATATATAAATAAATAAAGAGTAGAGGTGCCCATCTGAGAATAAACAATATCTTAGTAGCTTTGCTCTATAGGTCTGGTTACCTACACAGAGAGCAACCTCTTTTGCTCACTTGTGCCCTTCACAGGGAGTAATATCCTGTAGTATATCAGTCTGGCCTCACTCAAAACAGTGATCCAGCCCCGAAATACCAGGCAATACAACCCTGAACTGGAGAAACAGCAAACCCCAGACGTACGTCTCTATGCCTTGTCAGTAAGGTTCAGCTGTACTCTAAGGCACGGTGAGTATATATATATATATATATATATATATATATATATATATATATATAGTTCATCATCATTTACAAGTTCAGACTGTATATATCATAAATGTCATTTTTTTTCCTGATGAATTCCTTATTTATTTGACTTATATTGGTCTTTTGCACTTTGCTATTTTAGTACTGTACTGACAAATATAATTACATTTGTACAACTTAAATATATAGCACCTATTTTTGCACCTCTGCATATTTATTAGACGTTTTTTTAACAGCATACATGATGGAAATAGTCTGATTTACCAGCATACACACAAATTAAAACCTGCCTTTGGTGCCTTCATTTTTGAGAATTTGTACTTTTCTTATTTCTGTTTTTCTGTATCCCACAATGGACATATCTCACTGTGAAATCAGTGGGTTGTGCACTCGATGCAACTGTATTACACGTTTATGTTATACATGGATTCTAACACTAAGAGAAGAAATAATCTTCATGTGGAACTCCACATAAATATAAGTTGGTTTTATGAAAATTGCTACATTTAAACATTGTTAAACTTGCCTTGTTTGCCTTTTTAATGCTCCATGTTTGGGGAGCTGCCATTTAATTTATTTGTATTCTTTTTGCCCCTGACATATTAGAAATCTTTTTGTTTTTGAGGGTCATTTAGCCCTCGACTAGTGTTGAATCATACAATCACATGGGTTGAATTTTTTGTGACTTTGAAGTGGCTTCGGATTTGTCTCCTTTTTCACTTGTTTTGAACTGACATCCCACCTGGCTTCACCATTTTTGTTTCTAATCTGGCAGAAAAAAACATGTTAGGTTAAAACTACAAAAAATAGCCAAATAAATCCAAACCGATAATTGCATTTTACAAATCAAAAAGGGGTTTATATAGCTAACCCATAATGATATGTTAGATCCTAATGGCATAATCACTATAATCTGTAAAATAATTATTTGAGATCAGGGTATTGGCTAAGAGTACTTGAGAAATCCTAACATGTATTAGTAGGGTGTAAGAACTAACACAGCATATAGGTTGCTCCATGATCCTTGTAAATTATTAAGATATTTTTATACTTTTGCTTGTATTGAAGGGGATTGTTTTCAGAATATACAGTGGTATATTTATTACATGTTTCCCTTTCAATTATACTGTATTTCATTAGCTCAGGCAATATTTATTAGAATTTAGTTAGAAAGTTATTGCAATTAAGAAAACATAAACTGCTTAAGTGATCCTATTCACTACTTGTATTAATTACGACATTGACTGCCAATATTTTTGGCACAGAAGATAATTATGTTTTATCTTTTAAAGTATATGACATGGTCTTGGAATATCCAAGATTGTGAAACCGTAATTATTAAACTAGGGGCCAGGTGCCCTACAGACCAAAACAGTGGCAAGTAAATTTATTTTTGAGTTTTTTTGCTCTTAAGGCCAAAGACGACGTTCTATATACTAATTTGGCTTTGGCTTTAGCAAAGCTTAATATAACTCTGTAAACAGTGACAAAATATAATACTACATTTTTTTCACTAACTAAAGTGAGTAATTTAATAGATGGTAATTATAATATTCTTCTGGTGGGAGCACACTACAAGCCCCGCATTTTGCTAAGAAGGGATAGGATAAATTAGTACATCACAAGATGCATTCTGAAACATCCATCTCCACCCCAACCTCCTTCACCGATCCTTCCTGACTTATCTGGCTACTTATTTCTATCTTAGAGATATTGTTAGTTAACTCTAAAAAAGACTTAAGAGAATGGAGTCTGCAGCTCTGCTTTCTATTATGTAGAGCCTGGGATTTAATGTTTGAGATATGGGTTCCATTAGAAAAAGCATTAATAACGCTATTTATAAGTTCCATGTTTAAACTCCCTCTCATAAATAATGCAGGTAATAATTTATTTTGAATTTCATATATTGGAAGTTGCTAGTAAAAGAGTGTTTAAAAAAAAAATCCAATTCAAGTGTACATTGATGCTCTTGGCAACTTCAAAGCATTTTTAGAGAAATATTATAAGAAATCCTTATCTCTTCTATGCTCTACAAAAACCAGATATGTTTTATAACCTTTTCCATTTCCTTAATGTACTAGTTGTGTTCTGAATGTATCTGTTCAATAATTTATGTACTTTATAAAATACTGTGTACTCATGTGGAAATAATAAGGAAATGATTTCAAATCTGACATTTAACCTTATTTTTTAATTCTGGTTTCGTACCATATTATGACATTTTGGAAATTGTTCTCACTATTTATATTTGCAAAAGCAACTCCGTTCTGGGCTTTTAATTTAAACACTGTTCCATTTTTTATGAAAATATCTCCATTAAAAATTGAAATTAATATCTAAATTATGAACTAGATCGATTCTGGTGTTAAATTTCAAACAAATTACTGACTATTTTAATGCTATTTATGATAGTTTCCTCTTGATAGTCTGTGTTTTTTTGGTTATGAGAAATATATTCTTTATAAAAACTGGTTACTTTGTTTTACATAATACTATGTAACTTGACTCTTTTTGAAATGACCATTCAGTATGTCCTTGTTGGCGTTCCAAAACTATTTGTGCAAAAACATAAAATAACTGTTTAATGAGTGTTTTTATGTTTATCCCTCTTTGTCCATGAGGACCATGAGATAAGGACTCCTATCTTCATTTATACTGCAATGGTTATGTCTAGGGATTATATAGTGGCTTTAATTTTACAGATTGGATGCACTATATCGGATAGATTGACTAAGCTATTGCAAGGGCTGTCCAAGCATGGGATGGCAATTTTCCCCCAAAGGAAATATCTATTTTATCTTTCAGTTGTCTATTTCTTCGCACCTACCTACTGAAGTTTGGGGACAATCTTCACATGATGTATGTAGCAAATTAACATTGTTAAAATGTATGGAAAGGATGAGCATATTTGGAGAACATTTACATTTTAACAAACTGATATTTAGGGTTTCCCATGTGTCTTCTCTAGAGCAGTTCTGGGACTGGTGTCAGCCCCTGAGACCTAGTCTGTAAATCCTCACGGACAAAGAAGGAAAAAATACACCCCTGCAAATAATATATAGCTATTATCTTGAGAAACTTATCTGCAGATAAAATGCACTCTATTCATATAAGTGAAAAACTGAATTAATATTTAGTGTGCTGCATCATCCTGATCAAAATAGTCTGGATGTCAAAGCCCACCTTATGAACACTACAAGGTAACCAGCCGAACCTCATATCTAAAAGCTTCAGCAAAGTAGTAAACCGTTAAAATTAACATCTGTAATTTATTTTTTTAATGTTCAACAAACATGTTGCCTATTATGTAAATTTCTTCACAAGAACATAATGTAACTAAGACTCTTCAGTGGCCCTTTTAAACATCAAAAACGTTTATGGATAAATAAACCATTAATTGCTTATTGGCATCATCACAGTCTTGCTAAAACTCCGGTGAGTGTCTCTTTAACAGAATTGATACGATATACTTCAGTGTTCTCCCCAGCCCAATTTGGGCAGGCCACCTTCAGAAGCATCACCCAGCTTGGGGAAACAAATAACACCCAAAAACGCAATGAAGAATTATATGCCCACACAGCTACTCATTCATGCCACCCAGCTGGGTATATTTTCTGAGGAGAAGGCTGTACTTTCTTATTATGACCCAATGTTACTCAATACTGGGAATGCTAATGCTTTATAAAGAATATGAAAGTAGTTTGTAAGATCCCACACTGACTTGAAGACCATCTACCAAAGCTACAGACTACTGTATACTACATGGTCTATTAATATCAGGGTGCAGTATTATGTCCTCGTACAATGTATTATTAGCTCCTTAGTAGGAATATAGCTGAATTTCTCTCTATGAGAGTAGTAATTAAATCTACTATTTTTATAATCCAGATGCGCGAATGCTATTCTCCTACAAGTACATTTCCATTCTGTTATTACATATTTGGAGCATACGAATATTTTCTCAAATAATGTAAAAGATGTTTACTTTACTCCTGTTTATCGGTATGTATTGTGTGTCTTACCCATGTTTTGTAAAAATAATTCTATGTGCTATTTATATTGTAAAACAAAAATTCATGTTGTAGAATTTCTATTTTCTTAGAGCACTGTATTATTATGATAATTTTAATAAAGCTGTTGTGTTTATCTTAGTGTTAGTTATTTTTATTGCTGGAAATAAAATAAAAAAAACACATTGCTCAGATTTGAAAAATAATAAAATGTCATTAAAAACATAAACCCACATCATTACCTGTAAAATGCTTCTTCACCTATTTAAAGGGGGCTCCATCATCACAACAAGTAGGTTTCTTCTTAAAGACAATACTGACCATACATTATATTAGCCATGATGCTCAGAGTGCTTGATAAGGGTATAGAATAGGTTCTGACTGCAGGATAACACTAGGGTAGATTGCTTTCGACTCCAGAGAAAAATATAAGCATCTTGAATCAGGAATTAGCACATTAAAGCAACACATTCGTATCAAGGTGGACCTTACTAGCAGTGGCTTAGATCTCCACGGGAAACAGGGCCACTTCGTAGCACATCATAAACATATTTTAAATAAATAAAATATATATAGTTGCATCTACTGTTTCATTATTGTTCATCTTTTCAGAGGAGGAGCAAAGAAAAACAAAGTAAATGTAGACAGATAAATTTTTTGAAAAATAAGTAAAAATACAATTCTAAGGAGCCGGTTATATTGAAAACCTATAACCTACAACTATAAATGTTATCAAGTTCTTTTTATGAGACATAAAGTGAAGAGTTGTGAATTCTGGTCTTACTGAATACACATTAATAGTGGATTGTCTAAATGTATATCATTGTGCATGTATGTTGACCAATTCGAGGCCAACTAACAGAAATGGTTTATATATACCCTGAATGGACAGTGAAATAAAGACCAAAAAGCAATTCAAAATCTAGAAGAGCTACTTTAAAATGGACCAGATTCTATCATAGTCAAATAAACACATTGAATTAATGTATTTATTCCTTTGATAATGTAAAAACTAATGATGGTCTACCAGCTAATTTGTGGTTGAATTATAACTCCCTTAAATATATGGTCAAATATAAGACTTCTTACTCACTTTGAAATAATGTGTAAAACAAATATGAACTTTACCACTTTCAAATGCTTAAAGTCTAGGCAAGCTTTTACAGAGGAACAGAAAACCTCCTCTATGTTGAAATGGGAATTGAATTTGGGAACGAGTTGGGTGGAAAGCTCCTGGTTTAAGGCATTTGAGGTGACTGGAAAAATATTAAATGTGCTCACTTGAGAGAAATATACTTCAAGTTAACTCAGAGGTGGTACTTGGTACCAGCATTGTTTGATAACATTACTTCGGACTCTCAATCTAGTTTTTGCTGGAGGGGATGTAGAGAGAAAGGCACACACCTACATATGTGGTGGACTTGCTGTTTTATTCAAGAATTTTGGCAGCATTGTCTAGGTCATATATCTAAAATTATTAAAAAGGAATCTACCTCTTTCTCTAGAACTTATATTATTCCATATTGATCTGTATGGTCTGACCTCTAGGGAAAAAAAAAATCTTTGACATATTTTACTAGGACTGAGATAAAATAAATTGTGATTCTTAATAGTCATTGAATTGGAGTTTATAACCAATCACCCTCAAAAGGAAATGTTATAAGTAAATGGAAATTGTGGGATAACTACAGTGCCCTGCAAAAGTATTCACCCCCTTGACTTTTTACAGATTTGGTTACATTACAGCCTTAAGTTTAATGTTTTGTTGATCTGACTTTTATGTGATGGATCAGAACACAATAGTCTAAGTTGGTGAATGAAATGAGAAAAATATATACATACAACTATTTTTTAGAAATAGAAAACAGAAAATTGGCATCTGCGTATGTATTCACCCCCTTTGTTAAGAAGCCCATAAAAAGCTCTGATGCAATTAATTACCTTCAGAAGTCACATAATTAGTGAAATGATGTCCACCTGTGTGTCACATGATTTGTCATTACATATACACACCTTTTTTGAAAGGCCCCAGAGGCTGCAACACCTAAGCAAGAGGCACCACTAACCAAACACTGCCATGAAGACCAAGGAACTCTCCAACAAGTAAGGGATAATATTGTTGAGAAGTACAAGTCAGGGTTATGTTATAAAAAAAATATCCAAATCTTTGATGATCCCCAGGAGCACCATCAAATCTATCATAACGAAATGGAAAGAACATGGCACAACAGAAAACCTGACAAGAGACAGCCGCCCACCAAAACTCACGGACCGGGCAAGGAGGGTATTAATCAGAGAGACAGCACAGAGACCTAAGGTAACCCTGGAGGAGCTGCAGAGTTCCGCAGCAGAGACTGGAGTATCTGTACCCAACACATCACCCAAAGAACACCATCCCCACAGTAAAACATGGTGGTGGCAGCATCATGCTGTGGGGATGTTTTTCAGCAGCCGGGACTGGGAAACTGGTCAGAGTTGAGGGAAAGATGGATGGTGCTAAATACAGGGATATTCTTGAGCAAAACCTGTACCACTGTGTGCGTGATTTGAGGCTAGGACGGAGGTTCACCTTCCAGCAGGACAATGACCCCAAACACACTGCTAAAGCAACACTTGAGTGGTTTAAGGGGAAACATGTAAATGTGTTGGAATAGCCTAGTCAAAGCCCAGACCTCAATCCAATAGAAAATCTGTGGTCAGACTTAAAGATTGCTGTTCACAAGCGCAAACCATCCAACCTGAAGGAGCTGGAGCAGATTTGCAAGGAGGAATGGGCAAAAATCCCAGTGGTAAGATGTGGCAAGCTAATATAGACTTATCCAAAGCGACTTGAAGCTGTGATTGCCGCAAAAGATGGCTCTACAAAGTATTGACTTTAGGGGGGTGAATAGTTAGGCACATTGACTTCTTCTGTTATTTTATTCTATTTGTTGTTTGCTGCACGATAAAAAAAAAAAATTTTGGTGGCCCTGTGGGCATGTTCTGTAAATTAAATGATGCAAATCCTCAAACAATCCATGTTAATTCCAGATTGTGAGGCAACAAAACACGAAAAATGCCAACGGGGTGAATACTTTTGCAAGGCACTGTATATGCTAAATTTGAATTAAGATTAATTCAGTCTCTTTCTTTCTTAACTAGCTACGAGTCTCATGCATCAACATACATTTTTTACATAAACTTGTACATAAATTTACATAACATATAATTAACTTAACAGGTACTTGGTGTGTTATTGTTGTATAATTGTATTGTTTTGTTTCATGGTATTTAAGTGTTTAAAAATTTAAGAAATGTAAAAAAAAAAATATTACTGTATTTACAAAGAGGTTTAATTATTATTTTCTCAAACTAGATATCAGTACAATAGAAATAAATAGTAAAGAAGAAATCAGGACATTTAAAACTGATCAGATATGGCTATTATGTGGAACACAGGAAATTAGAACCATTGGTACATTTATCAGTAGAATGCAAATCAGATATAAGCTTTTTATCTACCATAGGTAAAAACAATTTAATATGGACAAATACATAGATTTAGATAACATATTCTATAACAATAAGGACAACATTAGTTAGCAGAATGACCCTGTGGAAATACATATATTGGCAAAACTATTCTGAACTTAAAACTTAAAAAAGCCTTATTAAATTGTTATTCGGTAAATTTAAAAGAGCTTTATTTAAGCACGTAGCATATTTTATTTACAGAAGTTTTTAGTTATTGAACTTCTATCCAGAAGCAAGGTCTTCACTAACTAAAAACTTCTGTAAATAAAATAGGCTGTGTGCTTAAATAGAGCCCCTTTAAATTTACAGAATCGCAATTTATTAAGGCTGTTAGTATCTTTGGAATATATATGATTGATCCTAAAGAGCATGGAACAACATAAGAAGGGCAACATTCAGATGTTATGTAGTAGCTGTAACTTCCTAAATAATATAGTGTTAATGCTAACGAGATTACACAACAGGGATAAATATAGTGATGGTACTGTTTTTACTATAAGGGACATTAAAAAAATGCTATATGTCATGTAAGGCTTAATATATATGTTTCAGTATGATCATTTAGAATCTAAATTTTCCAAATACGGTAAAAGGAAGTCTTATCATCAGACACCAAATCATCAATCACAAGACAGAATGTTCTAATTATACATACACAGTTCTATTTCCACATCAATGCTATAAACAGTATATTTATCATTCATTTACTAAGTCTGACTCATTTTAGGATGGGATTTAGAAATAAATATTAAGTATAGTAAAGGAAAGAGGAACTCTAAAACAGAATAATTGAACTTGTTTCAATATGACTACTTAGTCTACTTCTACTTAGTTTTACTATGTAATGCAAACCAGGCAGGTTTCAATATTCACAGAAACACTTCCCTTGGGAAAAATAAATAAATTATTCCTTATTATTTACCTTAATGGGATCATATAATCATAGTTTGTCTTACTCATTTAATTTATATTTGTTAATAAATAGGGTTTTGGGATTTTTTTGTAATAAAACTGATGTTTTGTACTTCTTACTTAAGCTGATATCTTTTGATGACAACCATTTTGAAAGTCTGGCCAGTACATAACCCTTTCAAGCTGCTGCGATGGCCTACTGCTTTCAGCCATAGACCTTTATTGTTTGGTAAAGCCTAGTACAAGTATCATGATATCAGAGCACAGTCTCTGATTGCAGTGCACAATCTTATCATTAGGAGAGATTTCCAAGAGATTTAGTTGAACGTTGTCTGCATTAAGGTTCAGCTATGAATTACTTGACTACTCTCTCCGAAGCTTTTGCTATATAAAGACTGTCAGTAGAGTATTTCTCCTCTCCATTTTTCAGTTACCAGCAGGAGGTCAGATTTTAAATATATCCATATTTGGGTACAAGTAGGTAATCAAAATTATTCAAATACAGATTATTAACCTATTAGTAGTCCTTGAGTACCGGAGTAAAAAAAAAAAACATTGCTCTAGTGTGCACCTGTTACTGTGTATGTGTGTCTGTATGGTTCACAGTATTATACTTCCAAACATTTCAAATAGCAAAAGATTGGCACCTATTCTTGCCTCCATTTTGTACAATGTGGAAACACATTTTTAGAAATATACAAGCATAATGCATTCATAGTGCTCAATACACCCATATATTCTGTAGAACTGACACTCCTGGATCCTACTTTTCTCCTAGACTTTGAGAGAAAAATAGCCAGAGAGAGTGGCTATAAAAATGGGACTAGACATTTGTTATGTATAGATGGTGTGATAATGCTTTACATACCTATAACTACCTTAAACGTACAATATCTCACAATAATTTCAACATAAATCATGCAGAAAGACTCCACATATATTCGTTTGGTGGGTAATATTTTATTTGTAGCAAAAATCACTGTGGTGGAAATTTTTGAAACATCTTTGCCTCTATGTGTATTTTTCCAGTATCATAATTTGATTTGATTATGATATAACATATTGTAGATGTGGGAGTCTTCTGAGATTATTATTAATATTATTATTATTACGTACTAGAGTTTTTCACCTTAAATCTGATCCCTTCCCTCTCCCACTAAATGAATATCCTTTCCTTTTTGCACTTCTTCCTACCTAAGCAAACTTTCACTTTCTTCATGACCCTTGCTATTACTTTTCTTATTCTTGTTCAGGTTTCTACCTCCTCCACTCCCTTTAGATTATAAGTAGCGAGTTTCCAGTCTTGTAGGGCGCTTTGGAAAAAAAGCACTCTTTGCAAAGTTTCTAAGCTTAAAACAGGGCCCTCCGTTTTATGCAATTTGTTAATAATGTCCATTCCTTGTTACTATCCCCTGTACAGCGCTACGGAATATGTTGGCGCATTACAAATAAAAGTTAATAATAATAATACTATTTACTATGTTAGGAGTAGATACAGAAGCAATTATTGGTACAAATAAGTTTCCCTTCTTTGTACAATATTTATTTAAAATTATACACATATATATATATATATATATATATATATATATATATATATATATATATACAGTGGATATAAAAAGTCTACACACCCCTGTTAAAATGTCAGGTTTCTGTGCTGTAAAAAAATGAGACAAAGATAAATCATTTCAGAACTTTTTCCACCTTTAATGTGACCTATTAACTGTACAACTCAATTGAAAAACAAACTGAAATCTTTTAGGTGGAGCGAAGAAAAATAAAAAATAAAAATAATGTGGTTGCATAAGTCTGCACACCCTCTTATAACTGGGGATGTAGCTGTGTTCAGAATTAAGCAATCACATTCCAAATTATGTTAAATAGGAGTCAGCATACACCTGCCATCATTTAAAGTGCCTCTGATGAACCCCAAATAAAGTTCAGCTGCTCTAGTTGGTCTTTCCTGAAATGTTCTTAGTTGCATCCCACAGCAAAAGCCATGGTCCACAGAGAGCTTCCAAAGCATCAGAGGGATCTCATTGTAAAAAAGTATCAGTCAGGAGAAGGGTACAAAAGAATTTCCAAGGCATTAGATATACCATGGAACACAGTGAAGACAGTAATCATCATGTGGAGAAAATATGGCACAACAGTTACATTACCAAGAACTTGAGCTCCCTCCAAAATTGATGAAAAGGCGAGAAGAAAACTGGTCTGGGAGGCTACAAAGAGGCCCACAGCAACATTAAAGGAGCTGCAGGAATATCTGGCAAGTACTGGCTGTGTGGTACATGTGACAACAATCTCCCGTATTCTTCATATGTCTCGGCTATGGGGTAGAGTGGCAAGACGAAAGCCTTTTCTTACGAAGAAATACATCCAAGCCAGGCTACATTTTGCAAAAACACATTTGAAATCTCCCAAAAACATGTGGGAAAAGGTGTTATGGTCTGATGAAACCAAGGTTGAACTTTTTGGCCATAATTCCAAAAGATATGTTTGGCACAAAAACAACACTGCACATCACCAAAAGAACACCATACCCACAGTGAAACATGGTGGTGGCAGCATCATGCTTTTGGAGCTGAAACTGGGGCCTTAGTTAAGATAGAGGGAATTATGAACAGTTCCAAATACCAGTCAATATTGGCACAAAACCTTCAGGCTTCTGCTAGAAAGCTGAACATGAAGAGGAACTTCATCTTTCAGCATGACAACGTTTTGCGATGGCCCAGCCAGAGCACAGACCTGAATCCGATTGAAAATCTGTGGGGTGATCTGAAGAGGGCTGTGCACAGGAGATGCCCTCACAATCTGACAGATGTAAACTGTTTTTGCAAAGAAGAGTGGGCAAATCTTGCCAAGTCAAAATGTGCCATGCTGATAGACTCATACCCAAAAAGACTGAGTGCTGTAATAAAATCAAAAGGTGCTTTAACAAAGTATTAGTTTAAGGGTGTGCAAACTTATGCAACCATATTATTTTATTTTAATATTTCTTCTTCCCTCTACCTAAAAGATTTCAGTTTGTTTTTCAATTGAGTTGTACAGTTTATAGGTCACATTAAAGGGGGGAAAAGTTCTGAAATTATTTATCTTTGTCTAATTTTTTTACAGCACAGAAACCTGACATTTTAACAGGGGTGTGTAGACTTTTTATATCCACTGTATATATATATAAAACTATTTTTTTTTTAATCAAATGTCTGCCCTACTGTATCTGAGCAGAGAGAACCTTGGGCCCTTGGCTGCAGGAACACATGTAAGACTGATTGGAGGACTCGTTTATGAGGAAGTGGCACTGGAGCAGGTGTATGGTACCCTTCTAATAACGGGGCAGTGCAGAAATGGGAACTCATTTTCCAGCTAGAGGGACCTGACTGGCTTTGATGATCTGGAGGTCGGTATCAGTACTCAGCAGCATTGAAAGAATTGTCAGAATGAACCCCTAAGTGCAAGAGGATCCAATCCCTGATTGATGGAGGGGTTCAGCTGGTGCAAATCTATCTCAAGCTCATTGGAGCAGCTGTTCCTGAAGGATCATGGTCGTTTGCTTCCAGGACAAATACAAATGAGGGCCAGTAGCACTGCGTAAGCACTGTAGTACTCTCTGGCCGGAGGGTAGGAATATTAGGGTCAACTCACCAGGCATCATTTTACTGTGGAAACTTAGGATTTTCGATAGCTGGAGCCATTGCCCATCGCAGACAAGACTCAGGAAAATGTTCCTCTCTGGACTTTAAAAGGGGGTAGTGATTGTGGTGATCCACCCCCTTTTCCTCACTAACCTGTCTGGATTGACCATCTACACCCTCCTTAAAAGAGCTTATTAGGATGCTTGGATTGTGCCATCACTGGACTTGGAGTACGGAATGATACCAGACGAAAAGCACAATGTATTTTTCCAAAGACAGTAGGTCCTTCTCTGATTGCCTGATTTGAACAAACCAGTGTTGTTCTGATTGGATGGGACATGAAAATGGTGACCAATGGCAAAGCCACCACAGTAGACACCACAATGATTAGGTGAGGCCTACAGGGAGAGGGAGATTTAGTGGTTACCAATATTACAGACTGTGTTTTAAATATGGACTGATTATTCCCTCCTTTACATCATCTAAGCTTGGAATGCTAGAAGGGGCTACTGAGCATCAGGGCAATGTTTGAAGATGCTAATGTATGCTGGTATATAGAGCTTCCCTTCACTATATCTACAACCCGAAGCCTCCCTAATAAAGTGGAAATCCATGGGTTGAGGACTATATCTCTGCTCCTCACCTTCCCCAACTTCAAGCGGGTGGCACCTATCATGGCCTTTTTTTTTGACTCTCACATTAACTCCTCACTAGTCTTCCTTTTTGTCCATTATTCCACTGCAATCTCATCAGGATGGTACCTTCACCACAGTGTACGTTCCTAGACCAGTAGTCCCTTTTGTGGATGGCCTAATTGGATTACCAAGGCATGGTGGCCCATCTCAGACTGGTTCCTCTGTCAGGATGAGGATGCAGTGAGAGGAATGCTGAAGTCAGCCCATCTGCCGTGGGCTGACCCACTCAATATGGGTAAGATGAACCAAATTGGTGACGTCTTGTTAGGTCCGTTTTTGATTAGTCGCTCATTACTTGGTCAGGGAATTCAAGGATGCACGTTTGTTCAAGTTAATGGTATTACACTTTCTATTGTTTCATCCCCTATAGATGTTAACACAACTCCATGAATAAAGTGATATACTCTGTTGGAAAATATACTGTGTGTAGAGCTATATTTTCTGGGTCAGAGATCCTGTTTATTGTTTTAATGGAAAATCCTATTTTACAGCATCGGATGACTTCCTGGCAGCTTGTATCAGTGGTGAAAGGACCTTCAGATCCGGTATGAGTACCTTACCCGGAGGATGTTGGCCAGCCTAGCTGAAACCTTTCTGTGAATATTAAATATTTACATTGAGATATAGCATACACAGATATGTATAATAAAAGGAAACAACTAAACTGGGCATTCCGATTGTACAGGAATGGGGCTTTTATTTCTGGTGGTATCAAGAATTTTAAGAGTTAACATTATTTTAGCACTCAAATTTGTAGTAATTTCATATAATTATAGGAGAAATATTTATTATTTGTGATATAATTTAATGCATGAGGAAAGTCCATATACCATACGTTACTGAATCCAATGCCAACCTAGTATTTAGCAATGTAAACTATTTAAGACTTGTATACTATATAAATAAAAGATATTCTCACTATTCATATTTCATTAATATTGTACAAAGAAAGGGTTAATACAATGGAAGGAACAAACCACTGCCCATGGTATGATCCTTTAAATACTGGAAGGTAGTGCCTGAGCCCTATCACTGCTAAAGTCTTTCTTGGATAAACATTCTTAGTACACTTACATGTCTCAAGCAGGCAAAGAGATTTGTTTTTTCCTACAGAGCTTCTTAGTAAATAGTATTTTCTACTGTTGCTAAGTATTGTGGGTAGTGACAATGAAATGAGGCAACAAAACATACCACCTTTTTTCCTCCAGCCCACGTAAAGGACCACTGCAGTTCAAGTAAAAAAAACACTTGTTTGCCATGTAAGTACCACATTTTCAATATTAGCTCCTATGTAAGTCATGGGCATAAAGCTTTTTTTTTTTTTGTAAGATCTACATTTTTGCAGACAATAGTGTTTGTTTTGGCTATAATAAGGGAACAGAGAGCAATTGTAAAGATAATTGAATGAGATTGACATAGTTTGCAAACAAATATTTCCTTTTTTATCGCACACTGTTCTTTTAACATGGGAATCTGTTCAGGATTATGGCTCTGCTCTAAGGCAGGCTTGAGGACAGTGCCAGAAACCCACTCCCAGACTGCAGTTTCACTCTTATTTGCGGCTTATCAGTGTGAGGTTGGTTTTAGCAAATGGAAAATGAGACCAGATAGAGAAGAGACTACTTGTGTTTGAAAAAACATCCAGAGGGTGAATGCAGGAAGGAAATAAAAATGTACTTTGCATGCACTTGTCTCAAGCAGGCAACAAGACCTATTTTTACACAGAGCTTCTCAGTAAACATTATTTCTAATAGAGCTAAGAATTCTGGATAGTGGCATGCAAATGAGGCTTAAAACATACTCCATTTTTGTCCACTTAACATGCAATATGTGAGTGGGTTTCTGGCACTGTCCCTTAATCCATGGCTATGTTCTCCTTTAGCAATTTCGTTTTTAAAATAAAATGTTCAGCATGTCTTGGAATGAAAAGTCGCTCGGTAAAGAGGTGGAGATGGGCAAAGGAGGGAGTTGAAAGTTGTTTGTTAGGAAAGGTGATGGTCATCATTGTAAGATTGAAGAATTATTTTGAAGTAGAGTATCATCTTCATGAGCGTATGATTTCCTCCAGTGGTATTCAGCAGTGTGGTGTTTGCTTTGAGTACCACAGTTGCAGGTGCACACATTTAGTATGGCATTATGTGATGACAGCTGCCATATGTGAAGAATAGTACATGCTAAAATTGTGAAGCAGCAATGTTAGGATATTGAGTGTGGTAGTGGTGGTGTTGATGAGGAGTGACTGTGGTGAACTGGAAGGTTGCTGCTGGTCAGTGATATTGACATCTCTATACGCCCATGGAGGCTGATAGAGGTGTTGTGGGCATTGTGATGATACTGAAGGTTAGGAGGTCATGGTCAAAGAGAGGGAAATTGAAATTGGTGAATTTAGAGACAGTAGCGAGATTAGAGAAGACAAGGTCAATGGTGTGATTGAGCAAAAGTCAACTGTGATAAGCCAAATGGGCATATTAGTGAGAATAGCTTAGAGGCAGGTTGAGCAGCTGCAGGGTGGTCAACAGACATGGTAAAATCCCCCAGAATTACTAATGGTATGTTGGATGACAGAAAGTGTGGGAATAGATTACTGCTACATGCAGGGAGATTTAGACGGAAGAGAATGAAAGGGAGGAAGGAGAAGGAAAGCCTTTTCCCTGTTTACCTCCAGGCCTTGCAGTGTGGTTGAAGTGTAAACCCCAGTACAGTGAAAGAGGTAGTGTTCAAAAATGTGAGATAGGTTTCAGTGATAGCAGGTAGGTTAAATAAATTGGAGATGAAGGGATCATGGATAGAAGCAGGGGGCTTATAAGAAAGGAAGTGCAGGCAAGGAACCAGGTTGCTGTCATTCCTGTTATTATGGATGCTGGATAGGTGTTGGTGAGAGACGAGAGCAGGTAGGGATAGTTGAGGGGCCTGGGATGGGGAGATATTCCCCGCAACCAATAGAAGAATGATGGACAGTGAAAGGATTTGGGATTTGTTAGAGCACTTCTACATTATATCATCGGGGGGTGTAGAGGAGATCGTCTTTTGAGGAAATTAAGACATTTATATGAGCAATGATATGGGGTAGAAAGAAGAGATGGTGAGATATCAATTGTATGTGTCTTATTGTAGGGAAGGGTAGTGGCTGTGATTATTTTTATAGAGATAGAACAGAATAGGTAAACATGCTAACATGGTGATAGAGCAAAAACAATTTTAAATTCAAATTAATACTTCATTGTTCTGCTGTGATTACACAAGAAAAAATAGACCACAAAAATAGCCTGATATATGTTACTATTGTAAACCAAAGTGGTCTCCAATAAAATCTTGCACCAATTTCCGTCACTGATCTTTCTTAATGGACCTCTAACAAATACGCATAAAAAAATGGAAAGGGGAAATGATGTGCCTGTGTTGTGTGATACAAGCTGTGTCTGGGTTTTTCCTGCAGTAATGTCCTCTGGCGCATCAAGAAGCATGTGGTTACTTATCTAGACTTTAGGTCAGTTAGCAGCTTCCTGCGATCCCAGTATCCAGTGATTCAGCAAATGACGAGATTAAGTTATGATTATTGTGACCAGATGTCTTATGAGAATAATGTCATATACACAATTAACATCTGGGACAGGTATAGGGAACCTTTCAAAGGTGGCATGCCAAATCTTTATTTATTTTACTTATTACACATCAGTAATATATTTTATTTGTATTGCAGTATCCAAAGTAAATAAATATTTAATTACATTAGTATTTACTGGATGGTTTCATTTCCTTCCACCTTCCTGCTGCCAAAAGGAGGGTGCATTGTTGTAAACTAATGAGCTTTTCATTAGATCTAATAAAGGCACTGGAAGTTACAGCTGCCACTTTTCTTTTATGCAGACAGATTCTTCCTTCCTGCATGCACAGTTGCATCCCTCCTCAAGAAGCTGATCATTAAAAACCAAAACGATAGATTTCATTGCAGCAAAACTGCATAGGATGTGTAATAAATTAGTCGCTATATAATTTTTTTAAGCCTACAGTGCTCCATTAATTAAAATGTTGTTCTTGCTATTTGATTTAACTTTTGTCCCTTCCTGATAACACCACAAAATCAGCCCCTATAGCATGGGGTTCTCAAGGCCCACCCTTCCTATCACCACAGTGGTCCATGTTGGACCACCATGGATTCTAACTTCCCCATAAGGACCCCAACATTAAATATATATGTAAAAAAACTATGTAAAATAAAAAAGTTACACCTGTAAAGGGGGAAAATATACATTACATATCCTTTTGATGCCCTGCAGCGACAATAATCGACTCCCTGGTCCTCACTCTTCTGCCCTGGATAAGCAGACTCTTCCATGCTGATTGAAGAATCCACCCTCTTCCTTCTTGATTGAAGCCCTTAGCCATCATCAATATTTAATCTAATGGAGCTCCTCCTCTGATGAGCTCTCATGCAAACTAACATCTTTTTGACCTTGCATTTCTACTATTCTTAGCAGATTCTGATTGGCTGAAATATGTGTCAATCACATTTAAGCCAATCAGAATTCAGTATTTGATTTACTCCTGTCCCATTTCTGATTGGATAAAAGTCTAATCAATCAGGATACACGGATTGAAATGTGTGCATTCTGATTGATTAGACTTTTAAGCAATGGGGCAGGAGTACTTCAAATACTCAATTCTGATATGCTAAAATATCACACATATTTCAGCCAATCAAAATCTGCAAAAATAGTATATACGGTGTCTCCTTTTCCCTTCCCCTATGTCTCTTCCCCCTTCCTCCCCTATGTCTCTTTCCCCCTCTCCCTCCCTTTGTCTCTCTCCCCCACTCTTTCCCCCTTCTCCCTCCCTTGTGTCTCTTCCCACCTCTCCCTCCCGTGTCTCTTCCGCCTGTGTTTCTCCCCCCTCCCATGTGTCAACTTCCCCCCCACCCCTGTGTCTCTTCCCCCTCCTTCCCCTGTGTCTCTTCCCACTCTACTTCCCCTGTGTCTCTCTCCCCCACTCTTTCCCCCCTCTCCCTCCCTTGTGTCTCTTCCCCCCACTCCCTCCCCTGTGTCTCTCCCCCGTATGTTTCTCCCCTCTCCTGTGTCTCCTTTCTCCCCCCTCTCCCTCCCCTGTGTCTCTTTTCCCCCCTCCCCCGTGTCTCCTTTCTCCCCATCTCCCTCCCCTGTGTGTCCTTCCCCCATCTTCCTCCCCCATGTCTCTCTCCCCCCACTCTTTCCCCCCTCTCCCTCCCTTGTTTCTCTTCCCATACTCCCTCCCCTTTGTCTCTCACCCTGTGTTTCTCCCCTTCCCTCTCCTGTGTCTCCTTTCTCCCCCTCTCCCTCCCCTCTCCTGTGTCTCCTTTCTCCCTCTCCCTCCCCTGTGTCTCCTTTCCCCCCTCCACTGTGTCTCCTTTCTCCTCCACTCCTGTGTCTTCTTTCTCCCCACCTCCCTCCCTTGTATGTCCTTCCCCCATCTCCCTCCCCTGTGCCTCTCCCTTCTCTCCCTCCCCTGCATCTCTCTCCCCGACTCTTTCCCCCCTCTCCCTCCCTTGTGTCTCTTCCCCCCTCTCCATCCCCTGTGACTCTTCCCCCCTGTTTCTTCCCCCTCTCTCCTGTGTCTCCTTTCCCCCATCTTCCTCACCTGTGTCTCCTTAACACCCTCCCCTGTGTGTCCTTCTCCCATCTCCCTCCCCTGTGCCTCTCCCTTCTCTCCCTCCCCTGCATCTCTCTCCCTGACTCTTTCCCCCCTCTCCCTCCCTTGTGTCTCTTCCCCCCACTCCCTCCCCTGTGTCTCTCCCCCGTATGTTTCTCCCCTCTCCTGTGTCTCCTTTCTCCCCCCTCTCCCTCCCCTGTGTCTCTTTTCCCCCCTCCCCCGTGTCTCCTTTCTCCCCATCTCCCTCCCCTGTGTGTCCTTCCCCCATCTTCCTCCCCCATGTCTCTCTCCCCCCACTCTTTCCCCCCTCTCCCTCCCTTGTTTCTCTTCCCATACTCCCTCCCCTTTGTCTCTCACCCTGTGTTTCTCCCCTTCCCTCTCCTGTGTCTCCTTTCTCCCCCTCTCCCTCCCCTCTCCTGTGTCTCCTTTCTCCCTCTCCCTCCCCTGTGTCTCCTTTCCCCCCTCCACTGTGTCTCCTTTCTCCTCCACTCCTGTGTCTTCTTTCTCCCCACCTCCCTCCCTTGTATGTCCTTCCCCCATCTCCCTCCCCTGTGCCTCTCCCTTCTCTCCCTCCCCTGCATCTCTCTCCCCGACTCTTTCCCCCCTCTCCCTCCCTTGTGTCTCTTCCCCCCTCTCCATCCCCTGTGACTCTTCCCCCCTGTTTCTTCCCCCTCTCTCCTGTGTCTCCTTTCCCCCATCTTCCTCACCTGTGTCTCCTTAACACCCTCCCCTGTGTGTCCTTCTCCCATCTCCCTCCCCTGTGCCTCTCCCTTCTCTCCCTCCCCTGCATCTCTCTCCCTGACTCTTTCCCCCCTCTCCCTCCCTTGTGTCTCTTCCCCCCTCTCCATCCCCTGTGACTCTTCCCCCCCTGTGTTTCTTCCCCCTCTCTCCTGTGTCTCCTTTCCCCATCTTCCTCACCTGTGTCTCCTTAACACCCTCCCCTGTGTGTCCTTCCCCCATCCCCCTCCCCCATGTCTCTCTCCCCCCACTCTTTCCCCCCTCTCCCTCCCTTGTGTCTCTTCCCCCACTCCCTCCCCTGTGTCTCTCACCCTGTGTTTCTCCCCTTCCCTCTCCTGTGTCTCCTTTCTCCCCCTCTCCCTCCCCTCTCCTGTGTCTCCTTTCTCCCTCTCCCTCCCCTGTGTCTCCTTTCCCCCCTTCACTGTGTCTCCTTTCTCCTCCACTCCTGTGTCTTCTTTCTCCCCACCTCCCTCCCTTGTATGTCCTTCCCCCATCTCCCTCCCCTGTGCCTCTCCCTTCTCTCCCTCCCCTGCATCTCTCTCCCCGACTCTTTCCCCCCCTCTCCCTCCCTTGTGTCTCTTCCCCCCTCTCCATCCCCTGTGACTCTTCCCCCCCTGTGTTTCTTCCCCCTCTCTCCTGTGTCTCCTTTCCCCCATCTTCCTCACCTGTGTCTCCTTAACACCCTCCCCTGTGTCTCCTTTCCCTCCCACTCCTCCCTGCTGCAGGTACGCATGGCGCTCGCACACCTGGCGCAACACACACGGGCATCAACACCAAGCGTCCGCGGCGCTCCACGCTCTACACTACGCTCTACACTCTCCCCACTCTACATTACGGGCTTCACTGCTCATTGCAAGCCTCCATAGTTGTTCGTAATTGCTAGTTTGGCAGTCACGCTATTGCGCATGCACAATCCGGTAACGTTCCAGAGTGTAACCAACAAACTATCAATTACAATAACTATATATATGATATAATATGTATTATGTAATATGCCTCTCATCGAAAACCATCACTAGTTACGCTATGTACTGCAGACCTATCACATAAACCATTAATACAAAAGGCGATAAGCTACTTACATACAAATCCATTTGCTAGTGATGAATTCATATACGGCATTTGATATATTTATCGATTTTAATGCTAAATGCTAGTGGTGTGTTGAGGTGAACCGAGGCAAATCAATATGCTGGGCCTTGAGCTCACTTGGAGAGCTCCCAGAAACCGTATTCAGGAAAGCCTGGGACAAGCTGAGAACTCTCGTCTTTTACATAGAAGCAAAATAATTTACTGTAATATTCCCTTTAATGAAACATCTGTTTCCCTTTGTGCTTCTGTGATGGAAAATATATATTTAAGATCAGTTCAAGTTGCTGCCCTTTACAGGAAATTACAAGCTCAGCAGACTATTATTGATATCTGTCTTCAGTTGCTGTCTGAAAATTATTTTGAAGAACCAAAACCTGCAATAAAGGATTAGATTAGCAATCTCTGTGGTTTAGTCTCCTTCTACAACATGTGCAACAAGTTTATCACGCTCGCCTTGTTATTCTGAGCTCTCTTATACCACTCATTGTGGTATAAAACGTAGTTAAATGTCTGAAATATTTTGTATTTTTATGTAAATAGACACAGTAATGATTTTTTTTCTCTCCATGAAATTATGAAAAGTTCCAGTATACTAAAGAAAAAAATACTAAAGTAAAACAATCTGTTTTGATGCCCATTATATGATGGAAAAATATTTGATAATTTTAGATTTGTTGAAGAGCATAATTAGGGAAGGATAATGCCATAAAGCTAGTTTTAATGAAAAAATACGCCTGGCCTCTGGAGGCATTTATGATGAGAGGGGTGTTTACATTTCTACAGGAGCAGGGCTTGTAGTTTACCTTGTGACTCGGCATAAACCGATTAAAAGGGAGTTGTATGTTTGCCTATGAGCATGTGCTTGCAAAAGGGGTAGGTGTAAAAGTCTAATCTTGAGTTATTCCATCTCCCTCGTTTGACAAGTTTCTACAAATTATTAGAAAGGTAAATTCCATCTGAATTAACAAAAATGTGACATTTTTTAAGCTATAGATTATATCGAGTAAAATTAGAAGTTTGTAATTTGTGACGTGAGACTCCGCCAACCTTTATTATACTTCATATACTTGATAGATTAGTATATGAACTAGAGATATGGCACCACACTAGTGTGAAGCCTCTCACTACACAATAGAATATTTTGCAATATGCCTTGAATAAATACCGCTATTGACCAGCAGATGGCAGAATAGTGAAGAAAATTAATTGAGGATTAGGCTCACAATGGAAAAATGTGAATTTCCACATTGGCAGCTCATCACATTAGTATGTATCCCTCTCAGAGGCCTCTTACATCAGGATATCCTGCAATCCCATTTATTTGATCTATCCTATAGGAACCAGAGCATTGAATCAAACCTGGAATATGCAAGTCCAGCAATGGCAAATATCCCTTTGTTATCACTTTATCCAACATATTTTACTTGTGCTGTTCAGTCTTTTATCACTTTTGGGATATGTTTTCATATTGAAATTCATTCATATTTCATGGTATTATTTGCGTTTTTATATAATTCAGTTAATCTTCAAACATTTCAACTAATGTATGGCAATATACTCTGTTGCAATAAAAAAAATGTCAGCTAATTCCTTTTCGTTCTTTATACATTCTAACCTCAAAGGTAAAAAATTAAAAGCAGTTTTTGTAACAACGTATATAAGCATTTAGAGGGAGCTCCTGGTTTATGGTCCCTTCAGAGCCTGAGAGAATGTCGCTATAAGCACATTAAATCATGTGGTGCACATGTCCGGATAACCCATTAGGTCAAATAGGCAGGCGCCCAGGGGCGCTGTCTGTGAGGGGCGCCACTTCTTAAAAAAAATACTCCCTGGCTTCAAAAAATTAAATGTTGCAGTTCATTGACTGGCTACTAAGGGGTAACCACCTAGAACAAGGCAGTTACAACAGGAAAGGGAACTTACAGGTACAGAAAAGGCAAAAATAGGTCTGTGCATATTTTGCGTACTGACTCGCAGGGGCTCCTCCACTTCACTGCCTAGGGGCTACAAAAAGGTAAATAAGGCCCTGGTGGTGCAGTTGACTTCTGCTAGGACTGTAGTTAAATAAACAGTTTGAGTGTAAATGCTAACAGGGCAGCATTTAAATACATAATACAGTGAAGAGTTTAAAATAAAGAATACACAATACAAAAACAGTATCCATGAATTCAGAGTCCATTTACAATTCTACTCTATTTCTATATGTAAAATGAACTCTTTTGAAGAACTATGCATGACAATGTGAATATTGTTTTTAAAAAAAATTAAAAAAATAATACAGCCAATAATATTAGTTTTTATATGCAATTTTACTGCAGTAGAATCTACCATTTTATTTTTAAATAATCTACTTGCAGAAGAAGAGCCTGACTGTACAATGAGTATGTGGCAGTTACAATGGTCAGTGCTTTCATTATGTCTAATTGACATTTCAATTTACAAATATACCTACTTGATACAGTAACAGAATATCTGCAAAGTAACACGGCAGTAACGAATAATTGCCAAGACAAGTGAAATATTTCATTGCTTGTATTGGCATTTTATAGAGCTTTATAAAAAAAAATGTGACCGTTGATTCTTTAAGGAATAACATTATAAGGGTAAAGTGAAAAAAAAAAGAATTTTTAGAAAAAGTGGAACAGTATTCTGAGTGGAAATGGTAGGGACAAACACAGTAAAGGGATTCAATCATTCCTGGCATAAGGATAAGGGTACACTAGGGATTATGCAGCCACGCTTTTAATGCTTTCATTGGCTTGGCCAATGAAAAAAATGAGCAGATTACATAGGCTTATTACTTTGTATAAACCATCACAATATATGTTTCTACATATTAGACAGTGTTTGTTTTCTTCAGCAGAGCACGGACAGCAGTGGCCAATTAATGACTGCTGGGCAGTTGGACAAGACAGATTGTTCCAAATAGATGTAATGTTTAGGGAAAACATCTGCATCCTGAATGGGCAATATTATCTGAGCGAGCCGTGCAACAGAAATGTCAGGATGTGATGCTGCGCAGGGGGTGATATTACCAGCACACACCTGACTACATTGTATAATGATCCTGGAATGTTGTGCACAAACTGATGGACACAATGAAGGCACCAGAGATTTATAAACATTTATAATACTTTTACCATGCAATACTTTAATGTAATGGCTGTACCCATTGTATAGAACTGCAAAATCTGTTAGTGTTTCATAAATAAACGCGGCAAAGGCGCTCCTTGCCAGCAACTGTGGGCCTCGCGAGCCTGCGGCCAGCAACTAAGGTGGAGGCTCTACGACCTCACATGCGGTTACAAACCCCCACACAAGCGGCACTACCACGGACTTACACTAAAAAAATACGAGACTCAAAAATACCACCTTAACTGAAAAAAAACGACCTAAAGGTCAGAACCGCGAACACAAACAAAATATTAAAAACACAATAAATCATCAAAAAAGACATAAAAAGCTTACCCACAGCAAGGGGGGGCACCCAGGACCTCTGCAAGTGAAGTTACACCTACATTTAAGTCCAAATTCCCAAGTTCACACATGAAAATCCTCTAAGCGAGAGAAAAATTGGCCACTGAAAAAAACGAAAACGAGGCTCAAAGACCCAGGATCTCCCAGCCACCTACAACTTACCCAAGAAGGGATCCGAGATAAGCTCGGAAACCCGCATTAACCCCACAGGATCCGAGATAATCTCGGAGACTTGCATTAACTCCACATTAACCTTCACAGTGGGGGTACCGATCGCACACGATCGGGGACCCCGCTGCTATGAAAATTAAAAATTCCTGCGTTATGGGTCTTTAAAGGACTTTAAAGGTCCTTAAATGACCCATAATAAAAAATAATAAAAAATACTTTATCACGCATGAGGCTCTATACAGAGCTCCATCAACCCCTAAAAAACCCTATCACTCATGGGGGTCAATAAAGACCTCCATAAGCCCATAAATAACCCTGGCACTCATGGGGGTCAATACAGACCCCCATAAACCCTTAATTAACCCTGTCACTCATGGGGGTCAATATAGACCCCCATAAGCCCTTAATTAACCCTGTCACTCATGGAGGTCAATAAAGACCCCCATAAGCTCATAAATAATCCTGGCACTCATGGGGGTCAATACAGCCCCCATAAACCCTTAATTAAACCCGTCACTCATGAGGGTCAATAAAGACCTCCATAAGCCCATAAATAACCCTGGCACTCATGGGGGTCAATACAGACCACCATAAACCCTTAATTAACCCTGTCTCTCATGGGGGTCAATATAGACCCCCATAAGCTCTTAATTAACCCTGTCACTCATGGGGGTCAATATAGACCCCCATAAGCACTTAATTAACCCTGTCACTCATGGGGGTCAATACAGACCTCCATAAGCCCTTTATTAACCCTGTCACTCACAGGGGTCAATACAGACCCCCATAAGCACTTAATTAACTCCCTCACTCATGGGGGTCAATACAGACCCCCATAAACCCCTAATTAAACCTGTCACTCATGGGGGTCAATACAGACCCCCATAATACAAATCATTAACCCTGTCACTCATGGGGGTCAGTACAGACACCCATAAACCCATAATTAACCCTGTCACTCATGGGGGTCAATAGAGACCCTCATAAGCCTCTATTTAACCCCATCAGTCCCATAAGGGTATATTATGACCATTATGGGCCTGTTACAACCCAACATTAACAACATAAGTGCCATGATGGTCCTCAAGGACCATCATGCCACTAAGTATAAACACTACACTGCACTATACCCCCCAATAAAATATTAAATATCAACTAAACACCCTCTACACTAACCTATTAACACCTACACTACCTATACTACCTACCTACCTCCTAATAACCCCCACCACTCTAATTACAGAAAAGAAAAAAAAATAAAGTCAACAAAAATCAAAAATCTACATTACATAAACAAAATCACAAAAAAGAAAAAATCTACATTACAGAAAATAAAAAACCTAAGTCACAAAAAATAAAAAAAGAACCTTACAGAAAAAAAAATACATTACAACCCCCCCCCCCCCCACTACAAAAAAAAAACAATTACACACCTGAAAAGGAAATACATATAATACAATACATACAATACAATACATACAATACAATACAAATAAAGATTGACAGGTGCGTTATCCAATCAGAGTGGAATTTTGGGGTGTATCCCTTTCTCATTGGCTCACAATTGGCGTCTTTTTATTGGCTGAATTTGATAGACAGCGTTTTCAGCCAATCAGAAGCCGCCATTGCCAATTTTATTCTGGAACACTCCGTAGGAGACTCATTAGCGTCAGGGAGGTCTGCAAGTGCAGACCTCTGTTAGTTTTTAAAAAAAAATTTTTTTAGAGCGCTGATTTCTCCAGGGCCCAGCCGGGGCAGAAGAGGAGGAGGCCAGGAACATTGCGGGGAGGTAAGTACAATGTATAATATGTTTATTTTACTTTGTTTTATGTTTATGTATGTGTATTAATGTAATGTTTTTTTTTAACAGGGTCCGCACCGGAGTAGAGGAAAAGAAGATGGATGGGACATGCTGGAAAGGTGAGTAGAATATTTAGAATATGTACTATGTTTATTTATTTTATGTAAATGTTGCACTCATTTTTTTATGTTTTTTTCCCTAGGTGGCAGATCTGAAGGGACATCTCAAAGGTAAGTGGTCTTAATTATTTTATTTTAGCTTACAATTAGGGTTTCTAGATAGAGATAGCATGTACTGTATATTACATTGTGGGATGTATTGTATATTAGATAGATTGGGGGATGTATATTAGATAGATAGGATGCATTGTATATTAGATAGATTGGGGATGTATATTACATAGACAAGATGTATTGTATATTAGATATATTGGGGCATGTATATTAGATAGATAGGATGTATTGTATATTAGATAGATTGAGGGATGTATATTAGATAGATAGGATGTACTGTATATTAGATAGATTGGGGGATGTATATTAGATAGATAGGATGTATTGTATATTAGATAGATTGGGGGATGTATATTACATAGATTAGATTGTGGGATGTATATTAGATAGGGGTGTATTGTATTTCATTTTATTTGTATTGTATGCATTGTATTGTATGCATTGTATTGTATGTATTATATGTCTTTCCTTTTCAGGTGTGTAATTTTTTTTCAGTAGTGTGGGGGGGGGGGGGGGGTTGTAATGTATTTTGTTATTTTCTGTAATGTTCCTTTTTTAATTTTTTGTGATTTTGTTTTTTTTATTTTCTGTAATGTCGATTTTTAATTTTTTTTGATTTAGGTTTTTTTATTTTCCGTAATGTAGATTTTTTATTTTTTGTGATTTAGGTTTTTTTCTTTACTGTAATGTAGATGTTTTATTTTTTGTGATTTAGGTTTTTTTCTTTTATGTAATGTAGATTTTTGAATTTTTGGTGACTTTATGTTTTTTTTTTTCTGTAATTACAGTGGGGGTTATTAGGGGGTAGGTAGGCAGTGTAGGTAGATAGTGTAGGTGTTAATAGGTTAGTGTAGAGGGGGGGTTAGTTGATATTTAATGTTTTATTGGGGGGTATAGTGCAGTGGAGTGTTTAGACTTAGTGGCATAATGGTCCTTGAGGACCATCATGGCACTTATGTGGTTAATGTTGGGTTGTAATGGTCATAATATACCCTTATGGGACTGATGGGGTTAAATAGAGGCTTATGAGGGTCTGGTGTAATGGTGTAGTGCTTACACTTTGTGTCATGAGGGTCCTGGATGACCCTCATGGCATTTATAGTGTTATTACATGCGTTCATTACTCTGTTAGAGGGGTCTATATAGTTGAGGCACACAGTAAACTCACATTGTGTGGCAAACAGCATTTTAACATTTTCTTTTATTGCCCCGTCATTTTTTGACGGGCAAGTCGCTAGTCACATATATAGTTGTGAGAAATACGGGTTGTTGCTAACGCTTGCAAAGCGAGGGCCGCAGTTTCTGTCAAGAAGCGCCAAATGCGCTCCTTGCGCTGGTGGAGATGAGCGCCATAGGCGCTCAGCCCTACGACCCGTGGAACTACACATCAACACAAAACTCAATTACACAATTCAGAATGCGAGACCTGTAGAAGTTTGAAAAAAATAGCAAAAAAAATATTACGGCCCGTAACACTTGCAACAAGGAAAGAGAGAGACTTACACAAAAAAAACTACGACCCGTGGCACTTAGAAAAATATACAAATATGAGGTCCAAAAAATATGAACTTAAAGGCTGAACCGCGCACATACAAAAACAACAATAACACCACCAAAATTAACAAAAATACAAAAAAAACATCACTTACAGCACGGGGGACAGCCGGGACGTCTGGGAGTCAGGTTGCACGACAATTGAACCACAATTTGCCGAGTTTCCACACACGAAAATCGCCTAAGCGCCAAATTTAAATTTATGATTTTATTAATTAATTAATTATCATAAAAAAATACATATAGAGAAGAAAAAAAGGCGTTAAGTGCGCGGCTCACAATGAGTGCCAAGGGTGTTCAGAGGAGCAAAAGTACACCAGGGGAGAGGCTCGAAATGAGCGGCAAAAGGCGATCAGCGCAGACCTTGCAATGAGCGCCGAACGGGCTCTGATAACCAAAAATACACCAACTGAAAGACTCGCAATGAGCGCCAAAGGTACTGAGACGACCAAAATACTTACCTTGTGTGGCAAACAGCATTACCTGCCTTACAATTTTATTGTCGTTACTTTTTGAAGGGCAATTCACTAGTATTCTATAAATTGTGCTTTTTTGTTTTTTGCACAAACCTCAAGATCACCTATTTTGTGAATAAGTACAATTGTAATGCCTAGCTTATAGATCCCTTATGCTTACTGAATTATGGATTTCCATATTGATAATATTCCCCTTGTGGATCGCTACCTTGCCTTGCTTGTGCCCCTCAATGAAGTTGTGATCTATACCATGTAGGGTCACCCAAGATGGGCATAGCAGAAAGGTCAGACAAATCATGGTACACTGCAGAAGGAACTGGCAATCCACTTTGCCAAGAAAACCTTATATATATAGGGTTTACTGAGAGTCAGACATGGTGAAAGACTGCACAACAAATAATTGCCAATATCAAGACTTAGAGGGACATGAATATGGTATAATAATTATGGTGTTTCTGCCTAGGCCCAAGAGACGTAAGGGAACATACGTTCAGGGGATAGTAGGCTGCCTGAAGTTGCAGTGCAGTACATTGAAATATGTTTGTATATGCACAGAAATGTCTATATGTCTGTAAGTGTTCTTGATAGTTTCTGACATACCATATATATCACTGGGTGTTAACTAGAAGTTGTGGGAGGGTCAGTCTCCCCTACTTAAACCTTAAAGTCTGTCCTCCTCTTGCACATCTCAGTCGGTTCCAACCTGATGCTGTTCTGTTTGTCCAGTCCTGAGTTTGTTTGGTCTTCTTCTTCCATGCTCCTTGCTCAGTTATTTCCTGCCACCATGCTGTTTCTGTTGTCTGCTTTGTCTCATTCGTCCATGCTTATGAGTCTTCCCTTCTCTCGCTGTCTCCCTTGCTCTCTGCTGGTGTCACTCTACTGTTCCTCTTTCCTCGTTCCCTCCTTACTTGGCCCCTTCGATCTGTCTTCCCTCTCCCTGTCTTCTCCTGCCCCGTGCATTTTCATCCATTCCTGCTCCCTTCCAGGCATCAGCTACTTAGTACTGCTCCTGAGCTGCAGCTGCTTTTTTCGGGCGCATCCATTTGGATTCCAGCTTCATGGCTCCACGTTACCTCCACACCACCAGATCATTAATTTCTCCCTGCTGGGTCTTGTTGCTATGGGGCACGTAAGTCGTTTGTAATCTCTGTTACTTATCTCTTCCTTTCATGTTTGTTTGTTCTGTATGCTTCTAGATAGCCTTTTATATAATTTTTTGTTATGATCATTATACAGTTTGTTCCTCCATAACTCCATGGATGTATTTCCACACTATGATTGTTTCTATTGCCATCAAGTCTCTACTTCCTAATTGTATATTGACTGTCTAAGCAAGTTACTTTTTCAAGTCATGCCCAACTTACCTCGCTATTCCAGTAGTTCAACACAGGTTAAACGAACCAGAGCATGACTCGTCAGAGGCATGCAATACCTTTGTCGCTAAATTTAAGTCTTCTCTCAGATACCTAGTCACTAAATTTAAGTCTTCTCTAAGACAGCAGTTCCTGCTTATGCAACCAATTCACTCTTCAAAATCCTTACTCTACCACCTAGAAATTCACATGAACTCACATTATGATAATGCTACTCAAACACCTAATTTTCGAACGCCTCATTCACCGTCACATACCCTATTTGTTTCCCTTAATCTAGTGGTATCTATTTAACAAGCACATAGATGTAACCTAGATCCCTTCATGGGTCTAAGTTGCATTTGACTGTCATTGCCGTGGCTAAGGATAAAACTACCAAATTTTTAATGGGACCAAATTGCTACCCATATCACTTCACTACGCTCAAGATATAGTCACTGCCCATGCCTCCAAAGCAGAAATCATTTTACTTTTGCTGCGATGAAGCTGCTCAGCCCTACCATCATATAATTCCACACACAGCGCACTCTTCAGTAACAAACTTCAGTTCAGTCAGAAGTTGTTGCAGAAAGAAGTTCTTAATCTTACGTTCATGGAAAACATCATCCTGGTTCCCTTACTGATCCTCATACCACTCCCCAAACCGGAACGATGAGGAAGAGACACTCAAATCATACAAATGTCACTTAGAATAAATCATGTTTTACTTTGCCTTCAGGAGAGGCCCCATGCTTCTTGAAACCTCCATCATACACCACACCTTACTCACTTTCTCTTTCATATCTGTAAAAAAATATCTGAACTAGTATATCCAAAGCTGAAAGAGTTTATTCCCAAGCAGCGTCATCCCATGCTTGGCCACTGCCCACCCTAGGAAGTTAATCCTCCCTTCGCTTATGGACTGTACCTAAATTGATCTAGACACTCAATGATCATGGCATCCCCATCACCACAAGAAAAGCTGCACTCTACAAACTGCTACAAATCAACACAACCGATCAGCCATCATCTTCAGAATCTACCCTACTTTGTTAGGCACAACCTCGATCATTTTATCCAGCCCTCATATCAGGCCACATATCCATAGCACCGGCTACAATTCAGCTACCCTGCAGTCTTTATCTTCACAGAGCCATTCGCTTGGAGATTTCTGTCATTTTTGTTGCCTATTGTCCCTTTTTTGCTTGTATGTCCGTAAGGGCATTTACATTGCTGGAGAGTCAAGGTTTTAAAATCACACTGTTTAGCTGTTCATACCAAATCCCAATTGAGATTTGAAATGCCTGTGGCCCTTTTTTCATGATTATGTGACTTTCAACAAACGCCCTGGCTTTCTATAAGTTCTAAATCAGCCTTCGTTGCGCACTACCTTGATCATTCATCAGTGTCTTTGCTCATACCCAAGGACACACACCCTTTTTGTCACATGGCTTTCAACGAGCCCTCAGGTTTTCCATAAGTCTTAAATCAGTCTTCACTAGGGACTTCCTCGATCATTGTTTGGCCCATCGGTGTCCTTGCACATGCCCAAGGACTCATCCAGCCCTCATATCAGGCCACACTCTGTGCTGTTGGAGAAAATAATAAGCACTTGAACATTTCTCTTTGTTTAAATATGACAAATTTTGATTTCCATAGGGATTTGCCAACAATATTGCCCCACTACAGCAAATTTATAAAAGAAAATAAGTAAAAGTGAAAAGAAAGAATATTTACTCATTGCAAAAACATGGCTGACCTCTAGACTACTATTACTGATCAAGTTGCAATATAAATATAAGCCACTGATAGGATCAAAATGATCAAACATGAACATTTCTATATCTAAACTTCTGTGTAAATGCAATATTATCACTGTGTGAACAATTACAGATACAGTAGTTGAATACAAGAGGTAGTAAAGAGATGGTGGAAAAAGTGGGGTTGGGTGATCCTTAAACTGCAATTTACCTCACTGTAAGAGTTCTTCAAGCTGTGAAATAGCACAAGATTGTATGTGAAAATGATCTATCTTTTTTTAATTACACTAATACCAGCTAAAGAATTTAAAGTTTTAAGTTTTAAGTCTGTTTACAAACACAGTGTATCCTGCCTACTGGCAGTTTCATGATTAATATCAGACTAGAGACACACGGTGAGGACAGTGATTGAAAACAATTTTTCTGCGCACTTAGGAATGCATCCAGAAATTAACCCTCAACTGACTTGTTTAGGTGATTCCAGCATGCCATGCTCTGCACAGATTGATATATTGAGACTTAGCTTTATTTTTTCTTTTGCTCAATACACGGAGCTCTAGCGGTGAGTCTGGAAGGGGGCAGTCGGTGACTCATGTAAACAAAGACTCAGTGAAAAAATACACCTATTTCCAAAATTCAAAAGGTATTTCAATATACTTTTAGGGGATCTTTACTGTAATGAATTGTGCTGAATTAAGAGGCCCTTTAATAATGAATAGGGAAATAATATGGTGTTTACATTAGTATATTTAAATATATATGAAGCTTGTGTCACAGAAGAAAACTTGCTGTACAGTACTCATTTAGCAGTTTATACAAGCAGCATACTTAAATGTTTTATGGGATATACAACTGCACTGTATGTTCCCACTCTCTACTCCATTATTTCTATTGGCTGGTGAAAATGAGGGTGTTGTGGTAGAAAAGCAATAAAAGAAAATAAAACAGGTGATATTAAGCATAGAAAAATAGAATTGTGTAGAAAGTTGTAGCACAAACCACAGTCTAGCTGTAGCAATAAAACTCACCATGCTACAGAATATTTTGGCGTGTTACAAATGAACGATAATAATAATAATGTATGAGCAATTGAATCTTTTGCCATGGCTCTTGTTTTTATTTATTGGATAGATGGTATGTTATAAAGCATACTTTAATGTGCAAGTCATTTTAAAATCCATACAATGTAATAATTTGGTGGGATATATTAATATTAGCCAGTTTCTGAAAGAAAAGCAGTGAGTTGGTAGGTAAGCTAGCCAATAACAACATCACAATAATAACATATAAAAGTTCCATATATCAAATGTAAACACCATTTATAAAGTTTATTTTGACTGAGCTGTGTTCTACTTTATAACACTTTAGGAAGGCTGATGAGTGTCTCTATAATTGTATGCAACCAGTTCTTGAATTTAATGGCTTCTCTTTGGGGGCATAGACTGCAGAGCGTGCTTTTGTGGCAAAATCATGCAAGTGTAAGTAAGGTCAATCAAGATTGTGTGCACATGGGCGGGCTTTGGACCAGTAACTCTGCCCAGGACAGAGGGAATTTTAATAATTTTAATAAATAAAGGGGCAGTTTTGAGCAGTACATCACCCTTCCCCGCCCCAAATGCAGTGTGGTCTCATTTGGGGCTGCTGGAGTTTCTACATTCTTTGACTCCATTTTTTTTGATTGATTAAAAAATCTGACACCCTTCAATGAGAAGCACACTTAGGTGAGTGTCTAAATTGCCTAATGGAAGATCCAGCCATGTTCCTGACCCAACTTCAGAAACCAGATAACTTTTCACCAAACTTAGCAATTAAATCACAACCATGCCCCCTATACTCATATTATTATAGTTAATTTATAACGCGCCGACATTTTCCGTAGCGCTGTACATAAATTAGGTTCAGACAATGATAAACAGATTAACATTTAGCAAAGGAAGGACAGCCCTGTCTTTGAGCTAGGAATCCAATGTCCATGGTGAATTCCCAAAGTACTTAGGATAGAAACTCGCAGACTTACAATCTCTGTTTGCCATTCTTTGTCCTCTAAGAGAGACAGGACACAGAGAGAGAGAGGACACAGGGAGTGAGACAGGACAGAGAGACAGGATACAGAGAGAGACAGGGCAGATAGAAAGATACAACAGAGAGAGAAAGACAGGACAAAGAGAGAAAGAGACAAGTCAGAGAGAGACAGAATGGACACAGAGCTAGAGAGAGACAGGCCAGAGAAAGAGTGACAGGACAGAGAGAGATAGGACAGAGAGAGAGACAGACAGAGACAACTTAGACAATTGAAGATAGCATTGTATGATACCATCATTTATGGCAGGGAAATTACATGCAAATATAATATATATATATATGCATTGTCACAAGATGATACTAGCTGGACCAGCCAATCAATGGATCCCACCAGTTAGGTTTTTATGTAGCGGTGCTAAGGATTCCCCTGGAAGGTGGCTTGCTTCAGGATCTGTGGAGAGTACTTCTGGAACATAGATGCAGGATTCCTTTGCAGCTCAACTGGAGCAAAGTGATTAAAAATCTGTTCCCATGTCTCAGAAGTACAGCTGTGGAGCTTCTATACTTTCAAAAGGGTTAATGCCATTTGGGGAAACAGAGAATTACTAGATTCAACTAGTCGGGAAGCATAGTAACAAAAGGTAACATAATTAAGGTAGAAATGTCACCTAACTTAATCACTCAGCAGGAGGTGAATGACCCCATTGTATTAGTTTCACAATAGGCCTCTTAGACTTGACCTTCAAACAGCAACAGGACCACGGCATATGAACCACAAAACTACATCATGAAAACATCAGACCTGTTAACATGGACACAATCAGTATAACAAGTGGTTAGCCACACAATGTCCAAAACACACAGACACAGGAATTATTGACTGGGGATGAGGGTCTCCAGACCTTAGACAGTCCAAACAGGGGAAACCATGTTTATCACAGGGGTAACCCTGGACTACAAAAAGAAAGAAAAATCACATAGATGTCATGTCCATCTTGTGCTTGCCCAGGGATGGGATTCCCTTGAGGAAATCTAGACTAGGTTCCTTTGGGAAAGGTACCAAAGTGCTTTATTCCATGTTTTCCAGACTCATACACACACATTAACACAAACGTATCATGCAAGATACAGAAAGGGCAAAGGAGGAGATGCAAATGGAGTGTGAAGTGTTCACAAATCTGAATGGCCTAGAGCAACATAAAAGCTAAACACACCCATGCTATAGGAAATTTCAAGTATTCTATCAATTGAATGTAACTTAAAAAATACATTTTAATATGCTAAACTTTCACCACCAATCTCGTTGCTAATCAGCCACCTGGGGTCTGCCTTTATTGTTTTGTCTAAACAATAAAGTGATTTGTCAAGAGTGATTTGTGAAAACCCATCACATAACTAGGCTAGTAATGCTAATTAGTCTCTGTCCCTTAAATTGCACCTGTATGGGGTGTTGGTCCCAGTATATACCGCTTAAAAATTGCAGATTACCCCTCTTAGCAACAGTGAGGCTTGCCACTTAGCTGCCATGACCAGTAAATAATGAGTATCCAATCTATTCTTAGTGGCCATGTTGTGTTGGTGGGCAAATGCACAAACTTTCCATTTGTTATAATACCAATCTATCTATCTATCTATCTAGCTAGCTAGCTATCTTTAAATCGTGTGCAACAGGTCCTTCCTCTATTTGAATTTTCACAATGTTAACAAATATGAAAAGATTCATTGGATGACAGCATTCAGAATGCATTCGAAAATATTGAAGTGGGCTGTCCACCTTGGTCGAATTGTTACAGGCAAAATATAAATTACCTAAATAATTTGAAACTTGTTTTTTTTTAAACAATGCAAAAAATTTTGTGGTCTTTCTTTAAAATATTTGCTGGATAATTTTGGATTTTTTTTAATGAAAAGTGAAAGTGACTTGTAAAGCAAAAGACCGATATCTTGAGAGTAAAAATATCTTAACGGATCACCATAGCAGTGATACAATATTGTTTCATCTGTTCTTTTAATAAAGAATGAGCAATAAAATCAATATTTGAATAATACAATTTCAATGAAGCTTTTAACATTTACATTTGAAAGTGTTTATGATAGATAACAAAAAAAGCCCACCTACCCTGCACAACTTATATACCTAAAGGTTCAGCTTAATCATGCCTTGGGATAGCTTCCTACTTTTCATACAAACCAGACCTTAAAAGATTAGTTTAATTGTATGTTTTAAAAGCTACAATGAACTTCAAATATTGATTTTATTTATCTAATAGGTTGTTAAATAAACAAATGTAATCTGTAGTACAAGCACTACAGTGATCCTTGAAGTCTTAAAGGACCACTGTACAATAAATAAGTTAAAAAAAAAGTGTTTATGTCCGTGGCTTACACAGCTGCTAATATTGTGCATAATGTATAGAAAAGTGTCTTTTTACTTGAACCACAAACTTGAACCTTTAAAAAAATAATTAATTATACTGAACACTACGCATTAGTATCAGAATATCGATTGTTAAATTGACAGAAATAAAATGTGATATGTCAAATAAAATAATTAATTGTATTAATTAATTCAAGTCGGTTATATGTAACTGGGCTTTTCTACCAAGAAAATATTGAGTAAGACTACAAAATGTTAGTCTAATGGATTCAAGACATGAGCCGCTCAATGACAGAACATCTGATAAGAAAGAAACCACAGCAGATATTGTTCCCCAAGGAGGATTGATTTAAAGGAACAACATATGACATATTATATCATGTACTAATAGAGTGTGATTACTAAAAAAACATAACTTTATTCCTTTCATATGCATTCCTGTACTTCAATAATGAACAAATATGTTATACAATTTAGTGCCAAACTCACTGACAATTTGTTTTCTGAATTTACTAGTTTTCCATATAGGAAGCATAAACAAGCAGAAGAAACAGAATTGTGATATTTTGTTTAATCGCTTATCTCTCCCTGTGTTAGTAACTGAAATGTAGTTGCTCCAATGTTTGGTTTATAAGAATATCTAAATCAAATGGCATTTGTCAAAAATATTTGAGAGTTTATAATAAAAACATTTTTTTTCAAAAGCATAGACACAGATTTTAATGGAAGATAAGGTATATTTCATTTTTTTTTGTATATAGTGTTACAATATCATCTACTAGTTTTTCTGTAATAAATTATATTTTATTTTTCTTTAAACTATTAAACATACGTTAAGTATACATGAAGTCAAGCAGACATCATTGATTGGGTGTGTGCTTAAATTTATGTATTTATTTCTATGGATTAATTATTTACTCACTCAGTCATCATGATCTGTCATAACTACTGCAACACCCTACTAATTGGTATTCCATCATTATTGCTTCAGCCGTGCTCATGTACATCACACATCATTCATCATCTAAGGCTGGTCAGCTCTGCATGCCCCTTCACTGGCTTCTAATACTCCTCAGAATCAAATTCAAACTTCTGAGCCTAAACTACAAGACCGCAATAACATGGAATCTATAGCTCAGAGCAGGATTTCAAATATATCTCCATACTTCCCCCAAGTCACAAACATTAGCCCATGCCTCGTTCAAACAGACTCTCCTTCAGATGCCAATGTTTGGACTCAGTCCTACGAAGGCCACCATCAGTCCAGGATTTCACGCTCTCTCTGCATGAGCCCAGGTGGAACAATTAGAATGAAACTGAATATCTGAGGTGTGCTAAAGCAGAGAGAAATGGAATCCTGGACTGCTGACAGCTCTCGTTGCACCATGTTGCCCACCACTTGTTTAGACCCTCTCTGAATGCATAATCTTAGAGGAGCATAAACAAATATACCTTCAATCAGGGGAGGACCTACCAGTGGTGCAGGCGTGGCAATGCACTGGGGCCCTCCTCTGGGGGCGGGGTATAGTGTGCAATTTTTTTTTATTTAGTGTAGGCCGGCCTCCATGAGCCATCACTCCAAAGTCCCCCTGGACTTCCATAGCCGCGCACCCCACCAGCCAGAAATTGGTCCATGCCTGTTACAAAAGAGCATTTCTATTGAAGTTCCAGTAGTTGACAGTAGCACACTGGGGATGTGTTTCAGGGAAGAGTTGAGAGAGCAAAGACTGGATGACAGCAAAGCACAGGGTGGATGGGTTCTGTGAGTGGGGAGCAAAAGAGACATGAATTGGTGCTATGTGAGGTGGGTCCCAAGAGTGATTTGGTGCTGTGTGCGGATGAATGGGATGCTGAGAAAGAATGACTGCTGACAAGGACTGGGTGCTATGTACGGATGAAAGCTAAGGTATATATTTATGTACTGTAATAGTGTAGTGTATCTGGCCCTCCCACTCTGACTCCACTGGGCCCCCGCAGCCGATGTCACTGGAAAGTGGAACATGCACGTCCTGGTGCTGTGCTGCAGGCAGAGGAGCTTCATGCAGGCAGGAGGTAAGCGAAGAGGAGCAAATATTGAAAGTGGTCTTGGGTGGGGGGTATCCATGGGAAAGGGGGCCATTATTGGAGGGGGTCTGTCACAGTAGCCCTGGACTTTAGGTTGGACTTTTTGAGGGCTTACCGTGACCGGACATGTACATCTGGACTTCCTTTGTTCTGGACTATGAGGCATTTTTAGGCTGAAGGGATAGTTTCTAATGCACCCCCATAGGGATTGGGTCAGTAGGGTGTTCATTTTTACATTTGGTCTTGTTTAATGTATATGTGATGTGTATTGTACCATCTGTAATGTCCCCTAGGTAGCTGTCTAATAGGATTAACATGTCTAATGGATAATCCCATCAAGAAGAGAGGAGGTCAGACATCACCTCCATTGTCTTTGTAAATCTACTTTGTTCCATTGTTTGCCAGATGAAGATAATTCCATCTGATATGTGCTAGAGATGGCAGTATGTGGATTGAAGGCTAATCCTATTGCTCTCAGGAAGCTACTGTTATACCCCATGTTGTTTATCTCTTGTGTTTGTCTGCCACACCCTTCCATTGTTTTGCTGTGTTCACCCCCTCTGTATCTATCCCCTATAAATACTGCTTGGAGATTCATAGAAATTGTGTATCTCTAATTTTGTTCCTGATGGCTGCGATACTGAACCTATCTCCACCCTACAAGTAACCTGTCCTGGTCACTACCACAGGAAGGTTACTGGAACTCCTGGAAGTGCTGATTCCTGATGGAGAGACTCTGACTGATACAGAAGCCAAATATCAGGGTGCTGGTGCAGAGATTTCAAAGAACCCAACGGTCCTTGTGGGTAGATAACCTGTAGTCTATAACAGGTGGCTCTGGGCTTCTATAGCCCCTACTCCCGGATCGTCACATGGTCTTAGACAGCTGTGCTGTTATGTGAAGGGGTCTTGAGGAGGGCCACTGAATGCGTTGGTACCCTGGGCTCTCCATTCTCTAGCTCCGCCACTGCCTTTAAGTTTACATACTGTATTGACTGTACCTCTCACTGATGATCCGTGATATTCATTGCCAACAGATTCTGTGTGAGAATCAGACTACAATCCAGGACCTTCAAGTCCCCGTTTTGTTTTCCTCTACAACCAAATTAGGAGTCTGCAACAAGTGGTGTATTTTGTTTTTCCTAGGCCAACTATACACAGGCCAAGGAGAAAGCATTTTCAAAAGTCAACAAGATACATGTATATATTCAGTTATATATCTGTCTATAAGTGTACCCAACAAGTTCCCATATACTGCATATATATACACATGGTCGAGCCACATTATTATGACCACTTTTGACGTCAGCAGCGCGCAGCCAATGAAATTCAGCACTTGCTCTGAGTTGTATATATAACTTAACATACAGTTTTTATATATGTGGACACAGGACAAAGTGAAATTAGTAACTGGTAAGGGGCACATAAATCCAAACAAGCATAGGGTAGCATGTAAACTAAAAATGCTCCTGCTGCAGCCTCTGATTCAAGAGTCAAATGTGGCTTAGTATTGACTTACTGTGACAATAAGCTTTTTAGCCTGCTGGTCGCCAATGAAAAAATCTCCATGAAAGACCTATGTCCTCTCTATCCTTTCTAGGCAAATCGGAGGTGATACTGAGGCACTGCTAAGAGTTCCTGGTAATCAAAGAGAAGCAGGGTATAATTGCTTGGATGAGCCAGAAGTAAAAAAGAAGAAACGCTACAGAAGACTGCTGGATGGAGACCCTCTTGGGCCAGGGGATGGCATCCCTAGAGATTCAGCTAGACGACGAGCTAGCAGTCTGGCTGGAGGAGCTTGTATAGCAGGAGATCATACCACGATATGATGATCTTGTGATGCCTGCTACCTCTTCCAGGTGGCATCCCTACTTCCGGCTGGGGTTGTTTCATGGGTTTCAGGAGATTCTGCAGGTGGCAGATGAGCACGGTCAGCGATCAGGGTGGGTCAAGACCCTGAGAACCTTACACCCAGTGATCGGAGAGGAAAGGCTACCTGTCTTGCAACCAAGGGAAAACCAGAACCAGTGGAAACTGTTGGAGGAAGGCCATCTGTTGAACCAGAAGGAGAGCCTCCTGTCAAATGCAGTGATCAGGGAGGCAAGGCTGCCTTCCCTGCAACCAAGAGCATCACAGATCCAGAGGGAGATCCAGCCATTGGAGAGCCAGCAAGTAGCCACGAGCAAGGAGGCATGATGACTTGCCCTGCTGAAGAATTCAGTGAAAGAACCGTTGCCACTGCTGACAAGGCACAGTGATTCAAAGGAAGTATGCCTGGAGGAGAATGGGGAGAGGAGCAACCTCCAGCTTCCCCAGGCCAGGGATGCAACCTAAATAGTCACTGGACTGCCAGCCCCAGGAACTCCTTGATTCGCCCTGGAAAGTACTCTAAGAAGGCCTTGCACTGGTTGCTCTTATCCAACGCTTTTGCTGATACATTTAGAGGACCCCACTGATCTAGAGCAGCTGCAATTGAGCTGTATTACCGAGCTCTCTGTATAAATAAACAAGATATTGTTGTTTTTGTTTAAATCCCTAATCTGGATAAAGATGAATAGAAAAGTAATTTTTTCTTTGCATATTGTACTTTTTTGCAAATCCCTATTTGGGGTTAAATTGTACAGATAAATCTTCAGAATGTTATGCTGCTCAAAATATTTGTGAAAGTATCTTCAGTTACGGGTGAATTTGTTTTCAACTGTTCCAAGTTCCTATATATATTCTGTATCCTGTTGGAGATTCTGTTCCCCATAATTTTATGTTTTTATATTGCATTGTTTTTCAATATTTTAGTCAGAAATGTATCTTAATATATGTAATAAAGGTTATATTTTGCATGCATTTCTGTATCCTCTGATCTACTGACATTATAGATCCAATTGCATATACTGTACATATGAGGGTTGGCACCAGTCCTAAGTGTGCTTTTCTTTATCTTTATATTGTAATTTACTGGTTACCACCTACGATATGTAGATAGATCTTATTAAAGATATAGAGTGTGCTTTGTTGGACATTTTTTATAGTACTGTATTGGGATGTGGGCAAGCAGCATTAGATGAATTTCTTCTACTCTCAGCAGCTTGATGGGACCAGTTGAAGCCTGGGTCCTACCACAGGATTACCAGGTCATTTTTCAATTGACTGAACCCCCATTTTTGAAGACTCACAGGACTGTTTGAACGTCGAAAAGAGCCACAGAAAGTTTTGCCACTATTTGGTCTGGACAAACGAGCAAGAGAGAAAAAATGGGTAGGGTAAAGGGTGGGGGAGAAGATAGACATGGATGGAGAAGAGTGGGGGCATAGTAAAGAGAATGAGGAAGAAGAGATACAATGAGGGAGAAAAGAGACTGGGAAAGAGGGCAGAGAGAAAAGATATAGAGGATTAGAAGAGGGAGGATGGAAAGAGGTGCATTTTTTCATTCATTAGAATAGATAAAAAGTTAAATATTCTAATTCTGCATTACTAGTCATGAGAGGTGGGGATGGGGGGGCTCTCTTAGGCCTAGGTTAGCAGAAAATCTAAATGCATCAATGAGTTCTATTGTTCACCATTGTTCACTTATATGTAATCTGCATTTTCAAAACAGATCAGACAATGTTTCTATTGCACTCTGGGAGATCTGGGCAGCAACATGCAAATCACATATATAGTTGTGAGCGTACGGGCCGTTGCTCACGCTTGGGGGCTCACGTAGTGAGCCCGTGGCCCTCGCAAAGCGAGGGCCGCGGGCAAGGGCCTCAGTTGCTGGGATGGAGGCTACAGCACTCTAACCACGAAAAACACTTACGGATAATCCGCTAAGATGCATACCACACATTACGACATTGCAAAAATCGGACGCAACCCGCGGACAGGAAAAAAGCAAAAACACAATAAATACACACAACACATACATAAAAAGCTTACCTACAGCAAGAGGAAGCATCCAGGACCTCAAAAAAACTACTTACACCTTCACTTAACTAAAAATCAAAGAGTTTAGACACTACAAAATTCTCTACGCGAGAGAAAAAATGGCGGACGAACAAAAAGAAAACGAGGCTATAGCACTATAACCACGGAAAACACTTACGGATAATCCGCTAAGACGCATACCACAAATTAAACGACCTATGGATAATATGCGAAGACGCATACCCCACATTACCCGCCATTTTACGCTAATGCGGAAGTACACAACTACGCTAACGGTTTCGACTCGCGCACACACACTATTACACTGCACACATTCATCATGCTCACACAGCAGCTCCACACCACTAATGCTGCAGCAACATCAAACAAGGTTCACAGCTCTTCAACACAATGCTTCAAAATAGATAAAGTATATTCATTTATTAATTTGTATTATATATTTCAGTAGTACACACAAAACAACATTAGCTACCTTACAATTCCATATGTATATTAATAACTAAACAACTTTCCAAACATACACATCTCATTGCCGTCATTTTTTGACAGGCAAGTCGCTAGTTTGTATATAATTCTATATACAAACTATTATCTGTATGTCCCCACTACATGGCATATACATGGATTGCCTATTTTGAGGTTATTAACACAAACTTTAATATAAAAAAAAAATATTAATGAATAAGATATTCATTTAGGGAATTAATGCATATATGATCTAGAGATGCTCCACACAATAGGACTGTGCAGTAGCCTTGAGGCCTTGTGGACATTATGTTGAAATGGCTACAAATTATCTAAGAATGTGAAATCTGTTTAGACAGAACACAAAGTGCCTTGGAATAGATCAGAAGACAAAGTATTGTTGTTTTAGTAAGTTAAAAACACTTGAAAGTTGTTATAGTAGCAGTTCATTTTATTTTACTCAAATCTACCTTCACTGTGACCTACTAAGCCAGGGGTGAACAATTATTTTCCCAAAGGGGCCACATGAGAAACTTGCAATGTTGTGGAGGGCCGAACCATAGGCTGAACTTAATTCTGCTCAATATTTATTTTATAGCTTTATTTTTTTTTTCTCAGTGCCAGGAGCAGTATCTACAGAATGCTATCCATCCCAGTTAGTCACAACACTGCTGCTCACAAATTGCCCCTTTTACAATTGGCAGTGTTTTTTTGTCCAGGACACAAATTTGTATCCCACTGTGGTGGGCCGGACAGGGACAGCCAAAGGGCCGGATGTGGCCCGCGGGCCGTACAATGCCAAGGTCTGTTCTAACCTGATTAGTACATGTAGTACATTAGTAAATGTAGGAGTTTATAGTTTACCTGAAGAATTTGCATAGTTACCAATATCATGTTTTATAATAAGATGGCAGGAAGACCTGGGTTTGACAGTGCTGGGAAAACAAATAACATTCTTTCCGATTAAAGTGCATGTTCCACCTTTCTGGATTTTTTATAGTTTGAAGAAAAAATGATCTCTTCTATATTTTTTATGAAAGTTTTGGGTAAATATACAAAAATAATTTGGCTTACTTAATCCATGTATATTGCTCACTATAAGGGTAGCCATTTTTGTCTCTCTCTGATATCTTACTCCATCTTTACTAGTTGGTACATGCAATAAAATGTACCTGCTAAAAATATATTAAACTGTATAATACATACTGTATATACATCACTCTGTTGAGAAGGCAGACTGAAATAATACAAGATATTTCTCCATGTGAAAGGCAAGAGTTCTGCTCTGAGGCCTGTTTGTTCTCATATAGAGCACCTCTGACTTTGTTTTTGCTTTGAAATCTCCAGCTGCCCAAGATGGAGGAGGATCTCAGTATTTAGGTGAAACTTTTCTTTAAATTCAAGTTTTCTTATGTATTCCAGCAGCTGTTTTTTTATATGCATCCATATTATACGGCATACCAAAGCTTCTTTTTTTCCCTGAAATTCTTTTATTAATTGAAATGTAATATATCATAGTGCAGGTAATAGCAGTCAGACAAGTCAAGGTCCACTGGAGAAGGGACTGTCAACTGAATCCAGTATCTTTGCCTAGAAAACCTTATGGATAAGCACTACCCGAGACATGACGTTATGAGTCCCTCAGGTAACAAGATGTCTATTACATTACTGGGGAAGAGCAGAGGGCGATGGCGAGTAGCATCAAATGTGAGTGCTTGGGCCAATGTTGAGAGGATGCTCTGCTGGGAAGTGTCTAGAGGGGAAAGAAAAGTCAGCTTCAGTAAAGAACAATTCAGCAAAGGATCCTGGAGCACGTGACATCATTTGGGATTCCCTGCCCCTGCAATATAAAAGGCCGGCGGTGGAAGGATACCCAACCAGATCCCAACCTCTAAATACGTGGATCCAGACCATAGTAAGAGGAGAGGGGTGAATGGTGTGCCGAGGGGGCCCTGCAGGGGCTGGAGGTGGATGGTGCGCAGAGGGTGCCTTTCTATTACAAGAAATAAATAAACACCTTGTTTGCCCTCCATTCACTAGCTCCTCCACTGACCAGATGGACAATATAGGAGCTATATACAGTCAGTAAAAACAAGGCCTGGCGCTGACGCCAGGCGTTTTGGAGAGAGAAGTGAAATGGGCACTAGGATGCCTTGCTGATAACAAGGCTGCAGAAATTGATGTTATTTATATCTTATTATGAGTTTTAATCTGGGTAATTTATTGTTTTGGTCTATAACATTACAATGGCATAACAACATCAGTTTGTTTCTATGTTACCTGTTTACAGAACTATTTGGTTCCTTGGTATATTTTTTATTGGACTTTCATTTTTTCACTCCTATTTACCAAGCTTTGTTAAGTATTGGACAGCAGTTTGTGTTGGTTGATACACCTATATTGTTTTTTTACATTCTAACCTGTATCTGTTAAGCTATGGTCCATGTAAGACCACAATCATATTTAAAGGTATAGTAAAGTGTAGTAAATGTATTTTTATCACTATTAATTAACCTGGTTTGGGTTATTTATTAAATTAATACAGACCTTTTGGTGGTTAATTGGCTTGGTTAGCACAATATTTGATATAAAATTGAATTGCATTTGATACCAATAGAACTAGTATTGTTATCGGGTCTGGTAAACATTATAGTTGAATAGTAATTTTATACCAACATATCAGTGTATCTATTCAGGTCTTCCATTGAGAACAGAGACCATGATTGCCCTTTACCTATTTGGCAATATGTCTTGGATCTCCATTTTCCATTTTTATATATATACTGATATGGCCTTAGTCAGCTTTGGGACATTAACTTTAGGTTAAGCCTTCCCGAAAGGAAATATCCCCGAGGATCATAGGAATTTTATTTTACACTTATTTCCTTATTTTGGTATATTGACTAATATGCTCTTCTTGTAACATAGTGAACTCTTTCTTTTAGACAAGCATGTGATGTTTTTTATATTAATAAAGTTTCATATTTTGTTTGTTTTGTTGATAGATTATTGGTGTTAGGCACCAGGAAACATTTTATGTTTTTTTATCATTTTGGACCAAGAAGCCACAGTCAGAACCAAATATGGACTGCAAGAAGATCCAAACAGACAATGCTACACAAAATCAAGTCAAACTGCTCACAAGAAGGTTTGATGATGAGGCTAAAGCTCATATCATGAGAAGACAGGATTCCCTAGAGAAGACTCTGATGCTAGGAAATATTGAAGGCACATAAAGAAGGGAACGGCAGAGGCGGATATGGCCAGATGAGTTCCTTGTATCAATCGACATGAGCTTGTGGGAGCTCAATGGGGCAGTGGCTGACAGCTGTGCCTGGTGTGTAGTAGTCCATAGGATCAAAGAGAATCGGACATGACTGAACAAGTGTACAACAGAAACAGGTATAATAATAAGTTGATTAGTTAATTGAAAGCAAGTTCTGGATGTTTTATAATATAGTATCTATTAATGTAGACCTTATAATGCTTTCTTTAATATTTCAAAGGAAAGGTTGGTGAAAAATTGCATTAGTGTGAAAGTTGAGCAGAATATACTGGAAATGATCACATCATTAGTTCATGACATTCACAGCCTTAAAGGCACACTATCACTCCACCAGAAAATTTCAGCTTTAAGACCATTGAAACTATGCATACAATGCTTTAGATATTTTTCTCTAGATTAAATAATTCCTGAGATACTCAGGAATATTTGAGCAGCAAAGTGTGGCTCAGATTGCTAATTCATGGCTATGAGCGCTTGATCAGCGTGGGATTGCTTCAGCTGCCACAGAGACAGGTAAGCAAACTGTGATACCAAAACTGTGACACCAATTGACACATGAAAGCTATTAATTAGTATTTAGGAGCTGCTCATTTGTATTTTAATACAGCTCACACAGTCCTGAATTAGCCGCAAAAATAGCTAATACAATGTTTAGATGGCTTTTCATGGTCTTTAAAAATAAACTTTTCTTGGAGTAACAGAGTCCCTTTATGTGAAGCACTCACATAAAGTGTATCTGACTGTTATATTAGTTACCCTTTCCATGTATTCCAAAATATCCCTTTATTTGATTGTCTCACCCAAACATTCAGGAGTGTTCATTGTTGGTTAATCCCTCTTTGATTGTTTGTTTTGGTTTGATAGACACATTTTCTTTCCCTTCCTGTAGGTGGCAGTGTAGAGTAAGTGGCGCGCTGAGGGAGGTGTGAGACAAATCGTGGAATTTCTGCCAATAATATTGAATTTCTAAGTTTCCAGGAGCAGTATGAATAAACCCAATGTAGCTTTTAATACATACATTTAAACCTCAGTGTTGCTGCCTCCAGCAGACCTTCTTCTATCCAACAACAAAGCTGATCTAACATTTAATTTGGCTGTTCTGTTTGTCTGCAGTGGCCATTGCAGGGAAGGAGGCAAACAAAGACTCCTATCAGAACATTCTCCTGGACAGATCACCCGTTTGTTTTTTTTTGGCAAAACATTTTATTGAGAGTAAAAAATAATTACAAAACATTCTTAAAGAAGAAATACAAAGTTTACAATAATTTCAAATATCTTAGGAGTAACCTAAGTTTCTTATGTAGTGTTTAAAGTTATCACACAAGAACAACATACATAGGTTAAAATAACAATTCATATTGCTTTATAAGCTTATTATCCTAGTCTCCGAGACCATCATTCAATTGCGATTTTGCCAATTGAATATGGCTGTAAATAAGCACATAACATATATTTTTTAAAGAAGTTTTTAGTTCGTGCAAACCTTGCTTTTAGATAGATGCTTGGTAAGTAAAAACTTACTTAAAAAAAAATATGTTATGTGTTTATTTAGAGCCCTATTCAATTGTCCAAACTAGCAATTGAATGAGGGCCCTAGTATGTACAGAGAGATTGACTATTACTCTCTAACTCCATCTTTTTCCTCTTTTCTGGGCGTAGAAAATATTCTGAGAATTAGCTCATAAAATATGGAAAAGTGAGATATCGTATGGAAATTAGTTATTCCCGATTACCAGATAGCTTGATACAGGGTACAAGATGAGGCAAAAGATGGTTTGCTTCAATCACTGGAAATAAGAAAAATCAATAAAATACAATGAATAAAAAATCCTACAACAATTAACCTAAACAAAAAAGGAAATCAAAACAAGAAAAGACCAACAGCAGCTTGTTCAACAGTTTTAGATCTCCCAGGTGTGATACCGGGGAGGAAGAAAATTAAAATTCCTTACCTCTTGAGGATAAACAGTAAAGCCCCCTCCGAGTCCCGGGCCCCCTCCAGGCTCCCTGTGCTGTTCACGACAGTATAAGCAAGTCAAGTTTTTTTTTTTTTATAACATAAATTTTATTGAGAAGTTCTGGAATTGCAATGACAAAACAAAAAGAATAATGAAAAACATAGTCCACATGTTGTCTTATAACTAACATCATATTGCTAATATATTAAAACCATTCCATTTAAATAAAAACTCCATTCCAACTCTTTTTCTTTTTTTTTTGTGATTCTGTCCAAAAATATTCACACTAGTTTCTTAATACTCAGCAATATATACAGCTTATAAAGTCACATTGCTCAAATTGCAGTAATTCACATTTCCATGGATGAACCTGAGCAGCAGGAGATATGTTAAAAGAAAATAAAATAGAAAAAAAAAAAAAACAAGTGACATTTTATAACACCTATGGTGGGGTGTCATCCCCCATTAATTCCCTGCTCAGCCAATCTTAAGGTAGCCATCCTCCCCCCCTGTACCTTTGGCGTACTGAAGAAGTATCTCTCCGGGACCTCTCACCACTTCTCCCCATCCGCTCCACACTCCACTCCCCAGCCGCACATCAGGAATGGCTTCTTTAATGTGTTCCCTTAACTGTCTGTGAATAGAATCCAGGGTTCCCAAACCTCCAGGAAGCAGTGATGTGTATCTGATATGATATGGGTCATCCGCTCATTAATGCAAATAAAGGTTATTTTGTTTGTTACATCATGGAAATTAATATCCCTACTCTTCCATCGTCTTGCGATGGTGTTCTTAGCTGCTAGAAATATCAGTTGGGCCAGTTTATTCCCCTCCCTTCCCAATTTTGAGAAGCGTGCTCCCAGGAGACAGACTGCTATTGATGGTTGTAGTGGGGTTTTGAGTATTAGCGAAATTAGATTGGTCGTCTCAGACCAAATTTTAAATACCTTAGGACAACTCCACCAAGTATGAATGAAGTCTCCCCTTCCGTGACACCCCCTAAAACATCTATCTGAGATTGTTTGGGATATCTTATTTAGTCGAACTGGAGTTGTATATGCCCGATGTAAAATCTTAAGGGAGGTTTCTAATAAACTATAATTAAGTGAACCCTTAGATAGGTTCGTTAAGGATTCAGCCCATTGATTCCCATCCCAAATTTGCCCTAGGTCCAACTCCCACCTCGATACAAAGGAAGGCCTCCAAGTGCTTGGTGGACTATTGAAGATTTGGTATATTGACCCCAAGATTCCTTTGGACAGGGCCTCACTCTTACACACCACCGACATCCAGGTTCCCTCGGGGGTCCATGGGTTCTTTGTATCTCATCAATCCAGCTCCTTATTTTAATGTAATTAAAGTGTTCCCGGTGTGGAACCTCGAAGTTCCTAATCATGGATTCTGAAGTTCTCATAATCCCTCCCTCAAACCAAGCCCCCAGCTTATCCAGACCATGCGAAGTCCAATATTCCTTGGACTCTGCAGTGATGGTGGTTAATAAGGAGGGCGATGTAAAGATCGATGTGAGGGGAGAAACCAGGTAAGTCAGTTTGTATTTCCTCCTAGCCCAGATCCAAACTCTCAGTGTAAACTTAGTTATGGGGTTCTGTATTCTAGAGTAAAAAGCGCTTGCACCTGGAGCCCACAGGATAATACCCCACGTAAGCGGGGCCATCTGCAACTCCTCTACAAAGACCCAGTTTGGTTGAAGTGGAATGGAGTGAGCTAGTGGGATAGAGGCAAGCTGGGCTGCTCTGAAGTAACTCAGGAAATTAGGGCAAGATAGGCCCCCCTTGGATTTATGTACGTACATCGTTTTTCTCGCTATCTTAGGGGGTCTATTTCTCCATATGAACTTAAACACTTGGGTCTGGAAGCGGGCCAATTCTGTATTTTTTATCTGGATTGGCAGCGTCCTGGCAAGATAGAGCAGCCTCGGCAAAATATTCATTTTAACCGTGACTACTCTACCCGTCCATGAGATATGTCGGTTTGTCCAATTTTCCAGGTCTCGCCGCAGAGCCCTATAGAGAGGTGGATAGTTAGCTTTATACAAATTAGTTAATGAGTTGGTCAAATTAATCCCTAGATATTTGATGTGTGAGGGGGGCCATAGAAATGTGTGTACTCCCTTCAGGTGATTCAAAATATCCAAAGGGATCCCAACACTCAAAGCTTCTGTCTTGTCCTGGTTTAACCTCAGGCCTGACACATTGCTAAAGACTCCTATCGTGTCCATCAGGGCGCCTAAAGAAGAGCTAGGGTTCGAAAGTGTGCAAAGCAGGTCATCAGCAAACAAGGAGCATTTTAGTTGCTGGTGTCCCACCCGCACCCCCTCTATAGAGGAGTTAACTCTGATCGCCTGAGCCAAAGGCTCAATGGCCAGAGCAAAGAGAAGAGGAGACAATGGGCATCCCTGTCTCGTACCTCTCTCAATTTTAATACAGGCCGTATGAGAACCAGGCAATTTTAGTGTGGCCCTGGGGAGTGTATAATAAGTACGCAGCAGGTTTAAGAAGTTTCCTCTGAACCCAAACTTATCCAAAGTGGCAAATAGGAAGGGCCATTCCAGGGTATCGAACGCCTTTTCGATGTCCAATGCGAGTAGGCACACAGGGAGACCCCTAGCCCTGGCCAAATGAATGACATTTAAAGTCCTCCTGATGTTATCACTAGTCTGCCTGTTTGGAATAAAGCCTGATTGGTCCTTATGTATTAAGGCGGGTAGGAAGATCGAGATCCTCTGGGAGAAAATTTTTGCCAGCAGTTTGACGTCCCCATTAAGAAGCGAGATTGGTCTATAATTTTTAGCTTCCTTTGGATCCCGGCCATCCTTGGGGAAGAGCGTCAAGTCCGCATGATTCAGCTCTGGGGGAGTTGTCTCTCCTCTTAGAATTGAATTGAAGAGACTACATAAATGGGGGGCCAGTATTTCCGAGAACTTTTTGTAATAGATGTTAGTGAACCCGTCCGGACCGGGGGACTTCCCTAGCTTCAGTTCTTTAATGGCATCTAAAATTTCTTTGACCGTCACATCTTTATTCAAATTTTGTAAGTCCAGGGGTGAAATTTGGGGCAAATCAAGGGAGTTTAGGTAGGAATGAATAACATTTTCTGAGGCCAATTTCTGAGTGGAGTAAATATTTTGATAAAAGTCCCTAAAGACCTCCTGGATTTCATTTTGGCTGTAGGTGAGATCGCCTTTCCTATTTTTGATTTGGGATACCCTGGCTTGAGCATATTTAACTTTTAAGCTCCTTGCTAGTAGCTTGTCAGGTTTATTCGCCTTAGCATAAAACAAATGTTGAGTCCTCCTTAATGCCTTATCCGTTTTTATGGTCAAAATACTATCCAGCTCTAGCCTGGCCTTATCTATCTGTTTCCTTAAAGCTATCGAGGGAGAAAGCTGATGTTGCCGCTCCAATTGAGATAGTTTCCCAGATAGCTCCTTTTCTTTTAGCCTGTTCTGTTTTCTGAATTGGGAGGCTAGCTTGATAAACACCCCCCTTATGTAGGCTTTGTGCGCCATCCAGACCCAACCCGCCCCTGTCTCCCCACCCGCATTGGACTCAAAAAATTCAACCAACTCCCTCTCAGTTTGCTCCTGGAATCTGGATTGCGAAACTAAGTATTCATTAAGTCTCCAGGTATAGGGCATCCGAAATTGAACTCCCAGGTCTACCTCTAGTGTGACCGCCGCGTGGTCCGACCAGGTGCACGGAACAATAGCCGCTTTGTTTGAGCTGTCTAGAAGCGAATTACATATATATTTAGTGTCTATACGGGAATAAGTCCCGTGTGTGGGGGAATAAAAAGTATAGTCCCTTCCTCTGGGGTGCAGACCTCTCCAGGCGTCAACCAGATCTAAGGAGTGCAGAAGTTTTAAGATTTGCCTGTTTTTTTTGGAGAAGCGAACTTCTTGTGAAGATTTAGATCTATCTGCCACTGGGTCTAATACCAGATTAAAGTCCCCTCCTATAATTAGTTTGCCCCATTCTCCCCCCTCCAGGACCCTTAAGAATCTGATCAGGGTCTTATGTGGTGTTTTCGTGGGGGCATAGAAGGAGGCTAGTGAAACTGGAGAACCCAGAATCGTCCCCTTTAAAATGATGTAATAGCCCTCCCGGTCCACTATCTTGGTTGTCATTTGAAATTGGAGGCTCTTGTGGAGCAAAATCGCCACTCCTTCTTTTTTGGAGACCTGGGTAGAGTAGTAAAAATGAGGATAATTTTTGTCGAGGTAGGTTGGGGCTTTATTCCTGGCGAAATGTGTCTCCTGTAAGAAGATCACCATGGGGTTAAGGGTCTTATAGTATAGGAAAGCCTTCCTTCGCTTGAAAGGGGAGTTGAAACCTTTCACATTATGGGTAAGTAGTGTCATTGGTGCGGTCATGGATAGACTTGAGGTGTATATTTCTGGTGCATTAATGTAGCCTTACCCTTCCGGAGGAGCGCCGAGGAGGGAGTGCAGAGCGGATTTCCCCCTCTGGGGGATAGGAGTGGTTGAGCCCGGCCAAGAAGAGGTCCAGTATGATTAGCTCTGTGGGGGGAAAAGAGGCATGAGTATAAGTAGTGCAGAGGCGGTCCCAAGAAGTCTAAGGTAGGCAGGATCATACCGGACAAGTCTGGCAGTAACTCAGAACTACTAGAACCCAACTCAATAGGCTGAAATGAGATCCGTTCCAATAGTACCAGGGGTCCTCCACTCTCTGAGGCCAGGCAACGTGGCCCACTGTCCAGCAGACAGGCCGCCGCCTTAAGCCCAGCTATGTAGAGCAAACCCTGATTTGGCTCAAAATCCCCTAAACAGCCATAGAGAAAGAGAAAACAAGAACTAGGAGGCACCAAGTGGCAAGTTTTGTTTAGGCAGTAGGGGGGAGTACAGGTGCAAGAGAGCCCATGCTGATAGGTGACAAGGAGAAGAGCAGCAATGAAGAAAACACAGAGGGAAGAGAGAACAGTTGCTGCCAAAAGGTCTGACTGTCCCAAGACCACCCGTCTTGTCTTAAACATTCTACCCTCTTGGAACCCTAGAGCCTCTGTTCCAATTCCCGCCGGCAAGGCCAAGCAAAAGTAACCTAGAAAAGTATTAAGAAAACAGAATAAAGACAGAACCATGAATAGCTTATTTAAACGTTTAACAACATAATTTTTTATCTTAACTAAAAGCAGAGTAAACCTTTAGACCCGGTCCAGTAAAGAAAGATCCTGACGGACTGGCTATACTGTCTGCATGTGTATTAAAACTTATAGCTTTATCAGTCAGCTAACACCTGCTGAAGAGGGGAGGAAAAGCAAAACATGGATTAGTAACATTCCAAAAGTCTTTGGTAAACATGGCCCGCTAAGGGCCCCAGGCTCCTTTGAGGACCTAAGTAAAAAAAGTAAGAAAAATAACCCGTCCTGGGAAAAGGCCAGGTCAGTTCCAGGTGGCTTCCATGTTAGTCTCTACCAGGGAATTTTGATATGGTGTTTTTAAGCCCTTGTAAATCCTTAGGATGCCGAAATAAGTCTTTGCTAGCCAGTTGTCTTTTCAAGCGGACCAGCCTATTTGAAAGTCACTGGAGTTGGCAGCAGCTGAATTATTGCATTTACGAGTCCATGATCTGGGAGGGTCGTCTATGAGTGGTCTTTGAGGTTTGGTCAGTGGGCTTCTTGTGCCTGGTCACTTCAGACCATTGCCTTTTCGGGAGAGGTAAAGCTGTTGATGCAAGTGATGTCGAGGTCGGGTCCCCCCCAGAGAGATCCAGACTCTTCAGAAGTTCTTGGCAGTCTTCTAGAGAACGTGTTGTATACTGGGTGCTCCCTACTGAAAAAATAAGGGCAAATGGGAATACCCAACGCTACCTGATGCCGTGGTGGAGAAGAACTTCCAGGGCTGGCCTCATCAGCCTCCGTTTTTGAAGTGTGGAAGGGGAGAGATCCGCAAAAAATTGAAGTTTGGCCCCGTCTGGGCCTGTGATAACAGCCTTCTTGCGGGTAGTTGCCAGGATTAGATCCCTTGATTGTTGGTGTAGTAGCCTTACAATGATGTCTTTGGGAAGGTCTAGGTTACGACTTCCCCCAAGGGCTCTATGGGCACGCTCCACTTCCCATTCGTGGTCTGGATGACCTGAGAGGATCTCGTCGATCGTGGCCTTAAGGTAGCGAGGAAGGACGACTATTGCCGTAGGCACGCCTCTGATCCTCAGGTTGAATCGCCTGGATCTATTCTCCAAATCCTCCAGTTTATCTTCTATGCCACAAATACGGGAGGTGTTATCCGCAATGGTGGCCCTGTCTCTCTCCTGGGCCTCTACCACTTGGTCAACGGTCTCTTCAAGTTGATGGGTCCTTTGGCCAATCTCATGTATGTCTTTCTGCAAAGATATGACCGCCCTGGCTATGTGAGAGGCCAGGAGAGCCTCAATTCTTGCCATTGAATCGCTGTTGATGGAGACTTCAGGCTGTGGGGCCCCCTCCAGGGGATCCAGGTCAGAGGTGTCAGATTGCTCCGAGACAGGGTCCTTCATCAGTGCCACCTGTGTTTCTGAAGCCTTGAAATGTTCGTCAATTTTTTTGGATGTTAATGACTTTTTGTTTTTCCCCATTTTTATGGAGCTGCTTCTACCCGGGGTAGCCATTGAGTGTCCAGACAACGGATGGATTCCACTGGGGGGGTCACTCGGTATTAGCTTTTATCTCTCAAGTATTTAGGTCTGTTGTAGTCTGTCTTGTCTGTTCATATCTAGATTCTGTACTGAGATCTTGGCATCTCTCAGGCCCTGCCGGCGGGAACTGTGCTCGGCTCCTTCAGCTACATCTCCTTAGGCTGATATGCCCCGCAGTTCAGTGCCCCCAGCAGATCTGGGTTGTGTACGTATCAGAGTCCCACCAAGTGTGATCTGTGCAAACTTTTCCGTGCAGGACTTGAAATGAGTTTTAAGCCGCACTGGTCTCAGTATGCCACTAGGCGGTGCTATTGCTTTATCCAAATTGATCAGTGAGCCTGGCAAGTTGTTTTGCCTACCCAGTCTTCAAGGTGCGGTTGCGGCAGTTATATAAGGAGGAAATGAGCTGTAGCAGTGTTGGTATGCAGATTGGGTTCAAGAATAGAAAGTGAACAAAACACAATATGGTAGTCAAGCTGCTGTTGCTATTCACAGATAGTGCACAGTCTTTATCTCCTAGGGATTCCCAGGGGGACCTCTGATCCCTGTCCTCCAAGGCCTGGGCTGTGTATGGCTCCTCAGGGGGTTTAGCTGTGGGGTTTACTGTGTGACCTGGTGGCCCCTAGTAGTGCACCTCCCTCTGCAGGGCCCTGAGTGTCCCCCTGCTGCTCCCCTGCCCTCAGGTGCGGGGCTGACGCCCGACTTACCCCCCTGGCGGTCTTCTGGGGTCTCAGGGCTCTTCAAGCCCCTTGCCAAGCTGATGAGCTGGGGATCAATGCGCCGCTGCTCCTGTCTGGCCAGCCTCACACTGCAGCACCGGCTCCCGGCGTCTTGCTGCGAACTCTCCTGCAGCAGCTGCGTCTGCACTGCCTGTCTGCCTCCCAGACACCTCCAGGGTTACCAGGGCTCCTCAGGGCACCGATCCCGGTTGTCAGCCGATGGTTGGTGCTGCAGAGCATGCAGGGTCCGGTTGGGATCCCGTGGGTAGGCCCAGGCAGGCCAATATCCCAGGTCCTCCGGCCTGGAAAGTCCCAGGCGACGGCGGAACGCGCCCAGATATTGTGGTGGAGGTGGGGGAGCCTCCTCTGGGCTTTTGTGCCATTTTCTTGGGGCAAAATAAGGGATTTATCCCATAAATAAGCCCACTCGGTGCAGAGCTCCAGCTCCGTGCACCCTCTTCCTGCCCGGCTTAGCCACGCCCCCTAAGCAAGTCAAGTTTAAGGATAGTCCAACTAGAGGTCTTCCTGAAAACCTATCCAGGGTCCCCATATTTGTAAAAAGGTTTCCACGGAGTCTGTAAGAGTGTGTGAAAGGCGCTCAAAGAGCATGATAAGATTTAACTTCTGTTTGACTGAGTGGAGGTCCAATTTATTAGGTTTTCATTGTTTTGCAATATGATTTTTGACTGCCAACATTATGTACTGCAACAATTTATTTTGTTGGGGGCTATATCTTTCCTGGCGAGATTCCCAATAGGCACACCCCTATATTCAGGGCCAATTTGGCATATATCAAATTGGAAGCAAAGAGTATGCTTTCTTGCCATAATTTCTGAGCTTTTGGGCAGTCTCCAGGCTCGAATCTACCTTTTTGGAGCTCCTAGGCTGTAAAGTCGAGGAGCCCCTGGGAATGCATGCGCAAGGTCTGCACGCACCCATTTTTCGCTTTTCTGTGTGTGTATATCGCTATCTTGCTGTGTGAGCAAATCACAGGCATTTCCGTCATTTTTACAGCATAGCTACTCATACACATGCCGAGCTATTACTTGTTCTCATTCACTTCCTCCCCCCCCCTTCCTTCTCTCTCTCCTCTCTCACTCCCTATTTCTCCTCTCTATTTTCTCCTGCCTTTTTCTGTCTCCCTCTCGCCCCTTTTATTTCTTTCATTTCTTTGTCTCTCTCTCCATCTCCCCCTTCACCCTCTCTGTCTCCCCTCTCCTCTCTCTCCCTCCCTCCTCTTTCTCTCACTCTCTCTCTGTGTCTCTCTCCATTACCCTCCCTTCTCTCGCTCTTTCTCTATCCCTCTCCCACTCCCCATTTCCTTCCATCTCTCTCCCCATATCCTCCCATATCTCTCTCTCTCCTCTCTCCCCTCTACCTTTCCCCCTATGTCTCATTATCTCTCCACATCTCTTTCCCTTCCACTCCCTCTCCCTCTCTCTTTTCCCCTCTGTCTCTCTTCCATATCTCGCTCCCTCCCCACTCTTTTCCCATCTCTAGCTCCCTCCCCCTCTCTTTCTGTCTCTCTATCTCTCTCCCCTCCCTTTCTCTGTATCTTTCTTCCTCTTCCACCCTCTCTTTCTCTCATTTCCTCCCCCTTTCTCTCCCTCCCTCTCCTCTCACCCTCTCTTTCTCTCCCTCCTCTCTTCCTCCCCCACTCTCTCTCCCTCTTCCCTGTCTTTCTTTTGCTATTTCTCTCTCTCCCTCTCCCCCACTCTCTCCCTCTCTTCCCCCTCTTTCTTTCCCTATTTCTCCCTCTCCTGCCTTTCTCTCTCCCCCTCCCTTTCTCTCTCACTCCTCCCTTTTTCTCCCTCTCCCCTCCATTTTTCTCCCTCTCACACACACATGTACATGCCTCTAACCTCATCACAGCTCCTGCCAACTGCTGTGTGAAGATCTCCTTATACTTATCTGTACCCAGCCTTGGTGAACGCCATGGCTGCGCAGGGGAAGGCTTCCTCTCATGCTGATCATCTCTCCCTCCTCGCTGTGCTCCGTTAGACATGGCTGTGCATGAGAAGGCTTCCTCTCATGCTGATCATCTCTTTTGTTGGTGTGTTGAAGAGATTATAGAGCATTCCCAGTATGCCATTGGTTAGAAAACCATGTCTTTTTAGGTTCCCCTACCAGTTAAAGAACTGGTATGATGTGTCAACCTAAAGAAGTTAAAATGTTCTTCTATAGGTAAGTCATGTAAGTCCCGAATTTGTTCAAAGGAAATTTTTCTACTATCTTGAAACCATGTGCCTTGTCCAGGTCTCTAGAGCTCCACCAATTTTTGTAGTGGGTAGTCAAAGCCTCTGGGAATTTGGGGCTTGGGAACACGAATGTCAATGGAGAAAGTGAAAGTAATAAGTTGGTTCTTGCATGTGCTCATTTGCAGCAGGACAATGGAAATGTGATAATTGGGTTTATAGGTTTTGGTAAGAAAGAGAGGGGATCATTCATCCAGACTATGCAATCCTATGAGTATGGATGAATTGCAAAATTCTCAATAAATACCCAGGATGGTTGGTGTGAGATTGAATGTGTAATGGGGATAAAGGCTAACTGTGCTGCTTTTAAATATGGATAGTGGTTTCAACCCTGAAATCTTATATGTAGCCCAAGATTGAAGGGGCAGATTTAAGTTGCAAAATTAAAGAAAGATAGTTTGTTGCTTTGTAAAAACCTTCCAGGTTTTGAGTTAAATTAATCCCTAGCTATCTGATTTGAGATTTGGGCCAAGTGAAATTAAAAGTGTCATGGAGGTCATTACTATCTTCTGGGGAAAGGTGAAATACTAAAGCAAATGCTAAAGCTTCTGCTAAAATCCTACCTGATCTCTGTGAATAATGCTTGCTAAGAATTGAGAAAATCTATTAGCCAAAATTTTTGCAAGGTATTTGATGTCATTATTTAAAAGCGAGATGGGTCACTAATTTTTCATTTCTAAGGAGTCTCTATGTTCTTTAGAAAAGAATCAAATTCCGCATTGATAATTTATGGTGGAACCCTTCTACCTTTGAGAATTCTGTGGTAAAGAATCACCAATTGGAGAGCCAAAAGAGGCATACATTTTTTTATAATAGAAGATTCCACTGTTTTAAAAGCTACATTTAATTGTGTTTCTTCAAATTCTGATCTTATTGCTAATCAAATACTAAATAAACAAAAGAAGAAAAAAGAGACTGTTAGAGAACACTTGTAAAGTATATTAAAAATACACTTTACAAAAAATTACAGCAACATAGAAATTAAATTACAGTTTAGCTGCACAACCTCAATGCTTTGTTAAAATGTATCCCATTCATGTGTGGGAAGCCAAGAAAACGTTTGAGGTTCTTCAAAATATTGTGTTATAAACAAACTACTTACAAGACATCCCCTATGTCTTGTAATCCCCTTACAAGACATCCCCATGGTCACTGTGCTTAAGGAAATCAATGGCACTACATACATGAAAGCCAATATACTGAAATGTATATTTGATAATCTGCTGTTTCTCTCATACACAGATGAATGTTTGGCATTTGAGGACTGTCTTATCCTTTCCAATGGAGTCAGACTGATGTGTTATAAGATAATTTTCCTTTGTAATAGCACAAGTGAGCTAAAATTCACTTAATACTGCCTAATAAGTATGGATCATCACATAATCATCACAAAGCGCTGTCCATTCTCATATACACATCTCAAACACTTTTAAACATATACACTAATTGACTTATCCCTTTCTTTCTGATCAACAATTGCTTTGTTTACTAATCACCAATTAGCTGATTCAAAGTGCAGGGTCTAGAGACTGCTGTTATGACAATGATGTCCTAACAAACATACAACTAAATACAGGTATCCCTGACAATTAAATTAAATGGATGTGTTTTTTGTAACAGCTATAGATCAGCTAGACCCAGACTTAGGTGTAGCCTCCATGTTTTGACTTGTACATTAAAACACAAAAGAGACTGTTTTGAAAATGTCATTTGGGATTTTCTTGAAAATATGTGCAAATATTCTATAACTATCAGAATAAACTTCAGCTAAAATGTTGCAACTTGCAAAAAAACATGAGCTAGCCAAACAAGGGACGGTCCCATTTAGTCTCCATGTATATACATCCTAGAAATCAATTAGACTGTGTGTTTCTATATACTACAAATAAAAGCCAAGGAAGGTGTAGCCCACAAACAGCAGCATTTTATCTAAACCTGATTCTAACATTTCTCATACAATTGTTAAGTTTAATGTTGAGTTACAACAACAGAATGATTGAAAAAATATATTACAATATATTTGTATAACAGTTTATTGATAACACAAACAGACATTTACTTTATAGTTTGTATTTCTAGCCTTCAGTATAGGAAGGTAGTAGATTACATGGTGGTACCTTGGCACTCATCTGCCTCAAAAATCATCAAATTTGGTATTCCATGCATTTTGACAAGGAAATAATGCCCGAGCACTCTAGTAATTTCCTTGGTACTCGTTTTGCTTGCTAAGACCTGTATGAGTCAATGTACGCTTTTCCTTATGGGAAATGTGGTACTAGTCATTTTTGCCACTCGTCTTTCCTTCTGGAACCAAGTAACGACGAGTACCAAGGTACCACTGTATATGCTTTTAAAGCTGAAGAGATTTCTTCAATTATCAATCTAAGGGCAGATCAGCAGAATTAAATATCTATGGGACAAAAATGGGGTTGATTGACTTTCATTGGATGACTTGGGTAATTTTTCCTCACTGTTAAAGGGCTGAATTACTAGTTTTTAGAAAGCAAAATAAACAGCCTTTTATATATCAACTAATATACACAATTATTCTTAACCATAAACAGCCATAGATTTGTTTCTGCAGCTTGACTGCACCATCTAGATTAATTAAAATACTGTTAGGTGTAAATAGCCAAATTAAAATCACTAGCCTGAGACAAATAAATTAATGATACAAAATGCGTTCCTGCTTTCAAGAACCTCTCCCAAATCTAGAAATAAACATCTTTAGAGGTAAATAAAAGCAAAATGGTGTTTCACACACCTGGATAATTATGTAAAGTAGTTGAAAAAGTAAAGCTCTATTTTTTTATTTTCTAAAAGCATGTTTGAACCTTATCAAGTGCATTTCTCCAAATAGGCATTTGAAAATATGAAGCTGTAGAAGTCCTTTAACCCATTATAGTAAATACATAGTGGGATACTAGGATGTGGTTAATGGGACCCAAAATCATTAATGGACATTGGATTCCATCATATTCTATTAAGCAAGATAACCCAGCTAGTTTTAATTGGTTACTTTCCTAGAAGTGATTGATGGCGTCTAATGCCCCCATTATTACCTAATGAATATTATATTGAAAAATAGAATGAAACACTGATATTTATCATTAATCGGAACGGATACTAAAGCAGATGAATATAGAACCATTTTTTTTCCATAAGATTTAACTAAAAGGGACAAAAAGAGGACATTGATCACCAGAACTGGAGTTACCTGATGTTCAAAGGTGATTTCCCCTCTAAACAATAATTCCTTTGCTCCTCTTCACTTTCTGCCATTATGGCTCATCAGTAAAGGTAACGTTCTGGTTGAAATTGTATTTATTTGTGTATCTTATTCAAGGCAGAGATTTTATGGGAGTGCAGAAAGATGCATATGTGGTCTTAACATTATTGGGTCCTATTAGACACAAGCCTAAGTGGACTTAAACATATTTAGTATCCATTATCTAATTTTCAGTCAGATAGTTTGCTGCAAATTTAAAAAACAAACAAAGAAAACAACACCTTGGGAAATTTAAAAAAAAAAATATTTGTTATTGGGCAACATTAGTTAGTGGACAAACTTGGGTGACTAGGGTCTCTACTTTCAGACAAAATATACTTTCATGATTTTATGCTGCTATCATGAACCTGCTAACTCATTGTGTAAGTATTTTGAGTAGAAAATAAATTACTTTATTACTGTAAAATAAATTACTTACCCACGACGGTCATAAATATATATATTGTTACACACATTTATTATCAGTGTACTCAAAAGCTCCAGGGCTTTTGTTACTCTAAAATTTCACTGCTTTCCTTAGTTTTGCTAAAAGTACAAAGGAAAAAATGAAAGAGAAATTATTTTTTTATTTTATTAAACCATTTTATTTTACATACAATCTTAATAGCAAGAGCTAAACTTATATTGGAAAAAAACAAAACAATATATATGTTTCCATTTATGCACAAACATGCATTAGTAATTATACCTAAACAGATGAAAAGGAAAATGTTGTAATTGAGTCAGAACAATGCATGAACCACTGACACATAAATGGTTAAAGGGCCAGTGTAAGTACCTTTTATGTTAAATCTGTGTTTTCGTTCACCATTCATTAACATTAAAAATACATGCACAAACAGCAGTAAATCAAAGCTTTACCCAGACAATATAATTTAAAAATACAGTTTACTTCATTAATGGCTGCGGCTGTACTCCTCCACACCTCTCTCAATGTCCTGAGCACTGCTGTAAGAAAGCAAACATTTAAATCAATAAAATATTAATTAGGCAGGGTTGGTAACCTGGAGCATAAGGGGCTATAGTTACAATCCAATAAGCCCCTGCATCTCCTAAGTGAAAAAATATATTTAGCATGAAAAGTACTTACATTGGACTCTTTAATTACATAACAACATCTTTGTTGGCTTTAATGACTGCTGAAATAAAAAAAAATCCCTTTAGTTATGCAAACCATACATTTACTCCTTAAAATTGATTTCACTGAATACTATAATAGTTTAAGGAAATCAATTACATTAGTCAGTGGCTTCATTTTGAGTTAAGCTTAACGTCTTGTTTAAGCCTGAACTGTTATGAATACTGTCTTTCACTACGGATTTTACAATTTTCTGCCATTTAATTAGCTGGCTAGGGACATGGAAAACTCTGTATAAACTGCAAGGCAATACTTTCCCATATCCAATAGCACCTAATCAGCCATTTAAGACATGGTAAAAACAATATGACTTGGACACAGTCCTTCAGGTATTTTCCCAATTGCTTCTGGGGAGGCTTTTAAAACAATGTACAGTAAATGAGATGATGGGTTTCACAGGAAAAACGTGAACTGAATCAAAAAGTGGCCTTTCCAATATTTTAGATTGAGCTGAATTCATGGAAAAACAATGTATGTGACTTGTAACACATCCAAAGAAAGATCATAATGTTCTTTTACCTTAAAGACCAAATGATTAATAGGTGTTTGGTTAATTGGTAATGTACATACATTTGGAATACAGCAGAAAAATGATTATGTTTATTTTTTAAGATTGCATGGACATAGCATCTTTATTCATCGACTATAATAATTCTAGTAAGTGTGTAACGCTCCATGGGAGCGTACACACCACTACTTCCTAAGTCCATACACAGCTGCACGAATGCGCAGCTCTGAATGGACGTGCGTGCATGAGCAGCTCGCGGCAGCAGCCGTGAGCGTGCCCACATGGTGTGCGTGCATTGCGCTGTGTCATCAGCAACTTTGTGTCATCAGCAAAAATGAAGACACCACACTCCAACCCCACTTCTAAGTCATTAATAAATATGGTAAAAAGGAGGGGACCTAATACTGAATCCTGAGGAACCCCACTTACCTTATTAGTCCAATCTGAGTATGTTCCATTTACCACAACCCTTTGCTTCCTGTCTTTTAGCCAGCTCTCAATCCATAAGCAAATGATTATGGCAATTCCTGTATCTCTTAGCTTGCTTAATCATCTCCCTTGTGGCACTGTATCAAAAGCCTTTGCAAAATCCAAACAGACTACATCCACTGAGTTGCCTTGATCCAAGTTCCTACTAACCTCCTCATAGAAACTAATTAGGTTTGTTTGACATGACCTATCCTTCATAAATCCATGTTGGCTCCTACTTATAATCCTGTTTGAATAGACATATTCTTGTATATTATCCCTTATTAACCCTTCTAAAAGCTTTCCCACTACCGAAGTGAGACTCACTGGTCTATAATTCCCCAGATTTGCTCTTGCTTCCTTCTTAAATATAGCTATCACCTCTGCTTTTCTCAAGTCATCTGTGTTGAGTGAGTCTTGAAAAATGACATATAATGGTTTTGCTAATACAGAGCCCAGTTACCTCAGTACCCTTGGATGTATTCCATCAGGACCCAGGGCTTTATTAACATTTATTTTTTCCAACCTCTTTTGCATTTCTTCCTGCGTTAACCAGTTACAGTATTTAGTGAAGGTAGTGTAGCCCCATTATGTTGCAGTGTCCCAACCTCCTTTGTGTATACCGAAGAAAAGAACCTATTTAGCTCATCTGCCTTTTCCTGGTCACTAATTATCAGATGGCCTGTGTCACATTGTAATGTTCCTATAGCTTCCTTCCTGGCCTTCTTCCCATTAATATATTTAAAACATTTTTTAGGGTTAGTCTTACTCTCCTTTGTAACTAACTTTTCATTTTCGAATTTAGCCAGTCTAATAGCCCTTTTGCAAGCCTTGTTTATTTCCTTGTAGTCACATAAAGCAGTCTCTGTCCCCTCTTGTTTGTATAATTTAAATGCATGTTTTTTACTCCTCATGTAAATTTTGTATTCATTGTTAAGCCACATGGGTTGTGATTTACTACTTCTACTTTTATTTCCACATGGTATATGGTGATAAGTATGTTTATTTAGTAAGGATTTAAATGTTGTCCATTTATGTTCACTATTTTTGTTCACCATTTATGTTCACTATTTTTACCTATCAGTTCCCTGTCCCCGAACCCCTCCTTAGTGCACCACATCTTTAGCCACGCATTAAGCTCCCTAAGCTCCTTCTGCCTACCTGGGCTAGCACGTGGCACTGGTAGCATCTCAGAAAATACTACTTTGGAGGTCCTTGCCTTCAGCTTATTATCTAGTTCTATAAAATCATTCTTTAGGACACTCCATCTTTCACTTTGTCATTGGTACCAATATGTATCAAGAACGCTGAATAGTACATTTGTGATTCCATTTGAATGTCTAAAAAATAAGTTAATAAATGTATTTCCTGCTCCAGTTTCTCAAAACTACATTTGTTACACTGCACTTTTAGAGTGCACAATGCATGCTCACTCTTTTAAATTAAATCCAGTTTATACATGGCTCCTTTTAAGCATAGACTTGCTGTATTTCACAGCTTTAAGCAGCACCGGATGGATTATGCAGAGACCAGGAGACCTACAAACAGACAGGACTATTTTGGGGTTACTGCTGCTCATCAGTGTGGGGCAGGTTCACTTCAACTATTGGGCTCAGATTCAGAGAAGGAAAAAATTGCTTATTCTTATGTCTCTCCACCACAATGACCAGGAGTTTGATTCAATTGAGCAATTGTAAGTTACTGGAGCAGTAAGTGAGGCAGTAAGTTCATTTGCTATTCAATTGGCGTCTTTTTGCAGACTCCAAACGGTTTACGGTTATGGCTTTGAAAACCTTGCGGTTGTTAAGCCCGAAACTTACAGCAACCCGAAGCCTTTAATTTTTCACGTCTTAAAGAGTTCCGATCGCTAATATCGCGAAATCGCTATTCAACTGCTACAATTCCCCAAGCCCTCAAATGTTTTTACACCCATAAACGGCACATGTAGGAGAAAATCCTACGAGTACTAGAGAGGACCCACAAGGGAGTTTAACCACTGTCCGTAGCACTTTAAATGCAAATAAAAAATCACTACTGCACTGTAAATGACGGGGAAAGCGGTGAAAGACATTAGAATTAATCTCAATCTCGCAAATCGGCAATAACATTTTTTTTTTATGTGTCATTTCGGGGTTATATGGATCTTGGAAATTAATGAGCCAATACATATCAGGCCACCCTCATGAACTAGAACAGTATTGGCATTAATTTTGATTATTTTGTATTTTGCGGTTTTGCGAGTCCGATCGCATATTGGACCCACAAACGCTAACTGATTGACATGTAACCTCCATGTTTTACTGTCATAATGATGGCGGTCTCTTTTTCTATTGGCTGTTTCGAAATGGGTAGTTAAGGCCTTGCTTAATTGATCATGTTCCTGCCTAGACCTCTAGCTACGAGTGCATTGTTTACGGTTTCGGCGTTTGGCCCCTAACTTGTGGGCTTGTTTAGTTTAATAGCACCGGAAGTGTAGCAGAGTTCAAGCAGACATACGGCCTGTATACTGCAAGATGCAGGCTTCTAATTGAATCTGGCTCCAGGTAAGGAGCTTTTTAAAACCATACACATTTATTTCTACAAGATGTGGGCATTAAAGTTGCACTGGAGTCCAAAACTTTATACAATGTATTTAAAAGATCATGTTTTTAAAAATGTATATTTTTCCCATGTAAATAAACATAACAACTTTGTAATATATAAAAAATCCTCTTTTTATTGTATGATAGAAAGCTGCGAACAACATTAACCCATAAAGGCATTGTAGCAGTGATCTCATTCAAGGGGAATGCAAGGGAAGGGAGATTCTCCGGTATTTCTTTACAGAGAGAGTGGAGTTTTCTTTTTAGTGCCTCTCCAGATGTAATCAGATGCGTCTCCATTATATTGTCTGATCAATACACCTAGATCGATATCAGAAACCATGGTGCCTCACAATAGTTGGCTGTCAGATTTATGTAATGAACCTCATCCTTTAATTTATAAATTTTCGTCTGGGTGAATAGCACATATCACTATTTACTAACTGTATATTTTACCTACAATCCAAATTCCGAAGTGATTATCGACCATTGGGGAAAAGAAAATAATTGCCTTTTTTTAGCCTTCCTCTATGAGGATAATAAGCAACAAGGTGTGTGCCCAAATATGTGATTATCCAGTAATTTCCAGTATTTTACACATGCTCTTACCTCTGTAAAGTGAGGTCTACATGGCCTTTTTGCCTCTTGTTCTGAAGTCTGATATATTCTGGGTTTGCAATTATAAAATTCTGGTAACATTCATCAAAATTGGAGTTATATCCACACCCAAATCATTGAGTAATACCAGAAGAAGGAAAACAACTAACATTAACGTGATTCATGGCTGGAAGTGTGACTTTATGAAACTTATCTACAATTATTTAATAGATATTTCTTAGAATTATATTGATATATGTTTATGCATATTGCCTTACAATAACCAAAATAATATTTTTAACAAACCTAGTAATATAGGCCACCATACAAATATCCTTTCAGTGCTTTGACCACAAGCCCGGAGTGCCTGTCCCCTAACTATTTTACAAATCCCTATCACACATGCATCCCATAACAATATCTGGCCTTGCTGAGGTTAACTTAAAAGTCTTTCCAAGTGCCCCAAATATTAATGTGCCCTCTGGCATCTATCATTAACCCCATATCATTAGGTCCTCAATACATACTTAACTGTTACCATGGGAGTCCTCATAGACCCCATGCCACCTAACATTAACCCTTGTCCCATAGGGGTTCTCAAGGACCACCATAGCACACTTACTACCACCATATGGGTCCATATTTAATCCCCATGGAACCTAACCACCTATCTCTAACACTACAGACAAAAAAAGGACTAACAAGAATAAAAATAATACACATGTACGGGGGAAAACACATACATTACCTATCCTTTCACGCCCTCCAGTAATGATCATTGAAGTAATGGTCCTCACTCTAGAGCCCTGGATAAGCAGGCACATCTATGTTGATAGAAGATTCAGTCCTCTTCAGTCTTGATGGAAGCCCATGTTCCGCATCTTGAGTCTGTGGCGATGAGTCTCTGCCTAAAAAACCTGAAGCAATAAAAAAAAAAAAAACTACTAACAGAGCTCTGAGGTGTACCCGCACTGTCTAACAGTTTTTAGAGAGCACCTCAATCATATTTCAGGCAATCGGTATCTAGAATTTAGATTACCCCCACTCCATATCTGACCGGTTACATTTCCAACCAATCAGAATTCACAGATTTTCAGTGCTAGAGGTTATGAAGTGGGAAATCCTGGTGAATCCCCTGGCTCATAGTATGAAGCGCGTAGGAATAGAAAGTCCTGGGGATCCCCTCACTCATAGTAGGTAGCAGGTAATGGGGTTAATATACGTTTTATGTGGGTCCAAAGGGACCCTATGGTTATAGTTATGAATACTATGGGGGTCAGTGGAGACAGCTATGGTATAGGGTTATTGTTAGGTGCCACTGGAGTTTGTTGAGGACACCTGTGGTATGGGGGATTATATTACATGCCATGGAGGTCTATTAAGACTCCTATTGTTATACTTTAGATTGGGGATCCCTGGACTCATATGGGTTAGCGGTTATCCACTGGCTCATAGTAGGTAGTGGGTAGGAATCCTGGGGCATCCCTGGCCTCATAGGGGGTAGCGGGTCACAGGCAGGGGGTTCATAAACCCCTTGCATTAGTTTTCATCAGGGGAGATTGGTTTATATAGATACACTAGTAACTTGCCCATCATAAATTATGGTTACATAGAAGGTGTAAGAAAGAAGGGGGTGTTTGGATATGTTGTGCAACATACCTGAATGTGTCTATGACGGACTCTTACTACCATGGTAGTAAGATCGTAGACATTATTTGGATGCCTACAGTTTTCTTTCCTTTTTTTTTACTAAAACCTGGGCACCCAATCATATGAGTTAACTCATACTGCAGGAAGAAAAATATTTCTACACTTGAGTGAAGCTTTAATAAGTTTGGTTCAGTGGGCAGTGACCATAAGTATATAATTTACAGATACAGCTCTTACTGACTGTAAAAAGGCAAGGACTGTATAAGGGAATAAAATAAACCATTTCAATATTAATTATGTCGTTTTTAAAATCATTCACACTGAATTTATGTTTGTAGGCTCTTGGCTTTAAGGTGTTCCAAATTAAACTAAATTTTCTATTTTTAAAATATATTTATAAATGTCCATTAGTCAATAACAGTAATAGACACCCTTTCACATTGATGCAATGACATAACCCAGCAGACGTGAGGAGTAAAGTGATCGGTGGCGATGTTCTATGGAACATCTGCACAGTAGTGTCATAAATTTAAATATGGTACTACCTACAGTATGATAAAAAATAAAGAATTATCAGCACCATTTCAAAAAAAGGAAAGTAGAAAAAGTGTATTAATAAAGTTATAATGGCTGTACCTTTCAAAGTCATAAAAATAATGGTATCACTGTAAAATAAGGGGAAGCAGTGTGTGGTGGGTCCATATGAAAAATATCAATTTCGGCAATAAAAGCTTTTTTGGATAGGGAAAATTGGTATGTCTTTGCAGAGATTCTGCAGTCTACATATAAAGAAAAGCAATAAAAAAGTGAGAAATCGTACACCATTTTAAGATCACACCTAATCATGAGTTTAAGAAATAATGCACATTTATTATACAAATTTCTCCATATCAACATAAGTTGTAGGACTCTCTATAAATCAAGAATATATGATTTTTTGTGTATTTAAAGCTTTCCTAAATGACTGAAATAAAAGAAGTACATCAGATAGTCAGTTGATAATTTACATATAATATGTTTTGATTATGCTGGTTTAGAAGATAGACAGTAATACTCCAATTTTATCATTGCCTACTTTTGCTCATAGAAAACATTTTAGAGGTGGGAGAAATGGGATAATGAAAGAATCACTACATTATAGATGACGTCTGTTGCCTTGTCCAATGAAATTATAAGCTCAAATACCCTAAGTTTTGGACCTGGACATCGGCCCAAACACACCAGCCTATCCAGGAATCTATCACCACACCTCTCGCAAGAGTTCAGGTGGTCATAACAACACTTATCACTGATGAAGCTATAACAAGAAACAGCGAAACACGTTTGATCTTTATCTTTGCAATTTGTCAAATAAATCTTTTTATTATATACGCAGATCGGTCCTTTCCTTTTTTTGCTTCTTGCCCTGGTTTGCCGCAAGGCGTATCCAAGATACCCCTAGCCGCCACATAGCCAGTTTTAAACTCAAGTAGATACTAATTAATTTGACTGACAGTACAACAGAGAACTGATGAGCAGAAGGGGCAGTAGAGAACCGTCAAAATCAGGATAACAACGGGAGGATCCAATCTCTAAGTATCACACATGTTCCGTTAATACCTCATACCTCTGAGGTCTCTCCAGGTGAGAGAAGAACAGGTTGTGCTGAATTTCCCCTAGACTTGAAATCATAGGAGTAATCTGCACCAGGAGATCCTCGCGCTTTCTCTCCTACCCCTCGATTTTCCAGATCTACATTTGTGATTCAACAGAGCTACCAGTGTATCCTCAAGAAGCAGGAGATCGCCACCAGCAGACTCTGCATTCGGCATACCCGCCGAAGACTTCAACCGCACCTTCAAGAGTCTTTCAATCAGGATTGAGAGACGTTTAATTTACGATTATAACTGTCACTTAACTTTCACACTCAGGCCTAATGCTATTGGTCGAATGTGTAAATTGAGACTTGTCACCTTATATCTTACTAGTTACACAACGTTAGTGTTAATGCTAATCCAGAAACACAGATTTACCAGTGATTGTCATATGGGAATTTATTATAACAAGACTTGGTAACTAATTTGGAAATTATATATTTCCATTTCCCTATTAACCCTAAGACTAACAGTGCTGATTTTGAACGTTTGTCCACTAACAAAGAAATCATCAGTATATAATTTTAATGGTAGGTGTATTTTAACAGTGAGAGACAGAATAACAAAAAAAAAAAAAAAACAAGAAAAACGCATGTCAAAAAATGTATAGATTGATTTGCAGGTCAGTGAGGGAAATAAGTATTTAATCCCCTATCAATAAGCAAGATTTTTGACTCCCAGGTGTCTTTTATACAGGTAACAAGCAAAGCTTAGGGTGTGCTCCTAATCTCAGCTTGTTACCTGTATAAAAACACCTGTCCACAAAAGCAATCAATCAGATTTCAAACTCTCCACCCTGGCCAAGACCAAAGAGCTGTCCAAGGATGTCAGGGACAAGATTGTAGACCTACACTAGACTGGAATGGGCTACAAGACCTTTGCCAAGCAGCTGAGTGAGAAGGTGACAACAGTTGGTGTGATTATTTGCAAATGGAAGAAACACAAAATAACTGCAATCTCACCATGCAAGATCTCACCTTGTGGAGTTCCAATGATCATGAGAATGGTGAAGAATCAGCCCAGAACTACACGGGAGGATCTTGTTAATGATCTCAAGGTAGCTGGGACCATAGTCACCAAGAAAATAATTGTTAACACACTACGCCGTGAAGGACTGAAATCCTGCAGCGGCCGCAAGGCCCCCATGCTCAAGAAAGCACATTTACAGGCCTGTCTTCTTCCCTCAGCAAGGGCATTGAAAATGGGTCGTGGATGGGTATTCCAGCATGACAATAACCCAAAACACACAGCCAAGGCAACAAAGGAGTGGCCCAAGAAGAAGCACATTAAGGTCCTCCAGTGGCCTAGACAGTCTCAAGACCTTAATACTATAGAAAATCTGTGGAGGGGTCTGAAGGTTTGAGTTGCCAAACATCAGCCTCGAAACCTTAATGACTTGGATTTTGGAGAGGATCTACAAAGATGAGTGGGACAAAATCCCTCCTGAGATGTGACCTGGTGACCAACTACAAGAAACGTCTGACCTCTGTGATTGCAAACAGGGGTTTTGCCATCAAGTACTAAGACAAAGGGGGTCAAATACTTATTTCCTTCATTGACCTGCAAATCAATTTATACCTTTTTTTGACATGGGGGGGGGGGGGGGGCGGTTGTTATTCTGTCTCTCACTGTTAAAATACACCTACCATTAAAATTATAGACTGATCATTTCTTTCTCAGTGGATACACGTTCAAAATCAGCAGGGGATCAAATACTATTTCCCCCCACTGTAATGACAATGAGGTACTGTCAAAAGTGGGAGTCAGTCCCAAAGTCATAGCTTGTCTGTGGTCAGAGGTAAGTGGTCATTCCAGGAAGATCAAACAAAAGATCAGTCCAGGCACTAATCCCAGGAGTAGTTGATATTGAAAGTCAATACTCAAAACCAAGAAATGTGAATCAAGGAATCAAAAGGGTGTAGAACACGGCTTACATGTGGATATGCCAGCAACTCAGCAAATACCTCTACCGTATTATGATGAAGAATAACTATACAGTTATAAACATAACACTATACAGTATAAGGATGCTGAGTGTTTATATATTGATAATGATCACAATGTTACAAATGATGAAGCTGAGTATAAGTACACTGATTAATGCTTACACTGTACTGTACAATGTTGCTGATTATACACTGACTAGAATATTGCCCGTCAAAAAATGACGGCAATTAAATTGTAAGTGAGCTAATGCTATGGTGTATGGTAATAAAATAAATAATACATTAATAAATGAATACACTTTACCAATTGTGAAGTAATATATGCAGGAAGCATTGTGTTGAAGAGCTTGCAATCTGTTTTGATGTTGCTGCAGCATACAATGTGTGTTTTCAGTGCTGTGGAGCTGCTGTGTAAGTGTCATGAATGTGTGCAGTGTGTAGTGTAAATAGTGTGCGTGCGCAAGGAAAATCCGTTAGGGTAGCTGTGTACCGGATTGTGTAAGTTAGTGTAAAATGGCGCCTAATGTGTGGTTGATTTTGCGTCCTTGTACTTGGATCTCATCTGGCTTTTTTGGTAAATCCGTATGTGTTTGGTGGTGTTTTGCGTCTTTAGGGTCCTGTAGCCTCTTTTTCGTTTTTTTCGGCGGCCATTTTTTTCTCTCGCTTAAGTGATTTTCGGGTGTCTAAACTCTGTAATTTGGACTTAAATGGAGGTGTAACTTCACTTGCAGAGGTCCTGGGTGCCCCCCGTTGCTGGGGGTAAGCTTTGTATGTGTTTGTTGTGTGTATTTATTGTGTTTCTAATGTTTTCAGGTTCGGCCGTTAAAGTTGTATCTTTGCGAGGTCGGAGTGTTTTTTTTTTCTAAGTCCCGCCTCTCGTATTTGTTTGTCGTAAGTCTGTAAATGTTGCGAGGTCTGCAGTTGCTGTCAAGAAGCGCCTTCGGCGCTCCATTCCAGCAACTGAGGCCCTCGCTTCGCGAGCCCGCAGCGTTAGCAACGACCCGCTTGCTCACAACTATATATGTGATAATACCCACACTGCATTTTACAGTGATTGTGAGTTCATTTGCACATACCGTTAACACTCTGGGTTGTATAATATTGCAAATCTACACTTCATCTTCTCCTACTTTTATATATTCTTAACGAGAGTCAATGGAAACACAGATAGGCGCTCCTTGCCAGCAACTGCGACCCTCGCAAACTCACTCCATGCAAGCAACTGCGACCCTCGCAAACTTTACAGCGTAACGCAAACAACATACGACATAGCAACTGCGACCCACGCAAACTTTACGTCGCAACGCAAACAACAAACGAGACACGTTACCACTCATTACGACTTCGCAAAAATCGTCCGCAACCCGCGGACAGGAAAAAATGTAAAACACAATAAATACACACAACACATACATAAAAAGCTTACCTACAGCAAGAGGGAGCATCCAGGACCCCAAAAAATGAAGTTACACCTTAATTTAACTCAAAATAAAAGAGTTTAGACACTAAAAAATGCTTTAAGCGAGAGAAACAATGGCCGCCGAACAAAACGAAAACGAGGCTACAGCACTCTAAACACGCAAAACACCTACGGATATTCCGATACAGAAGTATACCACACATTACCCGCCATTTTAGAACAATGCAGAAGTACACAACTACGCTAACGGTTTGGTCCCGCGCACGCACACTTTTACACGACACACTGCACACATTCATCACGCTTACACAGCCGCTCCACACTACTAATGCTGCAGCAACATCAAAACAGATTGCCAGCTCTTCAACACAATGCTTCCTGCATATATTACTTCAAAATAGGTAAAGTATATTACTTTATTAATCTATTAGTTATTTTATTATTATACACCAAACAGCATTAGCTCACTTACAATTTCATTGCCGTCATTTTTTTTTTTTTTTTTAACCATTCTTTTTTTTTATTGGTCACTTTTGAAAAGAATAGAAATTCCACAGTATATCAGTATGCCATGATTCGCAGATCAGGCTGTTTCAAACTATTTCACAATTTGAAAAAAAATAAAAATAAAAAATGTAGACTCTAGCTTAGTAGAGTGAAAATTAGTCATTAAAGCAAAACATACAATAATCATATTCCATTTAAATTTTAATTTAAAGTTTGTGACCTTCACACCTCTTATTCCTTTTTCTGTTCCCTTTTTTAACAAATTAAACTTGAATTAAATCTTCAACCAAAACTAAACTGTTGGCAGCTATTAGCTATCTTAGGAAATCCGACTTCCATCTTTCTAAGTCGATTTCCCCGCTATTATCTTACCTCTTCGGTGCTAGAGATTCTTGAGTGTTCCCCAGTCCAGCCTCCCAGACCTCATCTTCCCCTCATTCTCTTTCTCTCCCCGGGACATCAGATCCCTGCAATTCATCTTTGTTGACCTTGATATGTGACCCAGGGCTCCCAGATTGCCAAGTATTTGTCCATAGTGTCAGCTAGTGTGTGAGATATTCTTTCGTATAGCATAATTTGATTTAATTTACTGGTTATCTCTAAAGGTTCTATATGTTCTGCTTTCCATCTTTTAGCTATGCAATTTTTAGTCGCCAAACATATAAACTGCATCATCTTGTTTTGGGTAGCCGTTAAGGCTTCCATGCCTAGTCCCAGCAGACATACCTCCATCTGAGCCTCCAGATCTATTTGAAAAATAGTGGATGCTAAACGTGCACATTCCTGCCACATCCTTTGGGCTTTGGAGCAAGTCCACCACATATGTATGAAAGTGCCTCTCAGGTTGCATCCTCTATAGCAATTCGGATTTTGTCCTTCCTTCCACTTAGCAATCCGGTCCGGGGTTATATAAGCCCTATGTAAAATCTTTATGGATGTCTCTAGCAGGCTGTAATTTAGCGAGCCCCTAGTCAATTCCCTCCAGGATTTTTTCCACTGTGTTATTTCCCAGGTATGTCCTAAATCTTTCTCCCATTCCTTCATGAATTTATCCTTGGGATCTATTTTTGGTTTATTAAATTCTGAATAGAGCATGCCCAGTATTCCTCTTGTTAAAGGCGCTGTACTACATAATTTTGAGAACCAAGTATATTTCGGAATGCCCTGTTGTTTGACCAGGGAGCTCACCAAATGACTAATCCTACAAAAGTTATAGTGCTCCTCCAGTGGAAGATTATGTTTGTCTCTTAGACTTACATAGGAGAGAGAGCCCCCCTCTGTTACCCAGCTCCCAATTCTCCCTAGGTCTCTTGAAATCCACCATTTCTTTTGAACGTTCGGATAGGGGGGTCCGAAATTCTGGGTGCGGTATTAGGGGAGCCAAGGGAGACAGTCCCCCCAAGATCCCATGATTTGTTTGAGCCCATCTACAGCACTGTAATGACAACCTGATTATCGGGTTTTGTAATTGTCTAAGTACCCCTAATGGCTCTTTTAGCCAGATTACTTGTTCCCAAGTGTAGGGTCGTAAATTCTGTTCCTCTATATAGACCCAGCTTGGTTTATGATCCCGTGAATGGATCCTAGGGATAACTGCCAATTGAGCTGCGCGATAATATTGGATGAGATTAGGGCACGATAGGCCCCCCCATCTTTTGTGTCTAGTCATTATCTGTTTCGCTATTCTATGCGGCTTGTATTGCCAGATGTATTGGAATATTACTTTTTGGAATTGTCTTAATTCTTTTTCCGGGCATCTAACTGGCAAGGATCGAAACAGATAGAGAATTTTCGGTAGCAGATTCATTTTTATGGAATGTATCCGTCCTAGCCAAGATAGTTTGAGTCTGGACCATGAGTTCATGTCATTCTTTAATTGTTTGATAAGAGGGTCATAATTAAATTTATAGAGATCCCCTAAGTTTCTTGTAAGATTAATCCCTAGGGCCCTTATTCAATTGCGATTTGGCCAATTGAATAGTGCTCTAAATAAGCACATAACATATTTTTTTAAATACGTTTTTAGTTAGTGAAAACCTTGCTTTTGGATAGATGTTTACTAAGTAAAAACTTCTTAAAAAAAATATGTTATGTGCTTATTTAGACCCCTATTCAATTGGCCAAATTGCAATTGAATGAGGGCCTAGGTATCTAATATGGGTCTTTGGCCAAGTGAACTGATAATTATCTATCAGGAAAGTCTCTTCTCCCTTGGTTAAATTTAAGGCTAACACCTCTGTTTTAGTCATATTTAATTTAAGGCCTGAGATTGAGCTAAAGCTGTCAAGTATTTCAAACAAAGCCGGGATCGAGGATGTAGGATCAGTGAGAGTGCAAAGGACATCATCCGCAAACCAGCTACTTTTAAACTGAGTTGATCCAGCCTGTACTCCTTTTACTTGGGCAGAAGCCCTGATCCTCTGAGCCAGAGGTTCCACTACCAGGGCAAACAACAGCGGAGATAGCGGGCAGCCTTGTCTCGTGCCCCTCTGTATATCTATAGTTTCTTTGTTCTGACCTGACACTTTAACTTCCGCCTTAGGTTTTTTATAAAGTGTTCGAAGCAGGTTCACAAACGTGTGTGAGAAACCAAACTTTGCTAGTACTTCTCATAGATAGGGCCACTCCACAGTGTCGAAGGCCTTTTCTATGTCTAGGGCCAACATGCATAAGGCAGAACGTTGTTGTTGGGCTATATGGATTAGGTTAGTCACCTTGCGAATATTATCTCCTGCCTGCCTATGGGAAATGAAGCCCACCTGGTCCGGGTGAACCAACTTTGGGAGAAATCCTGCTATCCTGTTGGCCATAATCTTTGTTAATAGTTTCAAATCAATATTGAGTAGTGATATGGGCCTGAAATTTTTCACTTCTAATTTATCTTTACCCTCTTTTGGGAAAAAGACCAAATTGGCTTGGTTAAATTCCACTGGTATTGATTTACCTTCTAAGATATAGTTAAAAAAGGTGGTTAAGTGTGGGGCTAGGATATGAGAGAAAGTTTTATAATATTGTGCCGTGAATCCGTCCGGTCCGGGGGATTTGCCGGCCTTCGCATCCTGTATAGCCTGATTCACTTCTTCTAATGTGATCTTGGAATCAATTAACCCGTTATCCTCCTCCGTTAAACTGGGGAGATCGCAAGAATTTAGGAAGTCCCTTATGGCATTTTCTGTTGCTGCTCTATGGGAGGTGTACAATTTACCATAAAAATTTTTGAACACTTCTTGAATTTTCTTGGGGCTAGATGTTATTTGTCCTAGGGTATCTTTTATCTGGTATATTTTTGATTGGGCAATTTTATTTTTCAATTTGTTGGCCAGCATGGTGTCTGGTTTATTCGCCCTAGCGTAGAACCTCTGGCCCGTAAAACGCAAGGCTCTTTCAGTTTTAGCTGACAGAATTTGATCTAATTCCACTCTCACCAACTCTATTTGTTGTCTTAGTGCTTTCGTTGGATTTTGTTGGTTTACCTTTTCTAATTCCACAAGTTTTTCTTTTGCTAACCTCTCTTTTTGATTTTGTTGTTTTTTATGTTGAGCTGCAATTTGTATACATGTCCCTCTAATGCAGGCTTTATGAGCCAACCATACCCAATCCGGAGATATATTCTCAGTTGTATTTTCTGTAAAGTATCAGTCCAAAGCCGCCGCTACTCGGTCTCTTAAGTGAGGTTGGGTGAGAAGCATTTCATTTAATCTCCAACCTCTGGCTCCCCCCAGGGTCCCCCCTAATTGAATTTTGAGGCAAACATAAGAGTGGTCTGACCAAGAACACGGGTATATCTCTACTCCATCAGTCTGGTCAATTAAATTTGTTCCTATTAAGAAGGTGTCTATTCTCGAGTAAGTTTGATGTACTGTGGAGAAAAATGTATACTCCCTATCCAAAGGGTGGCTCTCTCTCCATATATCTGTCATCTGTAATCTCCTTAGTTTAGCTTGTATTAATTCTATTTTCTTGGAGAATTTGTCTCCCATTGAAGTTCCTGTGCGATCTAGGGATGGCCTAAGCACTAAATTTAAATCCCCCCCTACAATAATGTATCCTAATTCCTTGGATTCCAAGAGGCGGAGTAATCGTAAGAGACAATTATGAGGGGATGTGTTTGTAGAGTATAATGAAATAAGCGTGGTTTTACTATCATGTATTGTGCCTGTCAAAATAATAAAGTTTCCTTCCGGATCAATGGTCTTGTTACTAAGAATAAAGGGGAAATCCCTGTGTAGCAGAATAGCCGTTCCAGCCTTTCTTGAGGTCTGTGTGGTAGCATATATGTGAGGATAGTTACCATGTATATACTTTGGGATATCATTCAATTTGAAGTGAGTTTCCTGAAGGAAGATAGCTGCCGGATTATGGGTTTTATATGTTAGGAAGGCTTTCCTCCTCTTAAAGGGTGAGTTGAATCCTCTAACATTATGAGTTATAAAAGTGTATCCTACTTTAGCCATCTGTTTTGGAGAGAGAAAAAAGCATATAGATAGTACTTACTTTTGAAACCAATGATCCCTGGTTTTTTGAGAAAGCTGGACCAAGCAAGACCCTCCTTCCTGCACCTCTGAGTTGTAAGTTTCCATTCTGTGACACTGCCAAAAAAAACAACTAACCAAAAAATGGTAACAATATTTTCAACTAAATTAAAACATTCTACAAATCTGAGTATCTTTGTGCTCGTTCCCCAGCATCCTTGTAGATGCATCTTAGTAATTCTGGACTGAGGAGAGAGAACCTTCCCTGTCTCCTTCATGCCAGTATGAGGAATGCACAGTATGTATAGCTACGTTAGGCTATTATAATGCCCTCCCTTAAACGCTCTTTGCTTAATCACCGCATGGTCCCACCCTCTAGCTCTTTTTTTTTTTTTATGTTTCCCCACTGCCCCTATTTTTTTTTTTTTTTTTTTTTTCCATTATCTTCAGATTATTTCCTCTCCTTTTTAATAATTCCTCATACCCCCAGTTGTCTGCTGCCCTTTTCAGACCCTCCTCACATTAATAATGCTGTGTATGTAATAAATCTTTTAGTTGTCTAGAAGACCAAGAGTTACTCAATCCCTTTAACCTTAATCTCATTAATTTATCCTTCTAAACAAATAGATGACCCTATAGTTTTAACAATCTATACCACAGGTATAAAAGGTAAAGGGCCCTGTAGCCTCCCCATGCCTCGTCCATACTCCCCAAGACAGATGTTTATTCGTAGAATTGTACGCCTGGCATACCTTTATAGTTGCTTTAAGATCTAGCGGTATTAAAGCCTCCTTAGCTTTAGCCCAACAATTAAGACTTTTTATAACAGAGTCTCTATACATTTGACAGTCTAGGCATTGGTAGTATGAGGTATCTTAGGGTTTCCTGAATAATCCATACTCCCTAAGTCAGGGTCTAGATAAGGCAAGATTTCCCCGCTTATATTTTCTGAGGGAGTCCCTCTGTTGCAAGTCCTATTTTACGCCTTTGTGGAAGTGGAGTCTCTTGCCACTGTCTTTTTGGGCTCCTTCGAGGGGAGTCTTGTTGTTGTGAGCCTCGTTCTGTTGGTGTGATTAGTTCCAGTTTTTGTAGTATTCGCATACACTCTTCTAAGGTTTTAGTAGAATAAGAAGTTCCTTTTACTTGAAACAGGAGCACAAAGGGGAATCCCCATCTATATGCAATCTTGTGTTGTTGCAGAACTATCAGCGCCGGTCTCATCTGTCGTCTTCTCAAGAGGGTGTTGGGGGCCAAATCTGCATATATCTGTAATACAGAGCCATCTGGGCCCTTAATTTCTCTGCATTTTCTTGCCGCTCCCAGTATAGCGTCTCTGTCCCTCTGACGAAGAAGCCGTATAATCACATCTTTGGGAATATTAGGAGCTGAAGTAGCCCCCAGGGCCCTATGTGCCCTTTCAATTTCCCATTCTGCCTCTGGTACTGTTGGGGTCAGAGAATTAAACGTTGCTTTGATGTAGGGCAAGAGGTCCGTCACTGTTCGGGGTATCCCCCTTAATCTTAAGTTATGTCTCCGGCTCCGGTTGTCCATGTCTTCCAGTTTCTCGGCCATTTCTGCTATCTGTAAGGAATGTTCTGTCACAGCCGATCCCATCTGGTGTTGTGTTTCTCCCAAATCATCTACCAAGGTTTCTAAGAGATGGGTTCTTTGACCCAGATCGTGGATCTCTTTTGAGAGCTCTTTTTTGATGCTGTCTAATTTGCTTTGCATGAGTTCCGCTATCTGAGCCATTGACTTTGCAGATATGTCCATTGAAGTATTACTGCTTTGTTCCATATCTGACTCAGAAGGTCCTGAGTCCGCTGGATCGCTGTCTGAGGTTTGTTTTTGATTGGCCATAGTTGCTTGAAAATGTTCTTTGATGTTTTTGGAATGTTCTGACCGTTTGGGTTTAACCATGGTTCCGGTTCAGAGACACATCTGCACTATCAGTATTGCAGCTCTTTGTCACTATTTATATCTGTAAGCAGTATTTTAGCTAACAATGCTGTCCTTAATTCTGGGGTCCCCTAAGCATAAACTTCTTATGATTTACTGATTCCACATTATATAGAAGTTCTGGAGTTTTGTGTGAAGCTGGAGGCAGTGGTGCATTTATTCATTTAGTCGGTGGGACCCAGGTTTGCGGCTGCTTGTTAAGCCATATTTATATTTTTTTCTGTCAGTCTCTTTACCCCTCTGCCTCCCTTCATTGGGTTAAAGCTTGTCATTGCCGTCATTTTTTGACGGGCAATTCGCTCGTTTTTTATAGTTTCAAACTCCAGATTCCTCTTTGAGATATAAATGTTTTTAGTGCAGAACATGCAATCATGTAATTATTTATTGTTTCTTTATATCCATACTAATTGTTTTTCAGTATTTTACATAATGTGCCTTAAAAATAATTGCTTGTTTATGCTTTGATTCTACATTGTGGCAATTGGCTGTTTTGAAATATATATTTCTGTGAAGCCAGTTTTCTGGAAATAGTTGTTTGAATTTTCTAGTAGTGATAGATATATATTTGGTATATTTTTGACCTGATTACATGGCTCCTGTACAAACTCCAGTAAAGGCTTACTCAGCCCAATTGGAGCTTTCACAGATACATTTGCTGAGCTATTCCATAGGAGACTCTTTGTCTGAGTAATCTCCCTACCAAAGTGATGCAACACTAACCTACTACCTAATGTGAACACTAACAGCCTCCCACTCATATCTATCTATCTATCTATCTATATATCTATCTATCTGTCTATCTAATTAATTTGGCATAGTTTAGACCATTGCACTGCTTTAACATAAATTTTATAAAATACAAATGCACTACCCTACAATGAGACAAACTGCCACAAAATAGCAATCACAGTCTCCCTCTGAGAACATTAGTAAATTTGGCCCAATGTAACATGCAACTGCAAGAAGATGCTGTGAAAGTATTGGTTTCATTGCGCCAACAACAAAAAAAAGCAGTTGCCAGTAGACTGGAAAAGATAAAAAAAGTGCTCCAATTATAGAACAATTGCACTTATTTCGCATGCTAGCCATGTAATGATTAAGATCCTGCAAGCTCGGCTCTAACAATATGTGGACCAAGATATCAAATTGCCAAAGTACACTATTTAATAGAGAAAGAAAGATAATTTCAGTAAAATATTAACTTATGCTTCCTAGACTATTCTAAAGCCTCTGACTGTGTGGATCACAACAAAATGTGGCAAGTTCTTAATGAGATGGGAGTACCAAACCATCTCATGCGCCTCCTGAGGAATCTGAATGTGAACCAAGAACCCATGGTCAGAACCGAACATGGATCAACCGAATGGTTCAAGATCGTGAAAGGAGTGCGACAAGGTTGTATATTGTCACCTTATTTATTCAGTTTATACGTGGAATACATCACCCATAAGGCCAGGCTGCACAAATCCAAAACCAAAATTAATATTACTTGGAGACTCATCAAAAATTTCAGATATGAAGTTGATAGTACTCTGAGGGCTGAAGGCAAGAATGAACTAAAAAGATTATTGATGAGGGTGAATGAAGAGAGTGCTGCTCAAAGTTAAAAAGACAAAAATCATGGCAAACAGAAATGTCAGTTTCTGGCAAGTTGACAGATAAGTGGAGGCAGTGACATATTTTATTTTCCTGGGATCCAAGATCTCTGCAGATGGTGACTGCAACCATGAAGAGGAAATCTATGGCAAGTCAGAGGGACATGGTGTGCTGTGATCCACAGGGTTACAGAAAGTCGCACACAACTGAACGACTAAACAACAACATGCATATTATCCTTTTGCATTTACACAAATTTAAAATGTTATTTTCCAGAATAATCAAAAATGTGCAAGGTTAGAAATGTATCTAGAAATATAGTAATCCCAAACAGTATACTATGTCTCGAATAAATAATGAAGGTAACCAAATGCATTGTTTTCCAGTAAATACGAGATTTTTTTCGCCAAAATATATCAAGGACATACAAAGTTACTTATGTTACAATTATATCCATAAATAATAAAACAGACACATATGTATGAACATATGTGTATATTATATGAGTTTAAAAAAAGGGAGTTTTTCACGTGTGCCTCTAGTGTGCTGTAAATGGGGCCGAATTATTGAACTGTGTTATAAGTTATTTGGACGATGATTGTGCAGAGTTACATCAAAAGTAGCCCACGTTGTCCCTTATGCAAGCTGAACCGACTCTGACAATGAGTCCTCCCCCACTATATTGTGTTGGTCAGCCTTTGAACAGAAGTGGGAATTATAGGAAGCTCTTTGTTGACATACGCTCCCCATTGAGAGCCTCAGTGAAAAGATAACAGCCATGATATATATAATAATGTGACTGTGTATATCAGTAATTTACATTACTACTTGTTTATTTGCTTTGGTCTTGGTGCTGCAAGGCAATTCATTTGTGCGTTAGAAAATTATTAGAATTCAGAAAAACTTAAAATAACATTTTTCATTTAATGATAATAAATTATTTTCTTTTTGTTTATGATTGTTATTATATATATAATACATTTCAACTTACTAAAACAATAAAAGTGAGATATAGATGTCATGGAGTAAAAATGGTCTTAAATAGATGTAGGTATGAATTTGTAAATTTAATTCGGCCTATATTAAACTGATATTTATAAATGCGTCAGACGCAAGGGTGAAAATTGCATTTCCTTATCACAGAGGGTTATCAAATGGGATTGAGATCTGTACTGTATGTCAGTCTATTTGGGAAAATATATCACATTTTAGCCCAGGGGTGGTCAATCGGCAAAAGCAGGTCTTAATCAGAACCTCCGACCCATTTCTTATGGACCTAATACATTTACTATATATAGTCCCCAAGGCTTCTATATATTTAGAAAAAATATCATTTTTCAGTAGTCTCCTTCACTTTATAAATACATTTGAAAATATTTCACAGAGTGTATTATTTTTGTAAGTGTTTTATTAACTACTTTGAAATTATAATTTCTCTGGGTAGCCAATGAGCACTAATACAGCTGTATGGATTATCAGGTTCATGCAATGAAATAACATATGGTTCTAAGATCTGTGTGCTTCTTGCAAGTTTAAAAAGGTTACACTGTTTTATTAATGGTTATTGTACTCCTATAGTGTGTAAAACATACACTTTATATACACAATAGTTTTTTAGCCTTTAAAATCCTGTACTTTATACTGCAGTCTATTTACAACCTATTCTAGAACATTACAAGTGTTTAAAAGGACAATGTTACCCCAGTAGGAAGTTAGTTTTATATGAATGAGTCTGTCTAAATATAGTACTAGCCTTTTGCCAACACTAAATCATTCCTGAGCATTGTTATTGCAGCTAATGTGCGGCTCAGTATGCTGTTTTGCTGCTAAGAATATTTTTCTAAGAGTGAGAGGAGGGGTTCTAACTGAATGACAACATTAGAGTCATTGTTTTGGCCACCACGGAGACAAACAGACTGTGAATTTAAATAGCACATTAAAACAGGTAATTAGTATTCATGAGCAATTCCTTTGCATAAAAATGCAGCACAAATAATAGTGAATTTTTTCAGAATGGTCCACTTAATAAAATGGCTAATACAATGTATAACCAGTTTTTATGCTCTTTAATAATAACATAAACCTTGATTTTTAGGTCACAGACATGGTAGGATTACCCATTAGGCCAACTAGGCAGTTGCCCAGGGGGCACTTCCCTGTGAGGGGTGCCACTTCTTAAAAATATGTTTCCTGGCTTAAAAAAATGAAATGTTGCAGTTCATCCACTGGCTACTAGGGGGTAGCCACCTAGAACAAGGAAGTTACAATTCGAAAGGGAACTTACACGCACAGAAAAGGCAAAAATGGGTCCGTGCATACCTTGTGTACTCACTCGCAGGGCTTCCTCCACTTCACTGCCTAGGAGCTCCAAAAAGGTAGAAACAGCCCTGGTCACAGAGTTCCTTTAATTAACTTTTTTAATAACACTTTTAATCCCCTTGATAAATATACCACATTGGTTCACATATATGGGTGTATTTATGTTTTATGCAGATCTGTGTACTCCCCACACCCCCATTATTATTCGTCTTTCTTGCTATGTTCCCATCCAAAGACTTACCAAAGAAATATATATGGAATAATACAGTATGTCAGGTATATTTACAGCCCGAAATGTCACTGCAGAGAGATATGTTTGTATGTATATGCACACACGATTTCATGGCACAGGAGTATCAACAAGAGGCAGCCCGCTGTCCACTGAAAATCCGATCCTAAATGTAGCCTTGTTGACTTAAGTATAAATACACCACTGTCCATATATAAAGGGATAAACTGGCATTGTGACTAACATTTAGACCTCTATGTTATCATGTAGTGCTTAAGCAGAGGTAGGGGTAGTCAATGATTTTTGCAAAAATCACCAAAGTCCAAATGTATTTGTGAAAATTATGTAAATGTTCATAATTCATATGTTTTAAGGATACACATACATAAAATATTTAAGATATTACCTTTTAAAATGACACAGGAAAGAAACGTATATAGTGACTGATACATAGTGAAAGGGCACCATACAACTGACAGCTTATTTCAAGATTTGAAAGTTTTGGCTATAATAAATCTGAACAGAGACAGCAGACGTTCAGAAGAAAGGGGCTGGAGATCTTGATTCAAATCCAAGTCCATCTACTGATTACTCACCTAGATATGACATGCCCCACTCTCTTTTTAGTTTATATGACCATAGTACAATGTAGGGTCTTGTTATTACTAGGGTAAAAAGTAAATCTAAATGTATTGGGGAAGGAGAAAGAGGAGGGAGATAGTAGTATAGAAGTCATTGACCCTACGGGCACTTACAATGCATATACCTATATAGAGAGAAGTTGCAAGGAGCGTCCTCAAATCATTTTGCACTGAGACCCTCCATTTACTAGCTCTGGCAATGGATATAGCTCAACGTGTCTGCAGCAATATGTACAATTCCTAGCCTTAAACTCACAAGGAAAGTTTTGCCTGCAGGCAGCTTGCAAACAGAACTTCCTGGTATAAATATAAAATTAAACAAATAAAAAAGTTGGATGATACATTTTTTAACATTAAAATATTTCTTATGGATCTGAGCGTTTCCCATATTTTTGAAATGTGTGAAATTGTACTATTGAATCACTGTACTTTTATTGGTCTGTTTTTCTCATTTTCCTGAATTTTGCTCACAAAGGGGGATTAAAGTCTTGCATGCAATGCTGCACAGCTGAGTCCACAAAACCATATTTTCCATTGATTATATGGAAAATGTGCAGTGTCTCCCTGCACAGATCCTGTAGCTAGCAGTGTTTTTTTTCTGCAGATAATGGCTGGCACAAGTGCACAGTGCAGAGGTTGTGTTCTGCACTCATGAATTGAGGCATTGTGTCTTCAAGATTGCCTGCATTTTTCTTAGAGAGCATGGATCAGGGTGTAAAACAGGCACCTTGTGTGTTCAGACACAGCTCCGTCTGTGAGAAAAGAAATCTAAACTTTCCATAAACATAGGTGCAACAGAGGGATACAGGATATTGTCCACTGCTTTATACACTTACTTCATTCAGATTTTATTTTATAAATGTTGCTTGAATTTTTTTTTCAGTCACGTGTCCTTTTTATAGAGCTGTAATTATATCTATAAAAAACGATCTGTAAAAGGATATGTTCTTGGCCCGAGCAAGCCATATATGCAGTTTCCTCTTAATTCAAATGGTTATGATTTGCTTAACTCCTTCAGTTGCCAGGCAATAAAACCTTTTCCCAGTGTGGTATTAATGAAGTAATGGAGTAATTGAGGATAATGTTGCTTTAAAAATATTAGCATCGTTTTTAATTTGATATTTCTGGCTGAAGAGAAAAATCTTACAATCTTGTTGACCATTTTTGATAAAATGGTTTATGACCCCTCTACCTATGACCAACTACCCATTATTAGGTATCCCACAAGATCCCTACACAATAACCGTTACCCCATGAGCCTGGGTATCCCCCATCTAAATTATAACCATGGGGGTCCCTCTGGAAAACCATGGCACCTAATACTTCAAACATAAAACATTACATAAAATAAAAAAAGTTACACCTGTAATAGGGGGGGGGGGGTATACATTATGTATCCTTTTGATGCCCTCCAGCAAATATTACCAATGTCCTGCCCTCACTCTTCAGCCCTGGATAAGCAGGCACTTCCTTGTTCATTGAAGAATCTGTTTTATTCTTCCACATCTATCTATCTATCTATCTAAAACTCTAATGATGAAAACTAATGGCACCTAATTTTGCCCATATGACATAGTGGTTCCTATGGACCCCCATGGAATATTATACTATAACCATGGCAATTGTGAATGGTAAGAATATTTATTTTCCCCTATAGGTGTAGTTTTTTGCAATTTCTTTTTCACATTTTTTTGTTTTTCATTTTTATTTGTTATTTTCTGTAGTTATCTTTTATTGTTTTTTATATTTTTTTATATTAAGGGGAAGTGATAAGGACTGTGGGGATCACTGTGGGCCCCCTCAGGGATAGAGTCCTTAAGTTAGAAGTTGGAGTGCCATTTAATAGCGGTTCATTTTTGATACCAGGGGGTCAATAAGGACCCCCATCATATAGAGGTTAATATTATGAGCCATGAGTTCCCTTAGGACCACCAAGGTTAAAGCTTAGTATATCATGGGGCTACATAGGCACCTCCATGGTATGGGGTTAATATTAGATAATATGGTGGTCCATATGGTTTAACATGCCTTGTGGCGGTGCAATGATTCTCTCTGCTGCATACATCTTCTTATCATTAAAGATGAAAATACTGATGGGCATGGCAGAGTAAATGTAAACAAAGGTTTTTTTCATTACTTATATGTAATAATAAAAAAGGTAACTAAGTCTAGTATACATATGCTCTTTCACCCAGTTAAGACCAATTACAGGGACGTCAGTGGCCCTTTAAAGGTAAGCATTGTTGAAATGCAGAACTTTTTGTATGTATCAAGAAGGTGATGGAGAAAAATTCAGATACTTTTAAACAAGGTCATTTGGTACTCATACATACTCATAAATATACTGTGAAGTTCTATATTTCCAGTATACATTTTAAAGAAATGTAATGGGCAAAATGTTTTTAGAAAGTTTAAAAATTCTCTATATTAATTAGCTATTACATGCTGCTATGGATAGCTTTGTTGCTGTTTTCTAAGGGCCCTGTTTATGCTTATCTATCTTAGTGAAAAGGACTCTTGACTATTGCAATCAATTCCATTAATAACATTTTGCAGATTGTCTTTCTTACTACAGAAAGTTAGTTTCAGTTTGCAATATGTTCCTTCCCATTTTACAAGACAAATAAAAAAACAGATATAAGAGTAGTAGTAGAAATGCAGTTGCCCTGCACTGCTATGTAATGCATTAAACCATGTTCCTATTATTGTTATCTTTCTAAAAAATATTCTACCTATTATTAAAATTCTTCAAATAAACAATTTCTAAATATGGATTTGGACCTACCCCGTTTTAAATTTGCCACCACTGACAGCTGCAGTGCCGGCAAGTGACCGCTACATGGCGCTGTAGATATTTTGCAGCGCTGCTGATATTTCACACAAGTTGTAACCTTAGAAGGTTACCCTAACGCTAACCGTGACCTTAAAAGTTTACCTAACCCTAACTCTATGGTATCGGCACTGAAAATCAGCAGAACCATCTAGAGGTTGGTGGGCGGCACTGCTGCTGTCACTGCAGGCAAAATGTTGGCAATTTTCAAAAGGGAAAGGACCATGGATTTTTGCTGTTCCTATAAAGACTTCAAATTGATAACCTATGGTGAAACTCTTCACAGACAGTCTGATACATAGTGAATTTTGGAGAGTGTTGGCATATAGATAGTGTATAAGTGATATAAAGTTGGGGATCTATCCTGTTATGGTGTCGGGACAGGTCCGCCCCTGCAGTGTGGCCTCCAACCACTATATGGTGCTGCCGATATTTTGCGGCGCTGCTGATATGTGAGATAAGTTTTAAGCTTATAATGATAGCCTAACCCTTGAACTAACCATAACACTCACCCTAACAGTTTACCTAAGCATTGACTCTATGATATGGCACCAGAATATTGGCAGCGCTGATGCCTTGTGCTGCGCTACCATAAGAGGATAGGTCCAAAATTGGTATATTAATAGATGACTTGAGTTAAGAACACCATGCCTTTGTTGCAAAGTTTAATATTTGCTGTATAGAGATTAATACTACCCAAGGCTGGTTTATTTACCTGTCAGAAAAGGAAATCTTACAGAATATTTAGACACACCTTTTACTGCAAATCTGATTAGATTACGATACAGCCAAACAAGTGCCAGAGACACGCAACTGAAAACAAACAGTGCTAACTTGCATTATGGAATAACAACCACTCAGGGTGTTGTCGATCTTATATCGAACTAATATCCTGTAGCGTATTAGACCACTTCTGGATTACCCCATAACCATTGAAAGTAGAGTGCTCTATGAGTTTAATAACTGAACTATTATACAAGTATAGATTTCTAATAGCATGCCAGCCAGAATGAATTATCCTCCTCACAACAAAAACAAGCCATTGTGTGTCTCATTAGTGAGATGAAGCTGATCTGCCTAGGCACAAGAAGCAAGGGCTTCGGTATTTATAATTATCTTCCCCGTATCTCACATCATTAACCATTACCAAGTGCACACGGTACAATAAACCTAAAGGGCAAGTTTCAAATTAATTTTATTTTTTTTAAAGAGCACCCTCACAGAAGATTAACAATGTAAAATGTATAAAACATGTCTATTTGTAGAGTTGTTGTTTAGTCTCCCTGACCCTATAGATCACAGCGCACCAGACGCATCTATCATTATATGGTCCTTTCCCTTTTTAAATTTGCCAGCAGAGGCAGCAGCAGTGGTGGCCACCAACCACTAGATGGTGCTGCTGATTTTCAATGCCTATACCCTAGTTAGGGTTAGGTAGAGGGATAGGGTGAGGGTTAGGTAAGGGTTAGGGTAATCTTCTAAGGTTACAACTTGTCTCAAATATTGAGGATCTATCCGGTTTTATGTGTTCAGCTGTTCAAGCGCACTCCCGTGTTATAGCAAAATAACTATTCTTTCCTCTGGCGTGGCACAACTCGACGGGGCGAGAGCGTGCAGGCGGCAGATCGCGATCAGCAGCGCACATAAAACAGGATAGGTCCAATATTGGCAGCTCTGTAAAAAATTGACAGCGGCATCTAGCGGCCACTAGCCGCAACTGCTGCTGTCACTGGTGGAGAATTTGAATTATATCTCTGGTCATGCTTATCCATAAGGTTATCTTGAAAAATATACTGGAGTGGGTTGCCAGTTCTTTCTCCAGTGGACAGCAAATTGTCTGACCAGGGCTGACTAGGCCAAATTTTCTAGAGCCAGTGCAAGAGGTCATCGAACTGCAGCTAAGTTGTAAACTGGTACCGCGTTACATTCATGTCTCTGTTTTCTCCAGCTGCTCACCTCTTCTACCTAAAACTGGCTAAAGCATTTACACATATATTTGAACTTGTATAAGAGAACTGTTTCATATAAGAGCAAGATCTGTTTAGATAATACTTGCACTTTAAGCAAATTGATTTGGATACATCAATGTAGACTCACAGAGACAAAACTAGGTCCTATCCTCTTATGGTAGCGCAGCACAAGGCAGCAGCAATGGCGGTGTGCATCCGCTAGATGGCGCTGCAGATATTCTGGTGCCATGTCATAGAGTCAAGGCTTAGGTAAACTGTTAGGGTTAGGGTGAGGGTTAGGGTCCATTCCCTCTTCACCATCTGACAGCTGCAGTTACGCTGCCGGCCGACGGATGACGCTGCCAATTTTAGCACATAAGGCGCGCCATCAGAAAAGGCCTTGAGCTATGAGAGGCGCTGAGTGCCCGCACCGAACATAGCGATGGCCTCGCTGTCTATATAGCGCTGTTGAGTTGTGCCACGCCGGAGGAAAAATAGTTGTTTGTCTTCCCTGGAACTTGATAGTGCCCGAAAAATCACAGCGCCCTCTGGCCGATGGCACCTGTAACTGCAGCTGTCAGTGCTGCAGAAGAAATGTGCAGGCAAAGAGGGATAGATCCAGGGTTAGTTCAAGGGTTAGGCTAACATTATCAGCTTAGAACTTTCTCTCAAATATCGGCAGCACCATCTAGTGATTGGAGGCCGCACTCCAGCGGTGGACCTGTCCCAACACCATACCAGGATAGACCCCAAAATTATCACATGTGGTCCATTTTGCCATACTGACAACTGCTATGTCAATATTTCTCCCGACTTGCAGACATAAAAATAATAATTTTTCCACAGCTGAAAGTTATTGAGTAAATAATGATGCGTCCTTTCCCCTTTTCGTCACTCTGCTAGCCCTCTCTCCCAGATATAATTATCTGCAGGACGGTCCGCTTGGCTCTCTGATCAGTATTGAGCCCTTTGGTAGCTGCAGTTAGCTCAGACATTCCAATGCTGTGAGGCAGCAGTGTCAGGGTTGGTCACCCAGCCCAGCAATTATACATCCAGCAACAGGCCAGCCCTGCTCCACTGAGCTCTCTCATTCACAACATGAGGAATACTATGGCTAAACACCAGCATTTAGCACTGCACAGATCTGGAGATACCTATACCCCAAACATCACCCCTACAGAAAAACCTGCAGGACCTGGGTAAGAAATATAACCATCACGCCGCATAATATTGCTGAATCAGCGTATTTGCACAAACTTTTTTTAATCTATTTGTTCATATTCTGCGCTATTAAATCACTGAAAAATGTTCATGATACTTTATTACTTTCTGCGGTACTGTAACTGCACAGAAAGTTTTCTGAAAGCAAAACTGTGGCTGCTCTTATTTGGTTAGCAGGCTGTATTTTATGGAGTGGTTAAAGTGTGGCTTATAAGTAACTATGGATACTAATTACTAGTATTAAATAATATTTTTTTGCATGAACAGTATTATTTCCATTTTTCTTAAATCTATCTGTGTTTGAAAGGCCAAAGAGCACTAGCCTGTTGCTTAATAGTTTGTGATTTCCAAAAGCAGTTTGTTGTTTTTTTTTAACAGGACTTTGAACAATGTAACCAACGTTTCTAAAAAATCTATACGTGAAAGTACTAACTTGTAAAGGGATTTGTCAGTAGTCTAAGAAATACATATAATGTGTAGATAGTGTTCTTGCAAGCTGATATAGGGACAGATTCACTAAGATTCTCTGGGTTTCTAAATATCATATTGCAACAGCAGAAGCGGCATTTACTACATTAAAATAAATATACTATTAATGTGTTCACCATTTATTGAGCCACAACAGACTTGCCTGTAGTCACTCTTATTTTCCTTTAGGCTATGATGCAGACTACCATGTTTCAATGAACATAGAGTTTCAAGTCACAGCTCTCACAATCCTTTGCAAAGTGAAACACGGCAGCCTGCATCACAACTTAAAGAAAAAAAGTGGGCTTCCCCAGACAGGACTGTTTTAACTCAGGAAATGTGACTTCTTGTTACTGTGTGACCCATTAGATCAGCTAGTAAAACAGCCTCTATCAATTAGAATAGACATTATTTTTTGGATATTTTAGTTCCCTGAATAATCCCAGTAAGTAATATTCATTTGTGCATTAATTGATTACATATATATGAGTGGAGTATATTGGTAAACTAGCCCAAATTACAGTAGAAGGCACTTCATAGTCATCACAGAGAAGTTGTATATCTGGTTTGCCAGGAGTTCTCAGAAGGAAAAAAGATTAGTGAATATAATGAAAGGGATTTAATGTAGTGTTGAAGCAAAACATCTCCAACAAGTCTCAGGCCAAAGACTTAAATGGTTATGGATGACACAGTGAATACTAACGAAAGTGTTATGCTTCAAAAACTAGTATTGCAACCACTTCTTGAGTACCGAGAAGCTTGGTAAATCTTGCCCATTGTGTTCTATTGTTACCAAAGAAGATTAAAAACATTTAGCGGATGTCCTTTTGTCAAGTGCAGCCATTGGATAATATGTACTAAAGGATGAAGTGTTGATAAACCTCTCCATTCCCGTATTATCCTGTGGCGCATCTTGAAGTCTTCTCCAACACTTCACACTTTAGTGAATAAAGACCACTGTATAAATTACATATGTGCTCACTATCAAGGGTAAATAATCCCTATAACAGAGTTAGTTTTTTTACATTTTGTTCTAAGGTGGTGCTGGTCGTTTGTATACTAAAAAGCTAATAACCCAATCGACTGAGTATGAAGAACAGTTTGCACTTTAAAGATTAAGATTATTTTGGCTGGATGTAAAATAGATGGTTTGCCAGAGAAAACTGCTACATGAAGGGAGCAGACAGCAATCTTTGTTTTAACTATTGACCTAGATTTCTCTGACCTTGCTGTCATTTACCACTGGTTACAACAGTAAAGATAGGAAGAACTGGAGGAAAAGGAATACATTCTGGATCTGTGTTTGTAATTACTAATATTAATTTCATACACATATGTTGCATTGTAAGTAGATTTTCTTTATCACAAGACATTATTGCCAAAAGGTCACACTGATATCGGATACTAGTGGCTGACAGTAGGTCTGTCTGCTTCCGAAACTGACTTAATTACTACCACATATAGAAGTCTTCCATACAAAACATGAATAAATCATGGCTTGTGAACACTTTAATACACATATGTTTCTATGGCTTTCAAGACTCCAATTTTACTTTTCATAAAGTAAAAAAAAAAATATTAGTTAAAAAGATAAATATAAACATGATACATCTCCTTATATATCCTTATATATTACCTAATTTGACTCTTCCACCCTTCCCAGGGGTGTAGGAGCCAGAATAATTCTGGGGGTATACAGCTCAGTGTATACATAGTGCAAAAAATAGCTTATAGATACATACATACAAACACAGAAAAATCTAAGGGGGATTTGTCCCCCCTGTTCGTACACCCATGTCCCTTCCCTATCCCTTTTCTTACTCTTCTTCTCCTACCCCTCCTTCTTACTTTTTAAGTAAAACCAAAAACTGTCACGGTTATAAGTGGATGATGTTTAAACACGCAATATATCTGATATATCCCTTTTTTCATAATGGGAGTAAATAAAATATATTCCTGAGGACATTTATATGTCCCACAAAGACTGTCTTTTCCCAGCAAAAAGTATTTCCACTGTAGCTATGGATTCTGGGTAATGACATTCAAATGAGGCTCAAAATGTACCACCTTTTTGCTTCAAGCTCACATAACATGGGAATTAATGTAGTACTATAAGTATTATTTTATCATCACATCTGTATATTTTACTTTGTGTTTAATAAAAATGTAATAAAAAAAGATACAAAAATTGTATGGCAGACACAGCCTGTCTTTTTGATACTGGAGTCAAATTGTTATGAACTATAATTAATAACTAACCTTCTTTTATATCTAGGACAAAGCTTTGTAAGTCCCGAGGGTAGACTAGAGGTGTTAATTGTTTTCCCCTTATGATAAAAGCTATGATTGTATCAGTGATAGGGCACCTATATCACTTGAGGGCATGGCCGGATTACCCATTAGGCCAACTAGGCAGCTGTCTAGGGGAGCTTCCCTGTGAGAAGTGTCACTTTTTGAAAAAAATGGTTCCTGGCTTAAATTAAATAAAAATACTGCAGTTCATAGACTGGCTACTAGGTAGTAACCACCTAGAACAAGAAAGTTACAATATGGAAAAGGAACTTACATGCATAGCAAAGGCAAAAATGGGTCTGTGCATACCGTGCATACTCACTCGCAGGGGCTCCTCCACTTCACTGCCTAGGGGCTCCAAAAAGGTAGATCCAGAGCAGATTGAGGGTCACATATTTGGCTCTTGAGCACTCAGAAGATCAACATTAACAGCCTTATTAAATTGTGATTTGGCAAATTGAATAAGGCTCTATATATATATAGCATATTTTTTTACAGAAATGTTTAGCTAAAAAATTATGTAAAAAAATATGCTATGTGCTTAAATAGAGGCCTTTTCAATTGGCCAAATCTCAATTTAATAAGGCTGTATATTTTTTTTCTATTTTGATGTGTATATATAACAAAAATGGTAAAACCAATAAAGGAAGGTATCAGTACATGATATAGATGAATGAATGAAAGGAACATTGAGGAGTATACTATAGAACAATGCTGGAGATGTCAGTATAGTGGAAACAATATAGTTTAATTTCTCACATTATTATATATTGCCTTATTTTATAACAACCTAGGGTTATCATGGTTAGTAAACATTACATTTATATTAGCAGGCTAATAGATCTTTTATGTTGTGTTAATGCTTAGCCATGACGTGCAATAAATGTCTTTGTCACGTTGAGGTAATCTGGTTCTTTACTGTAGCACTGATAAGGAACATACTTTCACTGAGGAATGTTATGGTGCCCCATTTGTCTTATTTGTCATTTCATAGCTGAGAAAACACTGTATTGTTCAAGTGGCTAACATGACTTAGCATTATAGCAGTGAAGGTTTGCAATTATGAAATATGAATGTCCATTTATATTAAAGATAAGTTCTGCCTAAACACAGGTTGCTCACTAGTAACTAGTAAATTACAGTATCATATGTTATGTCCAATTGTCTGTTCTGTCTGTCTCTCTCTGTGCTGTCTCTATTTGTGAGCCCTCTGTCGCTGTGTGCCCTCTGCCTCTCTCGGGACCCTTTCTCTCCACCTCCCTCTCGCTTTCCCTCCACTCTCGCTCTCCTCTCGCTCTCCCTCCCCTATCGCTCTCCCTCCGCTCTCTCTCCCTCCCTCCCTCCCCTTTCTCTCCCTCCCTCCCCTTTCTCTCCCTCCCTCCCCTTTCTCTCCCTCCCTCCCCTTTCTCTCCCTCCCTCCCCTTTCTCTCCCTCCCTCCCCTCTCTCTTCCTCCCCTCTCTCTTCCTCCCTTCTCTCTCTCCCTCCCCGCCTTTCTCTCCCTCCCTCTCCCTCCCCCCTCTCCCTCCCTCTCCCTCCCCCCCCTCTCCCTGCCTCTCCCTCCCCCCTCTCCCTCCCTCTCCCTCCCCCCTCTCCCTCTCCCCTCCCTCCTCTCTCTCTCTTCCCTTCTCTCTCCTTCCCTCTCAGTGACCCAGTGCCCCTCTCCCTCCCTTTCACCCTCACCCACTATATATCTCTGCCTCCTCTCTCTGCCTCCTCTCTCCCTCCCTCTGCCTAATCTCCCTCCTTCTGCCTCCTCTCCCTCCCTCTGCCTCCTCTCTCTCTCTCTCTCAGCCTCCTCTCCATCCCTCCCTCTCCCTCCTCTCTCTCTCTCTCTCTCTCAGCCTCCTCTCCATCCCTCCCTCCTCTCTGCCTGCCTCTGTCTCGTCTCTCTCCCTCCCCTCTGCCTCCTCTCTCACCCCCTCTGCCTCCTCTCTCTCTCTTCCCCCTCTGCCTCCTCTCTCCCTCCCCCTGCCTCCTCTGCCTAATCTCCCTCCTTCTGCCTCCTCTCCCTCCCTCTGCCTCCTCTCTCTCTCTCCTCCTCTCTCTCTCTGCCTCCTCTCCCTCTGCCTCCTCTCTTCCTCCACTCCCTCCCTCTGCCTCCTCTCTGCCTCCTCTCTCCCTCCCCTCTGCATCCTCTCTCCCTCCCCTCTGCCTCCTCTCTCTATCTCCCCACCCACTCTTTCCCACTCTCTCTCTCTGCCTCTTTTCTCTCTGCAATATGTTTAGCACTTGCTTTTTATTGCTACAAGAATGGTGTATATTAGGTGATGTGAGCTTCCAAAGATCAAAGAACATGAATGTAACTACTACAGCTTGGTACGCAGTTTGATCCAATCAGCTCAGCATTCTGAGTGTCAGTGACAGGAATTAAACTTAAAATGTTAGTTTCTGCTGTCCACAAACATGGAGGAGTAACTGGCAAGCTAGACACGTCTCAAAACCTTTACACAGATAATTAATCTTCTCTTAGAGTGGCCTTTAATAGAAGAGGAACTTAAGTTGAGGTTGAATTTCCCTCTATATACAAAAGTCTATACAGAAAAGGAAAACAATTATGGTAGTTGTAAAAGTAAGGTATTTATAGGGCCACTTTATTAAAATTGTTTCCTATATAATCTTTTGAATAATTCAATTTGATAATGAGCAAAATACTTTTAGAAAGCAAAAAAAAGAAGTACAGCCTTTACATATTTGACTTTTATGCACAATTATACTTTACTGCTGGGTTCTTTTTTTAAACGATTCTATTTTTTTATTATTCTATTTTATTGATTATTCCTATTGAAAGCACTGACACTTTTAGATGTCACATGCCTGTTGGGTATTCATATGAACTTTTTCTGCATACAATTCCTGCATAATGGTATACAAAAGGTAATAAATTAGAGGCTTTATTTGCTTTTTTTTATGTTTTAAAACATGTTGACTATTTTCAAATATAGATTTTCAAAAAAGTAAGTTTTACATATATGACTACAGTGACCCTTTAACTTATGTGAGCATGTTATTATATTAAAAGAACACATAAATATCCCAGTCTCTGCACATAAACATAACTGCAAGTGAGTGGAATGTATAATTCAAAGTTGTAGTGTATTAACATTTAATTAAAAGCTCCACACTCTGAGGTAATGGACTTATCAACATCAATGAATTAACATTATCAGTAGAAGGCAATAAAGAGCATGCCAAGCTTAAAATAGTAATATTCACTAATATTCAAGACTATTACCAATTAAATGATTAAATATAACTGTTTAATTGACAGATATCTCTGTCACCATTACTATTTTTCAGTTTGATGTGTATATTCTTTATTACCCACACTGCTAATATTATATGTATATATATATATATATATATATATATATATATATATATATATATATATATATATATATATATATATTCTATATTAATTTATGGCCCTTACACTTAGAATTTTTAATTACAACATACTACAATTATGTTTATATTTATGTGTACTGTACTTTTAATTTCTTTAATAAATAGGACCTTGTCATTTTAAGCAATCTGTGATATAGGTTTATATACAATACTTTGAATTGTGACACTAGGATGTTTAACCTATCATGGTATCTATCCTGTTATCGTGTCAGGACAGATCTGCCACTGCAGTGCGGCCTCCAACTGCTCGATGGAGCTGGCGATATTTTGCGGTGCTGGCAATATGATAGAGAAGTTATAAGCTTATAATGTTAGCCTAACCCTTGAACTAACCCCAAACCCTCACCGTTTACCTAAGCCTATGATATGGCACCAGAATATCGGCAGCGCCATCTGACTGATGCTCACTGCCACTGCCTTGTGCTGCGCTACCATAAGAGGATAGGTTCCTATCATTAAACACAGATGCCTCGTTTGATATTTAATATTTAAAAGGATACAGTCGCCAAAAAAAAGTTGGTTTCTAACTACCACTGAAAACTGTCTATGTACAACCATTGTACTCTACAGCAAATAATCCCTGAGATACTCCTTTATTCTTATTTGTGGCTCAGAGTACTTGATAAGGCTGGGGATCTAAAAGTATTATAACCTTAGGGGGCATTGTTTTTGCCACCATAGAGATAGGCGAGCTGACTGTGATACTAATTAGCACATGAAAGCAGCTAATTAGTATCTCAAGTGCATCACATATCTCCTAATTTACGATCTACTATTTCCTATTGTGGGAAAACAGCTCTTCTTGTTATATCAGCTCTTCTATTATCATTATTATTAGTAGTAGTATTATTATCATCCTTTATTTGTAAAGTGCTAACATATTCCTCAGCGCTAACCAGGGGTAAATACACATCAAAACATTTTTATTAACACTTTAAAAAGAACGGAGGCCCTGGTTTTGAGCATAGAATCAAACGTACATAGTACTTTCCCTAAAGCACCAAAAAAGATTGAAAACTCACAAACTTACAGTCTGACTTACTAAAAGGGTACGGGTGAGGTGCAGGAGGATGATAGATGTCTTGTGCATATTAAGGCTCAAGGTGATACGCTTCTAGTGGAGAGAGGCAAGGAGTTCCAAAGAAAAGGGGCAGCACGAGAAAAGTACTGAAGGTGGGAGTGAGAGGAGGTGATAAGAGAGGAAGAAAGAAGGTCATTAGCAGAAAGGACATATGAGGGTGCAATATTATTGAAAGCGTTATACATTAGGGTCATGATTTTAAGTTTATTCTGGAGGCTATGGGAAGCCAGTGGAGTGACTGACAGAGAGGTGCTGCAGACACATAGCAACGAGTATGGTAGATGAGTCTAGAGGAGACAATCATTATGGATTGTAGTAAAGAGAAATGGGTAGTGAGGAGGCCAGCAAGTTGCAGTAGCCCAGGCAGGATATGAGAGAGTGAATTGGACCTTTCCTGTTTTATGCTACCACACGTGCACCTGTTAGGTGCACGCAAGCATGCTGCACTGCGCCGATGAAGCTGTCTCCTTGTGGCCGGTAAGTGGTAAGGGGTTTTTGGGTTAGGTTTAAAGGGTTAGGGTCGGGAAGGGGTGTAGGGGGTTAGGGCCTTAGTTTTAGGTGGTTAGGTTTAGGCTAAGAGGGTTAGGGTCGCCAAGGGGTGATGGGGGGGGGGGGGGGGGGGCTAGGATTAGGGCCGACAAGGGGTGTAGGGACTTAGTTTTAGGGGGTTAGGCTAAGAGGGTTAGGGCCGCCACTGGGTGTAGGGGGTTATGGGCTTAGGTTTAGGCCCGGGAAGTGGTGTAGGGGGTTAGGATTAGGGCCGGGAAGGGGTGTAGGGGGTTAGTGTTAGGAGCTTAGGGACTTAGTTTTAGGGGGTTAGGCTTAGGGTTAGGCCCAGTAACTGGTGTAGGGGGATAGGGCCGGCAAGGGGGGTTAGTAGCTTAGGGAGTACATTGGGACGCAGGACTCCAGCGCACCCTGCAACAGGAGGCTTCCAGTGCCGTGCACGTGTGGAGGCATAAAACAGGAAAGGTCCAGTGAATTAGTCATTTTGTCAGGTTACAAAATGCTTAGTAAATTCCCCCTATGATCTTCTTTTGACTTCAGAATCAGACTCACTCCTGTGTTATCACAGACTTAATGTATGTTATGTCAGTATTTCCAAATGCTTATGAGTCCACTATAGCTCAAGGTAAACTCAATAAAAATGATGTGGTGACAATGAGAGCACGTATTCTTTGACACATACATTTATTTAGCAAACAAACTGCTTGATAATATTGTTGACACACGGGCCCCTGAAGGTAGCGGCTCACACCAGGACTTCAGGCGTTAGTCTGAGGCGCTCACACAGCGCGAGCTCAGTTTCAGCTGGTAGCCTGATACGCGGCGCGCGCTCTCCCACTTTCTCCCGGCGGAGCACGTGACCTGACACCTCTGCGAGGCTCTCGCGCTTGGGGTCTGAGCGAGCTCGCGCTGCAGTTGTGGGGTCCAGGCAGGCGCGGGAACGACTTCAGGGGAGACCCGCCATTCGGCCTCAGAGATACGGAAGCGGTTATATGGACACGGACTTACGGTATTAGACTTTGTATGTGAGTTTCCTTCATTGCTTGTCTTGGTGCACTTGATTGGGGTTTTTCCAAGGTAACAGTGCTGGTCTGTGACTGGGAGCTGATACCCGAGCTGCATCTTACATGGGCTGCACAGTGTGGGAAAGTGCATTACACAGACAGCTCTGGTCACAGTATTGTTTAACATAAACCGAATAAAAGTGGTAGAAGCAACTGAGAGAGACCTTAAAGGCATATCTAAGTATCATGAATTATCAATGCATCTGATAGAGGAGAATCCGTTTTTGCGTGAAAAATATAAAAACAAACATTAAAACTCACTCTAAAGTTTGCCAAATCTCTTGAGATGATTTTGAGCGTTAACATCCCTAGAATTCCCTGCTAAAATCAGAATATTATTGATTTTGTCCAATCACAGGCAGATAATACATTGTTTCAATCTGTGATGGCAGTTTCTGCAGCAAAGTACCATGGGATGTGTAGTCCCCTGCACAAGGCGCAGCCCAGACATTGCTCTGTGGATTTCTGCACTGTGCTGCTGTTGGCTTGAAGGTTAGCATAGGCTTAAAAACCATACCCAAATGCAGCGTTTCTATTGGTAGGTATCGGATGCCTATGTAAGCCGCTCTGGGGTGTGGAAAACAAGTTTTTTTTTTTTTTTTTATATAAAATAAATCTGTGTGTATAGAATGACTCCATGTAATGCATGTTTCTGATATAAGCAGCATGTGTTAGATTAGAAAAAGGGAAAAACAGGGAAATGGAGATATACCTTTAACCCCGTTCACTTTTTTGCTGTGGTATGTAACTTGTCTACCAAAATCTGAGGTATTTAACACTTCGATGGCCACTCTGCTACTGAAAGGGGTGTTGGTCATGTGATCTCCAGAGATTTACATCACTTTGCTCCAGTTATAGAATGTAGTCATTTATAACAAGGGTAAGATTCTAGAAAAGGAAAACTGATAATGATCCAGATACAATAATATGGGATTACAATGACCAATCATAATTATTTAGATAAAAGATGGCTAATATGGCAGTGGTAGAACCAAAATGCAGTAAAGGGATTCAAGCATGCCTTTTATATGGATAAGGCTGCCTTGAAGGTTTAAGGGACTCTGTCACTCCAACAGGAAGTTTATTTTATTTTAAATTGTATTAAAAAACATAGTACCAGCTGTTTTTCTCTACAGTAAATCATTCCTGAAATGTTTAAAATTGTTTTTTGTGGCTTCTGTATGTGAATGTGAGGCTGTATGCTAACTTGATAAGGGTGGAAGATCCGTCTAACGGTCATAACATTACAGGTCTTAATTGCAACTACAAAGACTGACAAGCAGTCTGTTATCCTAATTATTACATGAAGAGGACCTTTCCTGTTGGGTGGCCACTAGCAATGGAGGCAGCAGTGGCGGCAAGCTGCAGCTATATGGTGCTGCCGACATTTCACTTCGATTCTACTGTATTTCCTCTGAAATTTAACTTGGTTTCATAGCGTTAGGGTAACAGTTTAAAGTTAGAAATTGTGTAAAATGTCCACAGCGCCATCTAGCGTCCTCTCGCTGCTGCTGGCCATCCAACAGGAAAGATACTATGAAAGCAGATAATTACTATGATTGAACTGCTTATTTACATATAAATGCAGGGTCCTTTCCCTCTTCCTCTACGCAAAAGATTGGCAGCAGCAGTGCTGTCGCCAACATCTAGATGGCGCTCCTGTTTTTCCAAATAGTGCTGCACAATTCATATAAGGCGTGCCAAAAGAAGAGGGCTTGAGCTATAAGAGGTGCGCCCCAAGCCCTCGAGGATGGAGTGCCCCCGCCGAAAAAAGTGATGACCTCTCTGTCTATTCAGCACCATTGTGTTGCGCCTTCCCTGAAACCAGAGGGCGCCATCTAGCGGCTACTTGCTGGCACTGTAGCTGTAAGTGCTGGCGATTTTTGCTGCGCTTGCACAACGAGATATATCAAAATGCAGCAACAACAAAATTACATTTCCAAGGATTGATTCACTTGAGAGATAAAGATGGATAAATGCTCTAAAAAAACAACAACTTGATTTTGGGGTGAAAGAGTCACTTTAAACCAAAGCTTTTTTGATAACATGGACAGACTGATATATTGTTTTTTTTCTTTTTGCTGCTTCTGTCATATGAAGGGATTTCCTGAATATAAGACTGGATTGTCTGGCATAAATAACAATGATAAAGAAATAAAACTGAAATGATAAAACTCCTATGAGCAATTTAGATTAATGTCGGAGTCTAAAAGTGAATTAATTGTTTTATAGGATACAATTCTGAGAAAGTACTTGAAATAACTTATTAAAATATTGGGTTATCCTTTATCTTTTAGAAGTGTTTAAAATTCACTGCACTGGCCAGTCCTATACTTGCTATAACAATAACTATTAGCCATGTTAAAGGACCAAAAAAGATAGAGGGTGAAATGTGGAAAAGGGGTTTTAATTTGTAAAATTGATGATGAATTCATGGAGTTATGATCAAAATAAGTCAGGCTATTTCAGTGTGTTGCCTCTGTCTGCACGTACATAATAAATGTTAATTAGAAACATGACTCGGGCAGTGACTAAGAGCCTCATTCAATTGCAACCTCACAATTGCCTCCAAACTGAACTTTTGGCTGCAGGTCACATTTTTTCTAAACATTTAGATTTATTCAATTGTCTGTAACTCACAACTGCTTTCTCACAGCCTCCACGTGCAAACCCTGCACTAGTAAGTAGGATTTTAGGGGGCATGATCATATGATCTGACAAGATTTAATCAAGCCCGTAATTTACTTATACACTCACAATACTTCTTACACAGAGCCAATAGTAAATGAGACCGTCATCATGACTGGTAAAACATGGCGTTTATACTACAATTAATTAGTGTTCAGAGGTAAAATTTGTGATCGGACTTGCAATTTCAGAACTATATAAATCAATAAAGCAACTAGTCCATGCAGGTTCCATGATATGTATTAACCACTTTATTCACAGGATCAATATAACACGGAAATAAAAGTTAAAAATAGTTATTTTGTATTGCAGATTTGCGAGCTTGAGACTGTTGTGCAATTAATTAATAATGCCTTTCATTGCTTTCCCAGTATTTTAAAGTATAGCAGTGTGTGTTTATTTGCTGCTGCAGTTATACAAACAGGTGTTTAACCCAATTGGGAGTTGTATCTAGAATTCATATAATTTTTTTGATAAAATTGCGATTTCCGGGTTTGAAGGCAATTGTGGGCTTGTCAATGAATTTTTGTCATTGAATATGTATTTTGTGTCTTTAGCACTGGGAACATTTACGTTCTTGAAACAACAAGGAGGAGATAGGATGGAGTCAGGGGTTTGACAACTGCAGAAACTTTGAGCCTGTAACTCGCAATTGAAATTTTTTTGCTAAATGTAACCAATTGAATATCATTATTTTTTTTAACTTGACTAATGTAGTTTTTATATATATATATATATATATATATATATATATATATATATATATATATATATATAATGTGTGTACATTAGTTAAACAAGAAAAAGAAGGCATGGGAATCCATGCTTATTATTTACCAATGAAAACACAGAATGCTTAGCACTGCACTTTGCTTTTATACACAGTGTAAGTCTATAATACAATGTGTAACGGTTACAGATTCTTATTATTTATGCAGATTCCTGTGGGAGGGCTTCATGGGCTAAACTAGAAAGGCCAATATCTAAGTGAATTCTTGATCAGTTTTAAAAATGGAAACAAATTTTCTACATGATTTTCCACCCTTTAGCTGATAGCGGAAAACCACACAGAGAGAGCACTTCTGTAAGGTAATGAATATAGAAAACAATAGTCAGTAATCTCTTACTTTTATCAATGTTTTCTGCGAGCAGGAGATAGGTCTTTCACTCTTTTGTCTTGTTTCTCCCCATGTAACCAGGAAAGCACATAGCGAATAACAATTTTTAATGAATTAATAAAAGATAATACAAACTGCTTGCATAAGTAATTGAAAGCAAGTATATCTCTCTTTCCGTCCCCTGGGGTATTATGGAGGTCACCTCTGCAGGGTATCCATCACCTTTGTCGTGCTGAGTCACAGGTTGGATGATGTCACTCCGTTACCCCGGGGGGCCCTATAGTACAGCTGAAGTTGTAAGGAGTGACATCACCCAACTCAGACACACTCAGTCACAGCACTCTGAAGTTGAGGGATCGGCAGGGGGATCTCCAAATTTTTTTGGAAAGTTGTCTTTATTATTTGTTCTCATTGTCCAACAGATGTTGAGCCTTTCTGTATAAAGTGGAACCTTTAGTATTAAAGCAGTAGTAGCTCATACACATGGCTTATAGATAATACAATATTTTTTCCCGGAAATACAATACATTGCCCACTGATGTAATGCAACAAGCCTCTTGTGTCCTGCATTTGTTGGGAAATTTTGTGATGCAGAACTGTACGTTTTGGATTTATGACCCAAAGGAAAACACTCATGCAAATCATTACAGTTTTTTTTTGTATGCAGAATAAAAACAACTCATTGTGGACATTTTTTCAGCTGCTAATACTTTAGCATACTTTAATACATGAAGACAGTATGCACACCCTTTAATTATAAAAAAAAACAACATCATTAAAATGGAGTCTGGCACCCCAAAAACTTAGTTCTTCTGTGTATGAGGGATGACTCTACTCAAATATGCAACTTTAGTTAGTCTGTCCAAATGTCATCCCTTATTTGCTTTTTCAGGGTTGAACCTGGTGGTCATTTTATTTTGGCAGCTGACCAGTTACCTTGAGAAGGCACTACGTAGTGGAATGTTGAAGCAAATCACAATCATAGGTGCACTTTCATCACAAATATACATATATAACTTGCTCTAGATTAATCTTCCCAAAGAATAATGGAAATAGAGATTTCTAGCCCTCCTGAAAGTTGAGGACAGGAGTATAATTTGAAAGAACAAAATACATAACTTTGAAATAGCATACTTCCCTTCATTTCTCAATGTGTCACTGTGTGATGTCATCAGGCAGTAATCTGTGATTTTACAGATTACATCTTTTTTCATATGGGTCATTCCACATCAAATCAACGCAAAAATACAAGGGTTTCATTGCCCTATGACTTGGATTTTGATGAACTATTCCCATACCTGTTCTATATACAACAAAGCAGAATTTATTTCCTTGAGGTACAGTAAATCCCTCTACCTAGCTCTCAGCTGATATAAACACATTTCCTCTACTTAACTCTCCCTTATTATTTTTTGTTAAGTTTTTCTGAAACCTCTCTTCTTTACTTCTACACAGGGGTGTACAATTCTCAGGAGCCATGCTCCCACATTTTTTACTTCAAAAATATTTTCCTGAGGATATAAACAAGAATATTGAACACTTGTATTTTTGTCATCACTATATTTATCACTGATTTAATGAGGGATATCTTTTTTTTGTTCTGCTAAACTAGTGTCCGTGTCTGTGAGATGAATACCATTGTGGTCAAATTTTGTCTATTTGGTCTCTTGAATAACTAAACTTGTTAATGAGCAGACAGTTGTTAGACGGTAAATAAAGATGCCATTTTTTTTATATTTTATACAACGGTTTGTTCTTTTATTTCAGGCATCCATTTTCTTTTGTCAGATGATTCTGTTACAATAAGAGGGTCCGTCCTTTCAAAGCATCAAGCTTCCATTTATTCTTACTCTAAGCCCTTGTAGTTGTAGATGCCAAATTCCCATTGTGTAGATAAAAACCTTATGTGCAATTAAAGTCATGTCCCACCTCATACATTTGATTGGCAGAAACCAAAATGGCAGACCCCACAGCATAATATACATGTAATATATCAGATGCTGTATTTTATTTCCTATTCTAATAAACGTTTGCACATACACCAGAGGGCTTCACTGGGTCCCCATGGGGCTTTGGTTGGACTGATCTGGATTCTATGATGTAGTCTGTTTAACGGGACATCAAAGGTTTTTGTATTTCACTAGGAATATAATCTACTTTGGTTTCTCTTTACCTTTGTGCACTTTATTTTATTAAGAAGTGCTTCAAGCAGCTTGGACCATTTCCTCAGATCAGGCAACATTTTCTTCAGTTTTCAGTTGTCCTGTCTTAATGAGCATGTGCCACTGTAGCCCAGTTTCATGTTCTTAGATGACAAGAGTGGAACCTGATGTGGTCTTCTGCTGCTGTAGCACATCCAATTCAAAGTTCAAAATGTTGTGTTTTCTGCATAACACTTTTTCCTATCAGTTGGAACCTGTCTGGCCATTCTCCTCCTTCTCTCATTTACAAAGTGTTTTTGCACTCAGAACTGCAGATCACTGGGTATTTTTAATTTTTTTAAACCATTCTCTGTAAACTTTAAAGACTGTTATGTGTGTGTGAAATCCCAGATCCGTAGTTTCTGAGATGCTTAGACAACGCAGTCTGGGACCCACAAGCATTCCACAGTCAAAGACTCTTAGATCATATTTTTCCCCATTCTGATGTCTGGTCTGAGCAACAACTGTACCTCTTGCTCATGTCTGCAGGCTTTTATGCATAAAATAAGTTGATGTCACATGACTGGATGATTACAGATTTGCATTAACACGAGCAGGTATACAGGTGTGTATGTCAGGACAGTCTAAGTACTTGAATTTGGGATTAAGTGTCGGCAGCTCTGAGAATTTCCACAGCATGCCATCCATGGCTTGCATCTGCTGAAGATCAAATTCTATTCATTTTAACACCAGGCTGCATATTTTGGGGTCTGTTCTCTTGTGCTCTGGAGGGTTGCTAATCATGGAATCTTAGAAGTAACACCTGTTATTCCACCTGCACTATTTAAGACAGTCCGACAGATACTCATTTCTCAATTGTTTTTCTCTGAAGGCTGTAGCTTACCTGCTTTTGTGATATTGGATTATTCTGTGTTTGACCTGGCCTATTTTATCATTTACGGTACTTTCTGGATTGCTAACTGCTGGATTGTTTTGTTTATGGTCTTTATGTGGTTGCTGCCTGCCCTGACTTTTTTAGTCTGTGTGACGATCTAGTCTTCTTTTGCTTGAAGAGGCCATTGTGGACCATTCCTACTCATAGATTGTAGCTCGTATGTTGTTCCCTTTATCCAGTATAGTAGGAGTCCCTGAGCAACAAATAGTCAAAGGGGGAAGGCGGGGGTCTTGCCCTTGCCTTGGGGAGGAATGTTCGGTGCGGGGGTCTTGCCCTTGACTTGGGGAGGAACGGTAGGGGGAAGGCGGGGTCTTACCCTTGCCTTGGGGAGGAACGTTCGGTGCAGGGGTCTTGCCCTTGCCTTGGGGAGGAACGTTCGGGGGTAGGGGGATGGCTGGGGTCTTGCCCTTGCCTTGGGGAGGATAGTTCGGGGGTAGGGGGAAGGCGGGGGTCTTGCCCTTGCCTTGGGGAGGATAGTTCGGGGGTAGGGGGAAGGCGGGGGTCTTGCCCTTGCCTTGGGGAGGAACGTTCGGGGGTAGGGGGAAGGCGGGGGTCTTGCCCTTGCCTTGGGGAGGATCGTTCGGGGGTAGGGGGAAGGCGAGGGTCTTGCCCTTGCCTTGGGGAGGAACGTTCGGGGGTAGGGGGAAGGCGGGGGTCTTGCCCTTGCCTTGGGGAGGAACGTTCGGGGGTAGGGGGAAGGCGGGGTCTTACCCTTGCCTTGGGGAGGAACGTTCGGGGGTAGGGGGAAGGCGGCGGGCGGTCTTGCCCTTGCCTTGGGGAGGAACGTTCGGGGGTAGGGGGAAGGCGGCGGTCTTGCCCTTGCCTTGGGGAGGAACGTTCGGGGGTAGGGGGAAGGCGGGGGTCTTGCCCTTGCCTTGGGGAGGAACGTTCGGGGGTAGGGGGAAGGCGGGGGTCTTGCCCTTGCCTTGGGGAGGAACGTTCGGGGGTAGGGGGAAAGGCGGGGGTCTTGCCCTTGCCTTGGGGAGGAACGTTCGGGGGTAGGGGGAAGGCGGGGGTCTTGCCCTTGCCTTGGGGAGGAACGTTCGGGGGTAGGGGGAAGGCGGGGGTCTTGCCCTTGCCTTGGGGAGGAACGTTCGGGGGAAGGGGGAAGGCGGGGGTCTTGCCCTTGCCTTGGGGAGGAACGTTCGGGGGTAGGGGGAAGGCGGGGGTCTTGCCCTTGCCTTGGGGAGGAACGTTCGGGGGTAGGGCGAAGGCGGGGGTCTTGCCCTTGCCTTGGGGAGGAACGTTCGGGGGTAGGGCGAAGGCGGGGGTCTTGCCCTTGCCTTGGGGAGGAACGTTCGGGGGTCTTGCCCTTGCCTTGGGGAGGAACGTTCGGGGGTCTTGCCCTTGCCTTGGGGAGGAACGTTCGGGGGTAGGGGGAAGGCGGGGGTCTTGCCCTTGCCTTGGGGAGGAACGTTCGGGGGTAGGGGGGAAGGCGAGGGTCTTGCCCTTGCCTTGGGGAGGAACGTTCGGTGCGGGGGTCTTGCCCTTGCCTTGGGGAGGAACGTTCGGGGGTAGGGGGAAGGCGGGGGTCTTGCCTTTGCCCTGGGTCGTGGACCCTGTACCACCTTTCCTTCCTCTACGTACCGCCGAAAAATCAGGTACTAGGAGGGAGGAAGATGGTACCATCTTATTACATAATTTCCCTGCTCCATACATCATTTTATGGACTCTCTTTGTAGCAAGAGGGAGGTCTAGTATAGACACATGTCCAAGGATGAAATGGTTAAAAGCACACCTGACACTACTTAACCTTTGTTAATGAAACTACTTATCTTCAAAGAAGTAGTCTACGCTCAGTTAACTGTGTTTAATTTTTTGAGTGGCACAGCTCAAGTCTGGCTGTATTTATACTGCCCCTTTGTACCTTTTGCTTTTGGATCTCTCTTCCACTACCTGGCATTACAATACCTGAGTGTATGTTCTGTTATTTGTCACTTTTTTTTTCTTTTCTCAATATATACAAAAGATTCTTACAATACTAGTGACTTGCCCGTCTAAAAATGACGGCAATAAGATTGTAAGGCAGGTAAATGCTGTTTGGTTGAGACATGAATTTTGTTGGTGTTCCGAGATACTTCGGCGCTCAATGCGAGCCTCGTGCTGAGCGCCTTCGGTGCTCATCGCGTGACTTGCAATGAGCGCCTTTGGCGATCATTGCAAGGCTTTTTTTTTTTTTTTTTTCTGATGGGCGCTTTTGGTGTTATTGTTTGGTTGGCGGTGATGTGTTTTTTGGGCTTCTTGCCAGTCTTTGTGTGCTATGAGCAGCGTTGACGGTCGTTGTGTGTGGCTCAGTGAATGGCTTTTATGTGTATTGTGAATTATTTTTTTTGTGTGTGTTTTTTTTGTATGCTAATTAAATAATAAATGATAATACTTTACCTATTTTGAAGTAATATATGCAGGAAGCATTGTGTTGACGAGCTGACAATCTGTTTTGATGTTGCTTCAGCATACAATGTCAGTTTGCACTGTTGTGGAGCTGAGGTGTAAGAGTCAGCAATGTGTGTAGTGTAAATAGTGTGCGTGCACGAGGAAAATCCGTTAGGGTAGCGGTGTACTTCCGCAAGTTAGTGATGTAAAATGGCCGCTAATGTGTATGTGGTACGCAGCTGTGGATGATGTAGTGTATCTTGGAGCTCGTCCATTTTTTTTGGAAAATCTCTATGTGTTCCGTGGTGTTTTGTGTGTTTAGGGTCCTGTAGCCTCGTTTTCGTTTTTTTTCGGCTGCCATTTTTTCTCTCGCTTAGGGGATTTTTGTGTGTGTAAACTCTTGAATTTGGACTTAAATTGAGGTGTAACTTCACTTGCAGAGGTCCTGGGTGCCCCACCTTGCTGCGGGTAAGCTTTTTATGTGTTTGTTGTGTGTATCTATTGTGTTTTTAATGTTTTTATGTGCTCATGGTTCGGGCGCTAAGGTCGTATTTTTGCGAGCTCGTAATGTAAATTTTGCGGTGTAAGTCCTGCCTGTGGCTCATTGCAGCCGACGTGGGAGCCTCCACCTCTGCAAATGCGGCCCCTCGCTTTATGAGGGTCCGCATTTGCGTGCCTAAAGTTGTAGGGGGTCGTAGGACCTTTGGCGCTCCTTGCCAGCAACTGCAGCCTTTGCTGCGAGCCCGGAAGCGTTAGCAACAACTATTGGCAACCCGCACTGCTGACAACTATATATGTGATGCACATATTACATGAACAAAGAAAATACATACAAAACATACATTCATTAGTGGATTTGGATATGTAAGTTCCCCACTAAAAAGTGTTGTAAATTTGACTTAATTTTGTCAAGAAAACAGTCCCAGACCTGTAATTTATGAAACTGATAAGAGTGTAATCTATTTCAATTTGTCTTCCTATCTATTATTTTGATCTCACTCCATGAAGAAATTGAGCCTTTTTTCCATTTTAAGACAATTGCCCATCTGTCTACAATAAGGATCTATACACTAATTCCTCTAAATTTATATTTAATTTCTGCTGGAAACATATGGAATAAAAACTCTGGAGTTTTTATCAGGTGAATACCACACACAATGGATATTTCATTCATACATGTGTTCCACAGATCTTGAATAAAAGGGCATTGCCACCACACATGCATATATGTACCAACCTGATTACAGACTCTCCAGCAATTACTTGTATATTTGTTAGGAAACATTTTTATTTTGTACTAGAGAATTGCCCGTCAAAAAAAGACGGCAATGAAATTGTAAGGTAGCTAATGCTGTTTGGTGTGTAATAATGAAATATATAATAAATTAATAAATGAATATACTTTACCTATTTTGAAGCATTGTGTTGAAGAGCTGGCAATCTGTTTTGAGGTTGCTGCAGCATTAGTGCTGTGGAGCTGCTGTGTAAGCGTGATGAACGTGTGCAGTGTAATAGTGTGCGTGTGCGAGACGAAACCGTTAACGTAGTTGAGTACTTCCGCATTGGCATAAAATGGCAGGTAATGTGTGGTATGCGTCTTAGGTATAGTCTTTTGTGGTGTTTTCCCGAGTTTCTTGTGTTGTTTTGCGTGTTTTTAGAGTGCTGTAGTCTCGTTTTCATTTTGTTCGGCGGAGATTTTTTCTGTCGCTTACAGAATTTATTTAGTGTCTTAACTCTTTTATCTTTAGTTAAATGAAGCTGTAAGTTGCATTTTTGAGGTCCTGGATGCTTCCTCTTGCTGTAGGTAAGCTTTTTATGTATGTGCTGTGTGTATTTATTGTGTTTTGAATTTTTTCCCGTCCGCGGGTTGCGGGCGCTTTTTGCGAGGTCGTAATGAGTGGTAACGTGTATCGTATGTTGTTTGCGTTGCGACGTAAAGTTTGCGAGGGTCGCAGTTGCTGGCAAGGAGCACCTTCGGCGCTCCATGCCAGCAACTGAGGCCCTCGCAAGGAGCTATGCGAGCCCGCAAGCGTTAGCAACAACTCGTATGCTCACAACTATATATGTGATAAATGGGACCAAATGCCACCTTTGAAAAATTTTAAAGGGAGTTTCTCTTAAACACACATTAAGGTGTTTCCGGTTATTTCTAAAGCGCTATACCAGTTGTTCAGTTCTCATTGGGTTCCTAGCTCTCTCTCCCATTTATTCATTCCGGGAGTTTTATGATATGAGGATCCAAATACATTTTCATACATTTAGAAATATTAAAATTACAAGTATCAACTTTACATAATCTTTCAAATGGAGTTAGATCTCTCATGGGTCATTTTATTAGCAACTATTTTAACCACTCTTGCAACAGGTATTTCATGGTTTCTAACCACTTATTCGAATGGTGTAAATGAATCATTATCATATAAATCCGCAATATATCTCGCATTCAAAATTTCCCATCTAATTTGTTGTATCCATAATTGAGGATAATGGGATCAAATTTATATATTTTTATTAAGGCAAAGCCAGTTTCTTAAACCAGTTTAACAACCAAAACTAATTCAGAAAAAGTTTTCATATGTAATGGTTTAATCTATTATTATTATTATTTTATTATTATCTTTTATTTGTATTGCGCCAACATATTCCGTAGCGCTGTACAGGGGATAAGAACAAGGGAAATACACGTTTAACAAAATTAAAAAAAGTTGAAGAGCGTTTTGAGCTTAGAATCTTAGCAGAATGTGCTTTATCCCAAAGCACCCTACAAGACTGGAAACTCGCTACTTACAATCTAAAGAGAATTAAAGGGCAGAAAACTGGGGAAGAGTAACAAATAAGGAATAGCAAGGGCAAGGAAGTAAGTGAAAGATAGAAAGAGTTTTTTTTTAGAGGGAGAGGGGATGGATCTGAGGTGAAAGAGTAGTATGTTGGCTGACCCCTAGTGTTGAGATGATATATCTGCAAGTAGGAAGTCAGGTGTTTTCTATGGCTCTATAAATTTAATCTGAGTTGGGGTGGGTGAGGGGAAGGGAGGGAGGGCAGTTCTGAGTGTGTCACAGATGAAGTAGGCCTTAAAACCAGAGTAAATTTGCACTGAAAGAAAGAGAGAGAGAGAGAGAATGGATTGGGGTCAGACAGTACAGGAAGATAGGAGAGTTAGGAAGGAATGAGAGAGAGACCATAGAATAAAGGTATTTGAGGAGGGGGGAGGAGATTTGAGGTAATTATGCCAGCCATAAATGGGGGAAGGATGGGGGGGAAGGTGGGGACAGCAGAGCAGGGTATAGGAAACAGTTAAAAATTGAAAACAAAAAGTCAGAATATTTCTATCTGCCAAGATATATTAACATGCATACAGTAGTGATATTAATAAACATATTGGCTCCAGGGATGGCACAGTTTCCATAGTCTTCTCCATACCTGCTGAGGTGTTCTGAATGCAGTTCTGAGTGTGTCACAGATGAAGTAGGCCTTAAAACCAGAGTAAATTTGCACTGAAAGAAAGAGAGAGAATGGATTGGGGTCAGACAGTACAGGAAGATAGGAGAGTTAGGAAGGAATGAGAGAGAGACCATAGAATAAAGGTATTTGAGGAGGGGGGAGGAGATTTGAGGTAATTATGCCAGCCATAAATGGGGGAAGGATGGGGGGGAAGGTGGGGACAGCAGAGCAGGGTATAGGAAACAGTTAAAAATTGAAAACAAAAAGTCAGAATATTTCTATCTACCAAGATATAATAACATGCATACAGTAGTGATCTTAATAAACATATTGGCTCCAGGGATGGCACAGTTTCCATAGTCTTCTCCATACCTGCTGAGGTGTTCTGAATGCAGTTCTGAGTGTGTCACAGATGAAGTAGGCCTTAAAACCAGAGTAAATTTGCACTGAAAGAAAGAGAGAGAGAGAATGGATTGGGGTCAGACAGTACAGGAAGATAGGAGAGTTAGGAAGGAATCTATAATAAGTTCTCCAAATTAACCTCTCGAGAGCGCTTTTTCGATTTGTAAAAATTTCACATTTGGATTCCCTGCTAAAAACTGATGAAGGGCCACTGCTTCTGAATATTCAAATAAGTTTGGCGAGGATAACCCCGCTTTAACAAACTTTCTCTTAAGAACTTCTTTATTCTAGATTTCCTCCCATTGTTCATGTATTGATCAATTACATTTTTAACCAGAATTTTAAGATTTGGGGTAAATTCAATACCCAGATGTATAAATCTATTGTTTAATTCTGTCTCAGCCTCCTCTCTGGGTTCCTGTGACTTGGAGTAGTCCTGCTTGCTCCTGTGTCTTGTTGTCTTGATTCACTATAGTTCCTGTTACCCTTTGGACTGATCTTTTCTGCTGACCCAGGTTTTTGGATTTCTTCTTTGGGCTTGCCATCCACTGGTACTTCGCCCCTGAAGGGTTTTACCCCGACAGCCTTGACATTTTGCATATGGAACTGCTGTCTGTTCTTCTAAACGATCCAGCAAAAACTTCTAATTTCTGACTGTAATTTCAGAAGAGATTTAATTTACTTGTAATGCATTGACACATCCTACTGACTTTCTTGAAGCTTTGCTGCATTGTTTGCCTAGAATAGTATCTCCAATTCTTGGTCACAGTTTTTGATAATATTCTAACAAAAGCACATTTTTATTTGCAAGATTTTGACGCATTCTTTCCTATGTATAAATATGCATGTATACTTTCTATACTTACTGATAAATATTTTCAGGTAGGTATACTTTCTTATTTATATTGAATTGACAAGTACAAGCAGGAACATATTAAGTGTAGGTTTTGGTAAAGTGTGTTTCCCTGAGTTTTCAGTGCACGTTTCTTATGGAGATTTTCTAGGTGGCTGATGTTCCTCATGATCGCAAATGCCTGCCATTTTACACTAAGCTCTTTTATTATTAGAGCGACAAAATACTTTTCAGATCTCGGACCTGTATTTTTTGTTTTGCTAATTATCACATTACTCATGTTCACTCTGTTGTATTTCAAACCTTAAGTCCATGTACATTGTGCAAGTGAGATATTATTTGAGGCAAGATAGTTTACTTGTTTACTTTCTAAGGCCATTTTTTTGAAAGATTGTACATGTTTTAGCAATGGATGATTTGTGACATGGGATTCCACTTTATACTGTGGTTTCACAAAGAACCGTTTTTAGCTTTTTGAACTTTTAAAACAATACACGATTTTAGCTTTTACAGAAGATGATTAAAGATTTCATACTATAGTGTGTATAGGACAACTTCTATTTAAGTGACAACTACAATGCTCCATCTAGTAAGAATCAGTAAAAGCATTTTATTTTTATTTTATTGAGATTAAAGAAAAATGATATCTTTTTTACTCGCAGTACATTGAAAATTCGTTTACTCATTTAAGTTATGAAAGATACATTTTTTACAGTGCCTCTTCATGTTTTTTTTACTGACTCATGATTTTAGCATAAAGTTTATTTTATCTAAAAAATAATTTTCTTGAGGAAAATAAGAGAAATATATTGTTCTATACAGTTACATATATAATTGACTATACTGTACAAAAATTACATACATTACATATTGTACACTTGTAAAATCAGTGGGAATGTGATGCTTCACTCATTAATCTTCTGTTAGTATTATCCTTCTATGCCGCCATATAAAACTGTCAGTAAGATTAATGACGAAAGGTTTTGTGGTGTTCAAAGTTCAGACAAGTTTTATATTTGTATTTAATGTTGTTGCAGGTTAGGCATGTTGACAGCCATTATCATAAATATTATCAAAACCTAAGTCTTCAGTTAAGAAAATAATATTCAAGTATATACGGCAGTGTCAGTAGTTGAGCAGGAAGGATTTCAGAATTTCCATGCTTATATATTCTACTAGCGACTTGCCCGGCAATAAGATTGTAAGGGCGGTAAATTTTGTTGGTGTTCCAAGATGCTTTGGCGCTCATTGCAAGGTTGTTGGTGTGCTATGAGCATTGTTTTTTTTTTTTTTTTTTTGCTAGTGAAATAATGAATAAAATAATACATCAATATACTTTACCTATTTTGAAGTAATATATGCAGGAAGCATTGTGCAGAAGTGCTGGCAATCTGTTTTGATGTTGCTGCAGCATACAATGCTGTATAAGTGTCAGTAATGTGTGTAGTGTAAATAGTGGGCGTGCGCGAGCCAAATCCGTTAGGGTAGCTGTGTACTTCCGCATTGTGTAAGTTAGTGTTGTAAAATGGCGCCTAATGTGTGTTACGCGTCTGTGGCTAACTTGGCGTCCTTGTTCTTTGATCGCGTCTTTTTTTGAAAATCCATAGGTGTTTGGTGGTGTTTTGCGTCTTTAGAGTCCTGTAGCCTCATTTTTGTTTTTTTCGGCGGCCATTTTTTCTTTTGCTTCGAGTGAAATTGAGGTGTAACTTCAGTTTTCGAGGTCCTGGGTACTCCCCGTTGCTGTAGGTGAGCTTTTTATGTATTTGTTGTGTGTATTTATTGTGTTTTTAATGTTTTTATGTGCGTTAGTTTCGTGCTGTAAGGTCGTATTTCTGCGAGGTCATAATGTTCTGCGTCTCGTATTTGTTTCTTGTAAGTCTGTAAATTTTGCGAGGTCCGCAGTTGCTGGCAAGGAGCGCCTTCGGTGCTCCATGCCAGCAACTGCGGCCCTCTATTCGCATCGCAATTGTTCCAGGCAGTCGCAAAGATCCACAACTATATATGTGTGTGTGTGCGTGTCATTTATAGTTTTGTAACGAAACATCAATATTTATTCTAATTATAATCTAAGGATAGTTTGTTTTCATTCATGTAGTTGTTTTGTGAGCTGTACAATAAAGTGTCTTACACTTTATTTGTTTAACAAAGTGCTGCTTTTTTGCTAAGGATATGAATTACAATTTGACAGGAGGAGCCATCCGTGTAAGTGGAGCCCTGCTATGTGGATGGCTACTCCCCAGCAGTGATATCATCTCTTCAACTAAATAAAATGGAGAAATATAACAGTGAGGGAGTATATGAGAGGCAAAACTATACATTTACACTATGAGTGACAAAATAAAGCAAGTAAGCACAAAATGTTTGCTCCATAATCTCTATTATCATTTAAAAATGTTTTGACTTGGGGCTTAACAGATCTATTGTTATATGTAAAATAGTACCAGAGATTTCCCTAAGCAACACTTCTAAATTAAACCAGTGAGGTGCATATTCCTATAGTCTTAAACATCTTACAGTAGACTGCAATATGATCTAAACTACTAGTGCATGACAGAAACAATAGCTGTAAAAAACTAAATATGTCCCTGATTAACTTGCAGCTTCGATCCGTAAAAGAGTACATATTTAATTTCATATAAATCTAGGAAATACAGTTGTTGCATGATTTGTATTGTTGAATTCAGTGTGGCTTACTGCAGTGAGCTTAGTAAAATGACCCCTTGTTTATTCTAAAGCAAAACACAGTTTCACATTACGTATCTGTGTGCAGTGAATTATGTGTAACCTTTTCTTCTTGTTTCCACAGAAATGGTTTTGGGTTGTTCTCATCTTAGAATCTCCTGGAACACAACTGAAAACAGCATAATATTTTTTACGGTTACCAAAAATGTATGGGCTGCTCGTACATCTCAGGAGTAAACAGTTGGATGAAACTTCTCGTGAAAAATGCTTAACATGTGATTACTATACTTCATAAACACCTGAAGAAATCTTTAGACACTCAAGTGATATGAGCTTCTAAATACATTATTTATCATGATGCAGTTTGGTTAGAAGATATGAATAAAAAAATATTGTAATTTCTAAACTGGCATAGCACAAAGCTAGAAATCCTGGGCGTCAAGATGACCTCTGAGGACACGGCTGCTTCTCTTTTACCACTAATAGAGGGAAAATTGATATCTACGCAGTCGGGGGGAGATGAACATTCTAAGAATAGTTTGGATACTAGTGTTATAAAAAGACATACTACTGTAAAGGAACAAGAGAAAACTGAAGCCGTGTCAAACTTTGCTAAACTAAAGGGGCACTATGAACAGAACTCTATAACAAAGACATGTCCCTTAAAAAGTAAATCGCAAAGCAGAGAAAATGTTAGTGACAGCAATGTCGTGGAAAGGAAGAATTGCATATCTCAATCCATTGAATATTTCAACATGAACTGCAAATTCTTAGAGAAATCATGCAAAGGCAACTTGCGTTTAAATCAGTTTTATAGGTCATACAATACCTTAAAAGAGAACAACATCTGTATGGAGCCTAGAATCCCTGCTTTGTTGACCGAAATTAACTTTAAAATGGATAGATCTTCAATGGATTTGAGAGGAGCAAGAAAAAGTAATTTAATAGTGAATGATTGTTGCACAAATGCTGACAGTCACGTTCCAGGATTGCATATTAGCTGTTCCACTGAGAAGAGCCTATCAAGTGCTCCGTGTGCCACAAATAACAGTTATATTTTAGGCAACCGTTTGGAGACTGTAAGAAAAAATTGCGTTGACGACTACCCAACGTGCACTTGTGAGTTAAATAAGCACTGTGGAGATTGTGGCAGAATGGCAGAAACATCAGTTCTCAGTTCTACAACCAATAGCCATTTAAATGTGGAATCACCTTTAAAACTGGAAAATACACTCTTATATACTGGAAACAGAATGTGTGGGCAGACCTGTTCTTGCATTATTCCGTCTGAGACATTCCAAAGTGAAGAAACAAGTGAGTGTGAAGAAGATGAATTAGAGAATGATTTTTCTAGAAATAAAAAGGATCGTTCAACATTACTGATTAGAAGGTTTTGTAAAAATTACAAAGAAGTGAAAAAGTCTGTTTACTCAGGTACAAATGCAATTGTTAAAACTTTGCCTTCGGGACACACTGGAACTAAAGCCTGTTGGTATATCAAGAAACATCAAGAGAGAGCAAGTGACTTAAATAGTTTTTTGTTTACAACTAAACATCTAACTGCACTTCGTAATTCAATCAAAAGAACTGACCTTTTTTCCTACTTTGTGAAGACCATGGCATGTGAGGTATGCTTCAATTTAGTATTTACCAATATAAATGCATAATATGTTTGTGTTGGCTTTGCACAGTGTTGGGAATTTCTTATAATATTATTACTTGGGCACCTTAAAAACATTTATGATACATTAGAAGAGCGTTTCAGCTAAAAGTGACACAGAACATTTTATATATATATATATATATATATTTATATTTATATGTACGTGTGTGTGTGTGTTATATATATATATATATATATATATATATATATATATATATATATATATATATATATATATATATATAATTTTTTAATATATTTATTTTTTATTTTATTTTTTTATTTCCCAAATGAAAAGTACATAAATAAATACATTTGCAATTGGTTGTTAAAAAAAAAAAAACTTGGGTGGAAGTGTTAAATAATTGAGCCTGAAAGTTGGACTCCTTATCATTAAGTCTCTTAAGTAAAAACCTTTCATTAACTCTCACAGTGGGAGTTGATAAGGAATATAATCAAGTCCAGTTGAATAAATAATAATTGTTAGTTATATTTATCATTATCTTCCTTGTCAATTCCGCTGTTAAGTAGTGGCTCTTAATAATGAGACATAAAGAGAGGGACCACTGTAAAGATATATCATGCCTAAAATACCGAAATTCAAGTTCCATTATTTTCTATCAATTTTCTTTAGCAACAAACTACATTTTTGTGTATGCTGTCTGAAAAACTGGTATCATTAATTTGTCACTTTTTTAACCTGAGCTTCAGATAAAATATCAAAGGAACTTTGTTGACTGGTTCATACTTTGTCGTTAGACTTCTACATACTGATTTTTGATAATTTTGCATGACTAAAAAAAAATAATTAAGCTGACTCCTCTATCTGTTTTTAAACAGTTTGCTCTAAAGTTAAGTAAGATTCAGAAATTGTTGTATTCTACTGCTGGAAAATATTGTTTTTTCCAAAACCAAACCAAAATGCTATGCAATGAGTTAACTTTGAACATATTACTCTGCTATTATGAAAAAAGTCTTATTTTCTGTGGATTGTTGATTAAATATTTAATAATGTATTTATGTTTGTTCCAACAGAAAAGTTAGATACCATATTTTACATTATTGGCAGCTAAATTGTCAGTAACAATTCATAACAACTTAGGTCTCATTCCATGGCTCCCGTTGTCTGTCTGTCTGTCTATCATGGCAGGAACAGGGTTGAATAATAAACATTATATGCAGGAGGTTTATGACCCGTTCGCTTATGACATTCTACCCCCTATGAGCCTGGCTTTCCCCAAGGATTTACCCTCAATACCTGCTACCAGCCTGGGAATCCCCTAGTTTTCCCTTCAGTTCCCACTATGAGCCCGGGTATTCACGGGGATACCCCCTCATTATCAGGAGTGATCATCAACCCTTGGCCTGTGTGGATTCCTATAGGGCATTTAACAAAAACATTGGGGTCCCTATGGATACCATGGTAATCTAAAGTATAAACTTGAAAGTTCATATGGACCCCCATTACATTTAAAATTACACTCTATACTGGGTGGGTTCTTATGTACCCTCATGGTATATAATATTGACCATTATTTCACCTAAACTTAACTTCTTTACACTGGGCGTCCATTGGGACATTCAAAGAAAGACATATTAATCCCTATACCACAGGGATCCTTATGGACCCATATGGTATAAGATACTATAACCATGGGAGTACCTATAGACCCCCATGACACCTAACCCCCTATTACAGGGCTTTGTAAGGATCCCCATAGAACGTTTACATGTACCATATGTGTCCTTATGGCCCACCCCCAAGGACACGGTCTCCCATGTGTGTCCACAAGGACACTTTTTTTTATAGTCCATAACACTTCCCCCTTAAAAATAATTCCAGAAATTTAAAATTACAGAAAAAAATAAAATGAGACTACAAAAAAATACTCATATGGGGGAAAAAATGATACTTATTCTCAACCTTGATGACCCTCCAGTGACAACCTTATTGCTTGATTGAGGCACTTATTCCTAATTTTTGCAAGGTTAATTATGAGTAGTTGTATAATTTGCAGATATTAGTAACTGTAGCCTGCAATATACAAATGAAGAATAGTAAGCAGTCCCTTGTATATTGTCAAGTTGTGTTTAGATAGATGGGTCTCGGTTAAGAGACACCTACTAGGCTTTCAATTGGTGGTTATAGAAGTTTAATCGCTTCAAAGTATTTGTTTGGTAGCCATGATATTCTGTGTGGTTTCCTTTTCTTTAGAGTTTACTGTATTGCCTTTCTGTTAGGCTCTATTTCATGAATAATAGGGGCACTATAGCTAGCTAGCTAGATTTTGAGCATCAATATAGATTGAACCTTACACATAGGAGGATCCCTTGACGATTCTTTTTTTCTCTCTCTCTCTTTTTCTCTCTCTCTCTTTCCCTCCCTCCCTGTTTTGGAAGCACCAAAAAATGTTTAAATATATAGGGTAGCTGCAGAAATTGATCTACATGTTTTGAGAATTGCCTCTCTGCATGATAGGGTCTATAGCAAGGTTTGTGGCATCAATATAGATTGAACCTTCCAGATAGGACTATCCCTTGAGCGTCATAGGTTTTCCTCTATTTCCTACCCACTTTACTTAATAATACGTTCTCTTTGTTTTAATTGTGGAGTTATTTTTGTGTAAATTGCACCTTGAAAATTTATATTGCAAATAATTAATTTGAGTTACAAAATGAGTCAGACTGTTGTGTTTTTCATATTATTTCCAGTTTTGTATTATAGGTATTGGCCTTTTGCAGACAAGTTTTTTTTGTTTGTTTTTTTTTGTCTTCTTTTTTTGGATTCAAATTTGTGTTTTTTTGTACTGTGTGTTCTTGTTCTTACTAAATGTTATTTCTTAAACACAATGGCCCTCATTCAATTGCGATTTGGCCAATTGAATAGGGCCCTAAATAAGCACATAGCATATTTTTTTTAAAGAAGTTTTTAGTTAGTGAAAACCTCGCTTTTGGATAGATTCTTACTAACTAAAAACTTCTTTAAAAAAATATGTTATATGCTTATTTAGACCCCTATTCAATTGGCCAAATTGCAATTGAATGAGGGCCAATGTTTGCCTATGATAGACACATTTGCCAAACAGAAACACGTGTTTGTTGAGAGCATACTCTCATGTTTTGTGAAGTAGGATAGCCCTAATGGTCCACTAAAGTGTCATGTTCATAGTATGTTCTTTTGAAGAACTTAACTTGTGATGGCCAAACTGTTGTTAGAAATAAAAAACGTTAAGTGTAGTAATTATCAATTTATTCTATTCGATTTTCTTTACTGGACATTGAGCTTTGCTTTAGTTTTTATTACAAACCTGGCAGAAACCTAGGATGAAGATAACATCTTTGTACATTTTTTTTTTTACAAGACAGCAAGTAGTAGTGATCTTTTAGTCTGTGGATGGATTAATGCTGAAGAACTGTTATATGCATCATTAGAATAAACTATATGTTTCTATACTACTGGTGTTCTTTCTTTCTTGTTTATCATGCAAGATGTAAAATCGTTTGTCAATCATATGTGACACAATTGTCTCTGTCTTGCAGTGTCTGTAATGTGTATTATATGTTTATCAAGACATCTTCATAGACTTTTTTTGAAGGATGTATTTTGTGATACTGTATATCAAGGCTTGAAAAACACCATGTCAACTAAAAATATCAAGCTGGTGCCTAATACTTAGCTCCCTTAATTTTATTATATTGAATCTGAACTTTTTATAGCCATCATTAATAGAGTTTGCTGTGTATACCTGTAAACGGAGCAGGCAAGTATAAAAACACGTTACATTACTAATCACTGGTCATTGCTTAAAGGGACTTATTTCTCAATTGATGTATTTAACAGTCCTGAAACAAACATAAGATTCAATGATGAAATCCTTTCTAGGCTAGTAGTTATTTAAATTGTGCAAGATGAAAGATGCACCTGTAAAATGGAGTTCCTATGCACATATACAGTGCCTTGCAAAAGTATTCACCCCTCTTGACTTTTTACCTATTTTGTTACATTACAGCCTTAAGTTCAATGTTTTGTTAATCTGAATTATATGTGATGGATCAGAACACAATAGTCTATGTTGGTGAAGTGAAATGAGAAAAATATATACATAAAACTATTTTTTTAGAAATAGAAAACAAAAAATTGGCATGTGCGTATGTATTCACCCCCTTTGTTATGAAGCCCACAAAAAGCTCTGGTGCAACCAATTGCCTTCAGATGTCACATAATTAGTGAAATGATGCCCACATGTGTGCAATCTAAGTCTTACATGATCTGTCATTACATATACACACATTTTTTGAAAGGCCACAGAGGCTGCAACATCTAAGCAAGAGGCACCACTAACCAAACTCTGTCATGAAGACCAAGGAACTCTCCAAACAAGTATGGGACAATGTTGTTGTTGAAATCAGGATTAGGTTATAAAAAAAATCCCAAAACTTTGATCCCCAGGAGCACCATCAAATTTATCATAACCAAATAGAAAGAACATGGCACAACAGCAAACCTGCCAAGAGACGGCCGCCCACCAAAACTCACTGACTGGGCAAGCAGGGCATTAATTCGAGAGGCAGCACAGAGACCTAAGGTAACCCTGGAGGAGCTGCAGAGTTCCTCAGCGGAGACTGGAGTATCTGTACATAGGACGACAATAAGCCCTACACTCCATAGAGTTGGGTTCATGGCAGAGTGGCCAGAAGAAAGCCATTACTTTCAGCAAAAAACAAAATGGCACGTTTTGAGTTTACGAAAAGGCATGTGGGAGACTCCCAAAATGTATGGAGGAAGGTGCTCTGGTCTGATGAGACTAAAATTGGTTTTCGCCAGACATACCATTTTCTTTGATGGCTGCAAGGTTCAAACACATCACATCACCCAAACACCATTCCCACCGTGAAACATGGTGGTGGCAGCATCATGTTGTGGGGATGTTTTTCTGCAGCTGGGACTGGGAAACTGGTCAGAGTTGAGGGAAAGATGGATGGTGCTAAATACAGGGATATTCTTGAGCAAAAACTTTACCACTTTGTGCGTGATTTGAGGCTAGGATGGAGGTTCACCTTCTTGCAGGACAATGACCCCAAACACAATGCTAAAGCAACACTTGAGTGGTTTAAGGGGAAACATGTAAATGTGTTGGAATGGCCTAGTCATAGCCCAGACCTCAAACCAATAGAAAATCTGTGGTCAGACTTAAAAATTGCTGTTAACAAGCGCAAACCATCCAACTTGAAGGAGCTGGAGCAGTTTTGCAAGGAAGAATGGGCAAAACTCCCAGTGGTAAGATGTGGCAAGCTCATAGAGACTTATCCAAAGCGACTTGGAGCTGTGATTTCCGCAAAAGGTGACTCTACAAAGTATTGACTTTAGGGGGGTGAATAGTGGATAATGCACACTGACTTTTTCTGTAATTTTGTCCTATGTGTTGTTTGCTTCACAATAAAAAACAAAACCTCTTCAAAGTTGTGGGCATGTTCTGTAAATTAAATGATGCAAATCCTCAAGCAATCCATGTTAATTCCAGGTTGTGAGGCAACAAAACACGAAAAATGCCAAGGGGGGTGAATACTTTTTGCAAGGCACTGTATGTCCTGGTTGGCCAAGCAGAGCATTTAATGTGTATATGCATCTGTAATTATGCTGATCCAACCAGTTGCGCATGCTATTTGTGGCTGGTCTCTCTGAGAGATAATTAATGACTACAGGTAAGTGTCCAAGCCACGTAGAAGGATCCTGAAAAGCAACTTAATCATAATTACCAGGTATATGAATGTAGGGAGTACCTTGAAAAATGGTAGAATCCTTAGCTCATTAGCCTCATATCCTTGCGCTGTATCCAAAGGCAAGACAAACAAAATACTGAAAAAGCAATGTGTTATTCCCTAGCTTTGTGCCAGAACTATAGGTGAGCCATTGTCTCTGTGATATCATATGCTGATGTACATGTTTCCTTATGTACATAAATGTGGACTTCTGCATAACTGTGCATATTAAAAGCAAAGATATGTTTTCCATACAGTCTTTGGACCCATGAAGTTTGTAACCATGTAATAAGTTGAAAGTGTGAAAGGGTATAACTAAAAGATAACACTCTGTGTGGTTGATGGCTTATAAGTTAGACAGGTATATGTAACTCCCACCCAGAGCTTGTGACACTGAATTTAACCAAAAACCTTTTAAATGTAAAAAATGTTGGCCTTCTTTATGAATTTCAGGTTTTAGTTAGATACAAAAGCATGTGAACTTTTACATGCACGCAGTGTACCTCAGGACTTGACAAATCCTTTGAACCTGAGAGCCCTTGTTCCTAAAGTTTTATTGTTGACTTTATATTGGCTAATTATTCATATAACATTATACAGTAAATATACCCTTTTAAACCAAAAATGGTTAATGATTCCCATTTGTCTGAATTAATGCAACATTTGAATTTTGTGAACTTTAATTATTTGTGAATATATGTGATGTGACAAGAAAAATGCATATGAATAGAGCTAGTAGAAGAGTTCAAAGGGGAAACCGTGATAAAAATATTCATATAATTTCAGTATTTATCAAGGTCAGGATATTTTTAATAAAATGCAGCCATTAAGTAATTTTGCAGTAATATACAAAACAAATACAAAGTCTTTGGGGGCATTGGTTTGTATTAATCCGATACACAAGCTGTTTCCAGTATAGCCAACACTGTTGATTCAAACAGATGTTTACTCATTTCCAGGTCGCTGTAGATGACTTATGTTTTTTTTTTGTTTTTTTTCACTTACCTTTTATTGGAAATCTTCTTGAAGTACAATTAATAAACACTGAATAATTTACATAAAATGTAGTTTGAAATTGTTAACAAATTTTATATAAATGAACACTTCAAATAATAATTTAACTAATCATAAATAAATAATATAATGAAATAATTCACAAAGATATATAATAAATGAATTTATAATGAAACAAAATAATTAGCTAGTGAACAGTAATATACAGTGGATATAAAAAGTCTACACACACCTGTTAAAATATCAGGTTTCTGTGCTGTAAAAAATGAGACAAAGATAAATCATTTCAGAACTTTTTCCACCTTTAATTTAACCTATAAACTGTACAACTCAATTGAAAAACAAACTGAAATCTTTTAGGTAGAGGGAAGAAAAAAGTAAGTCTGCACACCCTCTTATAACTGGGGATGTAGCTGTGTTCAGAATTAAGCAATCACATTCCAAATTGTGTTAAAAAGGAGTCAGCATACACCTGCCATCATTTAAAGTGCCTCTGATTCACCCCAAATAATGTTCAGCTGCTCTAGTTGGTCTTACCTGAAATGTTCTTAGTCGCATCCCACAGCAAAAGCTATTGTCCACAAAGAGCTTCCAAAGCATCAGAGGGATCTCATTGTTAAAAGGTATTAGTCAGGAGAAGGGTACAAAAGAATTTCCAATGCATTAGCTATACCATGGAACACAGTGAAGACAGTCATCATCAAGTGGAGAAAATATGGCACAACAGTGACATTACCAAGAACTGGAGCTCCCTCCAAAATTGATGAAAAGACGGAAAGAAAACTGGTCTGAGAGGCTACCAAGAGGCCTACAGCAACATTAAAGGAGCTGCAGGAATATCTGGCAAGTACTGGCTGTGTGGTATATGTGACAACAATCTCCTGTATTCGTCATATGTCTGGGCTATGGGGTTGAGTGGCAAGACGAAAGCCTTTTCTTACGAAGAAAAACATCAAGCCAGGCTACATTTTGCAAAAACACATCCAAAGTCTCCCAAAAGCATGTGGGAAAAGGTGTTATGGTCTGATGAAACCAAGGTTGATCTTTTTGGCCATAGTTCCAAAAGATATGTGTGGCGCAAAAACAACACTGCACATCACCAAAAGAACACCATACCCACAGTGAAGCATGGTGGTGGCAGCATCATGCTTTGGGGCTGTTTTTCTTCAGCTGGAACTGTGGCCTTAGTTAAGATAGAGGGAATTATGAACAGTTCCAAATACCAGTCAATATTGGCACAAAACCTTCAAGCTTTTGCTAGAAAGCTGAACATGAAGCGGATCTTCATCTTTCAGCATGACAACGACCCAAAGCATACATCCAAATCAACAAAGGAATGGCTTCACCAGAAGAAGATTAAAGTTTTGGAATGGCCCAGCCAGAGCCCAGACCTGAATCCGATTGAAAATCTGTGGGGTGTTCTGAAGAGGGCTGTGCACAGGAGATGCCCTCGCAATCTGACAGATTTGGAGTGTTTTTGCAAAGAAGAGAGGGCAAATCTTGCCAAGTCAAAATGTGCCATGCTGATAGACTCATACCCAAAAAGACTGAATGCTGTAATAAAATCAAAAGGTGCTTCAACAAAGTATTAGTTTAAGGGTGTGCATACTTATGCAACCATATTATTTTATTTTTATATTTTTTCTTCCCTCTACCTAAAAAATTTCAGTTTGTTTTTCAATGGAGTTGTACAGTTTATAGGTCACATTAAAGGTGGAAAAAGTTCTGAAATTATTTATCTTGGTTGAATTTTTTTTCTGCACAGAAACCTGACTTAAGGGGTGTGTAGACTTTTTATATCCACTGTAGATGTATGAGTTTTACTTAACTAGCAATTGAATCTATAGATGTGCCTATGCTCTGTGCACTTCCTGTTAGTTTCAATTAAGTTTAAACCATTTTTACGTAATATTTTTCATGTAAGCACATAAAAAAAAAGAATTGTGCTTCATGTATCTTCAAATGTCATAAAAAGAAGAAAGGAGAGAGTGCACGCCATTTCCCAGTGCAATTCAAGTGATTTTAATACAATGCACACAACAGTAGAATAAATAGACACTCACATTTAGCAACCTCTATATAAGAGGTATTCCACATGCATATAGATATAAACCAAAATCCTCCACGTCCTCGTGACCCACGTAGATCACACGTAGATCCTTGTTATGGATAAGTTAAAATATATAATCCAATAGCAGTAGAAACAGAAGTCTTGTAGTACCCTATACCTTGTTTCTCCACCAGCTCTACTAGAGAATAATGGTTCCCCTTATGAGTCTTATAAAACTCTTATGTCTAGTTTAGCTCACTTAGGGGTCCTAAGCCCCAATATGTAAAACACAGTGTAAGTGACCAAATCTCTAAACCTGAAACCGATATTTCTTAATGGGTTAAACTGGTGTACATATTGGTAAACGTCCATCAAACATATAAAATATAAGAAAAGTATACAAATAAAACAGCTATCTGTTTAAAATATAAAATAGAACATAAAACACCAAAATAAAAATGACACTGTAGTGCAGTTCTAGATCAACCAGACGCGTTTCGCCTGTCTATTGGGCTTTTTCAATGGTATTATTAAATTCATGTGTGGCCGAGTGTTCCCACCAGTACTCGCTAGTAGTTTGGCACTCCTCCTTTAAATACTCCTACCTTCCCTTTTGGCACGATTCCCCGTTACTCCAGTGACGTCATGACGTCACTGCCTCTTCACCCCTAATCCTCTACGATATTGGATGTGAGTTGTGACGTAATCGGGCTTCTAAGCGTCACTGCGTCGCTCCCACAGTCCTCCTCTCTTAAAAAAATGGAGCTTGGAATGCGCATGCTTTCCACAACAATTCTCTCAATTACGTGAAGGCTATTTAACATGATCTGTGCCTTCACATACACTCTCCCTCAGTTTACTGGCTCTTCTCTTAATATTCCACACATAAAACCATTAACACCTCAATTTGAACGGATTTAAAAATCGCATATAAAAACGTAACCTATATAAAAACACGTTTTCCATTCATCATCTTCATCTTCTTCTTATTATTGGTGTTATCACCACCCATAAGTTAACAGTACAGTGCTATATAAATATGTAACTCTATAGTGTGTATTGTGCTGCATCACCTAGTACAGATTTAGATAATATATATATATATATATATATATATATATATATATATATATATAAATAAAAATAAAATGCCTTAGTGGGGGAAGTGTTGAGATTCCCGATACAAACACTCCCTCGAGAAGGGAAAGATTATAAAATGGTACATCCCCAAAGAATATCTTACACTCTATTAATTGGTTATAATGGCTCCTAGAAACCAACACATTGCTCATACATGCAAGTTATAATGGCTCCCAGAAACCAAAAAGACATGCTCTTACATGCTAGGGTATCTCCTATATGTACCCTAAATAATGTTTATATAATATATTGCTTTATCTAAATATACTTAATGAGTATGTAGCCTGCCACTCATATCTCATATGTATATGTCACTTCTCCAAAAATGCTGCTAGGTCAATATCCCGGTTTTAGGCCATACGGTTCTAAAGTGTTTGATCTATGAATCCAAAAATGTTCTCTTGGTCTTCATTGAAGGATACGGTTTCCTCTTTTAGTCTGCGGTACACAATCAACTGCCTGTATGGTGATCCCTTTGGTTATTTTATTGTGTTCTTATATAATATGTGCAGAAAAAACATTTGTTGGAACTCCCTTCTCTACATTATACAGGTGTTCATAAAACCGTATCTTCAAATGTGTTTCATGTATCTTTAAATGTTTAGATTGTTTCAAAAGCAAATGGGAAAGTTACTTCATATAACTTATCTAGCACATTAAACCTTATGATAAATAAAGTACAAAACAGTCATCAAATGTTACTCCTTTGTACAAAAAAAGTCTACATGGTTATATTGCAAGTTTTAACATTTAACACCTGAAGAAACTTGTTTTGAGTTTTTTCTAATGATCAGAAATTATTAAAACTGCTATTCTCACATCTCATTAGTGTTTGATGATACTAAATTATTAACTGGTCTTTGCTTTCAATTGTGTAATAGAATATACAACTAAAATAATTAATAATTTAATAAGGAAAACTAATTTGGTTGATTGTGCAAATGATGTGACCTTTCCAGCGGTACAAAGATTTTAAGTTAAATTTTGAAAATAAACAAAGAAAATGAACATTAATTAAATCAATAATGTTAAGATTTGCATGAAGAAACGTTTATAAGTTTGCACATTTGGTAACAATTTTTAAAGTGTTTTCTTCCTCTTTTTTTTCATACTATTATTAGAATTCTTCTTCAGTGTAACATAACATATGGAGCGCATCCTGTACATATTTACATATAAATATGTATATGCTCCAAAACCCCTTTATCGGACTCTTAAGGACTATATCTGGCCGCTTATTTATATGTAGTTTGGTCCATCCTTGACTGATAATACAAAGTTATGTTTTTTAGAGCTAAATCTGTGTTGGCTAAAATTGTTTTTTTTATCAAATAGATCAAAGGAAAAATAAACATATCTGACACAATATTTTTATTCTTTATTTATAAAGGGGCAACTTTTCTGGGGGAGGCTTTGTGTACAGAAGACAAATATGACAAAAGGGACAATAAACAAACTTCAATTCCCTTGGTGTTCATTCAAGGCAGGGCTGTGGAGTCGGTAGATAAATGTTCCGAATCCAACTCCGACTCCTCAGTTTTGTGTACTTCTGACTCCGACTCCCCGACTCTTCTGTATTAATGTACACATGTCTTCCCTCATACAAACAAACAGGCATGCAGGTTTTAAAACAAATATAAACACTTACAGTTGAATCCAAGAAGCTGTTCTGAGCTTGGTTGGATAAATTTTTCAAGTCTACACCAAATGATTTCTACCAACGAGGTATTGAAAACCTTGTTGAGCATTAAGAATAAGTTGTAAACAACAAGGGAAAATACATTTATAAGTATTGGTGCTCCGAATTGTGCGTTGCGTAGCATAAAGTGAAGCACATGAAAAGCATACTTTTTCACGGTCACTTAAAGTGGTTAGGTGAGGCACTGCATGCATGGGTCTTTATTCTTACATTAGATAAGTCATTAATTATAACTTTTTGTGAATTGGGATATTTAAACTTGCTTTTTTTTAAAATTCCAATCTAAATTTAGTAGGAGTCGGAGTCTGTGTTTTTTTTTTTTTGCCGACTCCGACTCCAGGTACTCGTAATTTCCTCCGACTCCTTGACTCCGACTTCGAGTCCACAGCCCTAATTCAAGGGGGTAATAAACTTGGTCCTGTTGGCAATCTTGGTTTATCTGGGGGCCATACAGTGTGGTGGGGTGGGGGGAGTATATAATCCCCTGCTGATTTTGAATGTTTGTCCATGGACAAAGAAATGATCAGTTTATAATTTTAATGGTAGGTGTATTTTTTAACAGTGCGAGACAGAATAACAAAAAAAAAGAACAAGATAAACGCATGTCAAAAAAGTTATAAATTGATTTGCAGGTCAGTGAGGGATAAGTATTTTATCCCCTATCAATCGGCAAGATTTGTGGTTCCCATTGATCTTTTATACAGGTAACGAGCTGAGATTAGGAGCACTTATTTTAAAGGGAGTGCTCCTAATCTCAGTTTGCTTTTGTGGACAGGTGTCTTTTTTACAAGTAACAATCAACCAATCAGATTCCGAACTCTCCACCATGGCCAAGACCACAAAACTGTCCAAGGATGTCAGGGACAAGATCGTAGAACTACACAAGGCTGGAATGGGCTACAAGACTATCGCCATGCAGCTGGGTGAGAAGGTGACAACAGTTGGTGTGATTATTTTCAAATGGAAGTAAAACAAAATAACTGCCAGTCTCCCTCAGTCTGATGCTGCATGCAAGATCTAATCTTGTGGAGTTTCAGTGATCATGACAACAGTGAGGAATCGGCCCAGAACTACACAGGAGGATCTTGTTAATGATCTCAAGGCAACTGGGACCATAGTCCCTAAGAAAACAATTGGTAACACACTATGCCGTGAAGGACTGAAATCCTGCAAGATCCCCCTGCTCAAGAAAGGCCCGTCTGAAGTTTGCCAGTGAACATCTGAATGATTCAGAGGAGAACTGGGTTAAAGTGTTGTGGTCAGATGAAACCAAAATCGAGCTCTTTGGCATCATCTCAACTCGCTGTGTTTGGAGGAGGAGGAATGCTGCCTATAACCCCAAGAACACCATCCCCACCATCAAACATGGAGGTGGAAACATTATGCTTTGGGGTGTTTTTCTGCTAAGGGGACAGGACAACTGCAGCGCATCAAAGGGACGATCGATGTGTGTCATGTACCATCAAATATTGTGTGAGAACCTTCTTCCCTCAGCCAGGGCATTGAAAATGGGTCTTGGATGGGTATTCTATCATGACAATGACCCAAAATACACAGCCAAGGCAACAAAGGAGTGGCTCAAGAAGAAGCACATTAAGGTCCTGGAGTTGTCTAGCCAGTTTCCAGACCTTAATCCCATAGAAAATCTGTGGAGGGAGCTGAAGGTTCGAGTTGCCAAACATCAGCCTTGAAACCTTAATGACTCGGAGAGGATCTGCAAAGAGGAGTGGGACAACATCCCTCCTGAAATGTGTGCAAACCTGGTGGCCAACTACAAGAAATGTCTGACCTGTGATTGCCAACAAGGGTTTTACCACCAAGTGCTAAGTCGAAGGGGTCAAATACTTATTTCCCTCATTGACCTGCAAATCAATTTTTATAACTTTTTTGACATGCGTTATTTTTGTGTTTTTTTGTTTGTTTGTCTTCTGTCTCTCACTGTTAAAATACACCTACCATTAAAATTATAGACTGATCATTTTTTTGTCAATAGACAAATGTTCAAGATTAAGAGGGTATCAAATGCTCCCCCCCCACTGTATATACATTTAAATTCTTGCACCCAAACAAACATGGCAGAAAGTGTATCTCTGTTAGTTACCGGTAAAATAATATTATTACAGTGCCTATAACATCGTATAGTAACCCCAACATTAATTATTGTGGCCCACATTACATTACACATAAAAACATGTCAGTCCTTAAACTAGTCTCATGTCTATTTTAACAACTTTGGGACCCTAACACGTTGGGTTTCTAATACAAAAATAATAGGGTTGCTTTTAGGTTCAGATGAGTTTCACTCTAGCCCAAGGTCAGTCATGACACCAAATTACTATCTGGGGCATCCTGTTGTTTGTCACAAAAGCACAGTTCCTAAGCTCGGTAGCTGTATTAGGGGACAAATTCCTTGCAGTGCCAAGGAAAGCCATGACCTGCTTGTTACTTTGGGGAATAAGCTACTAGGCAATCATCACTATCTTAGCTGGTTCAGGACTAACCTTACCACTTACAATGTGGTGTCCTAGCTAGTGTACTTCAGCCCTGTATAACGGACATTTATCAGGTCTACCGGTTAATCCCGTCCTCCGGACACTGTCCAGGATGTCAGCCAAGTGATTCAACCAAGTATCACTAAACATAGCAATGTTGTCCAGGTGAAAGGTTAATATAAAGAGTGTTTTTTAACCCATTACCGATAATTAGTTTAGCCAGAATGGGGTAACTATAACCAACATCTCCTTGCCTTAGTTGGTCAGGGAATTTGCCAGTAGCCCTTAGACAGATTGAGAGTGGTAAGATAATTACTATGTGAACTGCTTAAGGGGCACCTGATTAGGTGTAGGCACTTCATGGGTGACTAGCATAGTATGACCTGGGAAAACAGCTCATGACTCAGACCGTCCAGATCAGTAGGCAAAGTCTTAATGTGGTCGGGGCAAGAAGATCAGGGAGTACCCCTTCCTTGTTATAATTACCGGCCCCATGGCATATCGCTATGATGGCAATGTCCTGAAGATGTTAATATTCTCGAGGTGTACCATACCACTTTAACAGGCAAAGAGAAACTAAATGTTTTTGGGGTAGCAAAGCAAAAGGCCATGCAGGTTAAAGGCATATCCAAGTTTCATGGATTAATACATGTCTGCAAAAAGCAGCCTATGTGTATGCATCACATCTCATAAAACATTTTATTTGTATTAAGATCTAAAAATCCCTCTAATGATTATGTTGACACCTCCAGCGGGTGTCTACATGGACATCTGCCCCCCCCCCCCCCCCCCCCCCCCCCCCCCCCCCTATCGGCATGCATCATCAGGGGAGCAATATTAACCCACTATTTACCTGCTGTTGCTTGCTCAGCCAATCTCATTGCAGATTCCTGCCTCTGTCAGCAGCAATACATATCACATATCAGTGATGCACTTCAGAAATATTTCAGCTAACCTGATTGGCCAAAACAAATCATTTTAAATTTGATGCTACTTTAGCCTGGGTTTGGAGGGTGTTAACTCTAATTTGCAACTATCAGACATTACAAGAGATGTTGATGAATTCAATTTAAGCGTTTAAATGCTTATTTTTTGATTTTTTTTTCATGCAAAAAATGTTTGCATAAAATATTAATTCTCCTCTATCCGATGCATTCATAATCCAGCTCACTTAGATATGCCTTTAATGGAAATTGACGGATGAATGTGACATTAAAGGACTGCTGAAATGTTACTATACATTGAATCTAAATTAACTTTATATATACTTTTTATTAACATTTTTGTTAAATATATGAAACCTTTTAGGATTAATTGCTTTACTTTGCAGTCTATGTTGATCAATAGAGGCACCCATTTCCACCTTACATTCCCCTTCTAGAGATCTTCTCCATCTTGTGTAGCTGGAGCTTCCATCAGAATATGGAAAGATGGGGGTTGTGCCATTCACATAGATTGGCAGGGTCCACTTAACTTAATAATCACTAGCTCAGTATTATGAATTAGCAGTGAACAAGCAGAACTTGTATACCTCCCCCTACCTATGAATCCCTCAGTTGTCAGTTATTTACAGTTATTAAGGTGTGTGGGAACAAACATAAAGGCTTCACGTGCCCACTATAGGTGTTAAACAATTCACTGATAAACTGGGCAGTAACAAAAGGAGCTACCTGCAGGCGCTTGTTTTATCCAACGAAGGTCATTTTAAATCTTTTTTTTTTTAACTGTATAAAAAAATGTCTTTTCATTCTTTAAAAAGAGAGGAAAAAAAGACTAGGAGGATTGTATGGGCTGTACAACTTGATCACTAAGGATCATTTACTAAGTGCTATACTTTGTCGTTCAGAACTCTTCGAGCCTGCTGGAAGTTCTAACCAGCTTGTGTAGGGAGTAACAGGGTCTAATCGGTGCTTCCAGCTCTGGTCCATCTGACCCTCTTCTGCCATATTGAGTTTTGAGTGAAGTCTAATACAGAGTGCTAGATGTTCCATTGCAATGGCAAATATTGTTGCCTCGTTTAGGTAGTCCTGCCTATGTACTGTATGTAACTAGGCTCACTACCTCCTAACTTGGGATTTGCTTTTGGGACATTGTCATGACCCCCCTGACCACCAGTCCTTTGATCCGCTCAGGATGATTAGTAATTTAAGGCTGACCATTACGCTGGTTGCATAAAGACTCCTATCAGGACTGCCTCCTGGGAATATGTGGTTGTGGGACTGGGCTCAGTATGTTTTTATAGTTATTTAATAGGTTTTGTTAAGCTGATTACCCTATGTATGTTAATTACTGTATATTATGTTGCTTCTCTTTGTGTTTGACTTGTGATGTTGGAGTCTGTGTGTTGCATGTTTGGATCATGAACAGGTAACTGATTTAGAATGTTGAAGAGTCGGTTATATAATCTGTCAGTTATGTAATGTGTGTCTCTGAGGTAAGGACAGTTTTGAATGCAGTATGATTTTTCTGACAGGAGAAAAGGAAGGTAACATGACTGAGAATATATGAGAAACTATTCTATATATATAGAATAAGCTATCTGGAAGATATACAGTATCTCACAAAAGTGAGTACACCCCTCACATTTTTGTAAATATTTTTATTATGTTTTTTCATGTGACAACACTGAAGAAATGACACGCTGCTACAATGTAAAGTAGTAAGTGTACAGCCTGTATAACAGGGTAAATTTGCTGTCCCCTCAAAATAACTCCGCCATTAATGTCTAAATCATTGGCAACAAAAGTGAGTACACCCCTAAGTGGAAATGTACAAATTGAGCCCAAAGTGTCAATATTTTGTGCGGCAACAATTATTTTCCAGCACTGTCTTAACCCTCGTGGGCATAGAGTTCACCAGAGCTTCACAGGTTGCCACTGGAGTCCTCTTCCACTCCTTCATGATGACATCACTGAGCTGGTGGATGTTAGAGACCTTGCACCCCCCCACCTTCCGTTTTAGGATGCTCAATAGGGTTTAGGTCCGGAGACATGCTTGGCCAGTCCATCACCTTTACCTTCAGCTTCTTTAGTAAGGCAGTGTCATCTTGGAGGTTTGTTTGGGGTCGTTATGTTGGAATACCGCACCGGCGGCCCAGTCTCTGAAGGGAGGGGATCATGCTCTGCTTCAGTATGTCACAGTACATGTTGGCATTCATGGTTCCCTCAATGAACTGCAGCTCCCCTGTCCCGGCAGCACTCATGACAATGCCACCACCAAAGGTTTACATCGATACTGAGGAAAGGTAGTTGAAATAATCCTTAAATGACAGATAAGGCACAAAGAACACAAAAACACTGATATGAGATGAAACCCTCAGTTTGAACGTAAACAGCGATGCGGAGAGAGTGGAGGCCAGCATCTGACATCAGCAGGTAAATGCATATAGGGGAAATCAACACATATTATAGAAAATATATGTAGACATATGTGTATATATGTTTGGTCTGGGCCTACATGAGTGCTGCCGGCACTGGGGAGCTACAGTTCATTGAGCATCACCCCGCTCCCTTCGGAGACTGGGCCGCAGGGCAGTATTGCAACATAACGACCCCAAACCCTCTACCAAGATGACCACTGCCTTTCTAAAGAAGCTGAAGGTAAAGGTGATGGACTGGCCAAGCATGTCTTCAGACCTAAACCCTATTGAGCATCTGTGGGGCATCCTCAAACGGAAAGTGGGGGAGTGCAAGGTCTCTAACCTCCACCAGCTCCGTGATGTCATCATGGAGGAGTGGAAGAGGACTCCAGTGGCAGAATCCCTGCAGAAGATATATATATATATATATATGTCAACATTCCTAGAGAAGATAATAATGAAGTGGATGTTATGATGCCTTAGAGATTAAACCTTGTCAATAGTACTTTATACAAAATCCAGAAGACACACAAATTGTTACAGAATGTTATCAGCTCAAGTTTAAATATATATCTATTAGACCTGTTATAAAAATAGGTAACTGTTTTTATTGCTGTGGAAACTATAACGCTGAGCCTGCATTCATATTTTTAAATGCTGCATCTGAGTTAAGGGAATTTTAGAGACATCAGCTGTCTTGGTGAAGGGATTAAAATAACCTGGTTGGTCTGATGGGTATGTTTAGCCATAACAGCCTTATCAAACCTGACTGAAGAAAGCAGATTTTCACAAAGATTTTCTTATTCCATTATATACCGTATTTATCGGCGTATAACACACACTTTTTCTCCCTGAAAATAGGGGGCAAATGATAGGTGCGTGTTATACGCCGATATTCCCTCCCCCCTCCTCATCCTTAACCTCCCTCCTCACTCTAAACCCCCTCCGCATTCTAACCCCCCCTCCTCAACCTAAACCCCCCTAATTACCTCCCCCTCACTTACCTGCTTCTGCTCCGGCCTCCGCTCCGTTCCTTGACCCGGTGACGTCACATGCGCGCCAGCGCGCCACGTCATTAGCATATACCGGGTGGAGGAGGGGGGGGGGTTTAAAATGAGGAGGGGGGGTTTAAAATGAGGAGGGGGGGTTTAAAATGAGGAGGGGGGGTTTAAAATGAGGAGGGGGAGTTTAGAATGAGGAGGGGGAGTTTAGAATGAGGAGGGGGGAGTTTAGAATGAGGAGGGGGGAGTTTAGAATGAGGAGGGGGGAGTTTAGAATGAGGAGGGGGGAGTTTAGAATGAGGAGGGGGGAGTTTAGAATGAGGAGGGGGGAGTTTAGAATGAGGAGGGGGGAGTTTAGAATGAGGAGGGGGGAGTTTAGAATGAGGAGGGGGGGGTTTAGAATGAGGAGGGGGGAGTTTAGAATGAGGAGGGGGGAGTTTAGAATGAGGAGGGGGGAGTTTAGAATGAGGAGGGGGGAGTTTAGAATGAGGAGGGGGGAGTTTAGAATGAGGAGGGGGGAGTTTAGAATGAGGAGGGGGGAGTTTAGACAGAGGAGGGGGGAGTTTAGACAGAGGAGGGGGGGGTTTAGACAGAGGAGGGGGGGTTTAGACAGAGGAGGGGGGGGTTTAGACAGAGGAGGGGGGGGGTTTAGACAGAGGAGGGGGGGGGTTTAGACAGAGGAGGGGGGGGTTTAGACAGAGGAGGGGGGGGTTTTAGACAGAGGAGGGGGGGGTTTAGACAGAGGAGGGGGGGGTTCAGAATGAGGAGGGTGGGGTTCAGAATGAGGAGGGAGGTTGAGGAGGGGGGTTGAGACATCACATACTGCATTCAGAACTGTCCTTCCCTCAGAAACACATTCCATAACTGACAGATTATATAACCGACTCTATCCATGGCAGTTACGGTCTATCTCAACATTCTAAATCATGAATCAAACATGCAACATACAGACACCAACATCACAAGGGTAGACACACAGGGAAGCAACATAACACACACTAATTAACATGCGTAGGGTAATCAACTTAACAAAACCTATTAAATAGGGCTCCAATTCCTAATCATCCTGGGCGGATCATATGCGTCCAAAGGACTGGTGGTCAGGGGGGTCATGATAGCGATCGTTTTTAAAACCTTAGTAAACTTCTATGCCTATTTTGGATAGTGTTACAAACAAGCATGTTTACTTTAGAGCAGGGATTCACTCCCTTGTCTCCATATCCTTTGCTCCATAACCACCAGGCCATGATGTGTGTTTAGTACTGTATGAATGCAAGTATAGGCAGTTATTACTGAACAGTCTGTCTACCCGATCATTGTGTCACCTAGTTCCACACAGTGTTAAAACCTAAATCAAGACATGTCTGGGAGTGCTTGACAAGAGGGTTGGGATTCAGTGCTTTAGAGCAGTTTTTCTCAATCTTTTTTGGTCTATGGACAGTTTGGTCACCTTTCCATGCTCATGGGTATCAGCTGGTCACATAAGGTCTCATGAACTGATATATGTCCCAGGACTACTGGTTTAAAGGCTCCATCTAAACGAGTATCTCAAACACCACCTTAGAGTTAAAAACAACTGATTGAATAAATCTTAACACATTGAAGAGCTTTCAGGAAGGGTTTCATCTCCCTGTGACTAGTCCTGGTACACTTGGAAATCAAAATCAAATTTTTGTGTGATCCTGTGCATCTAGATGCAACTAACAATAGTACTTTGGTGGAGAAGTTGTGTATTTAAAATATAATATATTATTAGTGGTAACTGGCATTATTTTGATTACTGATTTTGTTTTGAGCTATTTTAGTTTTCTGGACAGAATGTCCTTTATCTCTTTGTAGGATTCCTTTACGTTACAATAGTGTAAGTTGAATCTCTGGCTGGCTTTCTATATCTTTAATCATTTATTGTAGCTGGGCAATGAATAGGGGACTTGTTCAGTCTCAGGCAAGTGTTTTAGCCATGAATTTATAGGCCTTCCAGGTCCAGATGGGTAAAACCAGTCTGCTATTAATTATTATGGAGCAATGATCCCAAATGCTCTGACTTTTAGGGAGGGGCATAACTCGATATAAGGGAAGCCCAAACACAGAGATAATTGGCTATTCTGAGCAGAAGAAAAGATGGCAAAAGTATTGTCATATTGCACAATCATGTATAATATATATATACACATATATATATATATACATATATATATATATAAATTAGAGCTTTTACAATATTATTATAAAGTGTTTAGATTAATGCTATTATCCAGTTTGGTTCTGAAATACAATTTTAATATTTTTGGGAGGAGAGCTGATACTAACTTTTCATTGTGAAATTAAGAAAAACACAATTACTTGATTTTGTTTGCTGTATACTTAAAGGAATATTTGCAATAAAAAAATCCTTGGGTGTAAGCACATATTTGAGTAAAGAAAGATTTGTTGAAGAAAAAAAATCTCTTAAGCCTCTGCTGGACCCAGGTGGCATTAGCGATAGTTCTGGAAGCATCAGTTTTGGTGTGTTTGTGTGAGAGGGCAGTTTACATTTCTTAAGAGCAATTCCTACAGTTGTTATTGATGAAAATTTCCTGCTTCTGAGCATGAGAGGTAAGATGTGTGGCGTCAATTTCTGATTCACTTCTCTTACAGACTATTGACTTATTTGTGTTTTATTCCCCCCCCTCCCCCCCCCCAAACCTCCCTTCCATGTTAACTAAAAATTACCCCCCATGATCCAGCTCTCAGGAACTATTGGAACAAACACAAAATGGATTCCTGCCCTCATAAAAAAAGTCTTCAAAAATTCATATTTTCTCTAAAGTAGTTTTTATGTCTATGGCTTACACAGCTGATAATTGTATTACTTTATTGCATACTTCACACACAAACAAGTTGCTTTTTTGCTTGAACTACAGTGGTCCTCTACTACTTACAAAAACACACACATTTTGTTTAAACCCTTCAGGTTTGACCTTAAAAACACCCAAAAAAACTAGGCTGTATAGGATTCCAGAATCTGTCAATGTAGTAGGTTTTACAATGAGCTTTTATGTCACGTTTCATATGTACTGTTTGATTCCCCTTATCACAGTGTATATTAGAATAATAGTGACATCTAGTGAAACATTTTGAGATTCCTTTTTTTACTATTTTTTTATTTATTTGCGACAGACCTATATAGAACATGTATACAGGAATATCTAATCTTATGTTCAAAACCATATTATTTTTCATAATCTTATAAATGTTCAGTAGCTATTACTTGATTTGCAGTTACAAAGATTGCATATTTGTGTCCCTTAGGCATCTGTTATGAATAACATAAAAACTGGATGAATTTGAAATCATCTGGATAATGGTAACATTGTTTTGAAGCAGCAGCTTGTCTTTCCTAGGGTCTGACTAAACAAGCTTGATTGACTAGAAAAATGAAGTAGCTCATTGCCACTGTGTGGCAGGGTCCAAGGCCTGTACAAGTATTAAAAGGACACTGTAAAAGACGTTTCTTTCTTCAGTCATCTAAAGATATTTTGAAATAGAAGATTATTGAATTTATTGGAAAAACAACTTGCAAAGCCTTGGTAGCTTACACTTATTTTACTCTGTGTCATGGCTCCTCTTGCTTCCACCATCAATTCCTTATTTTCACCCTAGTCCGTTATCAAAGCAACCAGAGAATATATCGCAGGGTGTTTTTTTTTTTTCCAATGGGGAGATTGTCTCTTCATGATTGGTATAACAAATCATGTGATTACAAAGGCAAGCTTTTGCAAGCATTTTATTCTGTCAGAAACCCCAGGACAATGGGACTTTTGGGTCTGGCAGCTGGACAGTGATGGACACTAGCCACGTGGGCCAAAGGCTATTGCAGTGGACATAAGGACAATCCTAAAGAGACTTTTGGTTATGAATATAGTACCAACGTCTAATCGTTAAGTTATGTTTGCTAATGTTTCCCCAAGCCCTGGTTATGTGCACTGGACCCCCAAGAACCATTTTCAGCAGGTCACCCAAGCCTAGAGTGTTCTGGGTCTGTTTTTTGGGCAATAATTTTATGTAAATAACATGTTTCAGGGTATAAAAAATTGTATTGAACCAGTGAAAATATTTTGAGGGCGTCACTTTAAAGGCGACCAGTAGTTCCTTCCAGTAGCCAACCTCGATGCCCGGTTTGCTTTCAGGGCCTGGCTAGGTTCCTGACTGGATTAGTGGTAAGCAGTGGATCAGGCTCCATAGACTTCTATGGAAGATTTGCTGACCTGATTAAGTCATCAAGTATTGTCAACTAGGCTTTCAGACAGCAATCAAAACACTTTGTTTCAATAGACAAAGGTCAAGTGGTGTCAAGTCCTTTGCAAGTGATACCCCTTTGATCCTTTGTCTAACAGTTAACCGTAAATTAGGAAATACTTGATCTTAGTCATTGTTCCTGATCTCCCATTCAATCTAATAGGGAGCCTAAATTGTTAGAAATGTTATGGAAGTCCTGGTTGGCCACTAAAACGGAATACACCCTGGAGATCATTGACTTCCCTATGCCGGCTCTCCTCTGACTCAAGGTATCGCTGCCTGAGAGGAGGTTGGCTAGGAAGCAGGATACCCAACCACTACTTCCCCTAAGCCCACAGGGCCCCAGAGATATTCCTTTGCTGTTTACAGGGCAAGCTTGCAAACCAGCTCTACCTCCCTCGTCTAGTTTCCCACTTGGAGAAAGGTCTTTTCCTCGATAGGTATGTACACCCTGTCTTCATGGTCCGCCACTCAGGTTAGACCCCGACTCCTCATCCAGACACTTTGGCTCTAGTGCTCACTATACCCTAACAAATCCCTGATGTGCTCAGACATGGACCGGAGATGTCTGACATCTGGGGCTCATCGGCATCTAGACAGGGATATAGGCAGGCTAGCGCTGGACCCCTGGGGGAAGTCCTAGCTTACGTGGGACAATTGATGTACTAGAAGGTGTGAAACTCTATTTGGGTTAGGGAGAAATTGTATAAAAAGTGAACTGACCAATAAAGCCTGTGTTTTGTGTGGGACACCTATGCATGGTGTGTTTCATATAGAGGGAATTTGTGTGAGGGGATGCAGAACCTAGGCGACCTTGGGGGTAGGATTGGTCTCCTTGACTTTTTGAAGCCCAACGAAAAGCAGGTTGTGACATATTCCTTAACTTAAAAACAATTTTAAACTTTTAAACTTTATGTGATTCATTACTCTGTATTATGGTATATCGCAATATTGATGAGAGAGGAAAGGAGTGATAGAATTGAAGAATAAGGAGAAATCTGGAGCAAGAAAAGAGAAGCAAAATTAGGGTAAAGGGAGAGGGTGCATAGAGAGAGAGAGGAGATAATGGGGTTAAAGTGACCAGGGCCATTTTGGAAGAGATACATCAAGAGGGCAGAGATTAGCAGGGAGGGAAGACAAAGGGTGAGCTTACATGGTCTGACACATGTCGGTTTCTTGAGTTTGAGCATGGATTATATTCTTTGTTGTGTCTTGTGTAAGAAAGGGGTAACTTTTTTAGATATTTTAGAGGTGGAGACAGTGGCATTTGGTGAGTGATGACATGTGGGAAATGGAGAAGTCTAACAATGGCCTTGAGATGGTGTGGGGATGATGGAGTTCTTCACAGAAAGCAAAATTACAGCTAATATGATAGCGTATACATGAAATAATAATGACTTTGGATGTTAAAGTTTTTTTTGGTGGTAGGAGACCATCTAGGAGATGATGTTAGAAAGAAATTTCCTGACACTGTTTAGTATTGAATGGCATAGGCCGGGAGAGAAAATAAACATTTGGGAACCTCTGCCTGAAAGGTGATGCTGACACCCAAAAAGGCTGATCGTTTTCCAAGAGAGGAAGTGTAGATTCAGGATTGTATTGGTCCTATGATAGAGCATTGAGGTTCCTCATTTTGATATCGGCCGTGGAGGAGAGGAAGTGCTACAGTAGGAGATACTGAAGGAGTGGTTATAAGGATATGACTCAAACGAAGAGTGGGCTATGCCATGGAGGCCTAGTAAGTGGAGAGTTTGACACAATAGGCCACCCAATCTAGCTGCAAAGTCAGCAGAGAGATGAACATTTATTATTAAGGAGAAATGGCCATTTGATTGTTTGTTGCCTTGGTGAGTGCAGTTACATTTTCAGTTATTTAGGAATGGAAGCTAGTTTGCAGTAGGACAAAAGTGGTAGTGACAAAAGATGGCTTCTTTAGAATGGATGTGAGGAAAGCCAGCTTGAAGGTAGATGGAACTGCCCCAGTGGTGAGAGAGCTCAAGCACTGGCGTCTATGGTGGTTGAGAGGGAAGGTCCAAGATGCAAGGTAATGGTGTGAGTAAGCAGGTAGTGAGACCAGAGGAGTTTTTATACTGTGTTTTCTGTGACTGGCTGAGTGTGTCTGTGTGGTGGTGCATAGAGGTTTTATGGAGTAGGTATTGAGAAGATGAGGATAGAGAACAGAGTGGAAAGGAGATTTTTTGGATTGGATGCCAGTGTTGCAATGAACTTGGAGAAGTAAGCTTGCTTGGAGAGGTTATGGGCTAAGGTGTAAGAGCCACTGTTAAAAATAAATAAATAAATAAATAAAAGAAGTAACTCTATTTTTACACTTTTAACATTTTCATTCTAAGTTTCTGTTTTAACAATGTGACTGTCATAGGGCCTCATTCAAATTGGGCCGCAAGTCTGCGATTCCCCGTGTATCGCTACGTCTACGCTGGTATTCAAATGGGCAGCGCTGCAAGGAGGTTCCTCTTCTGGCCGATTGCAAACCATGCAATAGGCCGTAGGCACTTCCGTGCTTGAACCAAATTGCGTCCGTAACTAGTGTTTCAAGCCCGCAAACATTGAAGAAATGTAAATGCAAATATAAATTCAAGACCACACTGTAAATGATGGGGTACACAATGGGTGACATGAGGATTAAAGGGACAACATTCTCAAGTTGGTACATCGCCACAATACAATACTTGATTTCATGTTTAAGTTATGTCCAAAGTCCGACGGGCTTGGCGGTTATTCAAGCCTGTCGGACTTTGGACATAAAATAAACTTGAAATGAAGTATTGTATTGTGGCGATGTACCAACTTGAGAATGTTGTCTTTTAATCCTCATGTCACCCAATGTGTACCCCATAATTTACAGGGGTTTGCAGTGCTGTCTTGAATTTATATTTGCATTTACAGTGCTCAGAGTTTGCAGGCTTGAACCACGAGTCACAGGCTTGCGGCCGCGAATAACGAGTTACAGGCTTGAATAGTGAATTGGGATTTCTTGTGGCCGCAACTCTTGCGGCTGTGCAAGATCAAAGGCTTTGACGGAAGTAAGCTGCAAGTAAGGGATCGCAGCTCGGAGGCCGCAAATTGAATAGCTAAGTAGCTTGCGGCCTCCCCTTGCGGCTACTTACTTCAAAAACGTAGGATTAGAATGAGGTCCACAGTCTGCATCTTAACTCAGACATCTTCCTAGTTGTTTTGCAGACTGTTCATGATTTATTGTATTTATAAATAAACAGATTGACCAAACTGTACACCGGAAACCAATATTAGTTTCTTATTGATGAGCACATAACTAGAGTTGCAAATACTCCTTGGAAACTTCATTGGAACCAGGGCTCCTACAAGTTTAATTACTGGCTCCTAAATATTTTTCAAAAGTATTATTCATCACTGTAAATGTCTTCCTTCCAGGTCCCCTAAAACACCTGTGTGGCTCCTACATTATGGATATTTTTATCATCTCTTGCACCAAGAAATAGTTTATTTATTGTCAGTGTGCCTTGGCCCATTTTTTTCTCACCCGAAAGACTGTTCTTTGTCAAGCCGTAAATACAATTTCCAGTCTATAAGGCACTTCTTAATAGAGATACAGATGCAAAAGTGTGGCCCTTTACTTTGCTCTTTACTTGACACCACTATAACCGATGTGTTGAAGGATAACCCATATGTCACAGATCAACTTCATCATGCACACCAACAATCTGTAGATATAAAACATGGAAAATTGAGAACCGCGGAGACTGAGTACTCTGCCTTATAGTGAGCATTTGTTGAGCTATAGCATTAGGCTACATATGCAAGTCATTGTTTTATCTAAAGTGGGTTATGACATTGGGTGAACACTAGGTGCAGATATTTTCCATACATGTTAAGATTTAGCTTTGCCCAATTATTTATTTCTTAATACCTAGGTGTTCTTTCTTATTCCTTCAGTTTCTCCTACACTCTCTTCAATTCAGTCTACTGGCAATTACGCCCTTGTGATTTCATGCCCTTTATGTTTGGGAGAAAGGAGAAGTAAAGGAAGTTTATGTAAGCAAAGACAGCTGTGGTAGCAGTATTGTATGGTGGACAAAGCCCCCCCCCAGTACACAACACATTTCACAATTCCATGTGTTTATATATGTGCTTATTGGAGGGCTCTGAATATCTTTCATTCCCTGTTCATTTCCTTCTCATTCATCAACTGGTCCCATTAATAGATTTTAAACTCCTCCCTGCTCCATTAGCTACAAAGAAGAGGGCAATGGAGAATATGCTGAGCACATACATATTAAGAGATGAGTATGACTTTGTGTGTCTATGTATCTGCTGAAATTGGGATAGGGTAAAACATATTAATTTGGAAAATGTTATAGTGTGCTTAGCATACTGTACATGGTTGAGAGACCTTGTTCCATATACTACCTACCTGGTTAATATGATGACTTCATGATTTGTTGTCTAATCAAAACAATTTTTTTATGACCCCAGACAAATATATTTATGTGGCTGATTACTAGTGGAATTACAGCTGCATTGGGTAGTGACCATGCTTACTAACATTATGGAAGTTCCTTTGCATTTGATATGATTTTTTGTGTCTTCTTTAGGCCTAATTTCTTAAGTATCTGTATGGTACAATTTTTACTTCATTGATGTCATGGGTGCCATGGCCCCTAAAATTAGTATTTCTGGTTGCTTTAATATTTTCAAAAAGTATAATGTAGCTTTCTCCACATAAATTCTTACCAGCTTGGTGGCATGGAGGATTAGCTGGTTGGCATGAAAGAGTAGCAGGGTAAGTATATAATTATACAGTGTGTATATTGCTTCTCAAATCATGTACATCTACAATTAGGGGGGTGGAGTTCTCACCCTAAATTGGGATTGGGAAAACATTCATTTATCTCTCTGAAGACTTATTTCCAGGTTCCTGTCGGAAGTCTATAAAATCTTTCTGCCTCCTAAGAGTTGTCCACCATTGGTCATAGGGAATTTAGTTTGTTAATATTAATTCAGTGCGCATTGACTGCCAGGGAGGCTCTCATCAAAAACCTAATATTGTTAAAGTAAAATATTTAAGAATGTTTAAACACTTGAGCCATCATATATAAATTTCCAAATGTTTTATTAAATTTATTTCATGTAAAATAACAAAAAAGTTATGTGATATAATTTAATATTTTGCACCATCCCAACAGTTCAATGGCTGACAAAAAATCTGACCCCTCATAGTGGAGAAATTGACCAGCACTGCCATTTATAATCTCAATTGTGATGGTATGTTATGTAATCAATGATTTCATAGCAAGTGTTATTAATTACGTCATGTGCAATGAATAATTACATTAAATGCTTTGGAGGTGGAAGGAAGTAGTTGAGTTTAAGAGCAACCTACATTTCTAAATACAGTGTTTTGTTGCTTTTGATTAATATCATAACTATAACTGCGGTAATAAAATAATCACATATATAGTTGTGAGCATGCGAGCCGTTGCTAACGCTTTAGGGCTCGAGCAGCCCTCGCGAGGGCTGCAGTTGCTGGCAAGGAGTGCTCCTTGCCAGCAACTGAGGCCCTCGCTTTGCAAGGGCCTCAGTTGCTGGCATGGAGCGCTGAAAGGCGCTCCTTGACAGCAACTGCTGCCCTCGCAAAAAAGTACGAGACACGTTACGACCAATTACGACCTCGCAAAAATCGGCCGCAACCCGCGGACATCAAAAAATGAAAAACACAATAAATACACACAACACATGCATAAAAAGCTTACCTACAACAAGAGGGAGCATCCAGGACCTCAAAAAATAAAGTTACACCTCAATTTAACTCAAAATTAAAGAGTTTAGACACTAAAAAATTCTCTAAGCGAGAGAAAAAATGGCTGCCGAACAAAACGAAAACGAGGCTACAGAACTCTTAATACTCAAAACACCAACAGAAACACGCAAAACACCACAAAACAGCTATGGATATTCCGCCAAAGACGCATACCACACATTAGCCGCCATTTTAGAACAATAACTTATACAATGCGGAAGTTCTCCGCTACGCTAACGGTTGTGTCTTGCGCACGCACACTATTACACTACACACATTCATGACACTTACACAGCAGCTCCACAGCACTCAAAACACACATTGTATGCTGCGGCAACATGAAAACAGATTGCCAGCTCTTCTGCACAATGCTTCCTGCATATATTACTTGAAAATAGGTAAAGTATATTCATTTATTAATGTATTAATTTTTGGATTATTATACACCAAACAGCATTAGCTCACTTACAATTTCATTGCCGTCATTTTTTGACGGGCAATACTCTAGTTTTTAATTAAATACAAATATTATCTTGAGATTTGAGGAAAGCAATCCTATTAAATTGCCATACTCACAGGAGCTCCAAAGCATCAACATAGAATCTGTTAAAGTTTGTAATCAGTCTTGGCATCTACAATCAGTAGACCAAACATACCTCTATACCATTAGTGGGCCTCCATTGCACTGTTCTGCGACTAAAGTAACTAAGCAGCCTGCAATCTAATAAGAAGAGTTTTCAAGGCTCATATCCTATGTATGAGCATCTGATCATCTGCATTGCACTACTCAACACCAAGTGCCAAACCGTAAGCATTGTACTCACTGAGGACACATACATATGTAGTGGAAAATAAATGCTCATTCCTTACTGCCACCACCCCCATAATGCACAACATGGTGTGACATGAGTAGAACATCAGAGATATTGCTCTGAACACCAGCTACCTATAATGTCCCCATGAAGATTATCCAAACGATTGCCATGCTATTAGTTGTAGCGGCTGGGCTGAATAGTGGTTGTCTCTTTGGATCTTCATAACCAGCCTGCAAGCATCTGAAAATTATAGCCGCATATCTGCTTACTTCCTGAACCTTGTTGCAGCAGCTCAGTGATCACAAGAGAACTACCAGCACAACCTGGAACAAGCAATTGCAGCAACACTACAGTGATAGATGATCCACAATCACACTTACTGATTGCTGCACACTGCAACTTTTCACATTTTAAGGACAGGCCACGCAAAATAGGCTAATTTTTTTCAGAGTGGAAAAAAAATAATAATTCAGCCCCTAATATATTACCTTAAATATTCAATTATGCTGCAGGGAATCTACCATTTTGTATTCTGCTAATCAACTTGCTGAGGTGGATTGAGACTTTGAATGCACATGAAGTTTCTATTTGCACTTGTGGATGGTAGCATTTAAAACGGCAAGTGTTTTCAACAGGACTAATGCAAAGTTCATTAGTATACAAGTACACATTGTCCTGAGGAAATATGACCGAATCAGCTGAGAAAAGAAAATGGTTTCCTGCCGTAAAACTAAATTGCATTTAAAAGTTAAAATATTAAATATTGTGTTTCTTTTTGTTTTTCTAAAATCATTTTGCTTATTTTTAAGTTATTTAAAATACCACATAAGAAAAAAAACAAAAAACATTGGTCCTTTAAGAACAGCTTTGCTTACTAAACGAGATTGTTCTGATCCTATAACACTATTTAATATTCCATTTTAATTCTGAGGCTTCTTTCTAATTTGAGAGCTTTACTTGTATTGTCCTCCTTACAGTTTAGTATTATAAACATTAGAGGGAGCCATTGCAACATTGTTTGAATTACAAATGTACTGTAAAAAACAAGACTCTTAAAACCAGCTTTTATATGTACATTGTGGCTCACACAATCATTTCATTGAATTGCCTATGTAAGGACATTATTATTATTTTTTGGTAAATACCACTTTTTTTTATAGATGAAGCAATCATATTGATAAAAAAATGTATTTTCCTACATGAAATATTACACAATTACATTTATACACAATCATAGCTGTAGAGAATTCCTATGTATCTTATTTTCAAGTCAGTCTTCTTTCTGAAGGTTTTTCTGAGCGTTGTGAGATAAAAAAAAAGGATATTTCTAATTATTTTAATTATGTCATACTCTTAAAGTGCTGTACGTTCTGTTTTGTACCTATTTGTGTCATTGCCTTGAAATTTGTCGTCTTGCTTTTTATGAAATAATTGTGAGTAAATTTACTTTTCAGCCCCACCCTTGCTTAGTTATCTCTCTGATTCTGTGTTAATATTAAACTGTTTTTACTGATCTATTACATCACTTTAATTATCTGTGATGTAAACTTACAAGAACCAGTGGCATGTTAACTGAAAATGACAAACACCAGATATCTTAAAGGTTTTTTTATGAAGCTGCTTTTCCTGCCTTGCTGAAGGAGCAAGTTTCACAGCAACTTGAGGTGAGGCAGCACTATGTGAAATTCAGCAGAAGGATTAGGATTTGGCTCTAATTCTCTTCATAGAGCATTTTCTCGGTTGTTGAACACAGACTGTCCTTTGGTTGTGCCGATAGCTATTTTATTTTATGCCAAATTCTTTATTTGTTTAATCTTGATTTCTCTTTGTTTGGAGCTGGAAGATGTTGACTGGACATAAAAAAAGGTATTGTTTGGCAATTATGGCATAGAAGTTTATCTAAAGTACTAATCAATGTTATATATTACATTAATTTACAATGTTTCGGCAAATGTATTTGACTGGTAGATGATGATTATAAATAGTGTTATATATGTGATATGAACTGTTTTCAGTTTTATAATTAAAGTTGACCAAACTGTAAACACTTTATACATTGTACGTTATTTCTGCTGTGATCTTTAATGGATGTTTTATGTGGATCATTTTGTTTATTTTTATATTTGATTAGTTCTCATTGATAATACTGTTTTCTAATTATTTATACATTCAGTCTCTGTGATGTTGTCACAATGAGCTAACATTCAAGGGGTGTAGCAGTATATAGACATAACACCTTTTTATTGCAGTAGAAATTGCTAGGTGTAGCTCTAATTGTTGCATGATGTGTTTGTAATATATTGTCATGCATTAGTGTACTTTGTTATAGCACAATATTTTAATACTGGGTATTTGTATTGAATATGACTGGCAGAAGTGACAATGAGTATACTTTATTCCCAAAGGATCAGTAAAGTACTTGAATTTTGTAGTCCAGTTTTACTTTTTAAGCTCTCCTGACTTTCCGTAGTTTGCATCTCTTGATTGTTATTTGTATATGCCAATAAAATACTGTATCAAATGTGAATTTGAAAATGCAGCTTTTATCTTTTCTTTGGACAGAAAGTTTCTTTAACCAACCCATTGTTTGCGATTTTTAAATACTTTTTGTTTACAACGATAAATCTGTAAGAGGTTGCATTATTGTTTGAAAAATCTTATTCTGTTCCCACTATTTGTTTTCATAACTTAAGTGACAGGTAATAGAGAAAAACGTGAATTTTTTAAAGAAATGGTATTCAATTATAAATTTTAAACTATATAAATTAATTTAGTTTTACACATGTTTTGGGTATTCCATTCACCAGGAGTAAATATTAGGAATATTAAAAGTCCAGTCATTTTGTTTATTAGACAAACTATTTTCATATGAGCCAGATTATGTGTTAGTCTTTATAGAACTGATTATTAGGTTTTGTGCTCTACATTGCAGCCAAAAACAACCTCTGCTAAGTTTGACCAAATTCCTCAATGGATGTTTTTAATATAGATATTTTTCGACCGACTGAAAAATTCACACTTGTGCAGCTCAAATTTCAAATGGAAGAAACCTTCATAGAATATTTTATGATTTAGCAATGTGCTCAAGCAGAATAGTGGGTATATACAGTATTGAGACCTGAGTGGAGTATCTAATTAATGATAAAGTACCTATATATAAAATGTGTTGAGCCAAACCCCCTTTTATTGACATCATCGTTCTTTGTATTACACCAGTAGTTCCGCTTCCAATTTTTGACAGACTCGAGCTTATACCCAATTCTGAATATATGGTTATTATTATTACTTACACATAAGGAAATATAAGTAATATTATGTTACTCCTGTAAGGATGTGCTTTAATATTCATTATCTATTGGGCTCTGGCAAACTTTAAACTCATTGTAAGCCGTTTTATGTTCAAATTGAAAGAAGTTCATACATTCTGGGTTTATGTTAAATAACATATTTGTGATGATTTCTACAATTATTACTGGCATGTGCTACAGTAACTCAAATGGCATATGCATACTGTCTACAGATCTAAATGGGCCTATTACATTCTGAATGTTATTTGGCCTTCATTCTTATAAATATATTATTAGATAACAATATATATTTTTAAAGTGGTGTAGTTACTTTTCTTATTTTTTTGTATGCTTCTGAACTAGACTATATATATGTCCCATACACTAGATGTGTATGGGACATATATATAAGAAGTGTTAACTAGCAATGTGAAGTCCTTATTTCACTTGGGACTTAACTATCTTGATTTCTCCACTTCCATACAAAAAAGTGACACAAATAAAACTATTACACTCATAATAATTTAAATGATTCGGTTGCTGATCACACACCCTATAATAAAGGTTTATGTACTGGTTGTGAGCTCACTTCTTGACTTTCAAGAGCAGAATCTGACTTCACTTTTTATTAACTGAACCTGTTCATGATTTGCGAAGGTAACCAGTCAATGTAGAATACTAGCAGCCCTATTAAATTTGAAGCCAGTAACGGCATCGACAAGTCTGCGGGCCTAAAATTCAGCTGCGCTACAGTGTTATTAAATTAGACAATGCTGCGTGTGACAGGCTTGAGATGGTAACCCGTAAACCATTTTTCGCACTTTGGATGTGCGACCGTGAATATGATCAATTAGTCAAACCCCAAATTACGGATTTAGATGGAGCCAATGGCAAATGAGATTGTCATCATTATGTCACTAGAAAATGGAGGTAAGATTTCAAAGCCTTATGGGTTTCCATTACGAGTTTAGATTGAACCCGTATTCTAGAAATAATGCCATATTAATAAATCAGTAAATCAGATATTCAAGTCCATGCGTGTTCCTTTATATGTATTAACACACTGATTGCCGGGATCGATATAACACAGCAATTAAACAGAAAATAAAGTATTTTATATTGCTTGAGAATGTTGGGATAGTAATTGTAATACCTAACATCACTTTCCCTTTACATATAAGTACAGTTGGGTGTGTTTATTGGCATTTACAGTGCTACGGATAGGGCTTTAACCCCCTAGCGGGTCCTCTCTAGTACCCGTTGGCTTTTTGGCTCCATTTGCAGGTTGCCGGCTTGAACTCTAGTGAATTTGTTACAATTTAATAGCGTGATTGGAGCATAACAGTTACGGGCTTGACAGATCAAAGTATTTGCGTCCGCGGAGTTCATTTCTCAATATCCGTAGGGTTTTTTCGCCCTTACCACGCAAGTCATTGGCGCGTTGCTTTGCGGGGCCAATTTAACAACCACAAGTCATGCAGGCTACATTACAGGCTACGGGTTTTACACGTTGAGGGAATTTAATGAGGCTGACAGTCTTCTATTTAATCACCATAAACTTTAAGAAATGACTGAAATGTTAACTGAATCCATCAACCCCAATAGCAAATCAGTTTCATTATAAAGAACATTAGACACTAGTTATAAATGGTACTAGTCGTTTTTTGTTTTTTTCCTCTATAGTAAATTAGTACACATATTCAGCATTTGGTCACTTGTGGTAATATGTGGCTCCTCATGCTAATTAGTATCTCTGAATGCTTTATAAGTGTGGGAGAAGGGACCTTATTGGCTGATAAAATTGTGGAGCATTTCTTTTTCACCACAGAAGCAAACAACCAGACAGTGTTACCAGTTAACGCATCAAATTCTCTTTAAATATAAGGTTTGAATGATTTTTTCATATACATTTTGTCAATATTTGACAGGAAACTGAATGTTTTGCTTTTGCTAAGTATATTTTTGTTTAGAATGGGGATGGTTATATTCATTAAGCTGATTATTTTCTCACCAGTCAAATTATATTTCATTGTATGGAGCCCTTATTTTCTATGTCAGAAATAGATATTTGAAACTTGATATTTGAAAGAGAATATTTGAAACTTTATTTAATCTGTCCATATTAACAGCAGTGTTTTCAGGACCACAATAGAGAGAAACCCCTCATTGAAGTTCATTTAGCGCATAGAGAATGTTTGCTTCCGATTTCCATGCGCCCTTGGAAAAAAAACAAAATTTTCAGCTGTGAATATTTGAAATTACTAAAAGTATATTTACAGCTGTAACCATAACGTATGTACATTGAATATAAGCTTATGTATATAAGCAGAAGGAGAAAACAATCTCATGGAATCCTAGTTTTCAATTTATCCCATGGGGTGAGACAAGTTCATTTCAAGTTTTTTGTTTTTCTGGAAATGTGCCATGCAGTTTAAAATAGAAAACAAAACAAATAAACTTAATTTTACTGTAGTGGGAAAAATAGGAAAATGTTTATTCGCATTGGTCTGACTAAGTGTATCACAAGTTACATTTTTGGGGGCATAGTGGTATATATTGTATACGTATCATCCTTACAAAGCTTAATATTTTAGGTTAATGGGTTTTAATATTGATTTGGCAAAACAGTTGGCTGCATAACTTTTTACATTTTATCATTTTTATTGAGCATAACTTTTGATAATCCAAATGCTACTGATGGTCCAGTAGTATATTTATTTTGTTTGAAGATCGCAAAGAGCGCTAGTACCATGAAAAAAAGTAATGCAGACACAGCACTAACCAGAGAATTCACTTTAGGTTACATAAAAAGTGAAAATATGCTATTGCAAATAATATGCCTTTTTATATTACAATGATGTCTGGTCCTCAAAAATATGAAGGTAAAAAACATAATTAGACAATTAGGTTAAAGTGAAAATGTCTTTTTAATACACGAGTAGCTAGAATTACAGTTTACGTAAAATAAATTGTCCTTTTATGGACAACACATCTTTGTGCTGTCATGTGTTTTGTAATATGTACATGCTAATCTCATTGCAAGTCTGTTTCTATCTTTGTCCATTTGAAGTATTTACAAGGTTGTACAAGTTTCAGTAAATGGTGTCAAAATAAAAATATATGCCATAGGTTTCCAGGTATGTTTTAAAACATTACGTTTTAAAGTCATATTCACGCTGGGGACGCGGGTTAAAGTCCTATTTACGTTTCTTGGGTTATCAATGCATCTGATAGAGGAGAATCAGTAGTGTATGCAAAAAAATGTTGGCATGAAAAAATACCATAATAAACATTACCAAACTCACCCTGATTGCTAAATCTCGAGTTTCCAAGCAATTGCTTTTGTGAGTTAACACACCTGAAGATCCCTGCTAAACTTAGCATAAAATTCATAAATCGTTTTGGCCAATCACTGGCAGCTAATACATTTTAATACATTGTAACAATCAGTGATGGCGGTTTCTGCAGGAAGGGATCATGGGATGTGTAGTCCCCCTGTAGAAGGAAGCAGGAGAAGCCAGACACTGATCTGTAGATCTCTGCATTGAGCTGCTGCTGGCATGAAGGTTAGTAAAAAGTTAAATTCCATGCCTAAATGCAGTCTTTCTATTGAGAGGATTACTGTGCCTATGTAAGCAGCTCTGGGGGTGTGGAAAACAAGTTTTGATTTTAAATATAATAAATCTGTATGTGTATAGAATGATTCAATGTAATGTATGTTTCTGATATAAGCATCATGTGTTAGATTAGACAAGGGAAAAATAGGGAAATTTAAGTTATCTACAGCGGCATATCGCTCATTAGCTCTACTCGCGTTGCACTTTATTTACTAAATGTCCAGTATTGTAATTAGATCTGCGATGAGGCACGTTAATGCCCTATGTAGCATTATGTATCCACCCCCCTATCAACCCCTTTACACATCAGTAGGTTATGCGTGTTCTAATGGTCAAGCATGTGGTGTTTAACAGGTCTTTATATTATCACTTGCACAATTGTTTTGAAAAACATGATGGTAAATCCAGATGTGGTAAGATTACCAATGGTTGACACAATGTCATTATTTATGTATAATAATTAGCACCACTTATTAATCACTTATGTTTTTAATGTCAGTCATAGTTTCCCAGACTGCAGTGCAATAACTGTAGTTCTTGGGAATTCTGAGCAGGAAATAAGTTTAACTTCTATTTTAGAAGTTCAAATGTGAACACAACTGTATTTTTTAATTGCTGTACTTTGTACAGTGGATGTTTCTATCGTTCTTTTACCCACCATAAGCTAAATGATGATGTGGTTGATAGCCTTCCCACAAATCTATAGCAGGAGGTAGGTACCAGCCCCACACAGATTGAAACAGCTGTCTTTGGGTAGGTCTCCTAACTCCTGTATAATCTTTCCTATACTATGCTTTAAAGCTGTGTAATACAGCAGGTATATGCTTAAAAGAAGCAATATATAAATCGGTGATGGATTAATAAGTGAAACAGTGTGGACTCATTTGCTCCTGTCCCTGCCCAGTTTCCTAGAGGGCAGTTCAATAATTGCATTTCTTAGAATGGGAAGGAAAGAAGTTATTTACGGTTTTGTTTTGACGTTCAATTGTGAACACTAGTGTACTCATGCTAGGTGCTTTAGAGAAAGCACTGTGTACATTTGACTTTTAAGCTCGGACAGGGCTCTCAATTCTTTTGCAATGTGTTAGTGATTTGTAATTATCCCCTGTGTAGCGCTAAGGAATATGTTGGCGTGTTGTTCTTGTTCCATACACTGTGGAAACTGAGCTTGCAGGATCTTAAGCATTACTGTGCAGGCATGTGAAATGAGTGCAATTGTTCGATAATAGGAACATTCTTTGGTATTGGCATGTAGACTGACCTTTTCCCATCGACTGGCCACTGTTGAGTTTTCCAAATTTGTTGGCATAATGCAAGCATCACTTTTACTGCATAAACATTCATTCATGATTTTAAACGGTTCAGCTGGAATCTCATCATCTCCTCTGCAAGGCTATCTTAAAGGCTTCCTAGGACCCATCCCCGTTCACTTTCCAAGATGTCTGGCTTCAGCTCATTGGACAAACATTTTAGGTTATCAATGCTGTGAAGATCCTTCCTGTATACTGTAGATCTTCTGTGTATTCTTTTTCTGATCTGCTTTCAAGTCACTACCATTTTTGTTTTTTATCACACCCATGTTGGCTAGAAAGGTTCCCTTTTAGATGCCCAATTTCTTGACTTTCTCATTCTGTTATATTTTTATCTGTTTACATGGTTTCTTTGTGCTATCCTCAGGACATTATTTGTCCAACTGAACACAGAATTCCAATCTCATTACCTTTCCCTCTTTCCTGGGGTACTTTTCAAAGTTATTCTTAGTTTTTTTCTTATATGGATATTTTTTTGAAACCTTTCTATGGACAATGTTACCGACTTGTCCAATGTTCTTCAAGCATTCTGTCTACCATGCCTGGCCCCTTAATTCATATTCACTGGGGATATCATTTATTTCATATGTGCTTGGTATGATAATTTTTCTTATTTTTCCTCAATATATCTCATGTTTGCAATTAGTAGTTCATGACCTGAACCACGGTCAGCTCCTGGTCTTGTTTTTGCATATGGTGTAGAGGTCCTCCATCTTTGGCTGCAAAGTATATAGTCAGTCTGATTTCTGAATTGTCCGTCTGGTGATGTCCATGTGTAGAGTAGTTTATGAGAAGAGGGTGTTTAGTATGACTCAAATATTTTTTAAACAATTCTAGTAATCTTTGACCTATTCATTTCGTACTCCAAGTCCAAACTTATCCATTATTCAGGTTTCTTTGGGTTCCCTACTTTAGCATTCCAATTTCCTATGATGAGAGTAACCTATTTTCTTGGTATTATCTAGGGGGTGTTGAATATCCCCATAGAATTGGTCAGCTTCAACCTTTTCAGCATCCGTGGTTGGTGCATAGATTTAGATCACTGTGATGTTAAATGGCTTGCCTGGAGTTGTAAATGAAATCTTTCTGTCATTTCTTGCGTTGTATCTAAGCACTGCTTTTTGGCCACCCTTTGATTATAGAGACTACTCGTTTTCTTCTGCGGAAATCTTGACCACAGAAGACGATCTGGTGGTTGTCTAATATGAGATGTCCCATTCCAGTCAATTTAAGTGAATTAATTCCCTGGATATCAACTTTTAATCTTGTCATTTCATGCTTGACCATGTCCCATTTGTCTTGATTCATAATTTCAACTTTTCAGGTTCCAAGGCTAAATTGTTCTTTGCAGCAGACTTTCCTTTTAGCTCCAGACACATCCACAGCCTGGGGTCCTCTTCGCTTTAGCCCAACCACTTAGTTAGATCTGGTGCTGCTCCTTCTCACCCTCTGTTCTTCCCCAGGCATCCTCTGACATTTAGGTTCTCATCTTCCAAAGCCATATCGTCTTATTATATCTTTATATCTATGCTTGTACGTATCCACTTTTCTTGGCAAAGATACTTGAGTGGGTTATCAGTTCTTTCTCCCATCAACCTTGGTTTTCCTGACCTCTCTGTTATGACCTGCCTATCTTGGGTGTCCCTATATGATATAGCTCACAGCTTTATTGAGGTACTTAAGCCCCTTAATATGACAAGGTAGGGATCCACTGATATAGAGCTGCCTTATCCCATGTTGTTTTTCCCAGGGTGATCTAGCCAGCCTGTAATAGCA